>CM016615.1:98716236-99406680 GCA_005393395.2 Gossypium australe
CTTTAGCAGCCCATTTCAGACTTTCATCAGCTTTGTCTCCACAATCAGATGATGAGATTGAGTACATGTCACATGTTTCATACTCTAGTGCAGTGGGATCTCTCATGTATGCTATGGTTTGTTCACGTCCAGATTTATCATATGCAGTTAGTGCAGTTAGCAGATACATGGCGAATCCCAGTAAAGAACATTGGAAAGTAGTTCAGTGGATTTTAAGATACTTACGAGGTACTATTGATGTTTGCTTACAGTTTGGAAGAACTAGAGATGGAGTCATTGGGTGTGTTGATGCTGATTTTGCTGGAAACCTTGATAGAAGAAGATATCTTATTGGTTATGTCTTTACAATCAGAGGTTGTGCAATTAGTTGGAAAGCTACTTTGCAAACTACAGTCGCTTTGTCTAACACTGAAGCTGAGTACATAGCGATTACTGAAGCTTGTAAAGAAACTATTTGGTTGAAGGGACTCTTTAGTGAGCTCAATGAAGACCTTCCAATCAGCACAGTATTTTGTGACAGTCAAAGTGCCATCTTCCTTACAAAAGATCAAATGTTTCATGAAAGAACAAAACACATTGATGTTCGGTATCATTTTGTTCGTGATATTATTGCTCATGGTGATATTGTTGTGAGAAAAATTAGTACTCATGAAAATCCTGCAGATATGATGACTAAGTCACTTCCTATAACCAAGTTTGAGCTTTGCTTAGACTTGGTTGGTGTTCATTGTTGAAATTAAACCCTTAAGGGGTTTTATGGAAGAGGTGGAGAACGTGTTTGTTGAGAGTTCGCAATGAAGAACTTGTTCATTAAGAGTTCGTGTCAAGGTGGAGATTGTTAGAATTAAGTGACCCGAATCCTTATCTAAATAAAATACACTGGTAAAATAAAATAAAAGAAAAATCCCTAGAGAACTACATTTTATTTTATTTTATTTTATTTTAGAATAAGGTTTTTTAAACCTTATTAAACTCCATCTATTTGATATTGATTAGAATAAGCTGTTTCAATCTTACTACACTCATATTAGAATATGGCTTTACAAGCCTATAAATAGACATAGTCTATTCCTCTTGTAATTAATTCGAATTCGACATAGTGAATTTTCTTCTCCTCTACCAGTGACTTTTTTCCCGAAAGGGTTTCCTCGTAAAATCTGTGTGTTCTTTATTTTATTTCTCTGTTCTTTGCGATATATTGTCATTACCGACATTCTATTTTATTTTCACAGAGTAGATAATTATTGTTATCAATGAGAAGCAATGGATGTGAATGGACAAGATGGAAGATCTCTATGAAGTTTCCATGAGTATCATGTTGAAGCAAACTACATTTGAGGTGAAAGGTAATTTTACAAGAAGAACAAACATAAATAATCTATTATTCAATGTAGGTAGAGTTGTCAATGGGTCAGTCGGGTTTGGGTCGGGCCCTAATAAAATTTTAGGCTCGATTGATAGGCCCGGGACCGACGTGCTCGAAAAATGGGCCTAAATTTATTGTCCAATCCCAATCTAGATAAAAATGCTAAAACTCAGGCTCGACCTGATCGTATTAATTTTTTAATTTTTATTTTTTATATAAAAAATTTACAATAATCCAAATATACTAAAAATATTAAAATAAATGTTTCCCAACAAATTAAAAATAAATTTAAAATGCCTTTATACTTAAATAACACCAAAATAAGTACAATTTAATAAGAAAATACCTCTAAAATAGTAGCAAAATTAACACTAAAACAAGTATTATTAGGGGTGTTCATAGTTCGGTTAAAACCGAATTAATCGACTGAACCGATCTAATTTGGTTAATCGGTTGGTGTCCGAATTTAGTTCGGTCAGAGGTCAATTAATGATTTTTTTAAAATTTTGGTTCAGTTAATTCGGTTCGAATCGGGTAATTATCAGAATTAATCGAAATAAATAATATATTATATAAAATATATTTCTATATTAACAATGTATTTTTTGAAGTATTATTTTTTATATTAATAAAAATAAATAATATATTTATATATAATATATTTTTTAAACTATTAAAAGAATGAACATTATTATTTTTATATGTTTTATACTTATTTTAACCAAAAGATAAAAACATATAAATTTTGGTTAACTGACCGAATTAATCGAAATATTTTGATTCGGTTAATGTATTTGAAAAAAATTCGGTTCGGTTAGCAGTTAAAGATTTTTACATTTTGAATAATTCGGTTCGATTAATAATTATTTAGGTATCAAATTGGGAAAAAGTATCCAATTTAGGTATCAAATGTTATATTTAGTAAAAAAGAAAAGATTAGTTGGAAAGAGAAAGAGTGTGGAAGAAAAAAAAAGAAGAAAAAAAGAGCAATACAAATATAAATATTAATAAAGAAATGAAGAGAATAAAGAGAGATGCATCTATTTTTCTTTAGCCTTTTACTTTGTCGGTTTTTTCTTTTATATTGATAAATAATTTCTATTCTTATTGTATGTTTTTAGTATTTCAATCATGTTTAAAATATAAGTTTATAAAAAAAAATCCATACTTTAAGGATGATTTTGCATACCACAAAAGCAGCTTTGTTTTTAAATATGTTTCTACCATTTAACTTGAGATGATGTAAAATATGAATTTAAGAGATCGTAATGAATGCATATAGGGATAATATAATTTATTAATCCTAAATCTGTATAACATATCACTAGACAAGTGTAAGCATTTTCAATGAGCAACGAAATTACAACCATACTCTTCACGCTAAGACTTAGATCTTGGTTGGGCTCTCTAAACTTCTCACATAAGGGTTGACAGTAATACGAATGATCTCTATATTTGATAAATAAATTTCTCCGATAGCCCATTCAGGATGCATTGCATTTTCCCAAACTTCACAATGATATAACCAAAGCTTTGGATCTCTTCTTTTTTCTTGTATGTCAAAAACTAGGTAATTTTTTTAAAGAAAAAAATAAACCAAAAAAGAGAATGAATATAGAGGAAAACAGAGAAATAAAATATTCCAATAAAAAATCATTCATATTTTTCTGAAAGAAAGAAAAGAATAGTTTCAAAAAAGAGAGTATAGAGAAAAAAAGTGAAATAAAAAATGAAGAGAATAAAGAGATGCATCAATTTCTCCTTAACCTTACTCTGTCAGTTTTTTTTTTTTTTTTTTTTTTTTTTTTTTACATAAAAGATAAATTTGAGTACTGATCTTAAATCACGGTAATGAATGCGATGATCTGCAGACAGAACCAACCTGCATACCCAGAAAAACTTCAAGTTCTTTTTCTCAGATTAAAAGAAAAAACAAAAGCAAACAAACAGTTTTTCATATGCCGATACTAGCAGGGTTAATAGAACACAGTTGGAACAAAGAACATATACATATGAAGTGCTTTCACATTCCAACATGCTTCTTTAAAACTAGCCTTGTAAATGTCAAGTAGCTTTCTTATAATACTAAAGAATTGAAATATATATATATATATATATATGCGGATTGTGTTACAAAAATTAAAGCTGCCCTTAGTTCTGAAAAACATTCGA
The DNA here is from genome assembly GCA_005393395.2 of Gossypium australe. Lineage (NCBI taxonomy): Eukaryota > Viridiplantae > Streptophyta > Magnoliopsida > Malvales > Malvaceae > Gossypium > Gossypium australe. The sequence continues at coordinate 98,719,775 of CM016615.1, forward strand.
TTTACCTGAAAAACAAAATAAAGAAAATGCTTTATAATTTTTTATATTTTCTTCAAAACAAGATTTTCATTTGTTATTTTCCATTACCAAAGGCAACCCAAAATATTTGATGAATTAGCAGCATTCAAGCAAATACAGGCACAAGTGATTGACGATAATGGTAGCCCATATCAGAGAATATACAGGAGTAGAACTAAAACTGCTCTAACATGATCAAGCATTTATAATCATACCAACTGCAAGGAGTAACAGCACATGGTTATAAAAATGAATAATTCCGTGAACATACCGCAATGTAATTGCTAGATCCAGACGCAACATATATTTGCTTTCATATCAAAATTTTGATAACACTAGCCTCCTGCTTTGTGCACCAAACTTTCACCTGCTTCATTACCAGAAAATACATCCATGACATGATATAGTCAACAATGAAGTTTCCATAAACTCATTTGAACTCATATATTGCATTGCTATTGCACTATTAATATTTAAAATATGTAACTTATTAATCGTATTTAACCAGGTAAATCATGCGTTTTAAATAAGTTGAACATATTTACACAGATAACTTCTGTGTCGATGTACAAGACTTACTATAGTTAAATGTGTTAACCATGCAATCCTGTGTAACCCACATAATAAATGTGACATGTTCATGTCAAGAACCTAAAAATCATTTACGCGTTGACCTATTTATCTGATATACAAGATTAAGACTCACCAACACAAATTGCCAATCTTCTGTGTACATAATGCATGGTTATCTCTTCATCGTTTAAGCAAAGAAAGAACACTTGGTTAAGATATCGAATATGTCACTGTTCCTTGCAATCATGGTTCTGTCCAAGAGAAATCAACACTCCATGCTCGTTTTTCATGCTCTTCATATTCCATTAGACTCTGCCAAAGAGATTAAAAAAAATAATTAAAATATAAAACAAAAATTACAATTGGATCAACATGCAAATTCGGCGTCTAAATGAAAAATATGACCAAGGTGGTCGTGATTCACAGAGCTCTGTGCAGCAACAGAAAAGTACAAACCTCAACTAGTTTAGATAAGGTTTAGTCAAGCCAAGTGGAAGCATTAATGTTAATGGACAGAATGTTTAGGCCGCTTTTTCCTTTTAACTAACCAAAACAAAATAGTGGTTTAATGTGCATGAGAACCAACCTCATTCAGTTCAACAACTTTTTGCTTCTGTAAGCAATTCAAGAAATCCAGCAGTATTTGCATATTTGATGAACCAACATTCAAACAAATACAGGCACAACCATATCAGAATTTCAGAACAGACATGGTTCATCACGGAACATACAGGAATAGAACAAAAACTGCTCTAACATGATCAAGTATTTATAATTATACCAACTGCAAGGAGTAACAGGACATGGTTATAAAAATGAATAATTTCGTGAGCATACCGCAATGTAATAGCTAGATCCAGACGCAACATATATTTGCTTTCATATCAATATTAATAACACTGGCCTCCTTTGTGCACCAAACTTTTCACCTGCTTCATTACCATAAATCCATGACATGATATAGTCAACAATAATGGCAAAATCAACACCGACGGTATTTTATACTTTTACCTGTGCTTATAAATGCCGGTAAAAGTGAGTTTTGTAGTGCATGTCATCTGTATCTTCTTCTAGAAGAAGAAAAGAAGATAAAAGAAGAAGGCGAAGAAGACTATTTGGGTGTCAAGTAAAGCTTGGATGTGGAGAAAAGAGTAGAGAAGAAGGCAAAAAGGTTATTTAATCTTAGAAATTGATTTTTTGCTAGACAGGAATTACGAGTTGTGGTTTGAGTATACTATTTAAAGATTAGTGGGAATTACATTGTTTTATGCTTGTTTCAACTTTAAATAAGCATCAAAAAACGTAATTCCCACAATCTTTAACAATTATAGAGTTAAACCACAATTCGCAATTCTTGTTCTGCAAAAAATCAATTTCTAAAATTTAATAACCTTTTCGCCTTCTTGTTTACTCTTTTATCCACATCCAAGCTTTACTCAACATCGGAATTGCCTTTTCGCCCTCTTCTTCAAGCCTTCTTCTTTACTCTTTTCTTCTCGATGGTGGTCATAAGCTTGTCTTCAATTTCTATCATAGACCTGATTTTACAATTAGGGTTCCACGAAGTGTACTTTTAATTAGTATTTCATTATACCTTCAACAATCCAACAACAATTATACTAGCAATCTCACATTTAAAGTATTATTTTGATGATTTTTTTCAGACAACCTTGAAAAAATTACAAAACCAGCAGCACTTGTTTCATTTAAGTATATATATTTATATTTATATTTATATATATTAACCTGAAAATTTTTATCAAGATTTGGTTTACCTCAACTCATCGTCAATTCGCTCTAGTCGTCAGCCCAAGCCATAAACCTTCCATCCAAATACAGCAACGAATCTCTGCATGCCTGCACCCACCATTTTCTTTCAATAAAATAAAAATATATTTCTAATTAATTTTTCGATTCAATATTTTAAACTTAGGTATGAAAAAAAAATCCTTCGGACCTATAAAACTGATGCCAAGGTGTATTCACAACTCGATGATCACCCAAAACCTAAAAAGCACAAAGTGCACCACATAACATACCATGTGTATGCATACGTGTAATGTATGTTTATGTGTGTGTGTATATATAACGCCGAACTCATTCGCTAACTTCGTGTAAACCGGTAACCGACTTGGTTTAAATCCGCTCATCACGGTTCTTCCCATTCCTTCACCCATGCTCTCCGCTTGTTGGGCGAAGCCGTTCATTGGAGCCGGGTCAGCAGAGCTGTCGTTCGACCCAAATATCTGTTCTCTGATCGCTTGAAAAGAGTGGCTTGGGTCAGAATCGACGAAGAGTGCATCGTCGGAGACAGAGATAAAGGGGGAGTTGGGGTCGGTGACGTTGACTGGGTTTGACTCTGGGCAGGATAGACCGTCTATGTCGGGTCGGGTCGATTTGAGCCAACCCAAAAGATGGTCAAAAGAACGGTTTTCCATCACGAGGACGACCAAAGTTTTAATGGGTCCTTTGATTTTGTGTTTCTTTCGGAAATTATAGTTAGAAGTAAGAGAGTGAGATGAAACGAAAACGCAAAAGAAGAGAACAAGGGTGAAGGGTACTCGCCTGCCGGAACTCATATTCCGTTGACCGGTAAAACTAGAAATAGGGTTTCGGTTGTCGGCAAGTTATTTGGAGAGAAGATTGTGTTAAGAAGGGAAAAAAAAATGGTCACCCTATAACTGGGTTGGACATGGAGAGAGGGATTAATGAGCGTAAGTTGGGCAGATAAAAGTTTTACATATGCAGAGATGTGCTTGACCTTTACTTGTATGGTGCAAGGTAAATCTCTCATACTCTAAAAGTCATGACCTACTTACCTTGTCCTGGGTTTGTCCTAGCATTTGTTTGAAATATCTCTATTTGTTGTAAATATTTAATGAGCAAATGCACAATATTTTATAATTTTTGATGATTTATTATTGTTTAATCTGTAATTCCTCGTACAATATTTCATGAGCATGTTGTGTATAGAACAGAAGTAAGCTTTTTTTGTATTGCAGAAGCAGTTTATGTACATTCCCTGTTTGATAGTTAAGACTGTAAGGCCATCAACAGGAAACTCCAAATATTGAGAAGAAAACCTACTAGGATGCAAAATGAGATGAAGCAACCAGCTCCACTGCTTGTATTGTATTGAAGCAAATGGGAAGCGCAACAAGATGTCCAATGATGGAACAAGTATATCCTGGAAAGTTGATATCCATAAAAGTCGACAGCATCAGCCGAAATGAGTTGTTATTGACAACTTATATAACTTCCGTATATAATCGTTATTCATGTTCTACTCCATCATTAATTCAATTTAGTTTGATGTGTTGGTCACTTCAAGTTCTTCTCTGCAAGTAGCGAACATAAAAGAAAACAATTCTCGTTTAACAAAATTACTTACTGCAGGTGAAGAAGGCATAAAGTTCCTTTAGTATGTTCTGCACTGCAGCTAAATCTTACTGGCATCCACAAGCATAGATGGACAGTATTGAAGAGAGGATAATGAGAATTAGAGCACAATTGGATATGGTGAATGCCGTAGGATATAGGTATTCTTTGCTCTATTCTCATGTAAGCTGTCGAAACTGTTCCTTTTTTGAAAAAGGCGGGAATCGACATTGAGTTTTGAAAATGATAAAACGGGAGTCGCCACCGATCTTTATTATGTGTGATTAGATCACTTTTGTTTTAATAAAACGTTTTGATTTACTAAAACAGTGCTTTTGGTCTGCAAAATTTTGAAAATCAGGTTCGGGAGTCAGTTACGTGTGAGGAAGGGTTAGCACCCTCGTCACGTCCAAAATTGGTACCAAATTGATTAATTCATGTTTTAGTGTCGAAGATTTGAAAACTTAAAAGAATTAAAACGATCCTTTTTTTATGGTGATACTAACAGGTGGTTTTAAAAGAAATCGAAGATGAATGCCAAGGGCTATCTCGTCTCGAGGTAAAATATTATATCCAATACTTTAGGACACCACACATTGACCTTCGAGGCTAAACTTGCCCTTTTTATTAGAAATTTATGAATTTACTTAAAAGGATGTTCTATTATTTAAAGTGGACGAGAAAATCGCGAACCCAATACTTTAGGTCACGTTTTCTCGAGCTTCTAAATACAGAACATTGCCTTGGTTTAGAAAATCTTATCTCGGAATAACAAAACATCACATCCAATGCTTTAGGGCACGACATTTCAAGTTCTCGAGAATAAGCTTTTTGTTAAAAATGTATTTGTTTGAAAGGATATTCGGTTATTTAGTTTAAACGAGAAAAATTGCTACCCAATACTTTAGGGCATGATCTCTCGAGCTTCTAAATACAGAACATTGCCTTGATTTAGAAAATCTTATCTCGGAATAACAAAGCATCACATCCAATGCTTTAGGACACGACATTTCGAATTCCCGTAAATAAGTTTTTTTATTTAAAAATGTATTTGTTTAAAAGGATATTCGGTTATTTAGGTTAAACGAGAAAATTGCAACCCAATACTTTAGGGCACGATCTCTCGAGTTTCTAAATAAAGGAATATTACCTTTACGAAGAGAAACAATTTAGCATCAATATAACACAAGTTTATAAAGAAATGTAAAAACAAATTACAATACTGATATGCGTAGCAACATGGAAATAAATGTGTTAATATGAACAACAATAATGAAGACGAAAATAAAATAAAACAAGTCTAAAACGAATGAGAAAAGAATAAAACAGAAATAATAATAAAACTAAAATAATAATAAGTATATATACAAGTCATAGTACAATAATAGTGATATACTAACATAATAATAATAATATAATGATAATAAAATAATAATAATGATGATGCAAAATATGTACAATATAATAATAATATAAATATAGTGATAATAATAAATATATAAATAATGTAATAATACTAATAATAAAGATATTAAATAATAATAATAATAATAAAGTAATAATAATAGGGATTTTTAGCTAAGTTAAAAGTAGTGAAAATAATAAAAAGAGGACTAAATTAAATTAAAAAATAAAATTTCGGGGTAAATTTAAAATAAAAGAAAGATTAGGGAACCTATTTACACGCGCGAAATGACTAGGGGGACCAAAGTGATAATAAAACCCTTTTGCCAAAGCGCGCAGCAGCAGAAAGGACATTGTGAACAAAAGTAAATTTTTGGACCAAATTAAAAATACCCAAAAATCTAATTTTAAAAAATGAAAATGCAGAAGGATCGAAAGGGCAATTAGCCCAATCGACAAAAACGCGCGAATCCTCTGGTCGAGTCGGGTCGCGCGTGCGGGTCGTATGCTAAACGACGTCGTTTTGGGCATTAATGGCCAGCCCCAAAACGACGTCGTTTTGTAGGCTATTTAAGGGCCAAGTTTTTCAAACAAAAATCACTTTTCTTTCATTCTTAAAAAAAAACTTCTTAACCCCTTTTTTTCCTCTGCAGGTAAGGGAGGGTGGTGCGATTTCCGACGATCGGACCGCCGCTCTCCGTCACCGCCGCGCCGGCGCCGGCCACCGCACGCGGTGGCCGGAATTCGCAAAAATGGTAGGCTTTTCTCCCTTTTTTTATTTTTGATTCTTTATGTGTATATATATTTGCGAAGACAAAAAAACGAAAAAAGAAAAAAAGATTCGAAATAGGAAGGAACAAAATAAACAAATACCTTCGGAAATTACTAGTCTGATTTTAGCGTTTTGGGTTCCCTTTTGTTTGATCTGCTGTTGTTATTGTGTTTTAGAAACTATTGCACCTTTATTGATCGAAAAGAAGATCCCTATTACACTGTTTCATTTCGGTTTTTATATCCGAATATCAAAGAAAAAGTCAAAAAAATACAATAGATTTTGTCTTTTTGTTTCCATTGTTGCCGTCGTTTTGTCCTTATTTTCGCGGGTGCGGGGCGCAAGTGGAAGTGGGGGAGCTATGGTGGAGGTTGAGCGGCGCTGGTGGCAGACAGGGGGTAGTGGGGCTGCGGCGCAAGGGACAGAACCCTAGGGTTCTGGAAAATTTTTGTTTTTGGGCCCTTTGGGCCATTTGTAATTGGGCTAGATTTTGGGTTTTGTTAATTGGGCTGGATTTTTGATTTATTCGGGTCTGGTTTAATGGGCCGGGGCAAGATTTGGGTATTACAGGTATTAATTGGATTTGGTCGATATAGGTCGAGTTAATTCGGGTTTTAAAATTTTCTAGTCCTTTGGGGTTCTAGTGATTCAGGTTCACTAATTGAGTTTTTAGATGGTTTTTTTCTTTTGGATTGGGTCATTTTGTTCCTCCTTTGTGTTTGAAAGTCGAGTTTGGATTATTTTTGGTTATTTCTTCAAGTCAATCCAGGTTTAGGTCATTCAAAATTCATGTTTGGGTGTAGGTTAGATAGGTTTGAGGTTGTTAAACTTTTTTATGGTCAAATCAAGTTAGTAGAATTCGAATTTGGATTAATCAGATTGGGTTTTTTAGTTCAAATTAGAATTACCAGATCAGTTACGAGAATTAATGTTAAAAAGAAGTCCTAAGAGGTGCCATTAAAGTTGCTGACCACTAACCTGAAGGTTTCTCTCCTCTCAAAACAAAGTAGACCATAATAGTTTTGTCCATTTCTGTAAGAAACATTAGCGATAGAATCGTAATGTGGGATATAATAGCTTTGTGTTTTGAGCCCATTTTATGGGTCAACCAAACCATTGAAGCAACGCAAACTGTTTTACTGTCATTTGCATTGCACTATATTCACCAACATAATTAAAGGTCTCCCACAAAAGACATGGATGGCTATAGTAACCTCGGCTCCCATGCCTCATATACAACCAACTCAAGGAAAGGAGACAAAGCTCTAGACAATGTTGGAAGATGTGCGTTTTAAACACATGTAAATTCAGTTTCAAACAAACTCTCTACGTTATTCCAAGGCTGCTTTTCTCCTATATTTAAAACCTTTTTGCATATACCCAAGCTTCAAAGAAAAAATTGTTTCTATAAAGATGGCAATAACTCAAGCAAGGCCACTAGCATTTTTATGATCGGTCATTGTTTTACTAGTTGTTAATGTTGATGCTGGTGGAATTGCTATTTACTGGGGTCAGAATGGAAATGAGGGGGCCTTGGCAGAGACTTGTGCCACTGGTAACTATGACTTTGTAAACATACCTTTTCTTTCAGCATTTGGTAATGGCCAGACTCCGATGATCAACCTTGCTGGTCACTGCGATCCCTACAGCAATGGCTGCACTGGTTTGAGTTCCGACATTAAATCCTGTCAAGCAAAAGGGATTATGGTAATGCTTTCGATAGGAGGAGGTGCAGGGAGCTACTACCTTATATCAGCTGAAGATGCTAGGCAGGTGGCTACTTATCTTTGGAACAACTTCTTAGGGGGGACATCATCTTCTCGACCACTAGGTGATGCCGTCTTGGATGGAGTCGACTTTGATATCGAAGGAGGAACGAATCAACATTGGGATGACCTTGCAAAGCACCTTTCAGGATATGGAAAACGTGGTAAGAAAGTGTACTTAACCGCAGCTCCCCAATGCCCTTTCCCTGATGCTTGGGTTGGGGGTGCCTTGAGAACCGGTCTATTTGACTATGTTTGGGTACAATTTTATGACAATCCACCATGCCAATACTCATCTTCAAGTATTGGAAATCTAGAAGATGCATGGAAGCAATGGACAACAGACATCCCTGCAACTAAAGTTTTCTTAGGACTTCCGGAGCCGATCTTACCTCAAAAGTGCTTCCTTCTATCAAAGGTTCCACCAAGTATGGCGGTGTGATGCTGTGGTCCAAATACTATGATGACCAAACTGGATACAGTTCTTCCATCAAAACCGATGTTTAGTTTCCATTTGTATAGGAAATCTTGTACCAATGGCATGCAGTTTATGCTATAATAATTTTTTTAATGCTCTATATTAACAGAATATCAAACTAGAATGCATTCAGCTTTCTGTATATCGTCTGCCATCTCATCACTACAGCTAATCCTAATTCCTTCACCATCTTAAATGCATTCAGCTGTTGATCAGTGTACATAGGCCATGTGACGATTGACACAACGAACCGCAAGCTCTCCAGGATCAAGTTCCAACCACAATGAGATATAAACCCACCTTATTGATTTGCTCAGGTTTCCATGTTCTTGTCTATATGCAATTGCTACTAAGGTCAAACAATCTTTAAAAAAATTGGTGCAGTAGGGTTTTTTCTAATAAAAGCTCCTTTATTTATTTTGCAGGTGAAGTTGAAAGGCAGACATGATAATGCCAGTTTTATATTGAAGTTGATCTCTTACCAACAGGTATTATTAATCCTTTTATTAAATACAAAAACGTGTCGGCTTAACAAATTCAACTTTGTACTTAAATCTTTTGTTAAATATAGTTTTCAGTTTCGAATCTGCCAACCCCAGCTAAATGCCTCCTTTTACCAAAAACAAAAAAGTATATGTAATCCAGCTTTTCAATAGTTGTTGCCTTTAGGAATATTTTTTTGTTTATCATACTCTTAGTGGAACATGTCCCATATTAAAACCTGTTTGCTGAACTACTTCCAATAAAATATAGAGTACAATAATTGCTACAGAAGTGAGAAGCAGCAGGCATCAAACAAGCTGAGAGATGAAGAAAGTAGAGCTCATATTCGTTCCAACGCCAGGAATTGGCCACTTGGTCTCAACTGTTGAATTCGCAAAGCTCCTGATCGATCACAATGATCGGATTCGGGTTACTATTCTTTCCATGAAGTGGTTTCCAGATGCTGCTTTAGATGCGTACACCAAATCCCTCACTGCTTTGCCACCTGATGGAATCCAACTCATTGACCTCCCTCGGATGGACCCTCCCTCCTTAGCTCCTTGGAAGTCAGCCGAAAGCGTCATAGATGCATTCATCAAGTGCTACATCCCTCCTGTAAGAAACGCTGTCAGAGACATTGTTTCAATGAAATGTAGCTCGGATGAAACCAGAGTTGCGGGATTAGTTCTTGATCTCTTTTGTTCACCCATGGTTGATATTGCAACTGACTTTGATCTTCCTTCTTATATATTCATCACCTCAAATGCAGCCTTCTTGGGTCTCATGTTTTATCTACCAACTCGACATAGCTTGAACAGCTCCGAATTCCAAAGCTCAGATCCTGAACATGTGATCCCAGGCTTTGTCAATCCTGTCCCTACATATGTTCTTCCATCGGCTGTATTTAGCAAGGATGGAGGTTATGCCGCATATGTCAAAGTTGCTGAAAGGTTCAAGGATGCCAAAGGTATAATAATTAATACATTTGAAGAAGTTGAGCATTATGCTCTAAACTGTTTCTCCAACGGCCAAAACCCTCCAGTTTATCCAGTTGGACCAGTGATTAACCTCAATGGTCTGAGTTACTCAGACTCGGATGATAAGGTCATGAAATGGCTCGATGATCAGCCTCAATCATCAGTGGTGTTCCTTTGCTTCGGAAGCATGGGAAGCTTTAAAGCACCCCAAGTGAAAGAAACAGCACTGGGGCTGGAGCAAAGTGGGTTCAGGTTCTTATGGTCCTTGCGTGTGCAACCACCGCAAAATGATGCTTCAAAAATGTTACCGGCAGGGTTCCTGGAAAGGGTCCAAGGGAGAGGGATGATATGCAGTTGGGCGCCACAGTTGAAGGTTCTTGCTCACAAAGCAATAGGAGGGTTTATATCTCATTGCGGTTGGAACTCAATCCTGGAAAGCTTGTGGTTCGGTGTACCAATTGTAACATGGCCTCTGTATGCTGAACAACAGCTCAATGCATACAAGATGGTGAAGGAATTAGGATTAGCAGTGGAGATGAGGTTGAACTATAGGAAAGATAGTGATGAAGTGGTGATGGCAGATGAGATAGAGAAAGTTGTGGGGATGGTAATGGATGGTAGAAGTGAAATGAGAAAGAAAGTGAAGGAAATGGGTGAGATGGCAAGGAAGAGTGTTATGGAAGGTGGAACTTCATTCAATTCTATTGGAAAACTGATAGAGGACATGATAGGCAACAACTGATATGGAATCATAGCTGGTGTCATTGATACTGTTAATTTATTTCACTACATTTGAGATTATAATTATATATACATGCAGTACTACTGATATGGTATCACCGCTCCATTTTCCCTTGTAACCCAAACAAAGAAAGAATGAAGTTTTCTTTGTTTCCCCTGTTTTTCTATTTTTCACTTTCTTTGTTTAATGTAATTAACCCAATGTGATAATTATGATGAAGATAGATAATAGATCTGCACATTCCTAGGCCTAAAGAGGGTTACATAATGGAAATGAATACTTAATAGAAAAGATGCCTACTTAATGTCAGTAATGGTTTGGATTAATGAATACACCTTTAATGATTTCCAAAAAAATATAATGTTGAAAAGAAATTGATATTTAGTTAATCTGGTTTAAGTTTTTCGTGGATGAAAGATGATTTCATTTCAACAAAAGAGAGGTTCAAAATTTAACCAGTACAATGTAGATGAAATTAACCCAAAGTGTGCCCTTCAATATACATGAAATATTCAGCTAAAGCGAGGTATTGTGTTTCGATTACAATTAACTTATCTAAAAGTGGATTGGGAGAAGGACCACTACAATACAAATAGAACTTCACGGACATCCTACTGAGAAGCATCAATTACTTATATAAGAAAATCCTATAAATGCGTGTAATCTCGCATCCCATACCACTCCTCCAATACTACTGATAAAAGGCTCCGGACAAACACTTGGTGAAAATAACATTAGGCATAGGAAAATGAACTTTCGACAGACAACAAAGTTGTGAAAGACTTAGAAAATGAGTCCCCAAGACTCGAGGAAACCTCCATCCAATACAAAGAACGGAAAAATCATTAATCCGAAACAGGCCTCGTCTAACCAGTAAAATGGCCAGAAACCGGCATATAGACGAAGCCAGGGGAAGAAACGGGATTTGTGACCAGCTGTTCCACGGCCAAACAACTGGTCACCCTAACTAAACTACTGACCTAAAGACTAAAACAGCAACACCTGCTCCGATCTCCGGTAGGAGATCCTAGCAGGCCGCCGGAGATGTAGAAAACGGCTAAAGGCGGCTCTCTTTAACTTGAAACCAGCGACGAAGTCTCTCTTCCACCTAGAGGAAACACAGAAGTGGGAGATATCTAAAGGTTGCCGGAAAAATGCAGCACAAGCTCCAAAACTTAGTTGACAGAAAACAAGGAGATCGAGGGACCAAACAGGACAGCCAAACATACAGTGATGAAGAGGAGAGGGATATCTATAAGTTATGTTAGTTGTTTTGAATTTTTATTTTTATTTTAGTTTTTATTTTTGGTTTTGATATTTCTTTTAATTTTGATATAATATTATTTTTTATAAATATTTTGTATGTTTAATTTTATGGTAAATATTAAATTATTCAAAAGTTTTTATTTAAATTATTGAATTAATAAAAAATTTATTTAAGTTAGTGGGTTGTTAAGTTTGTTTTTTTTAAGTATCTATTGACGAGTAGAATAAATTACTTAAATTTAAGTCGGTCTGATGATCAGTGTTGGAAATCGGAGAAACAAATTGTTTGAATTTTGGTTTGTAGATTCGTGATATCTAAAATTGTTTTATAAAAAAATTAAACTTCAAAAGAGAAGTGAGAATTAAGCTTTCGTTTGGTTGGTGTATGTGGTGCAAATAAAGAAAGCTATAGAGCAACAAATTTAATAATCCAAGTGACTTAAATGAAAACTTTCAAATAATTTAGTGACTAAATTGTAACTTTTTTAATTAAATAATCAAAACGAAAATTTACCATAAATTAGTCACTCATAATATAATATACCTATAATTTTAATTTTTAATTAATTTTAGCTTTAAAATTTTGAATTGAAATTTTATGATGAATTGTATTTTCTTTGTATATTTTCATTTAAATAATGATTATTGATGGTGGGATTTTATTGGAGTATGATTTATGTGTAGTTGTTAATTGCTTTTCTATCAAACCATTTTTATATTGAATTTGATGTTTTACGCAATAGGAATCATTAACCTTATGTCCAATTCAAATCTTCTCATATTTATTATAACATCCTTTTTTGAATTTACATAATTATGTTTTTATTTTGAACTAAAAAATTTTAAATGTATTTATAATTGCGTTTTAGTTTAATTAGTATGGCCATTATTGTCAATGGAAGAGAATATAGATTCGAGTGCGCTGAAACGCATTATCTTCCAATACAAAAGATTGTTAAAAAACTTTTAAACCTATTTCAACCCACGTATTGTTAAAAAACTTTTAAACCTATTTTAGCCCACCATTTTTAAGTTATTATAATTATAACAGTGTAAATTAAGCTATGCTTAATCGATATAAAAAAAATTAAATGTTTTTCAACTTTTCTTTTAGAAGATTTTCAACCAACTTTTAATATTTGATATATTTGTTCCTCTAATATTATTTGTTTAGCCGTCACTTGGGGAGCACGTCCCATATTAAAAACCTGTTTGGTGGAATAATTTAAGAAATAGTAATAATAATAATAATAATAATAATAATAATAATAATAATAATAATAATATAATAATAATAATAATAATAATAATAATAAAAGCAAAAGCAAAGAGAGTACAATTCGGCTTTGCTTTACTTTGTTCACATCATAGTCGCAAATATAAACGTCTCAACTCTCAAAACACACAATATAAAGTAAGAAACAAGGATCAAGCAAAGGTAAGAGTCAAGAGATGAAGAAAGCAAAGCTCATACTCGTTCCAGCGCCAGCAATGGGGTACTTGGTTTGAACCGTTGAATTCGCAAAGCGCCTTATCTGTCACGATCATCAAATTCGGGTTATTATTCTTTCCATGAAGTGGTTTTCGAGTGCTTCTTTGGATGCATACATCGACTCGCTCACTGCATTGCAACTTGATGGAATCCAACTTATTGAACTTCCTCAGGTTGATCTTCCCTCATTAGATCCTAAGAAGTCATTCGGTCCATTCATGAAGAGCTACATCCCTCATGCTAGAAATGTTATCAAAAACATTGTTTCAATGAGATGTGTCTCGGGTGACACCCGAATTGCAGGATTAGTTCTTGATCTCTTTTGTTCACCCATGATTGATATTGCAACTGATTTTGGTCTTCCTTCTTATCTATTCTTCACCTTAAATGCAGTCTTCTTCGGTCTCATATGGTATCTATCGACCCGACATACCCTGAAGAGCTCCGAATTTGAAAGCTCAGATCCTAAACATTTGATCCCAGGATTTTTCAATCCTGTTCCTACATGTGTTCTTCCATCAACTGTATTTAGCAAGGATGAAGGTTACACCATGTATGTCAAAGTTACTGAAAGGTTCAAGGATGCCAAAGGTATCATAATCAATACATTTGAAGAACTTGAGCCTTATGCTCTACATTGTTTCTCCAATGGCCAAAACCCTCCACTTTATCCAGTTGGACCAGTGATTGAGCTTAATGGTCTGAGTTACTCCGATTCGGATGATAAGGTTATGAAATGGCTCGATAATCAACCTCAAGCATCAGTGGTGTTCCTTTGCTTCAAATGCATGGGAAGCTTTAAAGCACCCCAAGTGAAAGAAATAGCTGTTGGGTTTTTGACAAAGATTAATGAAGGTTACTCTGAAACTTGAGCAACAATGTTGTATGTTTGCTGGAGAAAATAAACAGAATCGGGCTTGGAGAGTAAAAATGAAAGCAAAGAAAAGAGAGTATTTTTTGGAATGAATTGTTGATTTTTTTTCATTCATCATTAATTTTTGGATGGCATGATGCCAATACATATATTAGAAATATAGCTGGACAACATAAACAAATTTCACCTAAACAACTACCTGCTACCACTAATTACATTGAAACTTGTTAAACTAAACTTGCACACTTTAATAAAGCTGATTTAACAGCTCAAACACTACCCAATTAAATTAAATATGTTACCTACTTAGTTCAAATCTGACTAAGTCACAAAACATTACTTATAGTATCAAAATGAAACCGAAATTGAACAACTGCATCAACTTCAGCAGCTGTATGCACTTCATCCGAAAACATTACAACAGCTTGATCTTCCAGCTTGATCTTCAACACTTCATCCGCATGACTTGTGCTGCATGGTCTGCTCCTTGGCTGCTTCATGTGCTGCATGCAGGCCACCTTCAATACTCCTCATTGGCTTGCATATTGCAAACTCCTATTTTGTCTCTTAAATCTTCAAACCTCGACGCACTAAGGGGCTTTGTTAGGATATTAGCAAGTTGTTCTTCAGAACTGCAATGAATCAGTCCTACTTCATGAGCTTACTCCATCTCCCTAACAAAATGAAACTTTATCTTGAAGTGTTTTGTTCTTCCATGGAACACTAGATTCTTTGCAATTGCAACAGCAGATTGGTTGTCATAATTGATCTTTGTTGCTTCCTTTTGGTGTTGATTTAAATTAGCCATGATTTTTCTTAGCCAAATGGCTTGGTTGACAACTCCTACAGCTGCCACATATTTTGCCTCTGCTGTCAATTGAGCAACAACAGATTGCTTCTTTGAACTTCAGCAAAAAATGGCTGAACCAAGAGTAAAAACATACCCTAAGGTACTTTTCATGTCATCTATCGATCCAGCCCAATCACTGTCAGCATAACTGACCAATTTCATGCTTTCAGCTTTGCTAAACAACATTCCATAGCTCAGTGTACCTTTAATGTACCTGAGAACTCTTTTCGCAACTTGAAAATGTATCATATTATAGCAATGCATGAATCTAGACAACAAACTTACTGCAAACATGATATCTAGTCTTGCTGCAATGAGTTATAGCAAACATCTAACCAAACTTCTATAGGTTGATTCACTAACCTGTTCAAAGTCACCTTGGCTTGATAATTTCTCTCCAATGGCAACCGGTGTGTTTGTTGCCTTGCAATTTTGCATGGAGAATTTGCTTAGAATCTTTGAGGCAAAAGCCTTCTGACTTAGGAAGATTCCATGCTATGTTTGAGTCACTTCCATGCCAAGGAAGTAAGACCTTTGTCCTAAATCAGACATCTCAAACACTTGTTGCATTTTACATTTGAAGTCTGTCAGCATTGTTTGATCTTTTCCTGTCACTAACAGGTCATCAACATATAGAGACACTATCAGTTGAGTTTTACTACTTTGCTTCTTTACATACAAGGTAGGTTCACTGATGCTTCTTTCAAACCCCAAGCTAGCCAGGTAGTTTTCAATTCTTTCATACCAGGCTCTTAGTGTCTATTTCAAGCCATACAAGGCTTTCTTCAGTTTGTAGACTTTGTCCTCCTTACCTTCAACTTTAAACCTTTCAGGCTGCTCAACATAGATTTCCTCTTCGAGAAAACCATAGAGAAATGATGATTTTACATCAAGCTGATGAATTTTCCACTGCATTTGTACTGCTAAGGCAACTAGCAGCCTTATGGTGTCAAGCCTAGCCACTGGTGCAAAGGTCTCAAAGTAGTCAATGCCATACTTTTAGCTGAACCATTTTACAACCAGCCTTGCTTTCAGTTTGTTCAAGCTTCCATTAGCATTATGCTTGGCTCGAAACACCCATTTCACCCCAATGACCTTCATGTTTACTGGTCTCTCAACTAGCTGCTAGGTTTGATTCTTTTCAATCATATTGATTTCATCAGCCATTGCCTGTTTCCAGCCTTGTTGAGCTTTAGCCTCTTCAAAGCAACTTGGTTCAACTGCAGCCACTTGAGCTCTTTCATAAATCTCAGCCAATGGTCTAGTACCCCTAACTGGTTCATCATCAATGTCCATTTCAGGACCATTTTGATCAACTTCAGTCTGATCTATTACAAGATCTTCAGCAGCAGCCTCTGGTTTATTCTTGTCCCAATTCTAGGTTGATTTCTCATCGAATACAACATCCCTGCTCACAAGTACTTTTTCGGATGAAGGATCCAAGATCCTATAGCCCTTCTTGATACTGCTATAGCCCCCCGGAATACCAGGTTGAGCTTTCTTAGCTAACTTGTCCCTCTTGATAGCAGGAACATGAGCATAACAGATGCAGCCAAAGACCCTCAAGTGAGCCAGTGATGGTTTGAAATCAAACCAATTCTCAAATGGAGTTTTCTAAGCTAAAGCCTTGGTTGAGAGCCTATTTTGGAGGTATACAGTAGTGTTAATTGCCTCAGCCCATAAGGTTTTGGGCAAATTTCTCTCAAACAACAAGCATCTAGCCATATCCATCAGGCTTCTGTTCTTTCTTTCACTTACACCATTCTGTTGAGGTGTGTAGGTGTTGGTGAGCTGGTGCTTGATGCCTACTTCATCACAAAAAGATTGAAACTGAGCTGAGGTGTACTTAGTTCCATTATCAGATCTTAGAATCTTAAGCTTGCATCCTGATTCTATTTCTGTTGCAGCCTTGAACTTCTAGAACACTGAGGTTACTTCATACTTATGCTAGATGAAGTAAACCCAGCAATATCTTGAGTAATCATCAATGAGTAAGATGAAATATCTACTCCCATTCAAAGACAATGTCTCCATGGGGCCACACACAACAGTGTGGACTAGCTCCAATCTTTCAGAGGCTCTCTAAGCTTTGTTGGAAGGAAATAGAAGTCTGGCTTGCTTTCCTAGTTGGAAAACTTGACAAACTTCTTCTTTCTCAACTGATTTGGAGAAGTTTTCAACCAAAACTCCTTTGGTCAACTGAAACATTGACTTGTAGTTGACATGACCAAGCCTCTTGTGCCACAGCTTGGATTCATCTGAAACAATTGTGTAGGCACTATCTAGGCTCTTATTCCATCTACTACAAAGCTTTTATTAGCCATGGCCACTGACATAAGCTTGGATCCACTTGGATCACTAATCAGGCATTCATTGCCTTTGAACACTATTAAATAGCCCTTTTCTAGCAACTGAGCTATACTGAGCAGGTTTTTATCAATTTCAGGCACCAACAGGACATTTGAAATAAGTTTAGTACCTATAGGATTGTCAATCAACACATCTCATTTGCCTTCAACTTTGATGAAGTGTCCATTTCCAACATTCACCTTTGTTTTAAAGCTTCTGTCAATTGCCTTAAAGATGGCAGCATCATGAGTCATGTGGTTTGTGCAACCACTATCTATCAGCCATCCCTTTGTGGCCTTTTCTTTAGCAGCTAAGCAAGAAACTGCAAAGACTTGCTCTTCTTGGTCACTGCCCTCTTCTACTACTTGAGCTTCAGCTCTTGGCTGTTGAGATTGTTTTTGTCTCTGCTTGCCTTTGTTTTTGCAGACTTTCTCAGCATGGACCATCTTTTTACAGAATTTGCACTGCACATCAGGCCTGAACCAACATACTTCACTCGGATGACTTAGCCTTCTGCAGTGTGGGCAGGGTGGATATCTTCCTGCACAATTTCCTCTAGGCTTGTTTGGCCAGGTCTTCTTTCCTTTGTAGGTAAAGGAGCTTGAAGCAGGTTTGCTCCTGACTTGGAAGGCACCTTATTGATGCTCCTCCAGTCTATTGGCTCTCATTTGCTCTTGAGCATAAAGAACATTGATCAGCTCTGTCAATGAGATGCTGTCAGGTCCCTCGAGTCTTCTAGAGATGAGATCTTTGCCTCAGACCTTTCAGGTAAGGTTGAGATCACATTCTCCACAATTCTTACTTCACTAAACTGTTCTCTAAGCAATCTGATGCTGTTTACTATAGCCATGATTCTGTCTGAGTATTGCTTCACTTTTTATTCCTCCTTCATCTTCAAGTTTTCAAAATCTCTTCTCAAATTCAGTAGTTCTTTCAGTCCCTTGAAACTCCTCCTTCAGCTTATCTCAGGCCTGTTTTAGTAACTCACAAGCCATGATTCTTGTGAAAATCACATCAGACACACTGTTTTGGATATAAGACATGGCTCTATGCTTTTTGGTTCTTTCATCTGCATGTTGTCTGATCTAAGCCACTGTTGGATTGGCTCTTAGAGATGCTGGTTCAACATCTGAGTTGACAACATCCCACAAATCGAATGCCTGCAGGTAGGTTTTCATTTTGACTACCCAAATGTGGTAGCCCTCTCCATTGAAGACCGGTAGTGCAACTGGTAAAAAACTTGATGAAGACATGGTTTTAAGGAATGAAGAAATAACAGGTCCACTAAGAATTGAGCTCTGATACCAATTATTGGGTTTTTGCCAAAGATAAATGAAGGTTACTCTGAAACTTAAGCAACAATGATGTATGTTTGCTAGAGAAAATAAACAGAATCGGGCTTGGAGAGCAAAAATGAAAGCAAAGAAAAGAGAGAGTATTTTTTGGAATGAATTGTTGATTTTTTTTTCATTCATTATCAATTTTTGGATGGCATGATGCCAATACATATATAAAAAATACAGCTGGACAACATAAACAAATTTCACCTAAACAACTACCTACTTCCATTAATTACTTGAAACTTGTTAAACTAAACTTGCACACTTCAACAAAGCTGATTTAACAGCTCAAACACTACCTAATTATATTAAATATGTTACTTAGTTCAAATCTGACTAAGTTATAAAACGTTATTTATAGTATCAAAATGAAACCGAAATTGAACAGCTGCATTAACTTCAGCAGCTGCATGCACTTCATCTGAAAATATTACAGTAGCTTGATCTTCAACACTTCATTCACATGACTTGTGCTGCATGGTTTGCTCCTTGGCTGCTTCATGTGTTGCATGCAGGCCAACTTCAACAATAGCACTGGGGCTGGAGCAAAGTGGGTTCAAGTTCTTATGGTCCTTGCGTGTGCAACAACAGCAACATGATGCTTCAGAAATGTTGCCTGAAGGGTTCCTGAAAAGGGTCCAAGGGAGAGGGATGATATGCAGTTGGGCGCCACAGTTGAAGGTTCTTGTTCACAAAGCAATAGAAGGGTTTATATCTCATTGTGGTTGGAACTCAATCTTGGAAAGCTTGTGGTTTGATGTACCAATTGCAAAATGACCTTTGTATACTGAACAACAGCTCAATGCATTCAAAATGGTAAAGGAGTTAGGATTAACAGTGGAGATGAGGTTGAACTATAGGAAAGATAGGGATGAAGTTGTGATGGCAGATGAGATAGAGAAAACTGTGGAGATGGTAATGGATGGTGGAAGTGAAGGAAGTGGGTGAGATGGCAAGGAAGAGTGTTATGGAAGGTGGAACTTCATTCAATTCTATTGGAAAACTGATAGAGGACATGATAGGCAACAACTGATATGGAATCATAGCTTTTGTCATTGATACTATTAATTTATTTCACTACATTTGAGATTATAATTATATATGTATTACAACTGATATGGTATCACTGCTCCATTTTCCCTTGTAACCAAACAAGAATGAACGAAGTTTTTTTGTTTACCTTGCTTTTCTTTCTTTTTTATTTTTCACTTTCTTTCAATCCAAATATAAAGTATAGTGAAATAGTGCAGGAATAAGAGAGCATCAGAGTTATGATGTCCTTTAGTTAGCCTCTAGACTCTGGTGATTAATATCCATTAGGTTGTATTTTACCTTTGTGAAATATAGATTGATTTAAGCATGCTGATCTTAATTGTTGCTGTTGTGTTGTGTGGTGCTCCAATGCCATTGCACGGCCATGCCATCTATTGCAGGTATTTAAGGTCATCAATTTTGAGATATCATGTTAATTTAATTAAAAAAGTTTAATTTAAAAGTTATTTCATTAAATATAATTAATTTTAATATATCATATTAGGTTATGAATATGTGGTGAGTCAATTTATTCATTATAATTATTTAATAGAGTTATTTTAAATGACATTTATATTAAAATTAATGTTAAAAATTGCATTAAGAAAATGAGATTAAATTACTACCTAGTATTGAAGATTCAATATTTGATAAATCATTTGAGCAGCCAAGACTTGATCAGGTGACTAATTAAATGACTACCTTACCCTACGTTAGGATCAAGACTATCAAGACTCAATGTCTGATTAGTCATCTAATCAGTTAAGACTTGTCATTTGATCAGTCAAAACATGATCAGGTCTTGACTGATCAAGTGATTGATTGACTGATCAATGAAGACGTTATGATAGTCGAAGTATTTTATTCATTGGCTTTCAGGTCGTGTTTTATGGATGTGATTTATTGTACGTCATAGTCATAATCAAATTGGAGTATTGAAGAAGTTGATATCAACTTAACTTTGTGGATAAATGTGTTAAGTTTAAGGAGATTATTTCTACTTTATTTTGAGATAATTATTAGAGATAATTCAAGAATATATATTTAAATTATAATTGAGAGTTTTACTTTAAGAAGATAGTTAGTTATAACGCATATTTTCTTTTATATATTATATTATTAATATTATTTATATATTATTAATATATTTAAATTATATATATTTAAATGATAAATAATAATAAAAAAATAAACAAATCAAATCCTATTTATTATATTAATTCTATAATTTGAATTTTCAAAATAGGATTTTAAAAATAGAGATAGGGATAGGATTCTTTTTAGGAATAAGGAATAAAGAAGTCATGGATAAATCCAAGCAACTCTTTCTTAAATCTAAGCGATCTTTTCGTAGGCGTTTACCCCCTATCCAATCAGGGGATCGAATTGATTATAGAAACATGAGTTTAATTAGTCGATTTATTAGTGAACAAGGAAAAATATTATCTAGGCGAGTAAATAGATTGACCTTAAAACAACAACGATTAATTACTATTGCTATAAAACAAGCTCGTATTTTATCTTCGTTAGTCTTTCTTAATAATGAGAAACAGTTTGAAAGAAGCGAGTTGACCACTAAAACTACTACTCTTAGAACCAGAAATAAATAGGTTTACCCCTTCAAAAGAGTCGAATCTGGTGAGGGAAGGAAAAACATCTTTTTTTTATCAAGCGTCTTTGCTCATCTTATTTTAATGACCTTATCAGGATTAGAAGTTTTTATCATATTAATTTCTACTCTACCTTCTTCGAGTTCATTCTCGAGAGAACTCCATTTCATTTAAAGCATTTCTTTGGATGCCTTCTGATCTCCTTATTTGCTAATCTTGTCGGAAATCATATAAAGATAATTCCTATTTGAGATAGATCGATTTTAGCCTGTAAATAGGTTGTTGTGCCACACATTTGAATATGCCTTTTAGTGTGCTTTTGATGGATTATTTGTGTATCTTTTACTTGGCTTTTTTACACTTTACCTTACTTTTTTGTGTAAGGGTAGGTTGGACTTAAACCAATAAATGATTTGAAATATTGTTAAATAAAAATCATTCATTAAACGAGATTTCACAAGTAAGATTGTTTTCAAAGTATGTTAACAAATCTCTTGTGTTTATTTCTCTCTTATGTGCTTACTTCTTGTGTTCTTTTCGAACTCATGTTCAAATATCTATTTAAACAATCATTGTCTAAATACTTGATTGAGCATCTGTCTGAACAATCAAACCTAATAGAGAGCAAATCAAGATTCTTGCGCCTTATAAATTCTCATGGACGAAAGAAAAAATGAGTTTAAATAACAAATTTAACTTTATTAATTTTTATGCATTAAAGTGGAGCTTGAAATAATTACTATATAGATATGTGTATATATTTTTCATATATAATATATTTTAAATGTTTTTAAAATTATTGATAAATTTAAAATACAACACCTAGATAACATTACATACTAATTAAAAAAACATATGTATACGATGTTTATTAGTTAGGTTAAAATTTGAATATTACTCTATGTATTTTGTGAAAATTAATTCTCTTTAGTTAAATTTAACTATAGTCATGTACTATACGTACAGTTGTAGATTTAGACTATATTCTCCAATTGATCATTTTATGTCTTTATATTTTTTTTAATTTTGAAATTTCAGTCTTGATGCAAATAATAGTAATTATTTCATTAATTAAATTTTTAGTTAATAATATGAGTAATATGTGGATCTTCTTGCCTTTAAATTTTTTATTAATCATCCATAACCTTTATTAACATTTCGTTTTCATGTATTCGTTTTGATGTTGGGAAAAAATAGCAATTTTAATGTATTGGAATAAAACTTCCTATTTCTATGTGAAAAATAAAAATATATATTAATAATTTGAAACATCTAAAAAGGTAAATGCAAAAACTAATTTTGAAGGCATTAAACTATATAACCTTTTAAATAATATGTTTAAAATAATATTTTATAAACATAAAAAATAACTTTAGTAGTTTATATACTCTATATATAACATATTTTTGGAAAACATTCATCTAAAAAAAGAGATTTGAAAAGTCCGGGATGAATGATAAAATCTTTTAAAAGATTATGGATGGTGAATAAATTTTTGAAAAGTCAGGGATGAATAATCAAAATTTTTAAATTTTATGATGAGAAATGAAATATTAATAAAGATTGAGGGTGATAAATACAATTTTTAAAGGTTTGTGGATAACTAGTGAATTTTAATTTTTAATTTTTTTTATTTTTTGGAACTTTTACTAAAAAAAAGAAGAAGATTGTGATTCATTAGAAAAGAGACAGACACATGAGGAAGAATTAATGCTGGAAAAAGTGATTTGTGTTATCGGTTATTGATTCTAACATCATTACTTTAATTAAATATTAAGTAAAGTTATCAATTAATCAATTTTAATTCATCTTATATAACCAAAAATATTTTTTATTTTATTTTTTTAATGTATAATATTATATGGGCATTGTCATATGACTTGTAACAATTGATACAAGTTATACTGTGATGTCATCTAATTATTGGTGAATTGTAATAGAAAAATTGGATGGTGTTTAAATTGATGATTTTGATAGTTGGACCTCTCAAATAGTGAAAGTCATCGTATTTGTAATTTATATTTTTTTTATTAATTTATATTACTATTTTACATTTATTAATCTTTGTATTAAGAAATATACTATTAATATTTGCTCATCCAGTTAATCATTTTATTTTTCAAAAGATTTACAATTTTAAAAATATTTGTAACAGTCTGGTTTAGACCCTAGTCGGAACAGTAGTTTCGGGACCACAAATTCGAGTCTGAATAATATTTTAATATTATTTTTTTTGCCTTTGATATGTGACTAAGCATGTGTGAAAGCCTCGTATGAAAATTTGATCATTTGTGTGTTTAATTTGACAAAAGGATTAAATCGTATAAAGTGTAAAAGTGGCTTTCTAATTGATTAAGTGCCTATGTGTTGTGGCTTTTGAATGTGGTGGCCTTATGAGGCAATTAAACCATGTTTTATGTTAGTGGGTGACAAAGGTCAAATATGCCCTTATTATATATATGTGTTATATGTTAAATGAAAGGTTATTTTTGTAAATGGATTAATAACATAATATTAGTAAAACAAAAGGCTAATAATAAGCCATTATCATCCATAGTAGCCAAAATTGAAGAAAGAAAAGAAAGAAAAATTGAGCTAGGGTATTCGGCTAGCTTTGGAATCAATTAAGGTATGTTTTGACTTTGGTTTTTGATGATTTTTGTGTTTTTGAGATTGTTGTTTAGTCTACTATCAAGCCCATGTTGTAATTTGAAGATTTGATAATGTTTATGAGATGTGTCATTGATGAAATGGTGAGTTTTGTGACGAGTTTAGGTGTTAAATGAAAGATATGTGTTAAATGAACATGTTTTGTTCTTGAATTTTTGATAAATTTAGCTATTTAAGGCTAAATTGTGAAAATAGTATTTTGAAGGGCTAATTTGTGAAATAAATGAAATGTTTGGACTTGTATGAGATACATGAGTATTCGGCTAAGCATGAGTATATGGTGATTTTGTATATTTGATGTTTTGAGAAAAATGGGCTAAATTGATAAAATGTGCAACTGTGAGGGCTAAGTTGCAAATAGCCATAAATGTATGTTTTTGGATTGAATTGAATAAGTTGATGAATGAAAGGGTTAAATTTGAATATGCATAGATCAAGAACTGAAGAAAACGGACTTAGATCGCGGGAAAGCGAAGGTAGTTGAATAACCGAGTCCGAACGAATATCCAAATCTGAGGTAAGTCAATATACAGATAAATGTATTTGTATTAAACTATTTGTGTATTTATGGAACATGAATTGCCATGAACATCCATTGTGATGGAATGTATACGAAATAAGAGTTACGAATAAGTCGACAAGTTGATAATGTCCGAGAAGTCCCATTTGAACCTAGGAATAGATAGAAAGTACGTATGTCATGACATAGGTGTCCGTTATGTGATATCATGTAAGACCACCTCTGGGACGTTGGCATTGATTCGAGATTTCGTGTAAGACCACGTCTGGGATGTTGGCATCGATATAAGACTTACGTGTAAGACCATGTCCGGGACATTAGCATCGTATTGATTCGTGTAAGACCCTGTCTGGGACAGTGACATCGACATCTGACTACATGTAAGACCACGTCTGGGACGTTGGCATTGTACGACTATTCCGAGCAATCTGAGTATCCTATTTAGTTCCGAACGGTTCAACGGACAAATCTGAGATACGAACGACTATGTGATTTGTATATCCGTTTCAGGTACGTTTGATATGTACACTAAGTGTGTATAAAAGGTAAGTGCTTATATGTACTTACTAAGATAAATATGTGCAATGAAATGATGGAATGATATGTGAAGATATGCTTAAATGAGCTATGTGTATATGTGATATTTGAGTTGAAGAATGTGGTAAGATATGGCTAAGCAAATGAGCCAAATACTATATGTGGTGTATGTGCTATGAGAACATTATTGTCAATGTATCAATAAGGTTATGTGCATTTTATGTTAAGTTTATTTGTATATGGCGTACTAAGCTTTTGAAAGCTTACTTTATGTGTGTGTTTGTTCTATTTCATAGATCGTCAAAGCTACTAAAGGCTCGGGGACCGTCGAGGACCGTCATCACACTATTCAAAATCATTTTGGTACTTTTGAAATGTGTACATAGTTAAATATGGCATGTATAGGCTAGTCATTTTGAATTATGTTTGAAAAGTATATAATTAGCCATGAGATGTGGCTAGATATATGTTGGTGATATGTAACATCCTAAATTAGGGGCTGTGCGTTGGAGCATAATTCACGAATTAGTAGGCTTGAAGAATGGTTGGGATGTGTTTTAGGGATTCTTAAAACTCTAGGACTAAAGGGGGAGCTTTGGAAAAATTTTGGATTTAAGTGTAAAATGAGGAATTTGGGCTGGGGAGGCCTTAAGAATAATTTTTGGCGTTTGTAGGCATAAGAATCGCCTTGGCAGAGTGGCTTCCATGCGCCACTTAAGGTTTGGGAGTGACGCCATATAGGTCAGGAGTTCGAGTCTTGGGCGCGGCACCAGCGTGTATTATTTTTGCAAATGGCGTTATTGATTAAAAAGGCTTTAAAAGAATTTGTGGCGGGTTTATATCGCACAAGACTCCTTGGCCGAGTGGCGAAGAGCGTTACTTGAGGGCTGCGGCTAGGAGGACTCGTGTTCGAGTCCTGGGGGTCGCGTTTGAGACGATTTATTTTTGCTTTTAGCGCTAAAGCATAAGGAGCCAGCGAAGGATACTTTAAAAGATTGTTGCGACGTGTTATGGCATGAAAGGCGTGTTAGCAGAGTGGCTGGAGGCTTGGGAGTGTTTCCCCAGGTCTCGGGTTCGAGACTTGGGGGCAGCAGCATGGATTTTGTTTTGTTTTTCTTTTGGCTGCGTGGCTTTCAAAAGCTGCATGGGGGTATTGGGTTTTCTTTTATTTTTTTTTATTATTATTAGTTTTATTATTATTTTATGGTAGAATGATGGGTTAGTTTTATTATTTTATGGAAGCATGGGATTGTTGTTATATTATAATTATTATTAGTTTTATTATTTTATGGAAGTATGGGGTAGTTATTATTATTATTATTATTATTATTATTATTTTATGTTTGGTGATGGGGTAGGAATGGGAGGTTTAATAAACAAAGAATTATCCTTTTTCAATGGTGATGACCGGCCTTGTGCTTAGCAAAGCAAAAGCATGGCTGAAATGCTTTGTTTTGTTTTTCCTTCCCCTCCAATTTGTGTTGGCCGAATGTGGTCTTCCTTGGGACCTTCATGGTCGTTTTTTTTCAAGTAGCAAAGAGGTGCCAAAATCCATCTTTTTGTTCTTCTTTGTCCTTCCAAATTTCTTCTTGGCCGTTTGAAGCATGGTCTTGGTCGGCCTTGAGCTTAGGAAAGAATAGCCGAATCTCCCTAGCGTGTTTTTGGTTCTTTTCCAATTTGTGCATGGCCGAAAGTGCTTCTTGGATTTTCTTTTCTTTCCATTTTTATGCTTGGCCGAATATGAAGCATTCTCTTAGGAGTAGGTAAGGGTTAAATGATGTTTAGTTTATTTTATTTTTTGAGTAATGACAAGATAAATGTGGTCTTATTTTATTTATGTTAATGGGAGGATAAGAGACAATGGGATGGAGTATTGTTATTTTATTAATTAAGGGGATAAGTGGGAGAAGAAAGTGGAATAGGTTAAGGGACATAGAGTTGGCCGAATGTGGGATGGTAGGCAAGGTTAGCTATCGGTTTTGAGAGCATAAGCATAGCCGAATGTCCCTCTAAACTCATTCAAGGCTATTTTCTTTTCTCTTCTTTTTGCTGCCGAATTCTCCCTAGCCTTTCTTGCCAAAATACTTCCAAAAGTTCTCTGGGAAGCCATACTTGATTGAAGGAAGCTTTCGGGGTTCGTTTTCCTAAAGGGGTGACTCAAGTGATAAATTCGGGATTTCGGTAAGTGGGAGACTATTCGGCCAAGGTTAATAAAGGCTTCGGGATCTAGGAATTTCGGTAGAAACATGTGTGTACATACACACTTTATAACTAATTAACGTGCTGAATCTATTGTATATGCTAAACTATGTGGATTTAATACCCTAAAGGTATAAGCAAGGATTCAGGTATGTCCTTGGTAATACGAGGTTATTATTGATGCTTATGGAGGCATGACATATTTGGTATATGTGATATGGTTGATGATAAATCCAGTGTATGATATTAATTAAACATGGTGGGCACGATTTTTGTTAAATGAATATCATATATATATGTGGGTTAAACGAGTGGAGGGGGAAGTGATATTCGTGTCAACGGACACCAGTGGTTTGGTAACACATTTCGTGACTTCGGTCA
The DNA here is from genome assembly GCA_005393395.2 of Gossypium australe. Taxonomy (NCBI): domain Eukaryota; kingdom Viridiplantae; phylum Streptophyta; class Magnoliopsida; order Malvales; family Malvaceae; genus Gossypium; species Gossypium australe. The sequence continues at coordinate 98,747,486 of CM016615.1, forward strand.
CCAGAGGTTTGGCACCTCATAGCGTCTCGTCCCAGTGGCTTAGCACCACAGTGGGTTGGCCCCACGGTTTATATTATGGGATTGACGCTAGTGATTTGGTATCACATGTGGGTTAGCCCCACTAGTGGTTTGACACCACAGTATTGATGGATATCGTAACTCTAAGTCACCAGTGGTTTGGCACCACCAGTGGTTTGGTACCACACGGGGTAGAGAAAAGTGTTATGGATGGCTAGGTTGGGTGCATAATTTAGTGCATGTTCATTTAGTTATAAATTGTGTATGAGATTGCATTAAACCGGGGAAAGGGTTACACATTGAGTCTTGGTGACTCACCTTCTCCTTTAACATTTTTCAGGTGACTCGTAGATCGCGGATGAGGAGCCGGATGGACTCGAGGTGGCCATGCAGTGGAAATATTGGTTTAAATGGACTTGAATTATTTTTACTTATTTCTGGTTTCATTTGCTCAAGTTGTAATAAGGCCTCCTAAGATTATTTTTATTACTTTGCATGTTTTGGATAATTTGTTTAAATTACTTAGTGACTTTAAAATGGTTATACATGTTTTTCTTAAATTCAAACGTAATTGATTTTCTTTCGCACCATCGGGTACATCGACAAAATTTGTAACAATCCGACTTCATGTATTTTAATCAACATTAAGTAATGTTTTATTCATTACCAAAATGTTTTCATTAAAAACTCAAATAGGCTAAAGGGATTTTCAAAATGGTTTTCTCTGTGACATACCAAATTCGGTCGTAATGTTTGGGCCGGGTTTGGGGCGTTACAAATTGGTATCAGAGCCCAGTTCAAAGCTCGGCTGTGGGGGCCCAAGGCCCAAAATGTTTTGGTAGGCCTTTTTGAAATATTTTGGTTTTGAACAAGCATGGCACCGAGTCTCCGGCACCGATCCGCCCAGGTAAGTACCTCTAACTCTGTGTGGATTATTATTTGTAGAAGGGTAGGTAGGGAACGTAGATAGTATGTTAAGTGGCTGAACACTAGGACTAGTTTACCCCAACAAAGTACATAAGACTTTAAGTGCCTAATTAAACCAACCTGTGACTAAGTCGCCGAGTTAGGGTGTGGTAACCCCTGTGCACATGTCTAGGATTGGATCCGGAAGAGCTTGGTATTTAAGCAGTCCTCGTGACTCACCTCCTCTTCGCAGGAACCCTACCTGGTGCGTAGCTTCGGTTCACACTAACCAAGAGGACTCGGTCATAGGCTAAACACAATAAATAAAACCCGAAAGGGATTAGCCATGTTTTTATGAAAACCCTAGTTTTGAAATCACCAAAGTACCTCTTTAAATAGTAAAAAAAAATTTACAAAATTATCCCTAACTTACAAAATTACCAAAATAACCCTGATTTTTAAAATTTTTACAACACTACCAATTTGGAGAACGAATTCAACCCTCAAAGTTTTGCAACTTTTGAAATACCACGAAATGATAAAAAACCTTACAAATTTACCCTGGTTTATTACCAAAATACCCCTGTAGGGCAAATGACGAAAATACCCCTGGGATAGGAACGGACAGAAATGTTCGAAGAGTGAATGTGTATGGGAGCTACTATGGAATGGATGTGTTTTCTGTGAATTAGGATAGAAAACTCAAAACTTGATTGCTCGAAAGAATCTCTATTAAACTTCCTTCATAAAATTTCTTCGCGAACAACCAAGTGGAACAAGTACTGATCCATAAAAATTTCTTAATCAGGTTAAAGCGTAATAGTTAGAATGAGCTCTAGAGGACGTGGCCGTCGTGGACGCGGTAGGGGCAGGATGATCGTGTCAGAACCCGTTAGGTCGGGTCAGGGGTCGGAGAATGAAGTACCGCCACCACCACCCCCAACTTTTGGAGCTGAGGAACAGGATAAGACAGGGGGTGAGGCGGTATCGCAAGCTGTATTGCGAGTCCTTGAGATGGTGGCTGGGGCAAGTGGAGGTATGGGAGCTCGGAAGTCTGTACCCGAGCGACTCCGATCCAACGGAGCTGAGGTATTCCGGGGTGTGTCGGGCGTGGCACCCAGTGCAGCGGAATATTGGTTAGAATCGACTGAGAGGATCATGGACGATCTCGATTTAACGAATGAGGAGAAGCTGAAAGGAGCAGTGTCGCTTCTAAAGGATGAGTCATACCAGTGGTGGCTCACGGTTCGGGATGGTGCTACGACAGATGGCCTTACTTGGGAATACTTCAAAGCTGCTTATCAGAAGAAGTATGTGGGCACCAGCTACACTGATGCTCAGAGGAAAGCTTTCCTGGGATTGGTACAAGGAAATAAGTCGGTATCTGAGTATGAGGCAGAATTCTTGAGGCTGAGCCGCTATGCTCGAGGAATTGTGTCAACTGAGCATGATCGTTGTGTCCGCTTTGAAGACGGACTTAGGGATGATTTAAGGTTGTTGATTGCTCCACAGCAGGTGCGTGAGTTTACTGTTCTGGTAGAGAAGGCTAAGGTAGCCGAAGGGGTCAAGGAGTCTGTGAGACAGGACTATGATAGGAACAAGTAGAAAAGAGGTTTTGGGTCGTCTGGATCGGGTAATAATGCACAAAAAAGGGCTAGGCAGAGTGGGCCGAATCAGACAGGAAGGCCCATGGCTACTAATCAGAGACCGGCTCAGTGTAATTGTTGTGGGAAGTCACATTGGGGAAGTTGTTGGACCGGTGAGAAGGGTTGCTTTGAATGTGGATCTTTGGATCACCGTGTAAGGGATTGTCCTCGGAAGCTAGTTAAGAATCAGCCAGAGGGTCAGAACCGTACTCAGGCTAGAACTTTAGGACCACCGCAGAGGGGTCGTGGTAATGGTAGAGGAGGTAATGGTTCTAATCGAGGTCGCGGAATTCCGGGCAGAGATACAGGCAACACAGAGGCAAGGCAGTCTGGTTTAGTTTACGTAGCGAGGCGTCGCGAGGAGGGTGACACACCGGACGTCATAACCGGTACGTTCCTAATTTTTGGTCTTCCATATGTTGCATTAATTGATGTGGGTTCGACGCATTCATACGTTGCTAGTAGTGTGGTAGAGACTATAAACTTAGACTTTGAGACTGATTCTGGGGAGATGACTGTAATTAGCCCTCTAGGACATTCTGTAGTAGTGAACAAGCTATATAGAGATGTACCCCTAGAACTCCAAGGGGTAGTGTTTGTGACTGATCTGATGGAACTGCCGTTTGGGGAGTTCGATCTAATTCTTGGAATGGACTGGCTGGTTAAGTATCAGGCAAGGTTGGATTGCGCTACTAAGCGCATGGTTCTAAAGACGGCTAAGGGTGATGAAGTGGTCATGATAGGTAATAGAAAAGATTATCTATCCAATGTGGTGTCTGCCTTGAAGGCTGAGAAAATGGTCAGAAAAGGTTGTGAGGCGTTGTTGGTTTGAATCTGTGCCTTGGAGGCTAAGGAGTCAGCAGTTGAGAAGGTCCGAACTGTAGGGGAATTCACTGATGTGTTTCCAGAAGAACTCCCGGGTCTGCCTCCAGATCGGGAAGTTGAGTTCGGTATAGACTTGTTGCCCGGAACGGCACCTGTGTCTATAGCACCCTACCGAATGGCACCAAAGGAGTTGGTGGAGCTGAAGGCTCAAATTCAGGAGCTCTTGGATAGAGGGTTTATTCGACCAAGTATATCTCCGTGAGGAGCACCTGTGCTGTTTGTCAAGAAAAAAGACGGGTCAATGCGGATGTGTATCGATTACTGTCAGCTAAACAAGTTAACAATCAAAAACAAGTATCCGTTGCCTCGGATTGATGACCTGTTTGACCAACTGAAGGGTGCATCGGTGTTCTCGAAGATAGATCTTAGGTCGGGTTATCATCAACTTAAGGTGAAGGAGGTTAATGTACACAAGACGGCATTTCGTACTCGGTATGGGCATTACGAGTTTCTAATGATGCCGTTTGGGTTGACCAACGCACCCGCAGCGTTCATGGACTTAATGAATAGGGTGTTTCAGTAATACTTGGATCAATTTGTCCTGGTGTTTATAGACGACATATTGGTTTACTCAAAGACGGAGGAGGAGCATGATAGGCATTTGCGTATAGTTCTACAAGTACTGAGGGAGAAGCAGTTATATGCCAAATTCAGTAAGTGCGAATTTTGGCTAAGGGAGGTGGCTTTCTTAGGTCACGTAGTATCAGCTGAAGGGATTAGAGTGGACCCTCGCAAGGTTGAAGCGGTGTTGGATTGGAAACCGCCTAGGTCAGTGGCGAAAATTCGAAGTTTTCTGGGTCTGGCAGGGTATTATCGAAGATTTGTGGAAGGATTCTCTTTCATCGCAGCGCCGTTGACTAAGTTATTAAGAAAAGGAGTCCCATTTGTTTGGTCAGAAAAACAGCAAGAAAGTTTTGATAAGCTAAGGAAGATTCTGACGGAAGCTCCAGTTTTAGTACAGCCTGAGGCAGGGAAGTTGTTCACGGTTTATTGTGATGCGTCCCATACTGGTTTGGGATGTGTGTTGATGCAGGAAGGGAAGGTAGTGGCCTATGCATCCCGTCAGCTAAGACCGCATGAGGTTAACTACCCGACTCACGACTTGGAGTTAGCAGCAGTAGTCTTCGATTTGAAAATATGGAGGCATTACTTGTATGGGGAAAAGTCGATAGTCTACACGGATCACAAAAGTTTGAGGTATCTCTTGACTCAGAAGGATTTAAATTTGAGGCAGCGCCGATGGATTGAACTGTTGAAGGACTACGACTGTTCAATTGAGTACCATCCAGGAAAGGCTAACGTGGTGGCTGATGCGTTGAGCCGGAAGGTTGTCACAGACTTAAGGGCGATGTTTGCTCATCTCAGTTTATACGACGATGGAAGTCTTTTGGCAGAGCTGCAAGTTAAGCCAACTTGGATCGAGGAGATTAAGGAAAAGCAATTAGGGGATAACAGTTTAAATGTGCGGAGATTGCAAGTTCAAGATGGTGGTTTGGAAGGGTATAGTTTGACTGGTGATGGTATGTTGTGTTTTCAAGGGCGGCCTTGTATGCCGAAGGATGTGGAATTGAGGCAAAGAATTCTTCAGGATGCACATAGCAGCCCATACGCTATGCATCCTGGAGGTAGCAAGATGTATGGAGATTTGCGGAAGCAGTTCTGGTGGCCGAAGTTGAAGCGTCAAGTAACTGAATTCGTAGGAAGGTGTCTAACGTGTCAGCAGGTAAAGGCTGAACATCAGTTGCCATCAAGGTTACTTCAACCAGTGAAGATTCCTCAGTGGAAATGGGAGAGGATCACTATGGACTTCGTCAGTGGGCTACCCCTCACGCCCAGCAAGAAGGACGCAGTTTGGGTGATTGTGGACCGTCTGACCAAGTCAGCTCACTTCATACCGGTAAGGGTGGATTATTCTCTTCAGAGGCTAGCAAAATTGTATGTGGCTGAAATAGTAAGATTGCATGGTGTGCCAGTATCAATCATCTCAAATAGGGATCCGAGGTTTACGTCAAGGTTCTGGAAAGCGTTGCATCAGGCTTTGGATACACGATTGGATTTCAGTACAGCATTCCATCCACAGTCTGACGGACTGTCGGAAAGGGTCATACAGATTTTAGAAGATATGCTAAGAGGTTGTGTTTTGGATTTCAGTGGTAGTTGGAAAGAGTATCTACCGTTGGCAGAATTCGCTTATAACAATAGTTATCAAGCGAGTATCCAAATGGCACCATATGAAGAACTGTATAGACGAAGATGCCATACTCCTACGTGTTGGACGGAGTTGGGTGAACGACAAGTTTTAGGTCCAGAGTTGGTGACAGAGACTGAAGAGAAAGTGAAGGTGATTCGGGCTCGTCTCAAGGAAGCGGCGGATAGGCAGAAGTCCTACGCGGATCTTAAGCGCAAGGAAATGGAGTATGCAGTAGGAGATAAAGTTTTTCTGAAAGTGTCGCCTTGGGAAAAGGTATTAAGATTTGGGCGAAAAGGGAAGCTAAGCCCAAGGTTCATCGGCCCATATACAGTGTTGAAGCGAGTGGGACCGGTAGCTTATCAGCTCGAGCTGCCGACAGAGTTGAGTCAGATTCATGACGTCTTTCATGTGTCGATGCTTAGACGGTATCGGTCAGATCCATCGCACGTTGTGCCAGTGGCAGAAATTGAGGTAAACTCGGACTTATCTTTCAAGGAGGAGCCAGTTCAGATCTTGGATCGAGATGTCAAGGATCTACGTAGGAAGTCAGTACCTTTGGTGAAAGTACTATGGCGGAACCATGGTGTGGAGGAAGCTACGTGGGAACCCGAGGATGTGATGCGGCAGCAATACCCCCACCTCTTCTGATCAGGTAATTTCGAGGCCGAAATTATTTTAAGGGGGTAGAATTGTAACATCCTAAATTAGGGGCTGTGTGTTGGAGCATAATTCACGAATTAGTAGGCTTCAAGAATGGTTGGGATGTGTTTTAGGGATTCTTAAAACTCTAGGACTAAATGGGGAGCTTTGGAAAAATTTTGGATTTAAGTGTAAAATGAGGAATTTGGGCTGGGGAGGCCTTAAGAATAATTTTTTGCGTTTGTAGGCATAAGAATCGCCTTGGCAGAGTGGCTTCCATGCGCCACTTAAGGTTTGGGAGTGACGCCATATAGGTCAGGAGTTCGAGTCTTGGGCGCGGCACCAGCGTGTATTATTTTTGCAAATGGCGTTATCGATTAAAAAGGCTTTAAAAGAATTTGTGGCGGGTTCGCACAAGACTCCTTGGCCGAGTGGCGAAGAGCATTACTTGAGGGCTGCGGCTAGGAGGACTCGTGTTCGAGTCCTGGGGGTCGCGTTTGAGACGATTTATTTTTGTTTTTAGCGCTAAAGCATAAGGAGCCAGCGAAGGATAATTTAAAAGATTGTTGCGACGTGTTATGGCATGAAAGGCGTGTTAGCAGAGTGGCTGGAGGCTTGGGAGTGTTTCCCCAGGTCTCGGGTTCGAGACCTGGGGGCAGCAGCATGGATTTTGTTTTGTTTTTCTTTTGGCTACGTGGCTTTCAAAAGCTGCATGGGGGTATTGGGTTTTCTTTTATTTTAGTATTATTATTATTAGTTTTATTATTATTTTATGGTAGAATGATGGGTTAGTTTTATTATTTTATGGAAGTATGGGATTGTTGTTATATTATAATTATTATTAGTTTTATTATTTTATGGAAGTATGGGGTAGTTATTATTATTATTATTATTATTATTATTATTATTATTATTATTATTATTATTATTTTATGTTTGGTGATGGGGTAGGAATGGGAGGTTTAATAAACAAAGAATTATCCTTTTTCAATGGTGATGGCCGGCCTTGTGCTTAGCAAAGCAAAAGCATGGCTAAGATGCTTTGTTTTGTTTTTCCTTCCCCTCCAATTTGTGTTGGCCGAATGTGGTCTTCCTTGGGACCTTCATGGTCGTTTTTTTTTTCAAGTAGCAAAGAGGTGCCAAAATTCATCTTTTTGTTCTTCTTTGTCCTTCCAAATTTCTTCTTGGCCGTTTGAAGCATGGTCTTGGTCGGCCTTGAGCTTAGGAAAGAATATCCGAATCTCCCTAGCGTGTTTTTGGTTCTTTTCCAATTTGTGCATGGCCGAAAGTGCTTCTTGGATTTTCTTTTCTTTCCATTTTTATGCTTGGCCGAATATGAAGCATTCTCTTGGGAGTAGGTAAGGGTTAAGTGATGTTTAGTTTATTTTATTTTTTGAGTAATGACAAGATAAATGTGGTCTTATTTTATTTATGTTAATGGGAGGATAAGAGACAATGGGATGGAGTATTGTTATTTTATTAATTAAGGGGATAAGTGGGAGAAGAAAGTGGAATAGGTTAAGGGACATAGAGTTGGCCGAATGTGGGATGGTAGGCAAGGTTAGCTATCGGTTTTGAGAGCATAAGCATAGCCGAATGTCCCTCTAAACTCATTCAAGGCTATTTTCTTTTCTCTTCTTTTTGCTGCCGAATTCTCCCTAGCCTTTCTTGCCAAAATTCTTCCAAAAGTTCTCTGGGAAGCCATAGTCGATTGAAGGAAGCTTTCGGGGTTCGTTTTCCTAAAGGGGTGACTCAAGTGATAAATTCGGGATTTCGGTAAGTGGGGGACTATTCGGCCAAGGTTAATAAAGGCTTCGGGATCTAGGAATTTCGGTAGAAACAGGTGTGTACATACACACTTTATAACTAATTAATGTGCTGAATCTATTGTATATGCTAAACTATGTGGATTTAATACCCTAAAGGTATAAGCAAGGATTCAGGTAAGTCCTTGGTAATACGAGGTTATTATTGATGCTTTTGGAGGCATGACATATTTGGTATATGTGATATGGTTGATGATAAATCCAGTGTATGATATTAATTAAAAATGGTGGGCACGATTTTTGTTAAATGAATATCATATATATATGTGGGTTAAACGAGTGGAGGGGGAAGTGATATTCGTGTCGACGGACACCAGTGGTTTGGTATCACATTTCGTGACTTCGGTCACCAGAGGTTTGGCACCTCCAAAGGTTTGGCATCTCATAGCGTCTCGTCCCAGTGGCTTAGCACCACAGTGGGTTGGCCCCACGGTTTATATTATGGGATTGACGCTAGTGATTTGGTATCACATGTGGGTTAGCCCCACCAGTGGTTTGACACCACAGTATTGATGGATATCGTGACTCTAAGTCACCAGTGGTTTGGCACCACCAGTGGTTTGGTACCACACGGGGTAGAGAAAGGTGTTATGGATGGCTAGGTTGGGTGCATGATTTAGTGCATGTTCACTTAGTTATAAATTGTGTATGAGATTGCATTAAACCGGGGAAAGGGTTACATATTGAGTCTTGGTGACTCACCTTCTCCTTTAACATTTTTCAGGTGACTCGTAGATCGCGGATGAGGAGCCGGATGGACTCGAGGTGGCCATGCAGTGGAAATATTGGTTTAAATGGACTTGAATTATTTTTACTTATTTCTGGTTTCATTTGCTCAAGTTGTAATAAGGCCTCCTAAGATTATTTTTATTACTTTGCATGTTTTGGATAATTTGTTTAAATTACTTAATGACTTTAAAATGGTTATACATGCTTTTCTTAAATTCATACGTAATTGATTTTCTTTCGCACCATCGGGTACATCGACAAAATTTGTAACAATCCGACTTCATGTATTTTAATCAACATTAAGTAATGTTTTATTCATTACCAAAATGTTTTCATTAAAAACTCAAATCGGCTAAAGGGATTTTCAAAATGGTTTTCTCTGTGACATACCAAATTCGGTCGTAATGTTTGGGCCGGGTTTGGGGTGTTACAAATTGGTATCAGAGCCCAGTTCAAAGCTCGGCTGTGGGGGCCCAAGGCCCAAAATGTTTTGGTAGGCCTTTTTGAAATATTTTGGTTTTGAACAAGCATGGCATCGAGTCTCCGGCACCGATCCGCCCAGGTAAGTACCTCTAACTCTGTGTGGATTATTATTTGTAGAAGGGTAGGTAGGGAACGTAGATAGTATGTTAAGTGGCTGAACACTAGGACTAGTTTACCCCAACAAAGTACATAAGACTTTAAGTGCCTAATTAAACCAACCTGTGACTAAGTCGCCGAGTTAGGGTGTGGTAACCCCTGTGCACATGTCTAGGATTGGATCCGGAAGAGCTTGGTATTTAAGCAGTCCTCGTGACTCACCTCCTCTTCGCAGGAACCCTACCTGGTGCGTAGCTTCGGTTCACACTAACCAAGAGGACTTGGTCATAGGCTAAACATAATAAATAAAACCCGAAAGGGATTAGCCATGTTTTTATGAAAACCCTAGTTTTGAAATCACCAAAGTACCTCTTTAATTAGTAAAAAAAAATTTACAAAATTATCCCTAACTTACAAAATTACCAAACTAACCCTGATTTTCAAAATTTTTACAACACTACCAATTTGGAGAACGAATTCAACCCTCAAAGTTTTGCAACTTTTGAAATACCTCGAAATTATGAAAACCTTACAAATTTACCCTAGTTTATTACCAAAATACCCCTGTAGGGCAAATGACGAAAATACCCCTAGGATAGGAACGGACAGAAATGTTCGAAGAGTGAATGTGTATGGGAGATACTATGGAATGGATGTGTTTTCTGTGAATTAGGATAGAAAACTCGAAACTTGATTGCTCGAAAGAATCTCTATTAAACTTCCTTCATAAAATTTCTTCGCGAACAACCAAGTGGAACAAGTACTGATCCATAAAAATTTCTTAATCAGGTTAAAGCGTAATAGTTAGAATGAGCTCTAGAGGACGTGGCCGTCGTGGAAGCGGTAGGGGCAGGATGGTCGTGTCAGAACCCGTTAGGTCGGGTCAGGGGTCGGAGAATGAAGTACCGCCACCACCACCCCCAACTTTTGGAGCTGAGGAACAGGATCAGACAGGGGGTGATGCGGTATCGCAAGCTGTATTGCGAGTCCTTGAGATGGTAGCTGGGGCAAGTGGAGGTATGGGAGCTCGGAAGTCTGTACCCGAGCGACTCCGATCCAACGGAGCTGAGGTATTCCGGGGTGTGTCGGGCGTGGCACCCAGTGCAGCGGAATATTGGTTAGAATCGACTGAGAGGATCATGAACGATCTCGATTTAACGAATGAGGAGAAGCTGAAAGGAGCAGTGTCGCTTCTAAAGGATGAGTCATACCAGTGGTGGCTCACGGTTCGGGATGGTGCTACGACAGATGGCCTTACTTGGGAGTACTTCAAAGCTACTTATCAAAAGAAGTATGTGGGCACCAGCTACACTGATGCTCAGAGGAAAGCTTTCCTGGGATTGGTACAAGGAAATAAGTCGGTATCTGAGTATGAGGCAGAATTCTTGAGGCTGAGCCGCTATGCTCGGGGAATTGTGTCAACTGAGCATGATCGTTGTGTCCGCTTTGAAGACGGACTTAGGGATGATTTAAGGTTGTTGATTGCTCCACAGCAGGTGCGTGAGTTTGCTGTTCTGGTAGAGAAGGCTAAGGTAGCTGAAGGGGTCAAGGAGTCTGTGAGACAGAACTATGATAGGAACAAGCAGAAAAGAGGTTTTGGGTCGTCTGGATCGGGTAATAATGCACAAAAAAGGGCTAGGCAGAGTGGGCCGAATCAGGCAGGAAGGCCTATGGCTACTAATCAGAGACCGGCTCAGTGTAATCGTTGTGGGAAGTCACATTGGGAAAGTTGTTGGACCGGTGAGAGGGGTTGCTTTGAATGTGGATCTTTGGATCACCGTGTAAGGGATTGTCCTCGGAAGCTAGCTAAGAATCAGCCAGAGGGTCAGAACCGTACTCAGGCTAGAATTGTGGGACCACCGCAGAGGGGTCGTGGTAATGGTAGAGGAGGTAATGGTTCTAATCGAGGTCACGGAATTCCGGGCAGAGATACAGGCAACACAGAGGCAAGGCAGTCTGGTTTAGTTTACGTAGCGAGGCGTCGCGAGGAGGGTGACGCACCGGATGTCATAACCGGTACGTTCCTAATTTTTTGTCTTCCATATGTTGCATTAATTGATGTGGGTTCGACGCATTCATACGTTGCTAGTAGTGTGGTAGAGACTATGAACTTAGACTTTGAGACTGCTTCTGGGGAGATGACTGTAATTAGCCCTCTAGGACATTCTGTAGTAGTGAATAAGCTATATAGAGATGTACCCCTAGAACTCCAAGGGGTAGTGTTTGTGACTGATCTGATGGAACTGCCGTTTGGGGAGTTCGATCTAATTCTTGGAATGGACTGGCTGGTTAAGTATCAGGCAAGGTTGGATTGCGCTACTAAGCGCATGGTTCTAAAGATGGCTAAGGGTGATGAAGTGGTCATGATAGGTAATAGAAAAGATTATCTATCCAATGTGGTGTCTGCCTTGAAGGCTGAGAAAATGGTCAGAAAAGGTTGTGAGGCGTTGTTGGTTCGAATCTGTGCCTTGGAGGCTAAGGAGTCAGCAGTTGAGAAGGTCCGAACTGTAGGGAATTCGCTGATGTGTTTCCAGAAGAACTCCCGGGTCTGCCTCTAGATCGGGAAGTTGAGTTCGGTATAGACTTGTTGCCCGGAACGGCACCTGTGTCTATAGCACCCTACCGAATGGCACCAAAGGAGTTGGTGGAGCTGAAGGCTCAAATTCAGGAGCTCTTGGATAGAGGGTTTATTCGACCAAGTATATCTCCGTGGGGAGCACCTGTGCTGTTTGTCAAGAAAAAAGACGGGTCAATGCGGATGTGTATCGATTACCGTCAGCTAAACAAGTTAACAATCAAAAACAAGTATCCGTTGCCTCGGATTGATGACCTTTTGACCAACTGAAGGGTGCATCGGTGTTCTCGAAGATAGATCTTAGGTCGGGTTATCATCACATTAAGGTGAAGGAGGTTAATGTACACAAGACGGCATTTCGTACTCGGTGTGGGCATTACGAGTTTCTAGTGATGCCGTTTGGGTTGACCAACGCACCCGCAGCGTTCATGGACTTAATGAATAGGGTGTTTCAGCAATACTTGGATCAATTTGTCTTGGTGTTTATAGACGACATATTAGTTTACTCAAAGACGGGGAGGAGCATGATAGGCATTTGCGTATAGCTCTATAAGTACTGAGGGAGAAGCAGTTATATGCCAAATTCAGTAAGTGCGAATTTTGGCTAAGGGAGGTGGCTTTCTTAGGTCACGTAGTATCAGCTGAAGGGATTAGAGTGGACCCTCGTAAGGTTGAAGCGGTGTTGGATTGGAAACCGCCTAGGTCAGTGGCGAAAATTCGAAGTTTTCTGGGTCTGGCAGGGTATTATCGAAGATTTGTGGAAGGATACTCTTTAATCGCAGCGCCGTTGACTAAGTTATTAAGAAAAGGAGTCCCATTTGTTTGGTCAGAAAAACAGCAAGAAAGTTTTGATAAGCTAAGGAAGATTCTGACGGAAGCTCCAATTTTAGTACAGCTTGAGGCAGGGAAGTTGTTCACGGTTTATTGTGATGCGTCCCATACTGGTTTGGGATGTGTGTTGATGCAGGAAGAGAAGGTAGTGGCCTATGCATCCCGTCAGCTAAGACCGCATGAGGTTAACTACCCGACTCACGACTTGGAGTTAACAGCAGTAGTCTTCGCTTTGAAAATATGGAGGCATTACTTGTATGGGGAAAAGTCGATAGTCTACACGGATCACAAAAGTTTGAGGTATCTCTTGACTCAGAAGGACTTAAATTTGAGGCAGCGCCGATGGAGGGGGAAGTGATATTCGTGTCGACGAACACCAGTGGTTTGGTATCACATTTCGTGGCTTCGGTCACCAGAGGTTTGGCACCTCCAGAGGTTTGGCACCTCATAGCGTCTCGTCCCAGTGGCTTAGCACCACATTGGGTTGGCCCCACGGTTTATATTATGGGATTGACGCTAGTGATTTGGTATCACATGTGGGTTAGCCCCACCAGTGGTTTGACACCACAGTATTAATGGATATCGTGACTCTAAGTTACCAGTGGTTTGGCACCACCAGTGGTTTGGTACCACACGGGGTAGAGAAAAGTGTTATGGATGGCTAGGTTGGGTGCATGATTTAGTGCATGTTCACTTAGTTATAAATTGTGTATGAGATTGCATTAAACCGGGGAAAGGGTTACACATTGAGTCTTGGTGACTCACCTTCTCCTTTAACATTTTTCAGGTGACTCGTAGATCGCGGATGAGGAGCCGGATGGACTCGAGGTGGCCATGCAGTGGAAATATTGGTTTAAATGGACTTGAATTATTTTTACTTATTTCTGGTTTCATTTGCTCAAGTTGTAATAAGGCCTCCTAAGATTATTTTTATTACTTTGCATGTTTTGGATAATTTGTTTAAATTACTTAGTGACTTTAAAATGGTTATACATGTTTTTCTTAAATTCAAACGTAATTGATTTTCTTTCGCACCATCGGGTACATCGACAAAATTTGTAACAATCCGACTTCATGTATTTTAATCAACACTAAGTAATGTTTTATTCATTACCAAAATGTTTTCATTAAAAACTCAAATCGGCTAAAGGGATTTTCAAAATGGTTTTCTCTGTGACATACCAAATTCTGTCGTAATGTTTGGGCCGGGTTTGGGGCGTTACATGATATGCATGAGTGAATATGATATATGATGCTTGATTTGGTATGGCTTGTTAGTTAATGAAATGGCCAAGACTTTGGTAAGCATATGAAAGCATTATGAGTATGTATGTTTGAGCAAGGGAATGATTATATGAAAGGTAAATGTAAATGAATCATGCTTGAATGTATATGTGTTTTAGTTGTGTAAATTGGCATGAATGGAAATGAGATTGAATGTGAGAACTTGTTGATTTGTTTGCCATGTTTAGGATGTAAAGTGTGCTTGAAATGAATTGACATTTTGCTTGTAGGATTGACTCTTTTATGAGTGGCATTTTTGGCCTTGCAAATGGCCTGTTTTGCATACACGGCCGTGGCACACGGGTGTCCCTGGTAGTCGTGTGAATAAGTCAGTAGTTAGCCTAATCTTACACGGCCATGGTACACGAGCGTGCCTGGTGGCCGTGTGATCAAGTCAGTAACTAGCATAATTCTACACAGCCATGGCACACGGGCGTGTCTTGTGGTCGTGTGGATAAGTCAGTATACATGCTTTGATTTGGCACGGCCAGGACACTTGGGTGTGTCTAGTAGCCGTGGGTGGCACACGGCCTGCTCACACGAGCGTGTGACCTCTATAAATTTAGAAAAGTTTTAAATTTTCGAGAATTTTCATATGTGTTCGGTTTAGTCCCGACCCTATTCTGAAGCATGATTAAGGTCTCGTTGACCTATAAAAGAGACACTTTGATTGTGATCGATGAATTGTAATACTAAATGTCTGTAAAAGTTTTTGATCTGTCAGGTAACGCCTTTAACCCTAATCCGGCGACGGATACGGGTTAGGGGTATTACTATCAAATTTGGCTACTTGAGAATTGACATAATTTAAAGGTTTAAGGATGCAAAAAACCCTCAAACTTTTTCAAAAAAATGCAATTAAGTCTTGTTTCTTCTTTTTTACTCATTTGTGTATTTGAAATTTCAAAATACATCAAAAGACCCTCAAACTTTTTCAAAAAAAAAAAGCAATTAAGCCCCTAATTGTTTTACACTCAATTGGGCACTTGAACTTTCAAAATGTATCAAAAAGACCCTCAAAATTTTTTCAAAAAAAAAAAAGCAATTAAGCCCTTACTTTTATTAAAAAATATAAAAAATTAAAATCAATAAAAGCTATAAATATTATTAAATTTTAATAAAAAATTCAATTATTAAAAATTTATTAAAAATCGTGAAAAAAATATAAAAATTGTAAAATTTTATAAAAATCGTAAAAAAATATAAAATATATTAAAATATAAAATTTTATAAAATCATAAGAAAATTATACAAAATGTAAAGAAATATAAATTTCATAAAAAAATTATAAAAAATTATCGTACTAAAAGAAGCATTTTATAATTTTTCTATAACTTTTATTGATTTTTATTTTTTATCATCTTTCGCCACATGTCACGCTATATTGTGACACATGATGACTTTAATTGAAAAAAACTAGGGGTGGTTAATTTTTGTATGATTTTTATAAAATTTTACAATTTTTTTATTTTTTTTACGATTTTTATAAAAAATTCTAATTTTTAATAAAATTTAAATTTTTTATATTTTTATTAAAATTTAAGAATTTTTCTAAAATTTATTATTTTTTATATTTTTTATAACTTTTATTAATAGCGTGGGCTTAATTGCTTTTTTTAAAAAAAAAATTTTAAAGGTCTTTTTGATACATTTTGAAAGTTCAAATACTCAATTGAGTGGAAAAAAATAGTGACTTAATTACTTTTTTATATATATTTTTAAAGTTAAACTACTCAAATGATTGAAAAAAAAGTTCAATTATTTTTTTGAAAAAATTTAAGGAATTTTTACCCTTAAACCTAATTTAAATTCTAAAATTAATGTTACAAGATGATAACATGTAAAATCTTTTAAGTGTTTCTTCCTTTAGACATTGCCCAATTTGATTACATGTAATCAAACAGGTAAAAAAATTGCAGTTAAAAAAAAAAAACCACAGAAACACTCTAACCTTCTAGTGATTACAACTTTGTTCCCCTCCATTGCTCTCAATTTCTTTTATTATGTTTTCAGGATGGCTTCACCCAGTCAAAAAAGATTTTTAGGGTTCTGTTTGACCCGCGATCTATAAAAAAGATTGAAAATCGTAGCTCAATCTGCCATCGCCATTGCGATCAAAACTCTTTATTCTCTCTCTTCTAGGTTCAATTTATGGATCGATATTGTTTTGCCGATGATTTATAGCACATTCCGATAACGGTGGAGGAACAATTGTTTTGAAAGTGGTTAGGGAAGAATGCCTGTGGGAGAATTTGCCCAAACGGTTTCAAGCCATTTATAACTTCAAAGAAGAATGACACAAGAGGTTAGTTTCGACTTTGCTGCTTACTCTTTGTCTTTTACCTTTTAAATTGCAGTGGTAAGGATCATTTAGTTTGTATCTTTGAAAAACTTCATTGTTTTGCTGAGAGAGTAATATAGGATAAAATTTACCAAACGAGGAAATACTCATTTCATGTTTGTAATATTATTGATGGAAGTTAACCTTACAGTGAGCGAGCTTGGGAAAGAGCTTTTAAAACTAATTAGAAGTAAAAAGAACCATGTTAGTATGATGGTGAGGGTGAATGATAGAATTTAACCTAAAAGATGCTATTAAGTTATTGATTTCATATTCTCCCAACCAAACAAAAGAATCTTCAAATTCTAAAAACTAAATATATATATATATATATATATATATATATATATATATAATTGTGAATAGTGTGTTAACTAATATAAATAGCCCCAAATATTAGAAGGAAATTAACAAATTCGAATATAGGTTTTTATGTTGTTGATTGATTTGATTCTAACCATTACTATATATATATATATATATATATATATATAGCTTCTTCACAATGACCCATTTCCTTCTTGTTTAACAGCTAATTATCTACGCATCACATACTTTTATCATAATTATTTTATCTATTTATAATTAAAGATATGTGCTACTACATTGTCTTATTATTTCATTATACAACTCATCAACTCTTCTTTTCGTGTATACTTTTTATTTCATTAATTGGGGAAACAATTAAAAGAAAAAAAACTTTAGGGTATTAATTTAGTTGAGAGAATATAGAATAACTTAATAACATATTTTATTTAATTGTAAATTTACTAATAGTTAAGTGACCAAATTCTAAATTTATCCATCCTCAGCGATTAACTTGTAACTTTATCAATTTATAACTATTTAAAATTAAATGATAAAAATATAAAGTTGTCATAATTTTAAACTTAAATATCAAAATAATATTCGTCTCTTAAAAATGATAATGGTTATGTTCTTAAAAATAAAAATAAAAATATTTAAACAAAATTAACTAAAATTTCATGATTAATTTTTAGCAATTTTGAATTAAATGAATTCTATTTTTAAATATGAACTAATTTAAGTTTAAATAGAATAATAAAATGGAATCCTTATTATTGGTTTATTGGCACGTGTTTATTCTATCACCCATGTGATGGGATCTAATCACAATGATTTCTTGTAATAAAATTTTATTTCTGGTGTAAACAAAAACCATTTATATACGTGTTTTAAAAGATAAAATAATTTGTACTAACCTTATCTATAAAATGTTTTATATTTCAGTATTAAATCATATTTTTCTCACCACAGCTCTTCTAATAAATTTTTCTTTCTTTTTTTTTAATTTCAACACCTAATATACATGTTTCATTACGCAAAAGCCATCTTTATCTGTTTCTCATGTGACTCTGAAGCCTGACAACTTTGTTCTTTCTTTCCTTCAACATACCCAAGGTAAAGTTTTCTCAACTTCTTCTCAATCATTTATTTCCATCTACTTGCCTTTCTGTTTTAATTCTTCTTGACTTTGGAATTTCTTTCATAAATTACTATGAAGACAATAATGCTGATGTAAATCTATGTACATATATAGTTCTGGAATCACCTTAAGCAAGCTGATTGATGGCTTATAATCATAAATAAAAAAATTAAAAAAAAAAAACCTATTCTTCTGGTTGGTTTATGGATACAAATTATGGGTTTGAACTTTGAAGAGTAAGTTGTGTGTGGATTGTGGTAATCTGTAATAATCTCAAGTCTTGATGATAATTTTCAATTTTATAATGTCAAGGACTTTCACAGCTTTTAAAGGGGAATCATTTAGTTTTGGTCAAATCCTATGGAGTGAATTAATAAATATTGGATTCATCACACAGCCATAAGCAGTTGGTTCAAATATCAGAGCTCAATTGCAGCTATGGCAGCGACAAAGTTGTATGTAGTGTGAGTGTTGATCCTTCATCAACCCATTTGCATTACTTCAAATTTGCTATAACTTTCCCCTATTTTCTCCGGTCCTTGAATTATATAACCTTGGATAGGTATTACTCGTTGTACCGTCATGTCGAGATCATGGCAAGGGAGGTGCAAAGGGGGGCTAATTCAGTTCAAGATGTTGAGGCAACACTTTGGCAGGTAATTACCAGAAGAGAAATAGGATGTCTTGAATGAAAATGACCTTTTTGGTCTTACTTAGGCGACTGGTTGGATTCAACAGGTACCTGAGACGCTATCTGATACAATACTGCAAAAGATGAAGGCACCAGCTAAAGCAGCTGATGTACCAGAGATTAGGCCAGAACAGCTTTTGGAAGCTGATGGTTTTCTCTTCGGGTTTCCTTCTCGTTTCGGTGTGATGGCAGCTCAGTTTAAGGCCTTCTTTGATGCTACTAACGACCTGTGGGAACGCCAAGCACTTGCTGGCAAGCCTGCTGGTATCTTCTGGAGTACTGGTTTCCATGGGGGAGGACAGGAGCTCACTGCGTAAGTTCCTTTGCAGTTTACATATTCCCACAGCTCTATCTGTTCTTATCTATAAACATGGAAAGACCTTTTGGAAGATCTATTATGTTTGTGTTTAATTATATTTATATCCATTATTTTGCTTCAAATCAGTGCTTGTTACGTATCTTATGTTTTCTTTTCTCTTTGTTTTACCTGCTATGCAGATTAACTGCTATAACACAGTTAGCACATCATGGTCTGATATTTGTGCCTCTTGGATACACTTTTGGCAGTGGCATGTTTGAGATGAATGAGGTAAAAGGTGGCTCCTCTTATGGTGCTGGCACTTATGCAGCCGATGGATCCCGTGAACCCACTGAGCTAGAGCTCCAACAGGCCTTTTACCAAGGTAAATATGTTGCGGAAATAACCAAGAAACTCAAGAACAAGCCCCTCGCATCATAAAACACCACTTCAAGCTGCAGTAAAAGGTCCTAGCAATACAACCTGAGGGATATCAATCACCGAAGTGTCCAGTGACTAACAGAAGGACAACATAATTATACTTTATGTTTGGATTGAAAGAAAGTAATAAAGAAAAGAAAGGGAAACAAAGAAAACTTCTTCCATTATTGTTTGGTTACAAGGGAAAATGGAGCAGTGATCCATATCAGTTGTACTGCATGTATATCATTATAATCTCAAATGTAGTGAAATAAATTAACAGTGCAATAACAACAGCAATGATTCCATATCAGTTGTTGCCCATCATGTCCTCTATCAGTTTTCCAATAGAATTGAATGAAGTTCCACCTTCCATAACACTCTTCCTTGCCATCTCAGCCATTTCCTTTACTTTCTTTCTTTCTCACTTCACTTCCACCATCCATTACCATCCCCACAGCTTTCTCTATCTCATCTGCCATCACCACTTCATCACTATCTTTCCTATAGTTCAACCTCATCTCCACCGCTAACCCTAATTCCTTCACCATCTTGAATGCATTGAGCTGTTGTTCAGCATACAGAGGCCATGTTACAATTGGCACACCGAACCACAAGCTTTCCAGGATTGAGTTCCAACCACAATCCAGTCCCAGTGCTGTTTCTTTCACTTTGGGGTGCTTTAAAGCTTCCCGTGCTTCCGAAGCAAAGGAACACCACTGATGATTGAGGCTGATCATCGAGAGTAACTCAGACCATTGAGGTTAATCACTGGTCCAACTGGATAAACTGGAGGGTTTTGGCTGTTGGAGAAACAGTTTAGAGCATAAGGCTCAAATTCTTCAAATGAATCGATTATAATACCTTTGGCATCCTAATGAAATCAGGAAGAAACAGAATAGAAAACAACTAGAAAGAAGCTGAAAAATATTATTGTATTTCTTTATTGTTTCACGTGTGTACCAATATACCAAAGCCATAGTATTTATAATACTAAGCATTGAATGCAAACCTGACTTGTCAGCCAACTAACACCCAACTAACCATTAACAAATTAACAGCTAGATAACTGACAACCAGCTGTTTTCCATTCCTTAACATGCTTCTATCGTCTTGCTCCCTGTTGATTGACTAGCTTTCTCCATCACTTTAAGGCACGCCCGAAACTTTGTAAATAAAGGGACTGTCAAGGGTTTTGTAAATACATCCGCAACTTGTTCCTGTGCTGGAACATGTCCCACGCTCAACTTTCCAGTAGCAACTTTCTCACGAACAAAGTATAAGTCCAATTCAACATGTTTAAATTTTGAATGCATCACTGGATTTGCAGAAACTGCAACAGCTCCAGAATTATCACACCATACAGTAGCTTTCTTTGAGGGTGAAACATGAAGCTCAGACAGAAGTGACTCAAGCCATACGACCTCAGTTACTGCATGAGCAAGCCCCCTATACTCAGCTTCTGTCGTTGACTGCCTTATAATGTTGATCAAGTGGACGATGCATGAATTGACACACTTTGTTAACCGAGAAGGTGATATCTGGCCTGGTGATGGTTACATACTGCAGTGCTCCCACGATGCTACGATAATCAGACGCATTCTCAATTTCACAACCAGTGTGCTGAGACAAAACAGAAGAAGTGACCATAGGTGTAGGAGAGCTATTTGCCTGATCCATCTTTGCCTTTCGAAGAAGATTAAGCACATACTTTCGTTGACTTAGAAACAGACCAGATGAAGTAGATGACACCTCAATCCCAAGAAAATAGCCAAGAGGGCCTAAGTCCTTCAAAGAAGACTTTGTATTCAAGTCAGTAACAAATTGATCAATACTGGCTTGATGATTTCCAGTAATTATTATATCATAAACATAGACCAAAACATATAGAATCACACTGGTAGTTTTCTTAATAAAAAGAGAATTATCTGACTTAGCCAAAGAGAATTGCGAAGACAGCAGAAAATCACGAAGCTTAGAGAACCATGCTCTCGGAGCCTGTTTAAGACCATACAGAGCCTTCTTTAGCTTGCACACCATTGGTTTATCACCATTCTTCTGCTCGAAACCAGGTGGTTGAAGCATGTAAATTTCTTCAGTTAAATCACCATTAAGAAAAAAATTATTGATGTCCACCTGTCGTAGTTGCCATCCAAACTGAACAGCTAGCGCCAAGACAACTCTAATGGTTGTTGGCTTAACAACCGGACTGAAAGTCTCTTGAAAATCAATCCCAGCCTCCTGAAGATATCTTTTGACCACTAGTCGCCCCTTGTAACGAGCAATTGACCCATCTGAATGCCTTTTCAACTTAAAAATCCATTTACATCCCACAGCCCGTCGGTTGTCAGGTAAGGGAACCAAGTCCCAAGTATCATTCTTTAAGAGAGCTTCATATTCTTGCTGAGCAGCAAGTGCCCACTCCTTGCTAGTAAGAGCTTCATCAATTGTGGTAGGTTCTATCTCACGGAGCTGAGCTGAGAAAACCTTAGGCTTGAAAACACCATTTTTCGATCTAGTTGTCATAGAGTGTGTATTGAGACCAGTCTTGACTGGAGAATGAGAGTCAGGCAAAACAGAAGGAAGAGTCGAGCTAGATACCTCTGGTGAAGATATAGCATCTTGTTGCACATGAGGAGCAGTGGAGTCTAAAAGAGGTGAACCTTGAGAAGAAGCAGATCTTGACTCACACCCTGGATCCTACGATGGTGGAGAAGAAGACACATCTTGTGGGTCAGGTCGAGAACAACTCGGACTAGATAGCACAATCGGAATAGACGATTGCTGATGTTGGAAACCAGGCAGAGTGCAGGCATGACCACCAGTAGAGCTGAGTGATGTGAGAAAAGGAAAACAACCCTCATCAAACACAACATGTCTAGATATGAACACCCTTCTGTTGTCATCAAGACACTTATATCCTTTATGAACAGGACTGTAACCAAGAAAGAGACACGGCCTGGATCTATACTGAAGTTTATGAGAGTTGAATGGCCGAAGATAAGGGTAGCACCTACACCCAAACACCCTTAGATGCTTGTAGCTCGGGACAACCTTATGTAAAACTTCGAAAGGCGACTTACCATCTAGAACAGGTGTAGGAAGCCTATTAACAAGATAAGCAGCACTGATAAAAGCATGAGCCTAAAAATCCATTGGCATGTTAGCTTGAGCGAGCAAAGTCAGGCCAGTGTCAACCAAATGCCTATGTTTCCTTTCAACCAAGCCATTCTGCTCAAACGTATGAGGACAAGATAGTCTGTGATGAATCCCAAGTTGAGAAAGAACTTTAGGAAATGATCGAAATTCTCCCCCCCAATTCGTCTGAAGAGCTTTAATTTTTGAACCAAATTGAACTTCTATCAACTTTTGCAAATGAAGAAACTTCTCCAAAGCCTCGGACTTACGGTTAAGAAGATAAACCCAAGTATACCGTGAGTATGCATCAACAAAGGAAATGTAATAATGACAACCTTCAGAAGCCATGGGAGCAGGGCCCCATAAATCAGACACAAGAAGTTGGAAAGGAGCAGTATAAACAGTTGTAGAAGGAGAGAATGGCAACTTATGAAATTTACCTAGCTGACATGCTGAACAAATTGAATTCACTATTGAAACCTTAGAAGCAAGATTACATTGTTTAAGAACCGTCAAAACAGTCTTATTACAAGGATGACCAAGGCGTTTGTGCCATAAGTCAAAAAATGAACTAGTAGATGCAGGATGCTCCAGAGAAGTGGTATGAACAGTGGCAGAAGAAGGTGAAATAGCACCACACGTCTCAGAATCAGCAACACACATCTTAGAATCTGACAAATCAAACTGATACAAGCCATTACGAGTGCGGCCCACTAGCAGTATGTTCCCTGTCTGTATATCCTTCACAAAACAGTGGAAGGGGTGAAACTCAAAGAAAACTTGATTATCGTTAGCAAACTGAGCAACTGACAGTAAATTCTTGCAGATTTGTGGAACATGCAGCACACGTTTTAGATGAAAAACTTTACTTGAACTTGCAAAAGAAGAAGAACCAATGTGAGCTACAGGCACAGACATACCATTTCCCATGAAGAGTCTGTTGTTACCTGTATATTGCGTGGCCTCATGCAGATTGTCCAGATCACTTGTAACGTGATTGGAAGCTCCAGAATCAGGATACCAGACCTTTGTATTCGGAGGACCTGAAAAACACTGATTGTTTGTAGAAGTAGTATTAGCTTGTTGGTGAGAACCAACCGGTTTTTGAGAACAGCAATGAGAACTTCCATTCGAGGAGTTGTAAGCATCCTGAAATTGATGACAGTGGACTTGCATAGGTGGACTGGATACACCTTCAAAAGACTCATCAAACCTATAGTAACATTTTTGAACTACATGACCAATGCGACCACATAGCTGACATTGAGGCCGATTGTGAGTAAAACGCCTTCCTCGACATCTTCCTCGAAATGCTCGAGAGCTATTACCTCTATAAGGTGGTCGAGAACCTCCTTCAAACTGCTCAGTGTGCTTAACATTGGATGTACCTTGTTGAGCCATATTAACTTGTAAGGGTATGCTCAACGCTAGGTCTTGCTATCGAGTTTCACAATCTACCAACATTTCAGCAAGAAGATCAAGTGAAACAGGCATGGCAGAAGCAACAACACGAATAGACTCATATTCAATAGGCAATCCAGCAAGAATAATACTGTTCTGTTCTTGGACAAAAATAGGATGACCAGCTGCGACAAGCTTATCAGATAAACACTTTATCTTGGCCAAATACTTTTTTATAGAAATCTGCCATTTTTTTTTAGAATACAAAGAGTGGCGCAAAGTGGAAACAGACAAGGTAGATTTAGTAGCAAACCTGCGAACAACAGTACTCCAAACATCAAGGCTTGAACGGGCATCAGTAAGATGCACAAGAATATCATCACCAATTGTAGACAACAACCAAGAAGCCAACAGTTTATCTTGCTATTGATGAATCAAGAAATCAGGATTAGCAACAATATTTCCGTCACCATCAATAATAGACTGCGGAAGAACACCAACAGTGTCAAGAATGAAGTCATGGAGCCCATACCCTTCAAGAATCAACAAGATTTGTTGTTTCCATAACAAAAAATTACTCTCTCCTAGCTTTACCGTATCATGCTTAGGAAATTGTTGAACTTTCTTCAAAAAATTATACCCAAGATCAGAAGAAGTATGAACAGATAGATCATTACCAGAACCTGTGTCTATTGCCATTAAAAAAAAATCAAGGCTCAGATACCATAATGAAATCAGGAAGAAACAGAATAGAAAACAAACTGGAAAGATAATGAAAAGCAAGAAGAAGCAGAATAGAAAACAACTAGAAAGAAGCTGAAAAATATTATTGTATTTCTTTATTGTTTCACGTGTGTACCAATATACCAAAGCCATAGTATTTATAATACTAAGCATTGAATGCAAACCTGACTTGTCAGCCAACTAACACCCAACTAACCATTAACAAATTAACAGCTAGATAACTGACAACCAGCTGTTTTCCATTCCTTAACACATCCTTGAACCTTTCAGCAACTTTGACATATGTAGTGTAACCTCCATCTTTGCAAAAATACAGCTGATGGAAGAACACATGTAGGGACAGGATTGATAAATCCTGGGATCAAATGTTCAGGATCTGAACGTTCAAACTCGGAGCTCTTCAGGGTATTTCAGGTTGGTAGATACCACATGAGATCGAACGAGGCTGCATTTGTGGGGAAGTATAGATAAGAAGGAAGACCAAAATCAGTTGCAATATCAATCATGGGTGAACAAAAGAGATCAAGAACTAATCCTGCAACTCGGGTTTCACCCAAGCTACATCTCATTGAAATAATGTCCCTCACAGCATTTCTAACAGGAGGGATGTAGCACTGTACGAATACATCAAGGAAACTTTCGAGTGACTTCTTAGGATCTAATGAGGGAAGAGCAACCTGATGGAGTTCAATAAGTTGGATTCCATCAGGTTGCAATGCAGTGAGCGAGTCGATGTATGCATCCAAAGAAGCACTCGGAAACCACTTTATGGAAAGAATAATAACCCGAATTAGATGATCGCGACAGATAAAGAGCATTGCAAATTCAACGGTTGAGGCCAAGTGCCCCATTGCTGGCGCTGGAACGAATATGAGCTCTACTTTCTTCATCTCTTGACTCTCAGCTTTGCTGGATCCTTGCTCTCATGTTGTGCTTGAGAGTTGAGACATTTATATTTGTGACTATAATGTCAAGACAACAAAAGGAAAGCATAACCGAGTTGCATTCTCTTTGCTTTTGCATTTTCTTACTTCTTCGGATATTTTACCAAAATAACTTAAAAAAATTTGATATTTACAAAAATAAACTAAGTTTAAAAACAATCACCAAAATAACCTGAAATAACAGTAGATAGGGGTATTGGCCTGTCAATGGCCGGCACTACCTGGTATTTTGGACCCATGATTGCCTGATTATTGTGTCAGATTTAAAAAATTATTTTTTTTGGTTCTGGTCTGTCAATGGCCGATACCAAGGTATTTTTTTTTAAAATCGTATCATACTGGTATACAAAAATTTAAAAAAAAAATTTGGGTACTGGCTTGTCAATGGCCGGCACCACCAGTACCAAAAAAATATATTTTTTTGGGTGCTAGCCTGTCAATGGCCGACACCAGTGTAGCAAAATTTTTTTGGGTGCTAGCTTGTTAATGGCCGGTGCCGATGTACCAGAAAATAAAAAAAATTTGGGTGCTGGCCTGTCAATTGCCAGCACCAGTGTACCAGAAAAAAAAAATTTGGGGTGCTAGCATGCACCAGTATACGAAAAAAAAATTCGTTTTTTTTTGGCCTGTCAATGGCCGGCATCAGCAGTACCAAAAATTTTTTTTTTTGGATGCTGGCCTTCTAATGGTCGGCATCAAACCTTATATATAGTAGGTGATTTGGGTGCTGATAATGTAAATGGAATGAAAAAAAATTTTGAGAGAGCCATCAAAATGAGAGTGTTTTGTAGTATATCATCAAATGAGTTTTTTTGGAGTGGATTATTGTATATGGAGTTTTTTGTAGTGTATAACCGAATTTCGGGGTTGAATTATATACTGTCATATTTTAACGAAGTTGAATTATATACTGTCATGTCCACCCTAAAGGTTATGCCATTAAGGGTTGGATGATTATTTGCGCCATAGATGGATAATCAAGTTGTCCAACGCAGATGGACATTATCTATGGTGCAATAGTGTTTATTCCGCAATTAGGTTGTGGTTAGAATCGGTTGGTAGAGTCACCATGCAAAGATATCTCATGGGACAATAGAAGAAGAAAAGGTCTGGAGCAGAAGACGATTAGTTGTGAAGAAACTAGTACCGATGCAACGTAGACCTGATTCAAGTAGAAGACGATTAATTGTGAAGAAAGTAGTATTGAAAATAATTGTATTATTTCTTAAGAATGTTTGTATTTTTTTTTTATATCTGTAAATTTAATATAGTTGTTTAGGATTTAAGGTTTCATTTTTATATTTCCGTGTAATAATTTCTTAGAATGTTTGTATTTTTTATACGTAAATTTAATTTAATCTGTAATATATAAAGTTTGAAAATTAAATTCGCGTGTATTAATTTTACCCATCTGTTTGTAGTTCATTGTGTGTTTAAATTTAATATAGTGCATATTATTTTTGTTTTTTTTTTTGTATTAATATTGTAGAATGATTGTATTTTATTGTGTATGTAAATTTAAATTGTCGTGTAGTATTACTTATTTGAATTATTATTTTTTAAATATTACGAAGTCATTTATTCAAACAAATAATTATTTTAGAACAATAAAATTGATATTAAAAAAAAGAAAAATTTAAAAATAAAAGAAATATTTACAGAATAAATTTAAAATAAAGTAAAAAGTAACAGAAAAAATTAAAATTGTCACGATCCCGAGGACGTTCCTGGCGCTGGCGTATAACGGTCCGGATGCCTCCGTCGGCGATGCCGTGCACTTTGCTCAGGCGTTTGATAATTGCTCGGTCAGGTGTTCGGTGTCCCGTCCGATGTACTTAGAAAGGTAGAATAATCATATGCACTATAATCGGGAGTTAAATGGTATTGCGTGACCGGAGGTGCCGAAGGGAAAATATCCTCAATGGTGGGTGTACATGCTTCGGGATGGAACTTCGGGTGGTATGAGGATGATCCGGATCGTGTCGTGTGTTGAGGCTCGAGGTTGTCACCAAAAATATCTTCGAAGGATGGAGGAATTTCATGCAGCGGATTTGGATCCATGTTCTGTGATGATGAGCCGGATTCTTCATATTGGGCCTCGAGATCGGGGTTCGAGGCAGTATCGGACTCGATGTTCCCAAATGGCGGAACTCGGTTACTGCGTGGGTGTACGTTCCTTAGTTGCTATCAAGAAGATTTAGGTTGCGTGTCTCTTTGGATCAGCATGTATTGACCTTGGAATATAAAGGGTTTCCCGTATGCCATATACCATGCTGCGTACTCGGCCGTAGGAGAAAACCCTCCCTCTAAGACATACAAGGGGGGACGCCTCGAATGTCGTTGATTCCACAGAAAGATATACGGTTCATGTTTTTGCTCCCAATTTAAAGCGTCCCAAACCGAACCCTTTTTGTCTATTCTGTGGACTTCTTTGATGTCGACGGGAGGGTTCGGGATAGGTTGTGCGCAACTGAACTGCCTCAAAACTCGACCTCCATCGTGCCACTCGACCATATGGAAATGAATTAACGGCACATTTGACACGAATAGCGATATTTTCCTCATTATATGGCATCTATATAAACTGCAAAATAAAGACAACACTTTATTTTTTTTCTTTTGCAATTATTGTATTTAAAAAAGAAATATTCGGAATCGTATTTTACGCCATCCCCAGAATGAGTCTCTATCATCATACGGTACATAGGTACGGTGAACGATCTCCCGATTCCCGGTACAGTTGCCCATCTAAAAAAAGAAAAATTATCAAATTATTTTTCCCATGCAAAAAATAAGTATATTATAGTATACAATAAAAAAAAGATGGCAAAATTGAACTATATATTTACCTATTAACGAGTGGCCAGACATACGGTTGGTGGCTCACTGATGTAAGAAACGGCATTCGGTATAATGCCCAAGACTGCAGTAAAAGGCAGCAACCGCCCATTGTTTTCGTAGACGGCTTTGTCGCTCGACAAAGCTCGCAGTATAAGTATGTCAACACTGCAAAGCCCCAACTAAATCTTCCGGCAAGCTCGAGATCCTCTAATAAGGGGAGATACATTATTGAGACTTTATTTTGATTGACGTCTGGCAAAAGTATCCCACCTATCAGTTGAAGAATGAACGCTCTTGCAACGTAGATAATGTCCGTCTGCGTTGGACTGCTCGGAAGATGCTGGAAGTTTTCTTTTAACCAATTAAATTTAATACAGGTTAAGCGTCCTTCCTCGTTGTTCGGGGGCACTCTTCCAAGTAACCGCTCGCAAGTGGCCCACGGATCGGGCACTCTTCCAAGCCCGGTCACTACTTCGCCGTCTATAGACAGTCCGAGTTGTACTACTACTTCTTGCAATGTAATATTTACCTCTCCACACAGGAGGTGGAACGTATGTGTCTCCGGGCACCATTTTTCAACTAATGTCGATATTAAATAAGCCCGTAGCTCAGATATCTGAATGTACGCGGCAACCCCAAAACCCGCGACATTCAAATACGGTATAACTCTTTGATCGGAAAAATAATCGGGATCATGCAACTGGGGTCTCACAATTCTATATAAATCTTGCATTTATAGTAAATATATAATGTTATATTTATCGTTTTAAAAATAATTTAAAAGAATATTTAAAATTAAATAAAACATTTTATTTGTCGTTACCTTATGCACATTGCTTGCAATGTGGTCGTTGTCATTTAAAAGAACATTCAGATTACGATCCATGGAGTGACCGGCGGCACTCGGCGATGGTTGAGGGTAAAAAGCGGCGATCGTTGACGGTGGTTGAGGGTTAATAGCGACGGTCGTCGGAGTTGCCTATGTAAAGTGGGGGACCCATTTTGCCTATTTATAGTCGGAGATGCCTATTGAAAAAAAAATTGCCCATTTTGATGGGTCATTTCAAGTTTTTTTTTTATTCAAAAGTTATTTTAATGTCAGCACATTTTATTTAAGTTTCATTTAAATTTTCTTAATATCAGAGTAATTTATTTTTTTCATTTATTTTTTAAATGTTTTTATATTTTATTTTTTCAATTTAAATTTAAAATTTTTGTAAAAAAAAAGATTAATTTTTGTGGCTTTTTTAGACCTGAGACCCCATTTAGATAAATTAAATTTGTTAAAATAAATCTAATTTCAATTTTTGTATTTAATATTTTATTTAAATATTTTCATTTATTTATTATTTTGGTCAATTAAAATTTTATTTTTTAAAAAAAAATATCTGATTTCATTTTTTAGGGTGTTTTTTTCTGCCTGACACCAAAATTATTAGGCCTGATAACAGTTATTTCAATTTTTAATGTGAAAAAAATGCCAAAAAAAAAGAGGTGTAAGGCTGGCCATTGGAAGGCCAAATTGGCCAGTGACACAAGCCTGATGCAGATGAGTCATTTCAACCCTTTTTTTTTTCATTTCATTTCATTTCATTTTTATTTAATTTTCAGTTCATTTCATTTTCATTTCATTTCATTTTATTTTTATTCCATTTCAATTTCATTTCATTCTAATTTCATTTCGATTCCCATTTCCCTTTCATTTCATTTAAAATATTTTTTTTCAATTTTATTTTATTTTTTTCTCAATTCATATATATTATTTTTAACTAAAATTTAACATTTTCCGCATTTCATATAAAATTTCTATTTTCAATGCAAATTTTTTTTCTCATTTCATTTTATATTTAAATTTTAAATTTTCAATGCAAATATTTTTCTCCTCATTTCATTTAAATTTAATTTACTTTCAACATTTTTCTCATTACATTTAAATTATCTAATTTTTTAAATATTTACAATATTTTTGCAAGAACATGAGCTGAATAATATATCACTCATCATTTTGGAGTCCAGCATTACAAGACGATTTACCGGAAACGTAGACACGATGTGGGCATGTTGATCAGTTGTGTCCGGATGTTTGACATACAGTAACATCCATGTCATTTCGAATTCTTGTCGATTGTGGTTGACCATTAGGATGTCTGCGGAGACTACGGTCAGGCACCATCTCGATAGCAGGCAGTGGAACTTCCCAGTTTGAGACATCGGGCATTACAGGAAATTCATTCCTACATATACGTAATGTACGTTGCAAAGTGTAGATATCGTCTATGAATTGTTCAACATTTAAGTTTGCTCTCGCACCCACTGCATGAACATGCGTTCAGGATATCGAAGAGTCTGAAATAACCCGCACTCTCATCGCCTGTTTCGCAGATCAACTGCGTACGATCTAGGAGGAAGACCCGAACGACGACCGATGTACTCCTAAACTCGGAAAGTCTCCAAGTCGCGCGAATACAATTCTGTGTTCATTGTTTGTGCCCTTCGACTATTTACCGCCATGGCCTTTCGGACGACCTCTACGTACACGTGCCCGCCCTCGATCTGCTTAGCTTGTCTCAACCCCATCTTAGGCATCAATGTCGCCAACCTATAGAATGTTGCCGAGAAAACAGCAGAAATCGGGAGATGGCGTGTGCGCCTCAATACAGAGTTGATCGCCTCTACCAGGTTAGTCGTCACCTGCCCATATCGAAACCCCTCATCATAACTTTGAGTCCATTGCCAATTCTCCATGCTGCCCAACCATGTCCGGAGATTTGTTGGTAAAGATGACATCTGAGATTCAAGCCTTGCGAACCTCTGCCTGAATCTTCTCGGTTCTAACTCATGGGCTGCATATTTAATTTGAAATTAACAATTTAAAACCAACAAAAAATTTAAGAAGTAATTTTTGAAATAAATACAAACAAATTTTTTTTACCCATGTTCACGAGTTTTTTTTCCAATCTTTATTCTTATAATCTCTATGAAAGTTTGCCGCGATGTGCCGGATGCAATAAACAGACCTCCACGGAACCCCCGATCTCCTTATCGCAGCAAGTAATCCTTTCGATCTATCTGATATAAGGCAAATGTTGTCTTCTCTAACGACGTGCCTCCGGAGATTTGTGAGGAAAAATTCCCAAGACTTGAAGCACTCACGCTCCACGATGGCGAAAGCGATCGGAAGTACATTTTGATTGTCGTCTTGTGCAACAACAACCAGGAGAATTTGTGTGTATTTTCCATACAACCATGTCCCGTCTACTTGCACCATCGGCTTGCACTGAGGGAAGGCCCTAACACACAGCTCTAATGTCCAAAACAATCTGTGAAAAACTCGTTTCCTCGATTGTATCTCCCCGTCAAGGCCTTTATACGGTAGTGTTTGCAAATCAGTCACTGTCCTGGGCACATACTCCTGCATCTCGGCTATCTACCCTTGAAGCTCGTTGTATGACGTATCCCAGTCACCATACAACTCTCGCATCGCCATTTGCTTTGCCCATCATGCCTTCTGAAATGTCAGTTTTTACTTGAATCGAGCTTGCATATCCGCAATAAGGACCGACACTTGAATGGTGGGCGACTCTTTCACCAAAGGGATGATGCAGTTGCATATAGTTTTTGCATCTAACTTTCCATGGTCTTGCGACATACAAGCGGACGTGCATGTGTGTGGACCTTCTAGTTTCCTTATCATCCACATCTGTGTCCGCTGCATTAACGCGGCTCGGACACACCATTTACAACCACTCGAGGCTTTCCAACATTCTCCTACATACAAAGACTGCGTCGACTTCGTTACTTTATAATCCACACCTAACTTCAAGCTAAGTTGTTTTATAGCATGTAAACAGTCTTTTTTGTTATCAAATTGTTGTCCTACAAACAACTCATCTTCGTCGAATTCATTGTCAACTAAGTGAGCCGACACAATATTTTTATATTCTGGGAACTCGCGTGCAAGAGCCTCATCAGGATCCACGTAGGTCATGAAGGACCCTGGATTATTTCTTATAACTATAATAGGTGTTTCCGGTCGAATAAGGGTTCGCATTTTCACCCTCCACTAGCCCTTCCTCGTCTATGTCTTCAGGGATGTTATCTAAATCTGGGTCACTAAAATCATTGTTGGGATCATGGTGGGACTGATCATCGTTATCGAACCCTTCATCACTATCTTCTATGGTGGCCAACACCTCTAGATGGATCTCTAGACGAGGACACGAGTTTGGGATGTTATACGAGCAACCATCGGTGTTTGGATTTTCGAGAGTTGGCGTTGACCGTCCAAAACCCGACTGATCTTCCCAAGAGACGTTAAGATCAAAATCAATTCTGGAGCTCTGGCTTCCTGGAATTACCACTTGAATGGGATCCGATTCAGCTATCTCCGCGAACAACTCAACCAGGCTGGGATTTTCTATCTCAGCGGGGCAATAAATTGCCATCATTGTCCCTAAATCATCATCATCTTCAAGCTCCATTTCTGAGAACTTTAGTGGATCAGTTGAAACCGGAAATTTGTAAAACAGTCTCAACATTTGCTTTCCGCAACAGGTTGCTATCTTTGAACTGATTTTTCATTTTAAATCCGACAGCGAAATCCGCTTGTTGAATCTCATTCCTATTTTTTTCCGACTTTGAAATAGATAGCCTTCTTCAGTTGTATTTATCATTTCTCCATCAAAATGAACATAAACAAACAACATTTGAGAACTCATTTTAAAAACTTTTTGCTTTCTTCAAAACAAAGGAAAAAAAAATTTAAACCAAACAAATTGTAAGATAAAATATCTATATATATATATATATATATATATATAAGATAAATTTGGTGCCGGCCATTGACAGGCCAGCACCCAAAAAAAAAATTTCTGCTACAGTGGTGCCGGCCATTGACAGGCCAGCACCCAAAAAAAATTTTTTTGGTACATTGGTGCCGGCCATTGACAAGTCAGCACCTAAAAAAGGATTTTTTTTTCTGGTACAGTGGTGCTGGCCATTGACAGGCCAGCACCCAAAAAAAATTTTTCTGGTACATTGGTACCGGCCATTGACAGGCCAGTACCAAAAAAAAATTTTTTTTTCTGGTACTGGTGGTGCCGGCCATTAACAGGCCAGCACCCAATTTTTTTTTTGTTTTTTTCATTTTAAAAATTTTTGTATACAAGCATGGTACGATTTTAAAAAAAAAATACCTTGTTATTTTGGTGACTATTTTTAGACTTGGTTTATTTTTGTAAATATCAAATTTTTTTTAAATTATTTTGGTAAAATAGCCTATTTCTGAATTTATTCCACCAAACAGGCTTTTAACAAATAATATATGTAAATACTAAAACATTTAATTTCTTTCATTTTTATTAAGTATTAACTCAATTCGTATGATTACAATTCTAATTGTTTGAAAATACACTTAAATTTATATTTAATAATAAAATTACGAGATATTATATTTAACAAGAAAATAAATATAAAAACGTTTGAAATGGATACAAAAGATTAATTATTCCAATGGCAAAAAAAGATCAACTTCAATATAAAAATGACTATATAAAAAAGCAATTAACAACTAATCATAAATCATACTCAAATAAAATAATTGAGCATCAATAATCATCACTAAAATGAAAATATATAGAGAAAATAAAAATTCATCATAAATGACTGTATGATTTAAAATTCAATTCACAACAAAATCAAAAATTAAAAATTAAAATATTTCAACTCGAAATAAATCAAGATTAAATTCAAAGTGGATATCAGAACCAAAAATAAAGACTACAACCAAAATTAAAATTCAAAACAACACTTAAATCAGATTAACTAAATATCAATTTCGTTTCAACATCATACTTTTTGAAAATCAATAAAGTTGTATTCATTAATCCAAACCATTACAGACATTAAGTAGGCATCTTTTCTATTAAATATTCTCCATTTCCATTCTGTGCAGATCCATTATCTATCTTCACCATAATTGTCACCTTGGGTTATTCACATTCAACATTTCTCATGCTTTAAATTTTAAAATATTTTAATTGATTCATTAATATATCAATATTACAAGTTTTTCCTTTGACATTCAAATTAACTTGAGCGTTAAATTTTATTGTGAAT
Organism: Gossypium australe; assembly: GCA_005393395.2. Lineage (NCBI taxonomy): Eukaryota > Viridiplantae > Streptophyta > Magnoliopsida > Malvales > Malvaceae > Gossypium > Gossypium australe. Next base: position 98,781,977 of record CM016615.1, read on the forward strand.
AAGATGTGATGCATATTTTAAACATATTTATGTTAAAAAAATAATCTTTCTAAATTTTAATGACATTGTATTTTTTAAACATATCGAACTAAAGTTGCTCACGTAGTAGATATACACGTATTTAAAATTTGATTAAGATAGTTTTAAATATTCTTCATCTCAAATCCAAGCGCCATGTTTTTATCAGAATAGAGGGAGTTCACTAATTTCCAGTATATTATGTTAGCAAAGTGTTACAGAACGACGAAAAAAAGGTATTCAAAGATAGAAGAACTCATTTTCACTTTAATAGCGGCAGCTCCTAAGTTGCAACGTTACTTCCAGGCTCATCCCATGACTGTCATGACGAATCAACCCATTAAGGATATTCTATCTAAAGTGGATACTTCAGGTAAAATGACCAGATGAGGAATTGAATTGACAAAATTTGGAATAGAATATGCCCCAAGAACAACGATCAAGGTTCAAATCTTAGCTGATTTCATGGTGCAATGCTCTTTTGACAAATCATCAGACAATTGATCTGTTGTAATTTGGTATAGCATGTTAAACTAGTTTTCGCACTAGAGGAGCTTAAATATAAGCATTTTTATTATGTTTTAATTAAGTTTTATTAGTTTCATTTACATTCAATAAAAAGTGTAATTTGAGTCTTTTATTGACCTTAGGGGTCGAAGAGGCCTAAGGATGAGCTAACATACTTTTTGAGTGTGCAGGAGACCATTAGAAGGAGTACTGTACAGGCCCAAATTTGTCCGGGCCTAGTACCAATTACCCAGTAAATAAAAAAACCAAACAAATAATAATAATAATCCAATAAAAGTCTAGTTTTTTTATTATTACAAATCCAATAATAACAGGCCCAATTACTAAACCTAATCCCCAAGGCCCAAAGCTGAACTGGCCCAAATGGCCCAAAGTTCTAACACTTCCAGAAACCTCTAGGGTTTCTGGAACCCCCGAGCGCCGCAGCTTTCCCCCCACGCGTGTGTCGCGTGCATTCGAGCCTCCACGTCACCCAAGAGAGACTTCATCCTTCACAACGGTTTCATCTGCAACAAAAAAAGGAAGCAAAACAGCAAAGGCCAGCAAATGATAACAGAATCTAAGGCCTTTTGTATTTTCTTTTTCATTTTTTCTTTATTTTTAAATCGGCTATAAAAGAGGCCGAAGATCTGTACTGAGATTTTTACGGATACACACATAGCATCAATACCAAAGAGCATAGGTTCACTTTTATCTTTTTACATTTTTTACTTTTCGAATCTGTTATTATATTATATACATATATAAGTTTTTTTTCTTTTTTTAAATATACATAATCTTAAAATATAAAAGAAAAGAAAGAAAAATACCTTTTCTTTAAACTTCGGCCGCCGTGCACGGCGGCAGGACCAGCCGGAATCTTCACCGGACCCTGGCCGAAAATCGTCGAGAGAGAGAGAGAGGAGAGAGCTTCTTCCGTTTTTTTTAAGGAGAAAGGAAGAATGATTTTTTTAAAATTTTTTTAGTATTTATAAGCACATAAAACAGTGTCGTTTAGGGCTGGCTTCAATAGCCCCAAAACGACGTCGTTTTAGGGAGACCGACCCGAATCCGACCCGCTCCAGGCTTAGGATCAGCGTGTTTTAACGGAAGGGCTAATTGCACTTTTAGCCCTTCCACTTTTTTATTACTTTGTAATTAAGTCCTTTTTGTTTTCTAATTTGGCCCCATAATTTATTGCGGTTTCAATTGGGCCCTTATTTGAACGACGACGTTTTGGAGGGCGGGGATTAATTTCCCTATTAGTCCCTCCTTGTTATCCGCACGTTCAATGTGGTCCTTCCTCTTTTATTTATTTTGAATTTGCCCCAAATCTCTATATTTAGTTCAAATTAGTCATTTTTGTTATTTTTGTTATTAATTTTAATTGCTATTATTATTATATTGTTATTATTATTTAGTATTATTTTTATTTTTATTATTACCACTATTATTATTATTATTATTATTATTATTATTATTATTATTATTATTATTATTTTCAATAATATTATTGCTATAATTGTATTTATTATTATTACTTTCTTTATTATTATTATTATTGTTGTTGTTGTTGTTATTACTATTACTATTATTTTTATTATTACTAATATTATTTTTATTTTTACTACTACTATTATTAAGGTAATTATTTTCACTATTATTATTATTATTATTATTATTACTCTTATTTATGTATTTTTACTATTATTATTTGTTTATTAACATATTTTCATTGTAATTTATTATTATTATTACATTTTTGTTACTTTTATTATTATTTTATTATCTTTGAACTATTGTACATAATATTTGTTTATTTATTTATTTGCTATTAGCTTTTATTTTTGTTATTATTTTCTTTTATTTTATTTGTTATTTATTTATTATTTTTTAAATTTTTACCTATTAATTTATATAAATTTTTTGTTTTAGCTTTTATTTTTTTTTTGCTTTTATTATTGTTATTTATATTGTTACCCTTGTTTTTATTCTATTATGCATGTGTACTATAATTCATTTTCTATTTTATTATGATCATATTATATTTTATCCGATGTATTAAAATTTTGAAAAAAGCTAATACTCCACGTTCTAAGATTCGAAAAAAATCGTGCCCTAACTTACTGGGTTTTGATTTTTCTCATCGAGTCTAAAGAACCAATTATTTTTAAACCAAAACATTTAGGTTAAATAAAAGCTTATTTTGGGGAAATAAAAAATGTTGTGTTCTAACTCACTGAATATGACATTTTGTTATCTCGAGATAAGGATTTCTAAAAGCAAAGGCAATATTCTGTATTTGGAATTTTGAGAAATTGTGCCCTAACTTACTGGGTTTCGATTTTTCATTTGACCCAAATGACCGAATATCCTTTTTGAATTTAAATGCATGAGTTTAAAAGTCAAAAGACGAGCTTAGTTTCGCGGATTCAAAATGTTGTATCCTAACTCACTGGGCATGACATTTTACTTCTTCGAAATAAGCAGGTCTCTGCATCCAATTTAATTTATTCAATTTTTTTTAAACAAAGAGGATCGTATTTTAAGACCTTTTCAAACTTTTCGACATTAAGACGTTAATAAATTAATTCGGTACCAATTTTGGGCGTTACGAGGGTGCTAATCCTTCCTCGTGCGTAACTGACTCCCGAACCCATTTTCTCGAACTTCGTAGTCCAAAATCTTCATTTTAATAAATCAAAATGTTTTAATGATTAATCTCAAGGTGATCCGATCACACCTCAATAAAGGATTGGTGGCGACTCCATTTTCGTTTTAAAAGTCGACCCCGTTTTTCCACAAAAAAATGGTTTCGACAGCTTAGCGACTCCACTGGGGACTTATAAGAGAGTCAAGTCGTAGAATTGATTGTTTTCTATCTTGTTATCGAAAATTGAAAATTTGATTTGAAAAATTACGATCATTTGATTGCATTTGTTTGTGTTATATGATTGCTGTGGGTTGAGTCTCGTAGAATATTTTTGCATCATATTACATAAGGACAGTTTGGTCTTACCCTTTTAAGTGGGAGTGAGAAGCTACTCCTTCGTGAGGTTTTTCCCTCTGTACAGGATAGTGGACTGCTTTCGGGATACATCCGTACCTATGTCTTCGTGAGATTTTCATCTCCATGCAGCCATAAGGAAATGCATTCCCCTGAACTGAACTCGGTCCGTATGAGCCTATAATGAGTGAGGATCGAGGAATCCGCTAGTTCAGGTACCTCAACTTTAGAACCCAAACCGCATGTAAAAAACCCTATGAGCTCACCCTAGATAGTACCGCGATAAACCATAGTGGTCACCCGAATAAGTGCTCTATTTGTTTCTTTCTTACTTGCTTTTACTTTGTACTAATGTGTTTCATTTTGTTTTGTTATGATTGCATTACATGTCATTTCATATTTGAAAGAGTGTCGGTTCACGTTCGATTACTAAATTAGAGAGCTTGTCATGGAGAACGAATTTCTTGATAAAATGGAAGACAATACGGCTGTCCGTATATTTGTAATCCGTTTAATGTAAAGAATTTTGTCCTCTAGTAAAGTTTCTAAAAGAAATTGAATCAGAATCGACGCCTCTTTGTATTTATTTCATGCATTCGCATTACATTACATCAGGTGCATTAGATTTCATGGGAAGACCCTGATTGGTTGAAATCATTTCAGAATTAACCTGGAAACCAACAAAAACTTACCAACCAAGCATCCTTAAGATACCCATGCAAAGACGAAAGATATGGATCAAAGACTAGAAAGACTTGAACAACTCTAAAAGGAAATGCAAGACAAACTACAATTGCAAATGCAAGAGCAACTGACTAAAATCCAACAAGACATGATGGAACGAATGATGGAATCACAAAGAAATATTATGACTCAGTTGACTCAATTACTGACCGGAGAAATAGAAAAAGGAAAGACCCCCATGGTTAACACTGGAGAAGATAATGAGGAACCACTCTATACTCCGGGTTTTACCCCAACACATCCTGAGGTGTACCCTCGAAGAACATCCGTCACAATTAAACCTCAACAATTTCAAGAGGATGTTTCGATGCCGATGAACTTCCAAGCGGGATCAGGTTCTAACCTAGGGGATAACCCAACTAATGTTTTTATTCCTGACCTTTATGAGGTGGCAAGGGCAAGGTCAGAACTGCCAAATCAGTTAGAGGACCGATGTAAATGGCTGGAGGAAAAATTCAGAACCATGGAAAATGCTGATAGGCAACATGGAATCGATGCTAAAGATCTGAGTTTGGTTCCAAATCTAGTGCTTCCCTAAAAGTTCAAGATGCCAGAATTTGAAAAATACAATAGGACCAGTTGCCCCGAAGCTCACATAACCGTGTTTTATAGACGAATGACTGGGTATGTTAACAATGACCAACTGCTAATACATTGCTTCTAAGACAGTCTGGTGGGAGCAGCATCCAAATGGTACAACCAATTGAGCCGTACTAAGATTGGTTCCTGGAGGGATTTAGCACAAACATTCATGAAGCAGTACAGTCACGTAACAGATATGACCCCTGATAGAATTACCTTGCAAAACATGGAGAAGAAATCGAGTGAGAGTTTTCGACAATATGCACAAAGATGGAGGGAAGGTGCCATACAAGTTCAGCCGCTGCTCCTAAAAAAGAAACTACGATGCTCTTTATCTACACCCTGAAGGCCCCGTTCATCACTCACATGATTAGAAGCGCTAAGAAAAGTTTTTCAGACATAGTGATGACCAGCGAAATGATCGAAAATACGATAAGGAGTGGAAAGATAGATGCAGAAGAGAGTAACAAAAATTCAACCTCAAGTAAAAAGGAAAACGAGGTGAACAACACAAGTTACTCAAGATAGATTACTGTAAATCAGCCAAGAATGGTGGCTACTGGTCAACAAGGCTCATCAAGGCAGGAGTCTGGCATAAAGCAAAACACTGAGAAGCTCCAATTTACTCCAATCTTAATGACATATCAGGAGTTGTACCAAAGTTTGTTTGACGCACACGTGGTGTCCCATTTTTACTTGAAACCATTACAGCCTCCATTCCCCAAATGGAACGATGCAAACGCTCAATGTGACTACCATGCAGGAATTTCGGGGCATTGAATAGAAAAATTGTACTGCCTTTAAAAAAGTCGTTGAAAGACTTATTAAAATGGATATTGTGAAATTTGATGATGCACCTAGTGTCGAAAATCCATTACCCAATCACATTGATGGTGGTGTAAATGCGATAGATGGAAAGGTGGGGAGAAGAATCAAGACTGATATTGCAGAAGTGAAAATTCCTTTGAGATGGGTCTGGAAGGAAATGGTAAAAAGGGGGTTGAGCACTTCGAATCCTGAAGGAAGTTGTGAAAACTCGAGGAATTATTGTGAGTTCCATCATGAAGAGGGGCACAAGATACAAGAATGTTTAGAATTTAGAGCCTTGGTGCAAAGTCTGATGGATAATAAGGAACTAGAATTCTATGAACACATTAAAGGCTTAGATGAAATGTTAGGAAATGTTTACATCAATGCCATACATGAAGAAACCACTGAAGGAGAGACCTTGTCAGATATCCACCCTTATGAACCTGGGAGTGTTCTGAATAACTGGACTGCAGAAGAAATTCCTGTAGTTTTTAGGGCTTACACAGAGTAATGTTCAAAACACACTTGTTGCTTTTAGCCTAGAAGCAATAAGAATTCCTTTGTGAAATAGGCTTATGTCTAAATATCATTATGAAATACATATTTGAGACCATTTTGAATAAATATCCTCTCATTCTTTGAATATTCTTTCATTCTTTCTATCCAAATAATTATGATAGATTCTTTCATTCCTTGGATCTTTTTCCAAATCATTCTTTCATCACATTCATAATCATATTATGCAAATAATTATTCTTAAATTCATTCCTTCTTTGCATATTCCTTTGTACCTACAGCAGGTTCTCAGATATCAACGACATGAGTAACGCTGTTACGAAATTAGAACTTCCTTTTGAGCAAGACATGTGTTTAGAGAGATCCCAGGACTTTGAAGATGACATAGACAGTGGCTTATTTCCAGACTTGTTAAGAATGGTAGAACAAGAGGAAAAACAAATTCTTCCTCATGAAGAAACAATAAAGATTGTGACCTTAGAAGAGGGAAAGGTAGTGAAAATTGGAGCGTGCATAACTGAAGAAACGAAGCAATACCTCGTAGAGTTACTTCAGGAATTCAAATATATCTTCGCGTGGTAATACCAAGATATGCCAGGGTTAAGCACTGACATTGTTGTACATCGCCTCCTCATAAAAGAGGATTGCAAACTGGTTCAGCAGAAGCTCCGGAGAATGAGGCCAGACATTGTGCTGAAAATAAAAGAGGAAGTTAAAAAGCAGTTTGATGCCAGATTCCTGTAGGGAGTCAAATACTCAGAATGGGTAGCCAACATTGTGTCTGTCCCTAAGAAAGATGGGAAGGTACGAATGTGTGTAGATTATAGAGACTTGAATAAGGCTAGCCCGAAAGACAATTTCCCGTTGCCTCACATTGATACTCTAGTAGACAATACGGCAGGCTATTTGTTGTTTCCTTCATGGATGGCTTCTCGGGATACAATCAGATAAAAATGCATCCAGAAGACATGGAAAAGACCACCTTCATAACCTTGTAGGGTACATTTTGTTATAAAGTGACGCCATTTGGGCTGAAAAACGCAGGAGCGGCTTATCAAAGGGCCATGGTGACCTTGTTCCATGATATGATGCATAAAGAAATCGGAGTTTATGTCGATGATATGATCGTAAAGTCCCGAACAGAAAATGAACATATCCAAGTTTTGAGGAAGTTATTCTTGAGACTGGGGAAATTCCAATTAAAGCTCAATCCAATAAAATGTACTTTTGGAGCTAGATCGGGAAACTTATTGGGCTTCGTAGTCAACGAGAAGGGAATTGAGATTGACTCAGACAAGGTCTAGGTTATACAAGAATTACCTCCGTCGCGCACTCAAAAAGAAGTCTGAGGTTTCCTGGGAAGGTTAAATTACATTGCTCATTTCATTTCACAATTAACTGAAAAATGTGATCTCATATTTCATCTTCTTCTCAAGAAACATAATCCAGGTGTGTGGGATGATGAATGCCAGAAAGCTTTCGATAAGGTTAAACAGTACTTGTCAAGTCCTCCAGTATTGCCACCTCCATGCCCAGATAGGCCATTAATACTGTATTTGACAGTGTTTAGCAGCTTTATGGGATGTGTGTTGGGTCAACACGACGTTTCGAGAAGAAGAGAAAAGGCGATATACTACCTCAGTAAGAAATTCACTGAGTGTGAAATGAGATATTCTCTAATTGAGAAATTGTGTTGTACCTTGATTTGGATGACTCGGAGGTTGAGGCAATACATGCTATACCATACAACCTGCTAATCTCGAAGTTGGACCCTCTAAAGTATATGATGGAGTCAACCGCTTTGAATGGAAGGATGGCTAGATGGAAAATTCTACTCTCTGAACTTGATATAGTTTATGTGAGCCAAAAAGCCGTGAAAGGAAGCACATTAGTAGATTTTCTAGTTAGCAGAGCTTTAGAAGAGTATGAGCCCCTGAACTTTGACTTCCCCAATGAAGAACTAATGTACATAGCAGTTACTGAAGAAGATGCTACAAAAGATCACCTTTGGAAATTGAATTTCGATAGAGCATCAAATGTTGTAGGTAATGGAATTGGGACAGTTTTGGTATCCCCAGATGGAGATCATTATCCATTCACCTGCAAATTGGACTTTGATTGTACAAATAATATGGCAGAATATGAAGCATGTATCATGGGACTCCGTGCCGCCATAGAACGCAAAATTAGAGTGCTGGATGTATATAGAGATTCTGCACTGGTGATCTACCAACTGAAAGGAGAATGCGAGACAAGAGACCCCAAATTGATCAATTATCGAAGGATAGTCCTGGGGTTAATTGAGGAGTTTGATGATATTACTTTCAATTATCTCCCACGAGACGAAAACCAGATGGCAGATGCTTTGGCTACTTTTGCTTCCATGATCAAAGTGAGCAAACAAGAGGATGTGAAACTCATTCAAATGAGTATTTACGAGGCCCCAGCTCATTGTTACAATGTGGAGGAAGAAGAAAGAGATGATCACCCCTGGTACCACGATATATTACGATATGTGAGAAATCGTGAATACCCTGATTAGGCAATCGATAACGATAAGAGGACGTTGAGAAGACTAACTTGTGACTATGTCTTAGACGGAGAGATCCTAAAAGAAGAAAGGATCAGGTACTATTGAGATGTGTAGATGCTGTTGAAGCTAAGAAAATTCTGGAAGAAGTCCACGAGGGTGTTTGTGGAACACATGCTAATGGTTTCACAATGGCTAGACAAATTATGAGATCCGGGTACTATTGGTTTACCATGGAAGGAGACTGCATCAATTATGTTAAGAGATGTCACAAATGCCAAATCTATGGAGACAAAATTCATGTACCTCTTTCGCCTTTGCATGTTATGACTTCCCCATGGCCTTTCTCTATGTGGGGCATGGATGTCATCGGGTCGATCTCTCCAAAAGCTTCAAATGGGCATCGGTTCATCTTTGTAGTCATCGACTATTTCACCAAGTGGGTAGAAGCTGCTTCATATACCAGTGTTACTAAGTCGACAGTCAACAGATTCCTAAAAAAAGAAATCATATGTCAATATGGGATGTTTGAGAGGATCATATCTGACAATGCATTAAACTTGAATAACAGCACAATTGCGGATGTCTGCAATCAATTCAAGATCAGACACCACAATTCATCCCCATATCGTAAAAAACTGAATGGTGCAGTAGAAGCAGCCAATAAAAACATTAAAAATTTGTAGAGAAAATGGCTGAAATTTATAAAGATTAGCATGAGAAGTTACCGTTTGCTCTCTATGCTTATTAAATGTCTATCAGAACTTCCACCGAGGCAATGCATTTTTCATTGGTTTATGGAATGGAGGCGGTTTTACCCATTGAAGTAGAGATACCTTCCCTTCGAGTTTTGTCAGAGCTAAAGTTAGACGAAGTAGAATGAATCCAGTCTCGGTATGATCAGTTGAACTTGATTGAGGAAAAAAGGCTATGAGCTATTCGTCATGGTCAGATGTACCAAAAACGAATGATGCTGGCTTATGACAAAAAAGTTCGCCCAAGAGAATTTCACGAGGGGGACCTGGTATTGAAAAAGATCCTCCCCATACAAAAAGATTTCAGAGGGAAATGGATGCTGAATTGAGAAGAACCTTATGTGGTAAAAAGGGCTTTCTCCGGATGAGCACTGATCTTGGCCGAAATGGATGCGAAAAACTTGCCCAATCTTGTAAATTCGGATTCAGTCAAGAAGTACTATTCTTAAAGAGGAAAAGAGGCCAAAGTGAAAACCCTCAAAGGGCGCTTTGAAACCTTCTCTAAAAAAATAAAAAAATAAAAAAAACAGAGAGACCAAGGTGAAAACCCGCAAAGGGCAGCTTGAGACCAAAGAGGTTTTGAGTCGAAAACCCTAAAAGGGCAGCTTAAATTGTGATCAACGATGGGGCATGCGGTGATCTTGCTATACCTAAATTAAGAAGAATGAGAGATGTTACATCTTGAGGCATCAACAGAGTACTCTTGATCTCCTAAAACACATATTGAGCTTAAAATGGTCTTCAGAAAGTCCGTACAGAGAAGCTCAGGCTGCGATATCTGGCGCACTATCTTTTCCCCTCATCATTTTGTATTCTAGCAATGTTTGCTTTCTTTAATTAACCTATTTTTTTCAGATTTCGTTTCTAATAAACTCCATTTTTGTCTATCATTATGATCATTTTCAAGCATTTTGTATTGAAATAATGATTAATGGACTAATAATACTTTCACAAAAGGAGTTTTGCATATTACTCTGAAAACTTCTAAATATTACGAGAACCCGAAGCAGGACTATTATTTAGAACTCACCAAGCCTAAGGGTTGGAAATATTTGAGAAGGAAACTCTAAATAGTGACCATTTCTTCGGCTTTCTGTCAAAAATATCAGTTGAACAAGAAGACAGAATATTACGTCAGTGATACAACTTTGAAGAACAATGAGCAATGACAACCCAAACATTAAAAAAGGGACTTGCAAAACACATTTAGTTAGGAGAATTCGATTCATTCTGATCATTGCATTCTAATCATTATACATTTAAAAAAGGATCATTCTCATGACATTCTGCATTCATGTAAATGTCATCCATAATACATTTAGTTAGGAGCATTTGATTAATTCCGATCATGGCATCCTAATCATTATGCATAATCGTAAGTCCATAAATCGATTATACGGGTCATGTTCCCCAGAGGACGGTGTAACAAGATCGACGAATCCACAAGTCCTATACCTTTGAAGTTGCTGTAGGTCGGATCAAGTCCACCATGGCGAATCTCATTTCCCTGAAGTTGCAGTGGAGCAGATTGAAGCCATTACCCTTATTTTCCTAAAGTTGCAGTGGAATGAATTGAAGATAGCGAATCTTATTTCCCTAAAGACATAGTAGAGCAAATTAAAGCTACGGCAGATCTTATCTTCTTGAGGTTGCAGTGGAGCAGATTGAAGCCACAGTCTTATTTCCCTAAAGTTGCAGTATTGCAGACTGAAGATAGCAAATCTTATCTCCCGGACGTTGTAGTGGAATAGATTAAAGCTACAGATTACGGCGAATCTTATCTTCCTGAAGTTGCAGTGAAGCAGATTGAAGCCACCAGCCTTATCTCCCTAAAGTTGCAGCAGAGCAGATTGAAGACAGCAGATCTTATTTCCTGACATTTCAGTGGAGTAAATTGAAACCACAAGTCTTGTTTCCCTGAAGTTGCAGCGGAGAAGACTGAAGAGAGCAAATCGTATTTCCCTGACGTTGCAGTGGAACAGATTAAAGCTACAAATTACGGCAGATCTTATCTTCCTGAAGTTGCAGTGAAGCAGATTGAAGCCACCAGTCTTATCTCTCTGAAGTTGCAGCGGAGCAGACTGAAGACAGTAAATCACATTTCCCTAGCGTTGTAGTTGAATAGATTAAAGCTACAGATTACGGCGAATATTATCTTCCTGAAGTTGCAGTGGAGTAGATTGAAGCCACAAGTTTTATTTCCCTAAAGTTGCAGTGGAAAATATTAACATTACAAATCCTATACCTCTGAAGTTGCAGTAGGCCGGATCAAATTTACCAAACCTTATCTCCCTGGAGTCGCAGCGGAACAGACTGAAGATAGCAAATCCTATCTCCGTGAAGTTGCGGCGGAGCAGATTGAAGCTACAAGTCTAATTTTCTTGAATTGGATTGAAGCGCTAGTTCTCATGTCCCTGAAGATGCAGTGGGATGGAATGAAGCCACTCGAAGAAGAAAAGCACCGAAAGAAGTCAAGATTCGACGAGACTGGGCAAAATTGGCCCTTTTTAAGTCTTTGCTCCATTTTTGTTACACGACAATGAGCAAAGAGGGGCAGTTGTACGGGCCCAAATTTGCCCGGGCCTAGTACCAATTACCCAGTAAATAAAAAAAACCAAACAAAAAATTTTTATTATTACAAATCCAATAATAACAGACCCAATTACTAAACCTAATCCCCAGGGCCCAATGCTGAACTAGCCCAAATGGCCCAAAGTTCTAACACTTCCAGAAACCTTTAGGGTTTCTAGAACCCCCGAGCGCCGCAGCCTTCCCCCCACGCGCGCGCCGCGTACATCCGAGCCTCCACGTCACCCACGAGAGACTTCCTCCTTCACAATGGTTTCATCTGCAACAAAAAAAGGAAGCAAAACAGCAAAGGCCAGCAAACGATTACAGAATCTAAGGCCTTTTGTATTTTCTTTTTCATTTATTTATTTTTAAATCGACCATAAAAAAGGCCGAGGATCTGTACTGAGATTTTTACGAATACAAATATAGCATCAATACCAAAGAGCAGAGGTTCATTTTTATCTTTTTACATTTTTTACTTTTCGAATCTATTATTATATTATATACATATATAAGTTTTTTTTCCTTCTTTTAAATATACATAATCTTAAAATATAAAAGAAAAGAAAGAAAAATACCTTTTTTTTTAACTCCAGCAGCCATGCACGGCGGCGGGCTGCGCCGGAATCTTCACCGGACTCTGGCCGAAAATCATCGAGAGAGAGAGAGAGAGAAAGGAGAGAGCTTCTTTCATTTTTTTTAAAGAGAAATGAAGAATGATTTTTTAAAAATTTTCTAGTATTTATAAGCATATAAAACGGCGTCGTTTAAGGCTGGCTTCAATAGCCCCAAAACGACGTCGTTTTAGAGAGATTGACCCGAATCCGACCCGCTCCAGGCTTAGGATCCGCGTATTTTTAACGGAAGGTCTAATTGCACTTTTAGTCCTTCCATTTTTTATTACTTTGTAATTAAGTCCTTTTTTTTTCTAATTTGGCCCCATAATTTATTGCGGTTTCAATTGGGCCTTTATTTGAACAACGACGTTTTGGAGGGCGGGGATTAATTCCCTATTAGTCCCTCCTTGTTATCCGCGCGTTCAATTTGGTCCTTCCTCTTTTATTTATTTTGAATTTGCCCCAAATCTCTATTTTTAGTTCAAATTAGTCATTTTTGTTATTTTTGTTATTAATTTTAATTGCTATTATTATATTATTATTTAGTATTATTTTTATTTTTACCACTATTATTATTATTACTTTCAATAATATTATTGCTATAATTGTATTTATTATTATTACTTTCTTTATTATTATTATTATTATTGTTGTTGTTGTTCTTGTTGTTATTATTACTATTAATATTATTTTTATTATTACTAATATTATTTTTATTTTTACTACTATTATTTTTAAGGTTATTATTTTCACTACTATATTATTATGATTATGATTATTATTATTACTCTTATTTATGTATTTTTACTATTATTATTTGTTTATTAACATATTTTCATTGTAATTTATTATTATTATTATTATATTTTTGTTACTTTTATTATTATATTATTATCTTTGAACTATTGTACATAATATTTATTTATTTATTTGCTATTAGATTTTATTTTTGTTATTATTTTCTTTTCTTTTATTTGTTATTTATTTATTATTTTTTAAACTTTTACCTATTATTTTATATAAATTTTTTGTTTTAGCTTTTATTTTTATTTTTTTGCCTTTATTATTGTTATTTATATTGTTACCCTTGTTTTTATTCCATTATGCATGTGTACTATAATTCATTTTCCATTTTATTACGATCATATTATATTTTATCCGATGTATTAAAATTTTGAAATAAGCTAATACTCTACGTTCTAAGATTCGAAAAAAATCGTACCCTAACTTACTGGATTTCGATTTTTCTCATCGAGTCTAAAGAACCAATTATTTTTAAACCAAAACATTTAGGTTAAATAAAAGCTTATTCTCGGGAATTCAAAAATGTTGTGCTCTAACTCACTGAATATGACATTTTGGTATCTCGAGATAAGGATTTCTAAAAGCAAAGGCAATATTCTGTATTTGGAATTTTGAGAAATTGTGCCCTAACTTACTGGGTTTCGATTTTTCATTTGACCCAAATGACCGAATATTCTTTTTGAATTTAAATGCATGAGTTTAAAAACCAAAAGACGAGCTTAGTTTCGCAGATTCAAAATGTTGTATCCTAACTCAGTGGGCATGACATTTTACTTCTTCGAAATAAGCAGGTCTCTGCATACAATTTAATTTATTCATTTTTTTAAACAAAAAGGATCGTATTTTAAGATCTTTTCAAACTTTTCGACATTAAGACGTTAATAAATTAATTCGGTACCAATTTTGGGCGTTACGAGGGTGCTAAACCTTCCTCGTGCATAACCGACTCCCGAACCCGTTTTCTCGAACTTCGTAGTCCAAAATCTTCATTATAATAAATCAAAATTTTTTAATGATTAATCTCAAGATGATCCGATCACACCTCAAAAAAGGATTGGTGGCGACTCCATTTTTGTTTTAAAAGTCGACCCCGTTTTTCCACAAAAAAATGGTTTCGACAAGTACCAACTCAATATTGGTTGTTTTGTTGCAATACAGGGAGTTTGGTGTCGCAACATAGGGAGAAGAGAACAAAAATTCCAAGATTGCCTTCAATGTCGTGACATACCCTTGAAACTACCATAAGTACGAGCACATTGCCTTCAATGTCGCGACATAGGCACTAGGGTGTCGCGACACTGGTTCTGTACGAGAAATATTTACGTTTCAGGGGCATTTTGGTCTACACAATCAAATATTAAACACCAAAGCGTCAGCTGACCTAGGGTTGAGGACGACAACAACCCTAACTCTATAGATAAGCTCATTTAACACTTGTTATGGACATCTTTTCTTATTGTATAATTTTCTTCACAGTTTCAGTTTTTAGTTTTTCCCTTTTCTTACTTTTATTTTCAGTTTTCCATTTGTCGGGAGATCTAATTTGTGGAACTTGATCAAATCTTTTTGGATTTCGTGCTTCAATTAAATACAATTCAGACTTTTCTTAAACCTTAATCTCTTGATTTGTTATTAATGTTCATATTTTACATCAAGTTTATTATGTTTTTTAGATCCATGAGGAACTAATCCTCTTGTGGGGGATTAGCGAGTGGTGGTATGATTAATTTATTGATTTGTAGGGCTTTCTCAAGTGAATCAGCTGTGTGGGAAATGAGGAATTTAAACCCTAGGCTTGACTGCACTAGAAAGTCATTTAGGTGGGAATTAACCCAAAATTGATATGGTCTATTCGTGAACACCTTAACTCCGAACCAGTTTAAACTGTAAGGTCGAGAGATAAGTAGTTCTTGTTAACTCATTATTATGGTGGAAAATTGAGAGATCCTACTAGGGTAATGACTAGTTGATTGAATAGGGAGCTCGAAGCAATAGTTAGTTATGATTACCGAAGCAAGCTAGTCACCATGTTCAGATCTAATTAAGTTTCCATACCAAATTTTCCAATTTTTTCTATTTATCATTTTTTATTTCTTTAGTTATTAAAAACTCTTTCTTTATGTTTAGTCGTAATATAATTTTTTTAAAGTACTAATCATATCTATTTTTGCTTATATTAGGATTAATTTAGTACTCGCCTCCCTTAGGTATGATCCTCGGAGTACTCACCTACTTCGTTGTAATTATATTACAACATGACCCATATACTTGCAGATGCAGCCTATTTAACATATTTTGTGCAAGATTTCTACTTTAGACGTTCGTACATCCAGAGGCGGTCAACCCTGCAGGTAACTTTTAATTTCAAACACTATCACTCACATAAATCATACTATAGTATGTCACACAAATTATTGGAATTTTACTTGACAGATACTTTACGATATTATATTACAAGTATACATTTAGTTCTAAAAAAATTTTCTATTGATTACATAAGATGTAGTAGCTAATTCATCACAGGGGCAAATGAGTTTAGTTGTGAAGCCAAAGTGTTGGACAGTTTATGTTGATGGCTTAACAGCAAAGACAAGGTCAGGAGCGAGTGTTCTTCTTATAGATCCTGATGAAAATGAATAGCAGTATGGGCTATCTTTAGGCTTCCAAACATCTAAGAACTTTGTAGAGTACAAGGAACTGATTTTAGGATTACAAGTGGCTCTACTGCTGAAGGCAAACAAATTGATCATACATACTAATTTTCAGCTCATAGCAAAGCAAATGAATGGGGAGTATGAAGTAAATGAGTCAAGCTTAAAAAAGTATCATGCCATAGCAACCTAGCTACTAGTTCAGTTTGATAAGGCACAAGTTAGACAACTATACAAGACAGAGAACACCAAATCTAATGTTCTATCAAAGTTAGCGTCCTCTATTACTATTGAACAAAGAGGAAAAATCTTGTTAGAGCATAGAGCCACCCCAAGCTGTGGCACTCATCAAGTGCTCAATCTGAACCAAGAAAAAAGGTGGATGACAGCCATTGTACAAGCATTATAAGGGGAAACTCACCACCTAAGAAAAAAAGGAGCTCACCAAAATTCAACATAAAGCTACAAGGTATGATGCTATAATTTACATTTAATATTTCCTTGTATCTATAGATTATTCATTTCTCATTTAATTAAAATCATTTAATCTATTACCTTTAAATATATCCTGTTAAAGGGTGTGCTTTATAAAAAAGGCTACTCCCAACCTCTTTTGAAATGTCTTGCTTCCTCAAAAGTTGAGTTTGTTATGAGAGAAACACATAAGGGAATATGCAGCGATAACATATGTAACACCCCTCACCCATATTCAACGTCAAAATAGGGTTATGGAGCATTACCAGACTTACGAAACAATTAAACAACTATTTAACATACAATTGTTCAATTCAATCATTGATAGTTCAATCTCAATCGATTTGTCTCTATTAAGAGCCTACGATGCCTTAAACATGCTTTGGGAGTGGTTCGGGACTAAACTGATAACTTAGGAAATTTTTAACCCTTAGCAATTTTTTTTCTTCAAATCAGGGGACACATGCCCGTGTGGTCAGGCCGTGTGTCTCACACGGCCACCAGACATGCCCGTGTCACAGGCCGTGTGAAAACAGGGGGTACATACTGACTTCAGTCACACTGCCAACCACACGCCCGTGTGTCTAGCCCGTGTGCCCTTCGAAGTGGCCACACATGCCCGTGTGCCAAGCCGTGTGTTAGGTCGTGCCAAACCTGTAGGGTATACTGACTTATGCAACACGGCCAAGTCACATGCCCGTGTGCTAGGCCGTGTGCCAATTAGAGGGGTATACTGACTTGTGCCACACGGTCGATCACACACCCATGTGTGAGACCGTGTGGAGCATACTGACTTAATTTTTAATTTCAACACCAGGGGATACATGACCGTGTAACATAATCGTGTGTCACACACGGATGAGACACACGTCCATGTCTCTGCCCGTGTGGACAAAAATAGGTTATTTACCAAGTCATTTTGCCACCCATTTTTCACATACCTATACAAGCTCAATTGGTACCAATTTAAGACACAAATATGCAACCAAAAGTCATCAAAAAATACACAATGATACTATATCCATTTCACCCTTTACAATTGTAACACCCCAAACCTCGCTTGGACGTTATGGCCGAATCTGGCGATGTTATATGATAGTGCTTTTAAAAAATTTAACTACATTAAATCCATTTGTAAATATATTAGGCTTTCATCAAAACGTGTTATTTAACCATTTATTGACCATTTTCAAAGCATGATACGTTGAAAAATTTTTTTAAAAGTAATTGGCGAATTCATGTATTTTTGATAAAACATTTGTTTACTTTGAAAACTCGAGTCTTGTCCTACTGCTAGCAGTTCATAAAATAATAATCCCAAATTTAAGTGAAAATCCGTAAAGGCCTTATTACATGAAATTTACCCAAAACAAATATCCAAAACTGTGGTCACCGCCGAGTCCCTCTGCTGCACCGATCCGTCTCTTGCTGGGGATTACCTGAACAGACTAAACAGAAAAGGGTGAGTTTTCGCAAACTCAGTGTGTAATCCCCACAGGAAACATACACACAAACTATAAGATAACTGACATATATTCACAGTTTGGATCTGAGCCCGTTACAGAAACGGTGTGGACTTTAGCCCACTCAGATACAGAATCAGATATGGTCTAGGGCCTTAGCCCATTTCAGTCATAATAACCAGATCAGACATAATAGCAGAATCCTACCCACCAGCCTCTACACACCAACTCCGTCCAACCCTACACACCATGTGAGGATAAAATCAACCCACCCATCCCTACACACCATGCTGTAGCGAATGCGGCACATAATCAAAAAGTTGCAGCTAAGCTGCAAGATAGCAGGCTTAAAAGCTTTTCAGATACTTCCTCCGAATCATCAACCCACCCCGATGCAATGTAACATACATAAAATGTCATGCTATTATGCAAACACAGTTATACATTCAAATATCAGAATTCATGCTCGTTACAGAAATCAGAAAGTCAAGTCACATAATTAGGGGTTTAGGTAAAGCTTACCGACCCTACATTAGGCCCACAGTCGACTAGGGCGACCCGTGTAACCTTTCAGATCATTACAGAAAAATGGGCTCACACGCCCATGTGGCTTGCCCGTGTAGGCCCACATGCCCGTGTGGCCCACACGGTCGAAATTGGCCTCGGCCGTGTGGATTACACAATCTTGCTCAGCAAGCGCACGGCCGGGCTCGTTGATCACACGGCCTGGCCTAGAATACCACACGCCCGTGTGGCCTACACGGCCCAATTGGTCGAGCCCGTGTGTCGCACACGGCCTTGCCCAGCCATCACATGACCATGTCGCTCGTGCATGGCCTGGCTCGTCGATCACACGGCTGTATGGTGACAAACAGTCTTGTACATGGCCTACCACACGGGCGACCACACGCCCGTGTGGCATCGACAGTAAGGTTTTTAGCTTCCGCCGAAACCTCGTTTTCTGTGTTTCCGGGTACACTCCTGGTTCGATTTCGACCCGTAACCACCCTCAAGCACTCCGAAACCTATATTCAACAATTGCAAGCCCAATTTCAGTCACTTAATCTAAATTATCATGAACAGGAAATTCCCGAAAACTTACCAACAGCCTTACCTTAACGAGCCATGCTAATTTCTTGCTGCTAAAAAGCCAAAAGCAGTCCACAGCTCCTTGATTGTCCCCTAATCAGAAAACAACCACTTAATACCCCATCAATTCATCCAAACGAAACAAACGTACACCTAGACTTACCGAAGACACACCACCGTTTCATAAAGAGGAAACAAATCGAGGAAAAACAGATGAAGATGGGAAAACCAAGGGATTTCGGCAGGGGATTTGGCAGGAAACGACAAAAAGAAAAGGATAAAATTTTGGGAAAAACTAGGTGTCAATCAAAAATTTAAAAAAAAAAAGAAAAGAAATCTACTACCCCCTAATCTCTTCCCTTAATTATCTCCATCAACCTCTCCACTATCAGAATTTAAGTCCACCTCAACCCCTTTCCCACAGCACAAGTAGCAAAAATAAATCCCTTGTTCGCACAGTGATTCGAACTCATGACCTCAAAAATAATAACACACCACTTAACCACTAGACCAGCAGGCCCATTCTGTTAGTTACTTACACAGTTTAGCTTATAAGCCTATTAACCAGAGTTTGGGCTTTATTCATAAAAATACCAAAATTTACCTAAGTTGAAACTTGAACTTGGGACCTCCCACACACCCCAGAACACATATCCACTGAGCTAGACACTCATTCATGTCAAAATTACCAAAATCTGAAATTAAGAAAAATCGAGGCGTTACAACAATACACAATTCAATGCCATTTACCTATTCAAATACCTATCAACTCATCTTGCTTTACTAGACATAATTCACATATATGATTCATTTAATAAAACCATTCCAAATATGCATTATCAATTCAACCTCATTCATTCATTATAGGTCAATTGCCTAACTCAAAACAAAACCATTTACACGTCTTTATACATTAACAAAATCATCAACTCAAGCCAACTTAAATGGCCAAAATACATGTTCATCAAAAATACCAAAATGGCTCAAACCTATACATGCCATATACCATATATACACACTTCAAAAGTACCAAAATAGATGTCCGATAGTGCGATGAAGCCTCTGACAATCCCTGGTTCCGAGCTAGCTTCAATATACTATAAAGCATAGAAGAAAATAAACAAAGTAAGCTATAAACCGTAGTAAGTTTGTATGTATATATGAAATAATCAACATCATTCATTAACAATTCCAACTAGATACATAATTTGCAATTAAAACCTCAATCAATGAAATAACATAAAGCTTAACTACAAAACAACTCATAAGTTCTCATCTTCTTTTAATTCATCATTCGAACAGTTTTCTGTACATACCTGTATTGATACATATTTATTCTCACCAATTCGCTTATCGAATCACTTCGAGTTTATAAATGTTTACGATATAAGTATGTCAATTTTCCGATGCCGTAGTCCAACTATGATCTTACAAATACATTGCCAAGGCCCTGCTGCGATCTTAAATTCACATGCCATAACCCAATTATGGTCTTATTATTTGTTTGCCATAGCCCAGCTATGGTCTTATTCAGTATCTCGTCGACTTAAACCGTACATTTAAATACAATTCATCACATTTAGCCAGAGAATAAATAAAATTTCAATACCATCCATCAATTGAATAATTACATATTCAAGTTCAATTATACGAACTTACCTCGTTTACGGAAATGATAAAACGGACCGACTATTCAATTACTTTACTTTTTCCCCGGTCTAAGTCCAAATTCCTCTTTTCTTAATCTATAAGTAATCAAAGTCAGCTTATTTAATCATCTCTCTATTCAATTTAGTCCAAAACACAATTTTACACATTTGCCTCTAATGTTTCACAACTTTTATAATTTAGTCCTTATTACATAAAATCACAAATTAGTGAAATTCCAAATAAACCCATGCTAGTCGAATTACCATAATGTCCCTAGCAGCCCAAAATTTTCATTTATTTCACATTTCAACCACACATTTTCAACATTTCTCAATTTAGCCCCTAATTTGCATTTTCACCGAAAATCACTTTACAAAACTTGTAATACTCATAACAAATATTCATAATCTATCATCAAACATCAAAACTCATATATATTCATCAATGGCATCATTCAAAATCTTTAACAGTTTTGCAAATTAGTCCCTGGGCTAGTTAGTACTAGCTGCAACGATCTCAAAAACATAGAAATCATTAAAAACAGGACAAAAATCACTCACCAATTGCACAAATAAGCTTGGCCAAACCTTAGCTTCAAAAATGGCTACTTCTCCTTGACAAATCCGGCTAATGAAGATGAATGAATGCCTAATTTTTTGTTTTGTTTTATTTAATTATAACTTAATTAGTCATTTACCTATTTAACCTTATTACTAATTCAAAATTTCAATAATGCCATCCCACTATTATCCACTATCCCATAAATGGTTTAATTACAACATAAGGACTTTAACTTTAAGGTTATATAGCTATTAGTCACCTTTGGCTATTAGAACACAAGTTTTACGTTTTACGTGATTTAGTCCTTTTTCTCAAATTGACCATTTAAACGATAAAATTACTGAACGAAACTTTCACACAATCATTCAATCATACTGTAAACCTTGAAATAATAACGAAATAAATTTTTCAACCTCAAATTTTTGGTCCCAAAACCACTGTTCTGATTTGACTAAAAACGGGCTATTACAACTCTCCCCTCTTAGGGATTTTCGTCTCCGAAAATCTTACCAGTGAATAGGTTAGGGTATGTTTTCTCATAGATTCCTCGGGCTCCCACGTAGCCTCTTCTATACCATGACGTTGCCATAAAACTTTAACCTTTTGAGCTAGAATTCTGACCGGTTCTTCATTGTACGTCATGTCGGGTTGAATTTCAATCTCTGTCGGAGAAACCACATGTGATGGGTCAAATCTATATCAACGCAACATCGACACATAAAACACATCATGGATCTTTTCTAACTCTGATGGTAAAGCTAGTCGGTATGCTACTGGCCCTATTCTTTCAATGATCTCGTACGGCCTGATGAAACCCGGACTCAACTTGCCTTTCTGACCAAATATAAGGATTTTCTTCCACGGAGATACTTTCAGAAACACTTTGTCACCAATCTGAAATTCAATGTCTTTCCGTTTTAAATCTGCATACGATTTCTGTCTATTAGAAACTGCTTTCAAACAGTCGCGAATTACTTTTACTTTCTCTTCGGTTTCTCTAATCAGATCAACCCCGTGAATCTATTTCTCGCTAAGTTAGGTCCAATACAATGGTTTCCAACACTTACGACCATACAAAGCTTCGTATGGTTCCATCTTTATACTCGATTGGAAGCTATTATTATACGTAAATTCAACCAATGGAAAATATTTCTCCTAGTTGCCTTTGAACTCTAAAATACGACATCTCAACATGTCTTCGAGAATCTAAATAACTCTCTCGGTCTGACTGTCAGTCTAATGATAATAAGCAGTACTGAAATTCAATTTCGTACCCAGAGCCTCTTGCAATTTCTTCCAAAACCGCGACGTAAACCTCGGATCTCTATCCGAAATACTCGAAATTGGCACCCTGTGCAATCTAACGATCTCAGCAATCTACAATTCAGCTAATCTATCGAGTGAATAATCAGTACGTACTGGGATGAAATGTGTTGATTTCGTTAATCTATCAATGACAACCCAAATTGCATCTTTCTTTTTCGGAAACAAAGGTAATCCCGATACGAAATCCATCGTAACTCTGTCCCATTTCCATTCTGGTATCATCATCTGTTAAAGTAAACCCGAAGGTACCTGATGTTCAGCTTTAACTTGCTGACACACTAAACATCACACTACATATTCAGAAATGTCTCATTTCATACCCGACCACCAATACAACTGTTTCAAAACGTTGTACATTTTAGTGCTTCCCGGATGTACTGATAAACAACCACTATGTGCTTCGTTTAAAATCTTCTGAACAAGCTCGGGATTTCTCGGTACACAAATTCTACCTTGGAACATCAAACAATTATCAGATCCAATTTGGAACTCTGAATCAAAAATCGACTCACACTGAACTCGTTTAACTTGTAATTTTTTATCACATTTCTGGGATTCACTGATTTGTTGAAGAAATAACGGTTTCTCTTTCAACTCAGCTGCACTCGAACCGTCATCAGACAAAGCTAACTGTGTATTCATTACACTCAAAGTAAATAACGACTTTCTACTCAGAGCATCAGCAACCACATTCGCTTTCACGGGATGATAATCAATTACTAGCTCATAATCTTTCAATAATTCAAGCCATCTTCATTGTCACAAATTCAAGTTTTCCTTAGTCATTAAATATTTTAAACTCTTGTGATCTGTATAAATGTGGCATTTCTCACCAAACAAGTGATGTCACCAAACCTTTAATGCAAACACAATCGCGGGCAACTCTAAATCATGCGCCGGGTAATTCTTTTCATGTGGTTTCAACTGTCTAGAAGCTATTACTTTGTCTTCCTGCATCAATACACAACCTAGACCGTTATCACTGAAAATTACGAATTCTTTACCCGACTCAGGTTGTACAAACACTAGTGCATTTGTCAATAATGCTTTCAACTGTTCGAAACATTGTTGAAACTTCTCAGACCATTCGAACTTTACATCTTTCTAAAGTAATCGAGTCATCAGTATTGCAATCATAGAAAATCCTTTCACAAAATGCCGATAATAACCGACTAGTCCTAGAAAACTTCAGACTTCAGATACATTTCTCGGAGCTTTCCAATCTATAATTGCATAAATCTTGTTCAGGTCAACTCTTATACCTTCCGCTGAAACGATATGCTCTAGAAATCTAACCTCCCAGAGCCAAAACTCACATTTATTGAATTTTGCAAACAATTGATTATCACGTAGAGTTTGTAACACAATTCTTAAGTGCTCGGTATGTTTAGATTCATCTCGCAAATAAATCAGAATATCATCAATAAATACAACCACGAATCTATCTAAATACGGTCTCAAAATCCAATTAATCAAATCCATAAAAATTGCAGGAGCATTAGTCAATCCAAAAGGCATAACAAGGAATTCATAATGTTCGTACCTCGTTCTAAACGTTGTTTTTGGCACATCTGAGTCCTTAACTCGCAACTGATAATAACCCGATCTCAAATCAATCTTTGAAAACACTGTCGCACCTTTTAACTGATCAAATAAATCACCAATCCATGGTAGAGGGTATTTGTTCTTTATAGTCACTTTATTCAGCTGTCGATAGTCTACACACATTCTCATAGAACCATCCTTTTTCTTTACAAACAACACTGGGTGCACCCCAGGGGGAGAAACTCAGTCTTGCGAATCCTCTATCAATTAATTCCTACAACTGAGCTTTTAACTCTTTTAACTCTATCAGAGCCATTCTGTACGGAACTATCGATATTGGTGAAGTTCCCGGTACTAAATCAATAGCAAATTCAACTTCTCTGATCGGTGGTAAACCCGATAACTCTTCTAGAAACACATCTGGATACTCGCAAACAACTGGTACTGATTCAATCTTTGATTCTGACACTTTTGTATCAAGTACATATGCAAGATATGTGTTGCATCCCTTTTTCACATATTTCTGAGCTAACATCGATGAAATTACAATTGGTGGACCCATCAAATCATTTGATTCGATTCAGAGAGTTTCATTATTCTGACATTTCAACCCAATGGTCTTTCGTCTATAATTTACTACTGCATCATGCAACGTCAAGCAGTCCATACCTAGAATAACATTAAACTCATCAAATAACAACAATATCAAATCAGCCATAAAATAGCAACCTCTAGTCATTAACGGACAATTCTTGTAAACTTTGTCAACCAGGACATATTTGTCTAAGGGGTTCGACACTTTTATAACAAACTCAGTAGAACCAACAAGTAAATTCTTACTAGACACTAAGTTCACACATATATATGAATGAGTTGATCCAGGATCTATCAATGCAACTACATTAGTGTCATAAGAGAGAATGTATTGGTAATAACATCTGAAGATGGTGCTTCTTCGCGAGTACGAATAGCATAAGTTCTGGCAGGTGCTCTAGCCTCTGATCTCACAACAGTATCTCGTGTCATGCCTCTACCACCACTCATATTTCCAAACTTTACGGGATGTTCTTCCTCTTACAGTCGGGTTGCCTGATCTTATGTTCTGAGATTTATCTTTCTCATCTAACGCAGGACAATCTCGAATGAAATGTTCGAGTAAGCCACATCTAAAATAGGCTTTATCATTCAGTCTACACTCTCCAAAATGTCATTTTCCACCTCATCCACATTTAGGTTTGTTCGGTCTAACATTACCCACACTTGCCACTGACATAGTTGGAGTTTTTGAACCCGTAAATTGCTTCCCATGATCTCTATTAGAGTACTCCACTGGTGCATTTGATCGACTATACGAATCTTGGGATTTCTTTGATGAAGAGTGATAGGGTTTATTCATCAATCTCTTTCTCGAATCTTTAGCTTCAGAATCGGCCTTTCTCCTTTCTTTACCCAGTTCTTCAACTTTGCAAGCACGCTTAACTAACACAACGAATTCTTTTAAACCTAATATTTCGACTAGAAGTTTAATATCTTTGTTCAACCTGTCAACAAACCGCTTGCACATTATCTCTTCAGTCGAAATATACTCTCGAGCATATTTACTTAACCATACAAATTCTCTCTGGTACTCGATTACCGTCATGCGGCCTTGTTTTAGTTCTAAAAACTCTTTATGCTTTTGATCCAGAAATCGTTGACTTATGTACTTTTTCCGAAACTCAGTCTAAAAGAACTCCCAGGTGACTCTCTCTCTTGGAACCACAGATATTAATGTATTCCACCACTGGTATGCAGTGTCTCTCAAAAGGGATATAGCACACTTTAAACATTCAACCGATGTGCGGATTGTATTTTCAAGCCAAAACTCGGCTCTCTCAGGATTGTCTTTAACATTAGCCCTGAACTCTTCAGCCCCATGCTTACAAATTTTATCTATTGGCGGCTTGTTCAATCGTCTTGGACCAATAAATTGAGGAACTACGGGGATTGGTTGAGGATTTGGCGGGGGTAGAGGTTGTTGAGTAGCCAGATTTGTCTGGACATATTGAGTGAACCACTCGTTCATCATCTGGAAAAAGGCTTCTTTAGCCTCACCTCCGTGACTACTTGACACGGGTCTAGATTCAAAAGGCACTGTCCCTTGAGTGAGAGCTGGCGCATTACTCTCAACATCATCTGCCATAGCTCATTCGGGATCCATTACTATACGAAAATATAGTTTATAATGTCAGGATTCATCACACTATCACAGGTTATATATGACATGTATAGCTAGACTCTCACACACGCTACGTTAGTTTTAGAATCGACTAAACCGTAGCTCTGATAACAATAAATGTAACACCCCTCACCCGTATTCAACTCTGGAATAGGGTTACGGAGCATTACCAGACTTACGAAACAATTAAATAACTATTTAACATACAATTGTTCAATTCAATCATTCATCATTCAATCTCAATCAATTTGTCTCTATTAAGAGCCTACGAGGCCTTAAACATGCTTTGGGAGTGGTTTGAGACTAAACCAATAACTTAGGAAATTTTTAACCCTGAGCAAATTTTTTTCTTCAAATCTGAGGACACACGCCCATGTGTCTCACACGGCCACTAGAAAAACCCGTGCCACAAGCCGAGTGAAAATAGGGGGTACATACTGACTTGGGTCACATGGCCAACCACACGCTTGTGTGTCTAGCCCGTGTGCCCTCCGAAGTGGCCATACACGCCCGTGTGCCAGGCCGTGTGTTAGGCCGTGCCAAACCTGTAGGGTATACTTACTTATACAACATGGCCAAGTCACACGCCCGTGTGCTAGGCCGTGTGCCAATTAGAGGGGTATACTGACTTGTGCCACACGGTTGATCACACACCAGTGTGTGAGACCGTGTGCTCTTTAAAGTGGCCACACACGCCTGTGTGCCAGGCCCTGTGTTAGGCCGTGCCAATCCTGTAGGGAATACTGACTTATGCAACATGGCCAAGTCATACGCCCGTGTGCTAGGCCGTGTGCCAATTAGAAGGGTATACTGACTTGTGCCACACGGTTGATCACACACCTATGTGTGAGACCCTGTGGAGCATACTAACTTCATTTAAATTTCAACACCAGGGGATACACGGGCGTGTAACATAACTGTGTGTCACACACGGCTGAGACACATGCCTATGTCTCTGCCCGTGTGGACAAAAATAGGCTATTTAAAAAGCCATTTTGCCACCCATTTTGCACACACCTATACAAGCTCAGTTGGTACTAATTTAAGACACAAATATACAGCCAAAAGTCATCAACCAATACACAATGATACTATATCCATTTGAACCATTACAATACTCAATTCAATGCCATTTACCTATTCAAATACCTATCAACTCATCTTACTTTACTAGACATAATGCACATATATGATTAATTTAATAAAACCATTCCAAATATGCATTATCAATTCAGCCTCATTCATTCATTATAGGTCAATTACCTAACTCAAAACAAAGCCATTTACACATCTTTATACATTAACAAAATCATCAACACAAGCCAACTTAAATGGCCCAAAATACATGTTCATCAAACATACCAAAATGACTCAAACCTATACATGTCGTATACCATATATACACATTTCAAAAGTACCAAAATAGATGTCCAATAGTGCGATGAAGCCTCTGATAATCCCTGGTTCCAAGCTAACTTCAATATACTATAAAGCATAGAAGAAAATAAACAAAGTAAACTATAAAGCTTAGTAAGTTCGTATGTATATATGAAATAATCAACATCATTCATTAACAATTCCAAACAGATGCAAAATTTGCAATTAAAACCTCAATCAATGAGATAACTTAAAGTTTAACTACAAAGCAACTCATAAGTTCTCATCTTCTTTTAATTCATCATTCAAATAGTTTTCTGTACATACTTGTACTGATACATATCTATTCTCACCAATTCGCTTATCGAATCACTTTGAGTTTATAAATGCTTACGATATGAGTACGTCGATTTTCGATGCCATAGTCCAACTATGGTCTTACAAATACATTGCCAAGGCCCTGCCGCAGTCTTACATTCACATGCCATAACCCGATTATGATCTTATTATCCGTTTGCCATAGCCCAGTTATGGTCTTATTCAGTATCTCGTCGACTTAATCCGTACATTTAAATAAAATTCATAAAATTTAGCCATAGAATAAATAAAATTTCAATACCATCCATCAATTGAATAATTACACATTCAAGTTCAATTATATGAACTTACCTCGTTTACGGAAATGATAAAACGGACGACTATTTAATTATTTTACTTTTCCCCTAGTCTAAGTCTGAATTCCTGTTTTCTTGATCTATAAGTTATCAAAATCAGCTTATTTAATCATCTCTCTATTCAATTTAGTCCAAAACACTTATTTAGACAATTTTACATATTTGCCCTAATATTTCACAACTTTTACAATTTAGTCCTTATTACATAAAATCACAAATTAGTGAAATTCCAAATAAACCCATGCTAGTCGAATTACCATAATGTCCCCAGAAGCCCAAAAATTTCATTTATTTCACATTTCAACCACACATTTTCAACATTTCTTAATTTAGCCCCTAATTTGCATTTTCACCAAAAATCACTTTACAAAACTTGTAATACTCATAACAAATATTCAAAATCTATCATCAAACATCAAAACTCATATATATTCATCAATGGCATCATTCAAAATCTTTAACAGTTTTGCAAATTAGTCCATGGGCTAGTTAGTACTAGCTGCAACGATCACAAAAACATAAAAAATCATTAAAAACGGGACAAAAATCACTCACCAATTGCAAAAATAAACTTGGCCGAACCCTAGCTTCAAAAATGGCTAATTCTCCTTGATAAATTCGGCTAATGAAGATGAATGAATGCCTAATTTTATGTTTTGTTTTATTTAATTATAACTTAATTTAACCTTATTACTAATTCAAAATTTCGATAATGCCATGCCACTATCATCCAATATCCCATGAATGGTTTAATTACAACATAAGGACTTTAAATTTAAGGTTTTATAGCTAGTAGTCACCTTGGGCTATTAGAACTCAAGTTTTACGCTTTACGCGATTTAGTCCTTTTTCTCAAATTGACCATTTAAACGATAAAATTACTGAACGAAACTTTCACACAACCATTCAATCATACTGTAAACCTTAAAATAATAATAAAATAAATTTTTCAACCTCAGATTTGTGGTCTCGAAATCACTTTTCCAATTTTACTAAAAACGGGTTGTTACAACCTAGGTGGGATATTGTTAGCACAAAAGGTCATTAGGCAGGAATATTTCTGGCCAACTATACAGATGGGTGCACACCATATGGCTCACACTTGTGATTCCTATAAAAAATATGCTCAAGTACAGAGAGCACCAGCTGAGTCTCTGTAAATAATGTCTGGCCCTTAGCCATTTGCAACTTGGAAAATTGACATCTCAAGTCCATTTCCAATAGCCACAACTTAGAAGAAATTCACAGTTGTAGCTCTAGACTACTTCACTAAGTGGATAGAAGTTGAAGCTTTCGCTACAATCAAAGAGAGACAAATGGAGTCTCTTTTTTTTTTTGAAATCTATTGTTTGTAGGTTCGACATTCCATGCCTGATTATAACAGACAATGAAACCCAATTTCAAGGAAAATTTAAGAACTTTTGCAATGACCTACAAATTACTCTCGCTCAAAACTCTGTAAAAACTCCCCAAACAAATGGTTACATAGAAGCAATGAATAAGAAGATTATCATGAGATTGAAGAAAAAAATTTGATGAGGCCAAAGGTGCTTGGTTAGAAGAGCTACCATGAATTATATGGGCTCTCCGAACCTCACCTCACATAGCAACTGGAGAGACAACATTCTTACATGTATATGGGGCAGAGGCAGTAATCCTTGCTGAGATAGGCTTGCGATCTCACAGAATAGCTTATTTTGATGAAAGTGCTAACTAGGAGGCCATTCGACTCAAATTAGACATTGTCAATAAAGTTAGGGAGACAATGTAACACCCTTAACTCGTATCCATCGCCGGAATAGAGTTACGGAATGTTACCAAAAATTTTCAAAACATTAACAAACATTTCATGTTAATTACTATTCATTAACTGAGATCATTCAAAACGTCTCTTGATTTGACCCTCGAGGCCCAATACAAGCATTAGAATTGAGTTGAGACTTAATCGGGAACTCTAAGAATTTTTTTGCAAAATTACAAAAATTTTCCAAGGTGCAGGGCCCACACGCCCGTGTGGTCCATGGGGCACACCTGTGTGACCCTAGGACACGCCCATGCTGAAGGCCGAGTTCGACCCCATGTAACTCTCTGACTTGTGCACACGGTCATGCCATATGCCCGTGTGCTAGGTCGTGTGGTTAATTAATTCATTTCAAAATTAGGTGCAGTTTTCATACGGTCAAGACACACGTCCGTGTTCTAGGCCGTGTAGCACATACGGCTGTGACACACGTCCGTTTCTCTGCCCCTGTGCTCAATTCTGAGTATTCTGTTTCTCAAAATTAAGTTGCAGGGGACATATGGCGTAACCACACTCCCGTGTACCAGGTCGTGTGTCACACACAGTCTAGACACACGCCCGTGTGGACAAAGCCATTTCCTAGCCTCATTTGTCACCCAAACTTGCCATTTACCTGCACTAAAACATACCAAGTACAATCCAACCATTCCAAGCATTCAATTTAAGCAAATTACATCATTTATCATGGTATACCATTACATGCATATGTGTTTATAAACTTACCTTGGATTAACTTAGGCTTTAACATCATTTGATCACATATACTTAACATAACACATATGAATATATCAAAATAGCCTACTTAATCATACCAAAATAAGTCATTACTATCCATTCCAATGGCTAGGTTACAAAACATCATTTTCAAGCCACTATTGGCCAAGTTGTCCTATACATGCCATTATACCAAAATGATTTTACTAAGTATACCCAAAATAACTAGTTGATAGTGTGACTATGCTCCAATGATGTCCAACCTTCGTGAGCTTTTGAGCACTATAAAACAGCAAAAAATAAAATGGAGTAATCATTACATGCTTAGTAAGTTCGTATAACGGAAACTAAACTTACCAATACCGTTTATTAAATCTAAGCATACAATATCATGTTTTCTCCATTAGCAAACTTGTCTAAACACATGCATTCAATCAAACATGTTAGTCACCAAAATCTTCATATCAATCAAGTAAACATAGATGAGCTCATCAAGCAATATTCTTCCAAGTCATTTTCATTTCATCTCAAAATTCTCATACCACGTCAAAAGTTGTGTCCGTTAAATCATTGAAATTTCGATGGATGCTCAAGTAGTACACTCGAGGTGTATGATTCAATAATCCATCAATTATTATTCAAGGGTACCCATTAGGGCACTTAACCAAGGAACACACTCTCGAGCCACATATCGTATAAAAGGATTACCAGTCCAGGCTAAATCCTTTATATAACGTATGCTCAGAGGAGCTCGATTAGGATTACCAGTCCAGGCTAAACCCTAATCATAACGTATACTCGAGAGGTATTATATCAGGATTACCTTTCCGAGCTAAATCCTTTCTATAATGAGGTCAATAGGATTACTCGCCCAAGCTAAATCTCGTACGCAACAAATGCAGGACCTCATCCATTTCGGGAAAGCACATATATTCATCGAAATTCAATATTCAATCGGGGTTTAACCCTTTTTCACCATTCAATCATGTATTAAATTTCTCATTATAGCATTCAAGTAATGTACATCAATATAAGTCACATTCCATACAAACACAACATTCAATTAAACATATTTACGTGCCCGATTAAGTTATACGAACTTACCTCGACACTTGTTCACGTAAGTAATCTACTAATCCGAAACCTTTTCTTTTCCTCGATCTAACTTTGAATGTGAGTTGTTCGGATCTATATAAATAGCTTAAATCATCAATTTCTCATATTTCATACTCATTTGGGCTCAATTTACATCCTACGAAAAATTACCATTTTGCCCCTAACTTTTCCATAATTCCTATTTCATCCCTAGGCTCGGAAAATGAAACTTGTGCAATTTACTCCCTATTCCAAGCCTAACCAAAATCCCATTGAAAAATTTACAGCACATGTATTCATAAAAATTCATAGTTTTTCATTAAATTTCACAACTTTACATTTTAGCCCCTAAATCATGTTTTTATCAAAAATCACTTTGTAAAAGTTGTTTATCTATCAACAACCTTTCATTTTCTACCATAAATTTCTAATTTTTAGCATATTCATCCATGGCCCAAATTTCATACCTTGATAACTTTTCAAATTAATCCCCCAAATAGATAGATTAGACTATCCCGATTCCAAAAATATAAAAATTACTAAAAACGGGACTTGATTTCATACCTTTTTAAGCTTGGAAAGTTTTCTTCCTCTCTCATAGAGTTTCTATAGAAATTTTAGGGAAGAAGACATGAAAATAAGATGATAATTTCTTTTTAATTAATTATCATCTTTTAATTTTTATGGTTTCCAATTTAGTCCCTACTCTTTTCTAATTTTTCCATGGATGAGTCACCCAAAAAATCTACATACTTTTCTTTAATGGTCTAATTACCATATAAGGACCTCTAGTTTTGAATTCCATAACTATTTAATTCTTATAGCTACTAGAATTCAACTTTTGCATCTTATGCGTTTTAGTCCTTCTCGTAATTAAACACTTAATTGATAAAATTTTCGTATCAAAATTTTCACACGACATATCTATCATAATACGGACCATATAATAAAATAAAAATAAACTTTATTTTCGGATCGGATTTGTGGTCTCGAAATCACTATCCCGATTTCATTAAAATATGGGCTGTTACAGACAGTAGAGATTAGAAATGTTGCACAAGCCCAACAAGTTGCTCGATATTATAATTCCAAAATGAAGAACAAGTAGTTTCAAATGGGTGATCCTGTTTTGAGAAATAGTAAAACAAGTTTTCCAACATCACAACAAGGAAAAATGACCTCAAATTGGGAGGGACCCTACAAAGTTGCAGAAAAAATGGGCTATGGAGCTTACAGAATAGTAAAAATGGATGGCCCTATTCTACCTCACACATAGAATGCACTCCATCTCAAAAAATATTATGTATGAATGATTTGTCCCTTTTTTTCATGAAAGAGACATTATTTCCAAATATTGTTTACTTTATATATCATGAACAATCTAATTTGAGTCAGCTGATTTAAGATCGCAACTGATATATTTAAGGTTTGCTAATTTAAGATCGCAACATAAGTTCATTCGGTTTAATATCATGAACAATCTTATTTGAGTTAGTTGATTTAATATCACAACTCCAAACAGCTCGTTGATTTAATATCACAACTGATATTGTTAAGGTTCTATGATTTAAGATCGCAACCTAAGTTCATTTGATTTAATATCATGAACAATCTTATTTGACTTAAATGATTTAAGATCGCAACTCCAAATAGCTCGTTGATTTAATATCGCAGTTGATATCATTGAGGTTTTTTGATTTAAGATAGCAACCTAAGTTCATTCGATTTAATATCATGAACAATCTTATTTGAGTTAGTTAATTTAATATCGCAACTCCAAATAGCTCGCTGATTTAAGATCGCAGCTGATATTATTAAGGTTCGCTGATTTAATATCGCAACCTAAGTTCATTCGATTTAATATCATGAACAATCATATTTGATTTAGCTAATTTAAGATCGCATCTCCAAACAACTCATTGATTAAAAATCGCAATTGATATCGTTAAGGTTCATTGATTTAATATCGCAATCTAAGTTCATTCGATTTAATATCATGAACAATCTCATTTGTGTTAGTTGATTTTCCAATCACTAGTTAAATTATATTTTTTGACTCATTTTTGTGAAAACTTGATTATGCAATTTGCTCAAATAAATTCACAATCAAACACCACATTGTTTCAATACAAAATAAACATAGATTTTTTTCATTTCAAATTAGAAAAAAAAATTACAATGAAATTATGAATTAGTGCTGGTATCATTGGGATCGGCAAGCTCTTCATCCTCTCCTTCATCTTCTCTTTTGTTTCCATCCCCTTCACTTCCAGCAATAGGAGCTACACTCATCTCAATAGGATTTTCAACGAAGTAAAGTCTGCTAGAATTCTTCCATTCTTCTAAAAATTCCTCCCAAGCTACTCTAGAAGAGAAATCAAAATCCAACTAGGCACCAGTAAGATGACTAAAAGCATCAAAGTTTACCTTGGGAGCATTGAAGGGACCACCAACTACCTGAGCGTGCAACAAGAAGTTAGACTTTAAATCTGGTAAGTAGTCTTGAAAGCTTTGCATGGTATCACTTTTATACTTTTCCAAATCCTCTTTATGACTCTTCACAAGATTAGCCATAGCAAGTTTGTATTGCCCATCCTTACTTTTCATGGTCACTTCTAAGACATCCTTATCAGCTCGCTCACCTACGACCACTCCATGTAATTTTTCAATATATTTTTCAATAAGGGTGAGGCATTCCTGTAGCCTTCTATTCTGCTCCACTAATTTCTTATTTTCTTCATCCAAGCCCTTATGTAATTCGTGAGCCCTTTCTAGTGCCCCATATGGTAGATTGGTAAGCATTTTCAGCCTCTTTCTTCTTTGCTTTTGCTTTGTCAATACCCTCAGCGAACCCCACACTAACCATTCTAGCTTCAACTAAGGCTACTTGGAGAGATAGTATAAGCTCTTGTAAGGAAGGTTTCCTTATATAGCTAGACGATACAAAAGGACAAATATGTTCTTTTGCTTCTTCCGGCATAGAGTTTTTCCACTATTTACTCACCTCAATAGGACTATAAGGAAACTTTTACATGTTGAGATGTTCGCGCCACGGAAATAATGTTCCTGTCTCACCACCAGAAGCAGTAATTTCATGGAACCACTAGGAAGGTCATAATCAACAATTACCGTGAATGTATCTTTAGTTGGTGGTCTTGGTGGTGGGTGAAGATCAACATGAGATTTAGGGGGAGAAGGAATCGTAGCAAGGACTATAGCAATAGGGACCACATCGCCAGATGTTGCAACATGATCTTTTCATTTCTTTCGACGAAGTTCCTTTACAATGTTGCCCTCATCTTCGCTACTTAGAATGATATTGGCGGGCCCAATAGTAGTTTTCCGCTTGTTCTTACTACTTGCACTTTCTTCTCTAGTGGAAGTACCAAAGGGACCGACTCGCACATTTTGCATGAACGATCGAACATCCATATATTTGTCAATCTCCTTGAACAAGCTTGTGGATTCCTCTGAATTCTCTTCAACAGCGCAAATTGTACCTGCATCACCAAGAAGTCTATTATCAGCACCAGTTATCATAATAGGTTCACGTCACTCTCTATATCCCCTGCAGGTTTAGAAAACCATGGACGAGGCTTTAATTTACAAAAGTGTAATGACCTAAAATTCACGGGCATCGAAAAAAGTGCAGTATCGGGCCTCCGTCTTAGTAAACCAAGTTCGTAAAAAATTATTAAGAGTAATTAGGAGTCTAGTAGTGTGCTTGATTAGGCTTTAATTAGGTGAATTTAGCTTAATTGAGAGAAATTAGGAAAAAGGACTAAAGTGAATAAAGGATAAAAGTTGAATTGTAGATTAAAATAAAATAAAACGGACCAAAATGGCAAATAGACCATTTAGCATATTTGAGGTGGCAAACATTAAGATTTTTGTTAAGTTATAAATTATAAATATTATTTTAGTTATAAATTATATTAATTTAATTTAAAATAATTATATTATAAGATTTTTATATGATAAATGAGTTTTGATTTTGACAAATGAATGGTGATAAAATAATACATATGTAATTAAAATATGTATACAATTGTAGTTTATAGATTTAGTTTACTTATTAATTAAGCATAAGATATTTATTATTATTAAATTAAAAGATATTTAATAATTAAATAATTAGCATAAGATTTTTGGTTGATAATAAATTATGATTTTGTCAAGTGTATGGTAAAGATAAAATACAAGTGTATTAATTTAAGTATGTACATTTGTAATATTTTATTTAATTAGTAAATAGAAATTTATTATTATTAAATTAAATTAATAAAATATTTATGAGATAAATAATTATATTATGAGATTTTTTTGTGATAAATAAATCATAGGGTGACAATTGTAGGGTGATGATAGTGTACAAATGTTGTAGAATACATGAATACATTTGTAATACATACAATTAAAAATATAAAAGATTTGTATTAATTAAATAATTATAGTATAAGATTTTTGTATGGTAATAGATTAAAAATTTGCAAAATGTAAGGTCATGATATTGTACAAATGTACAAAAAAAAAGTATGTATACAAATGTATTATTTATAATTGGTATTAAATAGATTTTTATTAATTAAATAATTATATCATAAGATTTAATTTTGATAAACAAATTAATTAAAGACAAGTGTAAAATATATAATTGTCTAATTGTAAAATAAGATATATATATATATATATATAAGATATAAAGTAAAAAGAAACAAAGAAAAGATGAAAGTTACAGAGAATAAGAATGAAAATAGGGAAAGAAAAAAAGAAAGAAAAAGAAAAGGGGAACTAGGGAATTGAAGTTTGAAGTTTAATTGCTAACAAAGAACCCGATGCATCGGCATCAAAAGGAAAAGAAAAAGTTATCAAGGAGTAATCGCGGAATCCGAGTTAATAGGTGTTCAGAGTCCTGGTTCAGCATCCGGAGTGTTCCCGACTCCAACATAAAACTCGGTGATGTAGTCCTCTTTGGTAAAAGTGGCATGTACATAGGTGTTATTTTGGTCACTTTAAAATGCTACATGATTTTTGTCGTAAAGAATGGTATTTGGAATTTTGGTATTTAAACTAATGAAACGGTACGAAAATTTATATGATATGCATGGTATAATTGGTACTAAATTTAGAATGGAATGAATGAAATTATAAGTTAATTTTTAATAGTAATATAAATGTTTATAGAGTAAATTATCAAATTAATGATATAGGTATGATTTTAATACGATTAAATATGAAATTGCATTGGTTGTAATATTGGTTTTGGTTTGGTCTCGGTTTGAAATTGCAGGGAAGGTTAGATATTTATAAAGGGGTTATATTGAGTTCATAAAAAAAATTTAAAAAAATTACAAAAAAAAAATCGGAGTACTCGAACAAGTCTCGTTCCATTTCTAATACGTGTTTTGGGCCTCGAGGGTCCATTATAGGGACTTAATGATTAAATTATACTATGTATGCCATTTTATTTGTGAATTATTCGTAAATTGTCCGATATGTCCAGTAATGCTCTGTAACCATGTTTCGACAACGGTTTATAGTTAGGGGGTGTTACAAAAAGCTGTAAAAATAATTCTTAGGTTTCTCTTTCTTCCTTAAGAGTATAAGCCCCAAATCATCAATGGCTCCATGTGGCCACGCGAATTGCGCAAGCAATACTCTCATGGTGTTCGCACCATTACCATCATCAATATTTTGCCATCCATTAGAACTCAGATTTAAAAGGCAGTGTTGAAACACATTCCTAACAGTTAGCACTTCCTCCAAATCTAGTACGCGACCCTTGCGAAGTCTATAATACTAACCCCACCCTACTTCAGACATAATCTCTCATTTTTTCAAGCACATACTTTTAATAGGTATCGACCATTCAGTTGGAAAATCAAGATCAGCTTTAAGCTTGTACTTAACCCGTATGTACTTGCAACATTTTAGGCTAAGGTTCGAAGACCATTTCGAGATGATTGATTCTACATTTTCGCGATGAGAGAAATTAAGCAAACTCACTAAACCTCCTCGATTGCACATTGGTACAAATTCTGGAAAACAGCGATCAATGGCACCTCCTCTCGCCGACTACATTCAATGAAATATTCCATTACGACAGACTACGAAAACCCAGATAATTGTCACGGAGCTATCTTGTATTCATCGAGAAGATGGAAGAAGAAAGGGTGGAGTGGTAAATGGAAACCTACTTCTATCACGTGCAGTGGAAGTAAGAAACTTCCATCAATGGTATCGTTAATTGGTTTGATCCTTCGGCGATTGAGAATTCGTAAGCGAAATTGGGTAATTGAATTCCCTGAACAACCAAAACATGATTCATTTCTTCCTCTTTGGTGGTGCAAACATAAGCCTTTGCCTCCACCGGAGTACTCACTTCACGATGTTGTAAAGAGATACCCTAAATAACACAACTGTTTCCTCTCATCCTAACCATTTTATTCTAATAAACCTAGAAAAAATCACAAGAACGATGGGGACTTTAAGAAAATTACCTCTAAAGTTGTTCTCCTTAACAGCGACTCCTCCAAAATTTCAAATTCAAACAATTTAATTTTTAAGGTTCAAGTAACCTCCTTTTAAAGGGATTTTACACTTTAACAATTCTTATATCCAAGAATAAGGGCACAATTAACTGTGTACAACTGTATCACTTCTTAACATGTGGCAAAGTGTACATGACAAGTTAAAGCACGAAGAGTATTTAATAAGCTTCTACTTATGTGACCTCTCATCTCATGAAATCAAGTTCTAAGAAGAGTCACTTTATAACTCTTCTTTGAACCAGGCGGGGGACAAATTGTTACGATACTCACTACTATCGACCCATTACCGACTCGCTACCCGATTACCTGATTGGGTCCTGACCCATATTCTACGTAGTTTGCACTTTGGGTTCACATGCAAGGTGCTCGCACTCTTCTATGAGATCGCATAATGTGGGTTCACACTACCATGTAGGCGAACCTACAACTAGAAAACATGTGTTGACCCTAGAGTAGGGTACGTGTAGACGTGCATGAGAACCTATCTATAATATCACATCCATAAACAATAACCATATCATATAAATACACAGTTTAACCCATCTATAGGACACACACTCTAAAATAGTCAACAAAGAGTCTTCTAAAATGAAGGTTAGCACTGAACTAGTTGTTTGTTAGTTAAGTTGGAGAGCGGAGACGATGGAATTATGAAGCTAAAAAGCTTTATTTTTTTTAGTTCATTTATTATGTTTTGATTGTAAAGACAACTTAGTGTCTATTGGATTTTGTGTTTGTCTCTTGGTTTTATAATTGCATTTTCACTGGTTTTACTTCGAAAACAAAATAATAAAACTATGCTACATTCTTAACTCTTATTCATAAAACATGGACAAAATATCATATCTTTCATAAATAACATAAAAATATTTTAAATTTTTTTTAAGAATTAAAAATTAAAGAAATTTGAGCCACTTATTGAACCCACACTTGAGTAATAATTTACACAAATAACCTAAAATTTAAAAATGAAACTTAAAAGATACTCAATTAATAAACTATAAGATTAAAAAGATATGGATTTTTGTGTAATCTTAATACATATGGGTTGTATAATAATCTTATTAACAAACTAAAACTCATTAGTTGTACAATTTAATAAAATGCATATATAAATATATACAAATAAGATATTTTTTAAAAATAAATAAAATATAAGTTTCTACTAAATAATATTTATTTGGGCTGAAAATATTTTTTAAAAAACTAAAATACGCAATTTTGAAACTTTAAAATTCTAAAATTTCATGATCATTTGGCTTTCTTGAGGCCATTCAAATTCATAATTCATTTGGTATTTTCATAGTGTAAAAACATGAATTTAAAGACTGTAGTACTAAAACATAGAAACTTATTTCATCAAAATCTATTATCAAAATCCTAAATTTTGAAAGTCAAAATATAAGAAATTATCACAATTTACTCAAATTTATGACTGAGTTAATTATACCAAATGAAAATACATAATTCATACTATGAAAAACATCTAAATTTCGAAACAAATAAACATCTAAATATGGATTTTCTAGTTTGTCAAAGTCAATTATTCGAAATTAACAAAGTGCATACACCAGAAACTTAAAAAATTATTCTTCTAATTACTCTACCAAAATAGATGTCACATATACCATTAAAAAGATCTTAAAGAGACATTTCAATTGGTACCA
Organism: Gossypium australe; assembly: GCA_005393395.2. Lineage (NCBI taxonomy): Eukaryota > Viridiplantae > Streptophyta > Magnoliopsida > Malvales > Malvaceae > Gossypium > Gossypium australe. The sequence goes on from CM016615.1 coordinate 98,822,294, forward strand.
ATAATGTCATCGAAAATTCACGAAAAAGTATGTGTTACATTCTCATAATAAAAAAATTCTTATATTTAAAAATTATTAAAAGAAGAAGAATAACTTTATATCAACGAGATAAATTCGCCAATTAAATTTAAATTTAAAATTTTCTTATTTTTAACATTTTTAATTTTAAAAATTATTAATATAATCAATAAAATATAACTTTTTACTTTATTTAATTTTCTTGTATTTTTATTTTATTTTTAAAAAAAATTATTTTTATATTTCAACCAAACATAATTTTTTAATATTTTGAAAAGAAAATCTCAAGAAATGTAAAAGGTACATTCAAGCAAGAAAAAAAAAAAGGTTAAATCACATGAATGTTGGCATCACTAACATGGATCCATGCTTTAAAAGATGCTTAGTAAGTGGCAAACTATTTCTCATTTTGAAAGATGCTGTTTTTTTTTTATGATAAAGGTACTATTTAAGTTTTTTTATAATTCTTACCTTTTTTTTAAATTTATAATCTTTACTTTTAATAATATCATCTAATTTGATTTCGAATTCTCTTTCTAAATATATTGTGTATTTTACTATTACATAAAATTTTATCAACCACCAAAAAAATTTGAATATACGTGTGTATACATTTGACCTTTCAAGCAAATCTAAATGATAGAGTCCTAAACAATTAAACATCTATGCAAAATGTAAATTTTTTTATTTTTTTAATACATAAAATTCAAAATTATTGATGTGATATATATGTATATGTATTTAAAATTTTATGCATATTCAAGCTAATATTTAATTGCTAAGTTGACTGGAGGGTGTAAGTTTGGGAAAATATTGATAATTTGGAGATGTATGATTGGATTCACCCAAAAAAAAAAAAAAAAGAAATTTACAGAAAGAAAAAGGGTATTCATGCAAATATAAAATGAAAATTTGTTGTGATATGATTGGAGAGCACAAAAGGAGGAATGCAGGTAAAGAAGATTGAAAGCATCCAACCAACACGTATTCTAGTACTTACTAGGTTATGTGGATCCAATACCCGGTTCAGAGCCCATGAAATGAACCCCATTATGCTTAGTGTTACATATATATGAAGATTATGGTCATGCATGGTAGTGGTGCTGCTGCTGCTGCTGCAAGGGTTTTGATATAGGGTTAAAAGGGTAGTTTTTGTATTGGTTAAGGGAAGCGAAAATGGTGTTGAATCCAGCGAAAAGGGAGAAGAAATCGCAGTACGATCAAAAGCTGTGTCGTCTCCTGGATGAGTACACACAGGTATTGGTTGTGGCTGCCGATAACGTGGGATCCACTCAAATGCAAAACATCAGGAAAGGTTTGAGGGGTGACTCTATCATCCTCATGGGGAAGAACACTATGATGAAGCGCTCCATTAGGCTGCACGCTGAAAGAACCGGTAACGATGCTTTCAAAAGCCTCCTCCCTTTGCTTGTGGTAATTTCTTTCTTTTTCCTTTTTTACAACTTTTTTGGTTCTCGGGGGTTTTTTTTTTTTAATTTATTCTTTAAAGTTGATGATCATTTTGTGGCTTGCTTCTCATGTTGTTTTTACCAGGGTAATGTAGGGTTCATCTTTACCAAGGGTGATTTGAAGGAAGTTCGTGAAGAAATTGCAAAATACAAGGTATATATATATATATATATATATATGGATCGTAGAATTTTGTTTTTTACTCATTCATAACTGTTGGCCCCTTGAAATTTGTTTTAATTAATCTCATGATTTTAAGTTTTCTCAATTTGGTAACTAATCCTTGATTAGCATTTATTTGTTGTCACTTTAGCCTAAGGGTTAGTATTTACTAATAATGATCTAATATGTTTATATGATTTATGAATATTAATTGTTCACTCCATGATGAATGAATATGTTGTTTGGATTTTTCTGGTTTTGACGTCAAATATTTTTACAATTCTATGCTTTATCTATAATAAATCTGTTTTGCTTGGACTTGGGCGTTTGACATGTTTTGTCCATGGAGGATGAATAGCATAAGCCCTTTTCATGTGATTTGCATTGATGTTCAGGTTGGGGCTCCAGCACGTGTGGGTCTCGTTGCTCCAACTGATGTCATTGTTCCCCCTGGCAACACTGGCCTTGATCCTTCTCAAACATCCTTCTTTCAGGTTTGTATATATACATATATATGCACTTGACTTATGCTTTTCACAACCTCTCATGTATCCTGTCATCAGGTGCTCAACATTCCAACCAAGATCAACAAAGGTACAGTCGAAATCGTGACTGCGGTGGAGCTGGTTAGAAAGGGTGAGAAAGTGGGTTCATCCGAGGCAGCCCTGCTTTCAAAGCTTGGGATAAGGCCATTCTCTTATGGACTGGTAGTGGTATCTGTTTATGACAATGGAACAGTGTTCAGCCCTGAGGTGCTAGACTTAACTGAAGATGACCTTATGGAGAAGTTTAGGAGCTGGCTCTCCAATGTCACTTCCCTTTCGTTGGCGGTTTCGTTCCCGACTCTCGCTGCTGCGCCTCATATGTTTATTAATGCATACAAGACTGCTCTTTCTCTTGCTGTAGCTACTGAGTATACCTTCCCTCAAGCTGAAAAAATCAAAGAATACCTCAAGGTTGTTTTCTTATCATGCACATTTCATTTTGTTTCTATTTGTCTTATTAAATCTTGACAATAAGGAGGGTTTTTTGTTGATTAAACAACAGGATCCGACCAAGTTTGCGGTTGCAGTTGGTGGGGATGCCGCTGCCCCGGCAACTTCAGCCAAGGAAGAGAAAGCAGAGCAGAGCGAGCCAGCCAAGGAGGAGGAAGAGGAGTCAGATGAAGACCTTGTTGCTGGTCTGTTTGACTAAATGATAGTTACTGTGTTTGGCAATTGGAGGAGAAAGCAGTAGTATCATTAGTAGTAGTAATAGTAGATGCAAAGAGTTGAATTTGGAAATAAATAATGAAGTAGGCTTTGCCTTCCATGCTCCACTATTGAGTGATTGAATATTATAGTAAGTTCTAGTATTAACTTTTTAGTGTATTTGTAGGCATTCTACATTTGATATTATTAACTATTTCCCTTGCTACATCAATTTCATTTCTTTTTAATAACTTACAATATATGTTTATTTTATATATATATATATATATATATATAAAGAACCAATATTACACAAGAATCCCATCAGGCATCAAGTAGAGGAAAAAAATAAATGAATTCTTGCACAAAAATAAATAAATATATTTGAAATTTACAATTGGTATCAAACTGTTAACAACTGCAAGTTCTGCTGGAAGAAATAGTGGCCGAATAGCCAATAGTTCCACCTTGCCATTCCCATCCTCAAGGTGTTGCAATACTGAAGCAGACTAAACCTGCCCACCGCCCAGGAATGCCATGCCTGTGGAAATGTGTTTCTAAATTTTTAAGTTAACGTGAAAACTTGAAAGTGAAAGGCGATAAGTTACTTCATAAAAAACAGACCAACCATGTATACACTCATGCAAAAAACCTATCACTCGCAGTTGCAGATGTTCTAACAAGAAAGTTTTTCTATCGGACAATCAATATTCTGTCGTGTTGTTCCCAGACAGAAAGCCATTATTTATAGTCTAGTCTTTGATGGCATTTAATTAATCATTTCCACACCATTATAAATACTCATCCATGTATCTGGTCAACACCATCAAATATAAACTAATATGGAAAGACAAGCACGTGCTAACCTAGGACATTACAATAATTGTACGAAGTAGAAACAGTTTTTCAAACCTGTAAGTCATGAATTGAGCAGGAAAGCTGAAGATTGGAAACAGTCCCACATATCAAGCTATTACAAGTAATGCAGTATTACTGAAGACAATTCCTAAACAAACGAACTCCCTGTTCCAGATAAATGGGTAACGGTAAGAAAAAATTATTACTCAAGAGGATAAAATGTTGTCCGTGCAGTAATGATGAATCTGTACCTGCAAAGCAAAGGAGATGTCGGCTTCATCAACTTTTAGTGTTACTCTCTTGAACTTATCATCACGAGACTGACCTAATTTGAAGAGCCCCTGCATATAGAATCATGTCAACCTCCCTCCCATGTTTGGTCTAGTTAGATAGTTAATAATGCCTCTAGAGAAAACAGTTACTGCTGCCATCTAAAGCTAGGCCATGAGTTGAGCTAAAACTGAAGAATAGGAATTCTTTAGTTACCTGGTCATTTAACACTCTGCACATACTTGAGAATTCCAAAATTCCAACTGGCGGGATCAATGCTGATTTACAAATGTCATTGTAAGATTTATTCAGCTGCACCAAAACACAACAATTATAAGTCAGTCATGCAATTAATAAATGTTTCAGCTCATTATTATCAAACTTTAAGAAAGGCACACCTCCCCAACAGTTGTATCCTTCTTTCCACCACGGAAGTACTTCACAGCAGAGCAAAGTATGATCTGTGATCAAACTCAACAGCATTAGAGAAGATGAACCGGCAGAAATGACTATTAGATTAATTATTGGTCTGTTATATTCTTTATAGGCTTCAAACTTACTTGTTGATGCTGAGGAAGAGACTGTATAGTGTCGACTATAGGTGATCTGAATGTCTTTGACAATGCAAGAGCCATATGATCAATCCTCACCTGAAACATATCATGTAAGCAACTGGAGGAGAGGCAACTGGTATGGATGATGTATAAAGACTGATGTATCAAGCTCAAACTTGGAAACAGTAACATTATGCTGTTGCAGAAGACTTACAGTATTATTTTCTTGTGATGGGAACACTTCATGAGCAAGGGCTGTCTGTGGACTGACAAAATCCCCCTCTGCTGATGTCAAACCAGTGTTGCTTGCAGATTCCCTTAATTCTGCTTCAAGAATTTCCACCGCACTCCTGGAACAACTGAAGAATGTCAGTAGATGTTTAAGGCAGCTACTCTAGTCAGCAAGGTCTTACTCATAGGAAATAAATAAAGTATAGCATTGATTCTTAAGAGATGAAAAAGCAATAATAAATTGTCGAGTACACAAACTAACCACAAATTAGAGATCAATCATTCTTTATTTTATTCCCTCAGCAAAATAATTTAAACATTCAAAATGCCTTTGAGACTAATAGTGTTTCAAGAAAGTTAATTATAACAAAAAATCTTGCTTGAAATAATATTAAATTCCAGCATCTGCAGTGAATTTTAACTAAATCACTAATGTTACTTCTAGGGCTATTAAAATAGAACCAATTGATACTTCAGGTGATAGTTAAGTTGCAATGAAACACTGACCTACAAACAGAAAGAGCTTTCCTCATATCCCCAGATGCAGCTGCTACTTTCTGTTAATTTCAAGCTGTTAATATCGATCAAAATAAGATTAATTGAAGGCAGTATGAGGTTTACAAAAGAAGCATTATAACTTACTCTGGCACAAAGTTCTAATGCTTGCTGGTGGAAGACAATATACGGAAGTACCTATAGAGTCGAAAGCCAATAAAACTCAATAACATTGAATTTGCCACAAGAATAAAATTTAAAGCACTTCAGAACCAGGAGTGAAAGTGGAATGTAGTAATTACCAAGAGCCTCTCCTGAAGTATTGAAAGGATTTGATCTTTAGAGTAAGCACGGAAAGTTACAACCATAGGCTTGCCTAACATAGAGAAATGGTAGTTTAATAAATTAGAATTACTTTCAGAACAGCCAAGCATCCGTATTGCATCATTGCAAGTAGCAACTACTATAGAAAAGAGCCTAGTATATATAGAACTGCTTTCAAGATGCTTTCATGCTTGACTTCAGTGCTTAGGTGGCCAAACTAGGAAGAAGCCAGATGACAGTTCACAAAACAATAAAGCCAAATATAAGTATTAACCAATGTAATGAAAGTAAGGAGCTTACAGTTCAATGACTGGAGTCTTGGAAGAAACCTATCAGCTAGATCAATGGAATTTGCTATTCCTGCAAAAACAAAACAGCAAATCCAACATGCATGAGTGCATGGTAGCATGAATAAAGACAAATGACATAGAAATAAGCATATTCATAATACATAGTTGGAATAAATGATACCTATCAATATACATCTTGAGAACGGAAAAGTTGTAAGCATGAAAAGATCATGAAGTACTGCCCTGTCCCTTGTAATCAAATAATCCAACTCATCAGCAATAATTAACCTGCAAAAATTTGATGCCCTGTTACAGCCATGGGAGGGAAACAAAGATGCTTCAACCCAATAGAGAGTAAATTTCTCACATCATCTTTGAGCTAGATTGTGCCTGCTTGTTAGAATACAGATTCTGCAAATGCTGCAAAGGTGATGTTGAGCCTATGCTTTTCTTCTTTGGTTGGTGCATGCCAAGAATCTGCCAAGGCAATCATCAGGTTAACATATACGAAATCCAAGCTGTCAATGTCATATAAGTGTCAGTAACAATACCTTACTGAAAATCACTGAAGTATTTGCCAAAGAAGTGCAATTCATTGCTAATACTTCAGGTGGCTGCAAACCTTCCTGCTAGAAAAAATGAATAATTAAAAATGATTACCCACTTCAATAACATTCCAAGATAAAGCAACAACGAAAAATGAACCTACCATTTTCGCCCAATCAATAACTTGCTGTTTTACTAACTCCATTGATAATGATTTCCCAGTCCCAGGGCATCCACATACATACAAGCTCCCAGCTTTCTCTTGTTGGACACATGCCTTGCAAAAATCCAAAACCCTTTTTTGCTCATCTTCTCGGCACACAACAGTTGATGGAGCTGTTGAAACATGTACAGCCTCCTTCACAGCCCTCATTTGCTCAACATCTGTAAACAAAATAAGTCAAAACCAATTGAATTTTAGCAATGATTGTTCAACTTTTGAAAGGCCTAAAAGAAGAAAGATCTGAAAATTTACCTCTCGGATTCCAACATTTCTTCAATGTTTTTTCACTCGGATCTTTCTTAATTCTCTGAAAATATATAGGATTAAGCAATATTAGCAGCCTTTTACACCTCATCCAATGTTCTCTCTCTCTCTCTTTTTTTTTTTTGGTATGACATGACCTTCATCAAGCACTAAAAAGGAACGAGTCCATACTTAACTAGTTTTTCTTAATTTATCTAAAAAACCAAATAAGCGCTTCCTACTAATTACATTTTGCTTAGCCTGAAAATCATAAAAAATTACATAACCAGTTCAAAGAAAAGCTAACATACGGTGAACAGAAAAGGTAAACACTAAAAGTAATCTCTCACATTTGCAGGGCTGCTTGGACTTGAATCTAGACGACGTCGTGGCGACTTGAGTTTCATAGGCGTTGAAACCGGACTCTCTTTGGCCGCCGCTGCCGTACCGGACCTTAACCTCCGTTTCTGAGGAGTGCAGCAGCCGCCGGATCCAGCCAGCTCGCAGCTCTTGGCGGCCAACATTGCCTTGAAAGGAGACGAACTGCGATCGGCAATTGCAGGCATTGTTAATCTTTTTCACCGATTTAGACAAATTGGAACAAAACTTGAGGGGTTTCGATTCGATTGACGTAAGAAGGGGGGAAATATAGGAGCTATATATAAAAAGGAAAACATTATTAAAGAAAAAAAACGAAAAATGAGAAGCGGGGAAATGTTTATTCTCGCGGGAAAACTAACGTAACAATTTCGTCTCCCGCCTTTTATTGGATTAATTATAATTCCATAAAATAAGCTTTAACACGATAAATCCAATGGGCCTTTGTGATTTGGGTTAAACTTTTTCATTCCGTTGGGTTATGGAAAATATTTAGTACACTCCTCGTAGAGTTTTTAAACTTCATAATCAGTTGACAAGTATTCTATAATGGTATAATAAAATATTAAAAGAAATATATATTATAAAAAAATGCACATGATAATTTTTTAAGATCGTTTATAGAATAAAAAGTACACTACCACCATACCAAATATTAACCCTTAAGGATTAATTCTCATTTTTGTTGCGAGAAAGGGTAAATTTTATGATTTCGCCGTTTAGTTGTAAATTTCATTTTAATCCCTTTAATTTTTTTAGAATTTGATTCTCATATTCTTTTAAATTTTGAGAAGTTAATCGAATTAAGTAATATTATTAATCTTTGTTGTTAAATAGCATATTTGGAAATAGCAATTCTAATTAATATAAATTAACAATCTAGCAATTTTTATGATAAAGATTAGCAAAAAATTACAATAGTTCAATTTCATGTGTTAAACAGTTGAATAAACTTTTCCAATTTTTGTAAAGTATGATGGCGAAATTCTAATAAATAAAAAATTAATTCTTTAATTTTTTTTAAAAAGTATAAGAATGGAATTAATAATTTGAATATTAATATAAGAATTTTTTTATAATTACGTGAAAATATATCACCAACAATGAATTTAATTAATCATTAAACTGTGTGACATCTATGAAAATTATTACGCAAGCGCTTTTAAGTAATGCATCCTTATGTCAGCAAGACTTTTGGCATCGTTTAAGTTTCATCATTTATAATTGTGATATATGGATCTTTAGTTTATACATATGCCTTGAATAGTGTCTATACATTTGAAGGCAAGATAAATTCTGTGGTTGTTTTTATAGTTAAAACAATGGCTATAATTTCAAGCACTGTTTCATTATCGAATTTGTGTATGTTTTCAGAGTTGGCAAATTTCAGAACAAAAACATTAGGTTATCTATTTTGAAGATATTTGGACGAGTTCAAGTCCAAAACATGAAAGATATTGAGTTGAAAATGAAGACTTGAAGATTGGTTTTTTGCAAATTAAGTCTGGTTGCTTGTGGAACAAGTAAAGTCGCTTTCTATAGTTGAAGACTTTAGATTACACCAAGATTCTTATGGAAGTTTTATCTTATGTTAATTTTTAGTTGTACTTTATAAAAAGGTGATTAGATTAGAACTCATATGTAAACAAAAATTAAGTAATATATAAACTTAAGTTTTGCCTAAGTTAAAGATGGATTGAGAGTAACTGAAAGATTCAAAGCTTGATAGAGCACAAATCTGTTCAAGTTGGTAATGTGTATGTGGGCATTCTTTCTGTAAGCAATCAAAAGAGTCTCTTGAGTTGTAAATCTAAGCTTTCTAGAGGAAAACTTAAAGGGAGAGTGATCTGGTCTTTGTACAACAATGAGATCATTAAATTGGTGAGAGTTAGACTAGCGTTAGCTTCGGGTAAGGCCTCACACGCAAAGTAAAGTCGAACTATGTAAACAATCTCGGTGTTTTTTATTTTCTATGCACTTTTGGTTTTGTGATTGAAAATGTGGTCACAGTTCCAAGCACCATTTTAGCCACATTTTTTGCTTTGCAAAGTAAGTACCCACTCGTTTCTACAAATAGGGTTTTTCTTATACTTTCAAGTTTCTATTGGAGTCTTCATCTATTATCCTTTGTACTAGTTTGATTCTTTTTATCTGTGAATGTACTATATGTATAATCGATTATCTTTATGTAGTTTTATGTTGTCATTAAATTGTAATCGAGTCATGTTAGAACCCAAATAATGAAATATTCATGCTCAATTCAAAATTCATTACTCAAAATTATAGGTTATATACTAGTTATTATTACCTTGCTAATCAAACAACTAATTTGGTTATTGAAAGTCCTACTCTTCTATTTGTAACATCCCCAAAATTTCAGGAGTTTGGAATAGTGATAAATAAATGATAATTCAGTTATAATTTGAAAAAGTCAAAAATTTGAAATTGGCAGTGTTACGAGATAGTGAAGATAAATACTGAAGATTATTGGAAAGACTTATTTATTGAGAAAAATGAATTCAGTGTATTGACTAAATTGTAAGAGAGTGAAAAGTATTAGGGGCAAAATGATAAAATTAAGAGATGAAAGTGATTAAATTGAATCAAGGAAAAAGGAAGAAGGGCTAGATGTGGAAATATACCAAAAAGAACATTGAATCATATATGGAATTATAGGAAAAGTTGTGGGGCAAAATGGTAACTGTTTGAATGAGATAGTTATGCAGCCATAATGATTAAGGATGAATATGTGCAAAAATATAACTAATGGAGGAAATGGTAAATCATTAATTGATAGATATTTTTTATAGATATTTACATGGAAATGTGTAGAAAAATGTGAGAAAAGATGATAAAAAGCCATCATCTCTATTTTGCCTTTCACGCCACATCCATAGCTATCATCCTCAACTTTTTTTTTTCTTTCAAATAAGTCATTTTCACCATTTCTAAGCTAATTAAGCTAAAATCCTCCAATTTTCTTCATGATTAGCGAGTGATATAAATAGATAAGGGTAGTGACTATCAAAATTTCATGTGAAGCCCAACCATAGTTGTTTTGGAGGAGAGAGAAAGTAGAGATTAGTGTTGAGTACAAGAGATTGAGGTAAGAAATGGTAATTCTTCTTGAAATACATGCTAGTTTATTTGAATAACATAGTTTATGATGCGTGAGTATGATTTTAATGTGTAAATATTTTATGTTTTGATATGGAAAATGAAGAAAAAGTGGAGAAATGTGGGAAATAAGTGGAGAATTAAAGCAAATGAGGAGCCAAAGGAAGAAGAAGAAGAAAGTTGGATTCCAAGCTCTAAGTTGTAAGTACAACTAGAGTTTCATTTATTTTAAATAAGTTTTTAATTGTTAAGGTCTATTAATTGAATAAAAATCTTGTTATGATATTTAATTATATACTTACATGAAGAGTAAGACATGATAAGGATTAAATATAAGTAAATGATGAATTAACTTTATTTACTAAGTAATATGTAATAGGGAAGGTGAAAGAAAAGTGAGAAAAAGGATTAAATTGTAAAAGTCGTAAAAATTGATGAAATTGTAACTATTATGAGTAAATGAGTAAATGAAGTGAAATATGTTAATAAGTGTTATGTGAAATGAAATGGAAATGTTATGATAATACTTCATGAATTATGAGAAGGAAAAGGATTAAATTATAAAATATGTAAAAGTGACATGTGAAAGATATAATAAGAATTAGTAGTGATTTAAGGAAATATTACTAAGTAGTGAAATATGTCAATGAATTTAGGAAAGTTAGAAATGTTGTCTTTGAGTTTTTACAAGTGGACTAGATTGAAATAAAGTATTGAGATTTTGTTCTAAAATAAGAAAATATAATCAACTCTGATATGAATGCCCAAGTAGACAAGATAAGAAGCAGTGGGATATAAATGGCATGTCGTTAAGGAAGATTTAGCCCGCTCTTTGTTTACGTACTTCGATGCTGTCCCATTTCACACTTTGACGTTGTCCCGTTACACACTTCAGTACTGTCTTGTTACACGCTTCGGCGTTGTCCCGTTCTGTTCCATATATCCTATATGTTTTGTTAAGTCTACTGGGCCTCTATAAAAAGGTAAAAGGTTTCCCTTATTAAATGTAAAGTATAGTACCTGTTAAATGAATGAATTAGAAAATTAAATATATTGAAATAGGACTAAACTATGATATGATAAATGATAGCAATAGATGAAAATATGTAACAATTGAATGGTAAGTTAAAGTTAATTATGAGTACAAATTCTCAATAATATTATGAAAATGATAATAAAACAAATTAGTTTTATTCGTGTGGATAAAATGGTATTTATCTCTAGATTGTGCTTACTAAACTAGCAATAGCTTAACGCCAGTTTTATACGTGTAGGTAAAGAGAAGTAAGGACTTTTGAAGACTGGAAGCATCTCATCACATCAGCAAATCCAAGGAAAAGAGTAAAGTGTCTTTTCTATTTTATTTTAGTAAATGGCATGTACCTAGGTATGTTTAAAGGATGATGTGTTTAAGGGACTTAAATATAAAACTAGTTACATGTTTTAATTATATGGAATAGTTCACATGTTCAAGAGTAATTGGGATTGAAAATGCATAAATGATATGTGAATTGGTTTGGTTTAAATTGTCAATTGAATAAGGGCTAAAATAGGTAAAATTTGAAGGACTGATTAGGTAAAATACCCCTTATTTAAAATAAAACATCAAACTCTATTTTGGTATCGATACCAAGGATAAAGCATCGATACATAATAGGAGGCATCGATATCTTGTCCCATGTATCGATACTTAGGGTATTTTTTTTGAATTTTTCAAACATCGGAGCTCAAAATGGTATCGATACTTGACATGGGTATTGATATCTAAGCCAATGTATCGATACCACAGGCAAAGGTATCGATACCTCTCCCTTGAAATAGTTTTGAAATGTCAAAAATACTGGAATGTGATGTTATTTTAAGGGTTATCAGGATGTATTAAATTTGTTATGAAAATAAGGTGTTAATAACGTCAAATTGATTATAGTAAAGGAATCAAAATGTTAGTTCTAGCCATGATTGTTCTGCCACCAAATGTACATCCCTATATCTTGACCCGATGGTCAAATCGTGTATAGGGGGTGTTATATCATTCAGACAAAACTCAGTGTTAAACATATATAAGATTGATTTTTATATTAGGTTGAACTTAGATTTGATTTTGTTGCAAGTCTCCATCACACTTGGAAAACCTTGTCAGGTCAGCTATCATACACAAAGATCTCACTAACATCTCACCTCGCCAAGTACTGCATCATTACAGACATATGGACTATAAACGACCTACACATGATCCTTATATACTCTTACAATTATCCTGCGGGTCTTTAAGGCTATATAAGCCTCCCTTCTGTTGGGGGAACTCTCTCTGTACCAACCTATTTTCAGTTTTGTCAGAAATGGTGGTTTCGAGACCATAATTTCGACAAGTGAGTCAGTATTTTATTAATTATTTATTATTTATAGGGTTATTACATGGTCATATTTAAATTTAATTAGAAAATTTTAATGTTTAGATAGTTAATTAAGTAAAAATGATTATATTGTAAATGTTGCAAATGTTAATTGCAATAGGTTTATTTATGTCAAATGATTATAAAAGCATGAATTAAGGGTGTTATGTGGTAAATATACCTATTTATATTTAGGTGGACGCTTGGTGGAATTAAGATGGAAATTTTAATGGTTAAGTTAGTAAATTAATAAATAAAACTTAAACTAAAGGAAACAAAAGCAAATTGTAATCTTCTTTCTTTACATCACCAATGTTGGAAGTAAAAACACCATATTTGTCTTGAAAAGCTTCAGCCAAGCTGATTCTTGGTGCATGATCAAGAAACAAATCAATCGGACTCAAATCATGAAAAAGCTAAGTTAGCGAATTAGCCGTCGGCATCGTATTCGTAATCGTTTTTGTGTAGTTAAATTCGTATATTGATTAAACTTATTAATAGCTATTTTGGGTGAATTGTTGATTAACATTTGTGTCATGTATAGCTTAAGTTGATTGTTAAATGTTAATTAATGATTTGGATTAAATTATAATGTTAGCTAAATTGAATGTTATGATTGAAAATGAGAAATTACATGGTTAAGTAATGGTGATGAATTAATGTGTAAATAATTATAAGATTTGGATAAAAAATGGCCCATTTGAACCTTGTGAGTGCTTAGGATACAAATGACATGTCATTAGGGGATTTTTACAGTTTCGCGTGCTGCTCTTGGATGTCCTACCGATGGCTGAGGTCCTACATTTGTTACGGGTTCTCTACAGCTCATGTGTGCAGCATCGTGTAACCTACATCCCGACCCACAGTTTATGTGAGCAGGCCCATTTCATAGCTTGTGTGAGCAAATACAGTTACTGTCACAGTTTGTGTGAGCATTTTTCCCGAGTATCTGATGTTATTTCATTTGGTTCAACAGATCATAAAGGCTTAAATGAATGTATATATATGAAATGTTATATTATCTTGACATGTGAAATGGAAAATGTTGGTATGAACACTTGAAATGAAAGAGTTATGCTTATTGGATATGAGATGAATGAAATGTGTACTTAATATGTTTACTTGTAAATGTTCCATGACATGTTAGGATTATATGATTTATTGTTGAACTCACTAACCTTATGAGATTTGTGGTGTGTAGGAAAGAAATGTACTTATGAGCTAATTAATGAATCTATGCATGAATGGTTTGAACAAATACTTATTCGGTAAGTTTAAGTTTAATTTATAGCTATACGAGCTTACTAAACATTAATTGCTTACGTCTTTTGCATTTCATTCTTGTAGATCATCGAAAGTCAAGGTTGGTTAGAAATTCAAGTTGGAGCACACACACTATCCATTCTTCAAATCATTAGAAGTTTTGATCATTTCGAAGTTGGTTATAAATGGCATGTACTAGGAGCCTTTAAGTTCTTTTACTTATGATGATGTTGTTTATAAATTTAGTTAAGAAAGATTTGTGGTTGTGTATATATTTGGTATTTTGGCTCTTGTATATCTATATAAGTGCTTTTGGTCATTTGGTTCATTCTTCTTAAAAGTGGTTTGAGGTATGGTAATATATGTGTGAATGGAATAGATGAATTGGTATGTTTGACATGTTTAGATGGTAATAACTTGTGAGCTTTGAATGTGAAGTTAGATTAGTGTTTGAATTATGGTGCCAATGAGGACATATTGTCTAGGCACTTGGGTTGAGTGTTTTGGCATGTTTTAGGCATGTTTGAATGTGTGAAAATGGTTGGAAAAGGTATGGCTTGGTACCTAAGAAATGGTTGATGATTTGGCTTGTTTTAAAAGTCATTTTAAGTGCACACAACAGTCACACAGCCATGTGCCACACACAGCCACTCCACACGATCATGTGCCACACACGGCCACTCCACACGGCCATGTGGTCTATTTAATTTTGGTGCAGGTTTTCCTACACGACTACAGGTTGTTACACGGCCTGACGACATGATCGTGTGACCCTATATTCGAATTGTACACGGTCTGAGACCACGAGCGTATAGAGTAGCCACACGGCCACGCTTGGGGCCACACAGCTGGTCTCCTTCACACGGCCTAGCCATACGGCCATGTAACCATTGTTTACACTTTTTACTCAAAATTTCGTAGAAGTTTCAATTGAATCAAGAATTGATCCCAGTTTGTTTTAAATGTTCCGTAAGCTCGATTTAAGGCATGTTTTCATGTATATGTCATGAATATTAATTGATTATAAATATTTTTATATTTGAATTTAATTTCGAATAGTATTAGACTGTTACTGAATTTGTTAACTGTCGTAATACTTCGTAACTCTAATCCAGTGACGGAGACGAGTTAGGGGTGTTACACTCTCCTTCTCAACATTAGGCTCGTCTCCCCCTCTCTTACAATACCTTCCATAGATCCCATTCCCTTGGAGGCTTTTGCAACCTCTATCCATCAAGCTATATGGCCCTCGGCTTCTAGGAAAATCGTCAGTAATTTCCAAACCTATATATGTGTGTGTCAAAACTGGGTGTAGAGAACATGGATTGAACACACAAACATCTCTATTTAGTGAAACTAAGACATGTAGTTACTTCAATGATTTTATCAAGATATGCATTCTATGGGTGGCAAATTATAAACCCAAAAATTCCAACTTTCAAAAATGGCCTACAAGTGTCGTAACACTATTATAATGTTGTTATTTACAAGTTTTGCTAGAAAATTAAAACATATAAAACTTCAAATATCTCGGAAGAAATGAGGAATTTTGGAATATTATCAACATTATCTACTAGTATGATAGTTTATAAAGGAAACAAAGACGTATGGAATAGTGTCAGATCCTTCAAATACTATAATGAAAGTGGTTCAATTATGTTTGGGATACATATTGTTGTGTTGGTGGTGGTGATTAGTAACCCTAAAGGCTTGGGTTGCATGCCAAACACATTTCCACCTAGAATGGGCTTATGAATATTTTAACTATTAATTTATTTACGCAAAAAACATTCTTGATTCCCCCATAATGGTAGCCTATATCTTAATTACTTGTTAACATTTGAGAAAATAGAGTTTTGATGAAAGATTTGTTTTGTCAATTATACAATTCGAGCAAATTCTTTTGACATGTATGATGGTATTTATTAGTTTCCCACAACAAACAAGATCGTATTAAAATTATTCGACTCAAAAAAACTATTTAATCTCACCTAAAAGAAGAAACAAACAAATTTAGAAACAAATAAAATGAAAACAACAAAAATAAGAAATTCAATAAAAAAATAAAGATTCAAATCATAGATAAATAAAGAAAACATAATTTAAAAGGTGGAAGATGGATTAAATAAACTGATGGATATGTATAGAAGATGGTTGTTCAATTGAATCCTTTAAGATATAAACCCCAAGAAATTTAATTAATGGCTTTAATCAACTCTCCAAGAAATAATCGTTGGCAAATTGAAGGATGAAGAATGGATTCTCACGACTTCTTGAAGAAAATCAAGAAGAAAAATCGCTTCTAAAAATTACAAGAAAGCAATCTTACACGAAAGAAATTAACTCCAATAATTGAAAATTCTATTAATGAATGAATCAATCTTTTAATGAACAATGAAGAGACCTTTATATAGGCTCTAATTAATCTAAACAATAAATAGTTTTTGCATAACTAAAATTTCTTTTGACTAAGAAACATATAAAACTCTTAAACAACTTTAAATACTAAAAAATATTCTAAAATTAAGTATAAATCAATTATAAAATAATAAAACCTAATAAATGCAATATCATGCTCATATATAATTAAAATTAGGCCTCAAACTTGAACCTAATATGATTCAAACTCAAATTAAAGCCCGAAATTCATTATTTCCCGTAATAATCCTATCCAAAAATTTTGCTTGCGCAGTCTTTAGTAAAATGGTCATAAATTGAGCTCTTAGACTCTAAAATTGAGTGAGTTAAAGTGTGTTCGAGGCTAAGAGATAGATCTTCAATGCTATGCACACATCTCGGCCTAAAAATATTTGGATCCCATCCAAAAATTTGTCGCAAATTGATTGGGATATATGATAGTTTTCCAACTAAACACTTTTAAATATAAACATTGTAAGTATAAACCCCCAAAAATTCAATTAATGTCTCTAATCAATCTTTCAAGAAGTAGTCCTTGATAAATTGAAGGATGAATAATGTATTCTCACAACTCCTTAAATGATAGGGAGACAGCAAATCAAGATCTTATTCAAGTTGTTCAACACGAAAAAAATTCGAATCTGATCTAAAAGATAAAACAAACAAATTTAGAAACAAAAGAAACTAAAAAAATTAAAAGAATAAATTCAAGAATAAACGAAAAATAATGATTCAAAACATAGATAAATAAATAAAACGAAAATAAAAAGGTGGAAGATGGACCAAATAAACTAATGGATATGGATAAAGATAGTTGTCCAACTCAACCCTTTGAAATATAAACCCAAAATTCAATTAATGGATCTAATCAACCCTCCAATAAGTGATCCTTGGAAAATTGAAGGATGAAGAATGAATTCTCATGACTCCTTTAAGAAAATGGAGAAGAAAAACCGCTCCTAAAATTTACAAGAAAATAATCTTGTATGAAAGAAATTTACACGAAGAGTTGAAATTTTTATTGATGACTGAACCAATACCTCTAATGAATAATAAATAGGCCTTTATACAGGTTAGCTAATTACATCCAAATAAAACTTTCAAGTATAATGAAACTCTAATTAATCTAAACAAGGAATAGTTTTAGTATAACTAAAACTTTTTTATTGACTAAAAAATATAAAAATCCTAAACAACTTTAAATACTTAAAAGTATCCTAAAATTTAGAATAAATAAATAATAAAACCTAATAGATACAATATTGGACTCACATATAATCAAAATTAGGCCTTAAACTTGAACCCAATATGATTTAAACTCGAATTAAAGCCCGAAACTCGTGATTTCCTGTAATAATCTCATCCAAAAATTCTGTTTGCATAGTCTTCACTAAAGTGGTTATAACTTAAGCTCCTAGACTAAAAAGTGATTCAAAGAGTATTTTGAAGCTAAGAGATAGCACTTCAAATGCTACGTAGACATCTTAGCCCAGAAATGTCTGAATCCTATCCAAAAATTAACTATAAGCTGACTGATATTCCAAACTTGAAAATTGGCAGCTTGATTGAATTGATTTTAGTAAATTTCACTCCATTTGTACATGTATCAAGTAGTGCTTTTCCTAACTAAAAGCTTGTTATCTCTTTGATTAATGATATAGTTGCAACTTCTTTGGTCATTTTATCTATTGTTAAGGTGATACGTGTCCAATTAGGCTTTTGGCATTTGAGTGTTTTCTTGGGTTACTAAAAACATAGTATGTTGTCTTTGGACACTATATTGTTTTTGGGAATTGATTGGTGAAGAATTGGGGTTTGCTTGAACATGCTATGAAGCTTGAAAATGGGGTATAAGACCAATAACTTAGGCAAGTTTTTAAATATCTCTTAAGAATGTGACATGTAGGATTTGATTTATGATTAATGGCATAATTAATACGTTAGAAAAATAAACTATCAATTTGGCAATGTTGACTTTAATTAGGCAGTTCTCTATGAAATTAGTCGTCAAACACAAGTATTGGAAAAACTCTTTCCATGTTGGGTGCTTTGATGGCTTTACAATTATGAGGATGGCCTCGATTTTTTTAGATGTTAAGTAACTTTGTTTCAATTTAGGTTGTTGAAACGAGATCTATTAATGACTATTACATATGGGGACATGATACATTCTAAGCAATACTAGCATTTCAAGGGTTAGTATTTGTTATCATTTAAATTCACAAGAGGAGGAGAATTGATGTTTAAAGAATAAATAACATAAATCTAAAAAATATTGCACAAAAATTTTAGAGTGGTTTGGCCTCAATTGCCTACATCCATTGTCTTAGCTTTCGACAGCTATAGGTTTTCCCCCAATCCACTAATTGTTACATTTCTAGGGCAATGTATAACATTGATAATTCTCTATCTTTTAACTTAGTAAATAGAACCACTATTCTCCTTAAGGTTTTCTACCCAAAATCTTAAGTCCCTTTCAGACCAAAGAAATAAGAATATAAAGAAATTAGAACATATGTGGATAGAAATAATTCAACTCTCTCAAATACAATAAAATACTTGTAAAATGAAAGAAAAATTAACGAAAGAGTGTAACAAACAAAAGATGAGATTTTTGCACTTTAATTGTTGAAAGTTTAAAAACAATGTTTTCATTTAAGTGTTTTTGGATCTTATTTATAGATGTAGCCATTCGAGGTTGTTGGAAGGAGTTTCTAGTCATTGAAAGTATTAAATTCGTATATTAATGACAACTTGCAAGTTGTAGTGTTGATACCTTGAAGAAAAATAGTTGCTACAACATTACCATATGTTGATACTTAATGAACATGTATCAATACCATACTATTCTAGATAATGTGACTACTTACTTTCCATGTAAAGATACCTTCCATGCCAGGTATCATAGGTATCGATACTTAGCTGCTAGGTATTGATAACTTGTTACAATGTATCAATATACAATATCTCTCTAGAAAGTATTGTGAGACATTGTTTAAAGGGTATTGATACTTAGCCTAAAAATTGTTTAGAAAAGGCTTAGGAACATGTATGAAAAGTTTTCGGAGTACTCAAAAACATTTGTAAAAGTTCAAGGAATTTTGGAAGTTTGTTTTTGAGTTTTTGATACATACACAGATTGGGTGAAATTTATTAAATTTCATTCATCGAAGCTATCAATTTTCAAGTTTGGAGAATCAGCCAACTTGCGGCGACTTTTTGGATGGGGTTCAGGCATTTCTGGGTTGACATGTCTCATATCATTTGAAAATCTATCTCTTAGCTTTGCAATGCACTTTGAATCACTCGTTTTAGAGTTCAGGAGCTCAAGTTATTATCGTTTTAGTGAAAATTACACGAACATATTCTAGACAGGATTATTACGGAAATTACGAGTTCCAGGCTTTTAATTCGAGTTTAAATCATGTTGGGTTTGATTTTCAGGTTTAATTTTTATTATATATGAGTCTAATATTGTATTTATTAGATTTTATTATTTATTTATTTTGAATTTTGGATATTGTTTAAGTATTTTAAGTTGTTTAGGAGTTTGATGTTTCCTAATAAAAAAGAAAGTTTGGTTTAGAACTACTTCTTGTTTAGATTAATTAGAGTTTGATTATGCTTTAAAGATTTATTTGGATGTAATTAAGTTAGCCTATATAAAGGTATCTTCATTGTTCATTAGAGAAACAATAATTTTCATGAACAAAGTATTCAACTTTGAGAATTAGTTTCTTTGTGCAATATTTCTTTCTCATGATTTTTAGAAGTATTTTCTTATTGATTTTCTGCAATGAGTCATGAGAATTCATTTTTCATCCTTCAATTTGTCAATGATTATTTCTTGGAGGGTTGATTAGAGTCGTTAATTGAGTTTGTTGGGATTTATATCGCAAATGATTCAATTGGACATTTACCCATCTATCCATCATATCCATCGGTTTATTCATTTCATCTTCCATTTTATTTTTTTTTCTAATTTTTGTTTATTTATTTATTATTATTTATTTTTTAGTGTTTTCGTTTTTTTATTGCTAATTTTTTTTTCTTTTTTACATGTCAGATCTGAATACCTCTTTCTCAAGTTGAACAACTTGAATATGATCCTTCTTCCGCTCTATTCTCCAATAATTTTATAATACTTAAAAATATTTTATGAATAATCAATTGATATTTTGATAATTTGATTAAGGGGATTTAAAAATAGCTTGTTATATTAAAACATTTGAAAGTAAAAACTAACAAATTTCCCTTTTTGATATAACAAAACCTTGGAAAAATAATTGCTTTGGAAACTCTCCTAAATCAAATGTTATTTTCAAGTGACACTTGCCCTATTTACAAATCACTTTTAGATAGTTAGGCACAACTTTATAAACATATACCAATAAGACAAGACGGTTAGGACCGAGGAATAGTACATGGTTGGCACAACACAATGGGCACAAAAGACTGAGCTTTAAGTTAGGTGGATATACAATGCTTTCATCTTGGGTAGAATTTTGCATTTCCATAACCTTTCCCACTCCAATGCAATGTTGATTGTTAAATTCCCACAAAATCTGACCCTCTTTATACGAAAAGCAAGGGAAAATTGAGAATTTTGAGATTTGGTCGAGATAAAATAAAAATGGGGGTGAAAGATAAAAGCTAAATAATTTGTGTTTTGGAAGGGCCAAAATTACAATCTAAGATTGTGCTAAACTTCTTTACCTAATTAAGAAGCCTTATAATATAAAAATTAATATAATCCAATCGGAACTCCACCAAAAATGAAGTAATCACCTACAGTGAATTTAATTATGCATTAAATTGTGTAAGATCTATGAAGTCATATGGTGATACCCACGATTTTATAGGGTAGCATTCGACTAACCTGTAAAATCAAGAACAGAGAAAAAAACCCAAATTTGTTGGGCCATGTTTGGGTCTAAGTTATAAATTTTGCAATGGGCTATACACATACAAATGGGCGAATTTTAAAAGATTAAAATTTGAAATATATGTTGAATGAGATTAGATTAAATTTGAATCGGACTGACACATAATAAAAGTTAAACCAAAAATAATTTGATGGAAAATCCACACATAATATTTATGTATTATAAAATTTGAACTTGAAAACTTAAAATCACAAAGTGTTATCCTTTCCAATATTATCGTATGTTTTTTAACCAAAAATATCCTTTGGTGTTTTTTTTAAACATATCTATTTTTTTACCCAAAAGTTTAATATTCTTATTTAAATATTTTCATACATCAAGTGGACCTTTAAATTTTTATGAAGGTTTTCATTTTTTTTATATAATTTTTACTACTACAATTATTCGAAAATTTTTAATCATTAAATCGAATAATACATTTTTAAGTATTCAAACTCGAACCGAAATTTTCTTAATTATTACAATAATCATGCTAATTAAATCAAAGATGAAAAGAGAGAGTCATAATTCTAAATCATTAAAACAGGTTGCCATATCGGGAAATATATAAGGTATAATAACATGCAAAAAAAGAATTTCACGTGACATGTATTATTTTTCCATACCTAATATTGACACCTAACTATTTTACCTATGTTTTTTTTATCTTGTTTCGGGGTGGTCTTTTCCCTTTCATTATTCATTTGTAACTTTTTTGGGCTAGTTCTGGTTTTAGTCCCTATACTATGTTAAAATTGAAATTTTAATCTTTTTATTTTAATTTAACATGATTCGATCCTTCTTTTTCATAATGTTAATAGTACGTCAAATTTGATAACTTAGTTAGTTGTTGCCAGGTGTAATAAAAATTTTCACCATTATTTTTTCATATAGTCAGATTCACATAAAAATCTAATAAACCATTCAATCATTAACTACATGTTAATCAAATGTTTAAGCTTGTTTTAAACCGAGGCAAATTTAGGGGTCGCAAGGCCTTGACCCCCTTAAATTTTGTAAAATTTCTTTTAAGCCCTTTTAAGTTTTAGAATTTTTTATTTTAATATTATAATTAGTATTTAAAAAATATGAATTTACGTTCCCCAAAGTTTTTCAAAATTTTTCAAATTTGATTTATTTTATAGAATTTATAATTGTTTATAATAAATTTAGTAACATTTTTAGTTTAGTTTGGTAAACTAGTACAAAGTTGTATCTAAATATTAATTTCGTAAAAATCAAGTTTAATAATTGTAATATCTAGGTATAAATGGTATCTAAATATTAATTAGGTAAAAAATAAACTTAAATAATTATAATATCTAATACAAATTGAGCATTTAACTCGTTTTATTTTTCTTAAATTTTGAGAATAAAAAATTTTCCGAATTTAAAATCACCTTGTTAAAAGTAGGCCCGACCCATACTTTTAACATGTATATTTTATAAAAGGGTAAACTACAAAAATAGTCACTTATATATGGTTTATATTACGTTTTGGTCATTAAACTTTAATTTATTACGTTTTGGTTACTAACATTATCAATTTGTAATATTTTAGTCACTATGACGTTACCTAGCGTTAAAAGTGTTACGAAAATGACACGACCCATTAAATGCTGACGTGGAAGGCACCACATAATTTAAAACTTTTTTTTCTTTTTAACCTCTCTTTTTTTTTCCTTCTTTATTTTTTTCCTATTCTTTTCCTTTCTTCTCACTCCTCTTTGGTCTCTCTCTATTTTTTTTTTCTCATCCATTTCATTTTCCTTCTTTTTTCTTTAACCAAACCTTCGAAGCCATGAATCGTCATCAGACCTCCAAATTTTGATTTGTTTTACTAGCAGAAAGAACACGGCATATATGGTGAATCTATCAACAAAATTTTGTAACTTATGATGAAAGACCAAATATCTTTATTGTTATCCAAGAGGACATGATTGGTGTAGCTAGGCCTAGGGCCATCATTAATTTAAACGGTCTTGGACCGCTCTTATGTACCAAAAAAAACCAACATAGGTCTCCTTACACATCATGGAATTGGCGAAAAAAATGTTAAGAAAAATGCCAAGTTGAGAAGGTTTTGCAATAATATGCACTAAAAAGGTGTTTAGCTACAGTTAAGAGTAGTCAAAAACAAATATGAGGGGATTGCTAAAGAGAAATTTAAGGAGTTTAAGTAAAATTAAAAGATTAAATATTATCTATATTCATGTTTTAAAAATATATCTCACCATCATCATACTACCCAAAACCTAAACCCCGAAACCCATTATTAAGGTATAAGCATGGTTGAGCTAACTGAAGCTTTTTGTAGTTACTTTAGTTTGTTAGTAGCTTGTTTGTAGTTAGGTGGTTCTGTTAGCAGTTAGGTAATACAGTTAAGCAATCTATTAGGTATTAGTTAAGTCAGTAAGTTGTTGTAATGAGTTCATTTCAGTTAGTTTATAAGTTGAGAATCAGTTAGGCTTGATTGTTGGTACTGAATCTCTTAGTTTGTTCATTAGCTAAACTTGTATAAATGAGATAGCTCGGTCCTTTGGATTATTAGAGGTAATGAAATAAAACAAGTAGACCCTTTTTTTATTTTTTTTCTCTTCTTTTTTGTTTTTGCATTTATTCAAACATGGTACGAGAGCCAATGATTTTTTTGGTTGTGTGAAGTGCATATTGCTGATATTGGGTTGTAAAAGAAGTTCTTGTTGTGCATTCCAGTGTTGATCTTCATGGCTCTAGAAAGTGGTCTCTAGAAATGGTGGTAATCAACATCATTTTTCTTTAAATGTTGTTGAACAGATAAATTCTCACAATTTAGAACCAATTTCAATCGTGTGTGGAGTAGCCAGAAGAGTTCAACAGTTTCTAAAATATGAGACTGTTAATGTAACAATTCGTTTTCGGTAAAATCGGAACAGTGGTTTTGGGACCACAAATTCGATTTCGGAAGAAAAATTATTTTTATATTATTTTATGGTCTATAGTATGATAGTAATGTCGTATAAAAATTTCGTAAAGAAGTTTTACCGATTACATGTTTAATTTGATAAAGGATCAAATTGCACAAAGTGTAAAAGTTGAGTTCTAATAGCTAGAAGGATTAAATAGCTATGGAATTCACAATTTGAGGTCCTTATATGGCAAATAGACCATTAAAAATGCTTAGTGGTTAAGGATGATGATTCATCCATGGAAAATAAAATAAAGAAAAGGATGAAATTGGAAAGTGAAAAAAATAAAAGATGATAATTAATTAAATAATGAAAATATCATTTTTTTCATCATCTTTTCCAAATTATTTCCATGAAAACCCTAGCTAAGAGAAAGTAGCTCATGCAAGCTTACTTTGATCAATTAGATTCTGATAGACCAAATTCGGAGTTAGAACGAGGAAAAGAGAAAATGTTGTATTAGTAGGTTTTACGTACACGAACATTTGTCGAGGTAAGTTTGTGTAACTAAATTGTGTATATTGATATGCTTGAATTAAATGTTGTGTATGTGAATTGTATAAATGCCAAATATATGAAATTGGTTACATATCCGACAAAGCATGATAAGTATTAAATCTTGTTTAAATAATGGAATTCGATGGATACAGGATTTCTCGATTGGTTGTGGTCCTGTATGTGTTGTGGACACACCACAGCTCCTACGAGCATCCCGTTATAAGCCCTCTCGAGCTTCCCGTTATATGGTTCCTGCGAACATCTTAATCGGTAGTGATCTTTGCATGTGTTGCGGACTACCGCAGCTCTTTGTGAGCGTCTTGTTATATGATCGGTTGTGATCCTGCATATATTACGGACACAAACGCAGCTCTTTGTGAGCATCCTAATATTGCTCGCTTGAACTTCCCGATATATGGCTATCCGGAGCTCCTGATTAATGGCTCTTCGTGAGCTTCCCGTTTAAAGGCTCTTCGTGAGCTTTCTGATTAAAAGTTTTGTGTGAACTTCCTGATTATGGCTCTGTGTAAGCTTCTCGTTATATAGCCCGGATAAGCTTCCTGAAAGGCTCTTTGTGAGCTTTCTGATTAATAGCTCTTTGTGAGCTTCCTGTTATATGGCTCGAGAGAGGATTTCCCAATTATGTGCTTTAATGAGCACTCCCGAATATGAATTAACGGATTGCTAATTTGTACACTTCGACTATACTACTTGGGTATCCATCGATATTTCAAATAAAATTTAACAGGCAAAATTCTGACATGAGAAGATATGAACATGAAATGAATTATTACAGGTATTTGCCTGAAATACATGAAAATGATAATACATGATATATGGAAATATAAGATAATGCTATATGAACATGGAATATGTTTGATGAATATGTTCATCTATGATTATATATTTGTACACCTCGATCGTACTACCCTTGTAACCATCGACATTTCGATTGATTTAATGGGCAAATTTCTGACATGAAATAGTCTAAACTCAAAATGAATTATTATGAAAATGTACTTGAAATACATGGATATGATTTGTATAAGTTATATGAATACATGATGCGGAAAACATATTTCTATGGAAATATGATTACTGTTGAGCCCATACATATTTCTTGATATTTGAATGAAATATATGAGTAACAAGGATGATGAAGATATGTGCTAGGGCTTGTGATCAAATTGGTTGAATGTGCCTTGCATGTTTATCTTGAACATGAATGAATGGTAAGTTAATTACCATATTATATGAACTTACTAAGCATTTCATGCTTACTCTGTTTTATTTCCCCCTGTTGGATTGGAAGCTTGGCTCAGCCTATTTCGGTATAAATATGGTAAATTAATTATGGTTATAATGGTATGTATAGGTTAATTGGCCAATATCGGCATATAAATGCTTTAATTGTAACTAGCCATTAGAATGGCTTGTGATGGATATGTTTGGTATGTGTTTGAAATGGTTGATTGATAGAAATTATATTGGCATATTGATGATTGAATTAAGTTGGCATATTTGATAAGACATGCATATATGTGAACTTGGTAATTTAAGTAAGTGTGTATACTTGATTATATGAGGTATTATATCATGTATAGGACTTGATTTTGAGTCAGGTTAAATGACCTATAATAGCTTGCGAATGTGTTAAAGTGTTGGTGTAGGAGGATGACAAAATGGGGTGAGAAATATGGCTTGGAAAATAGCGTATTTTCGTCCACACGGGCAGAAACACGGGCGTGTGTCTCAGCCGTGTGTGACACACGGCCTAGCACATGGGCGTGTGACCTGGCCGTGTGTCCCCTGCATCTTTAAAATGTCAAAAACAAAATGCCCATACTTGATCACACGGCCTGGCACATAGGCATGTGACTTGGCCGTGTGACCCCTGCACCTATACACGGCCTAGCACATGGGCGTGTGACTTGGCTGAGTGACCCAAGTCAGAAAGTTACATGGCCTGACCACACGGGTGTGTAACCCCTGCACCTAGGAAAAATTTTGAGATTTCATGAAAAATTCTCTGAGTACCCGATTTAGTCCCGACTCGTTTCAAATGCATGTTTTGGACCTTGACGGTTCACATAAGGGACTTTATGATTGATTTCTGATATGAATACTGTATGATGTGGAATATCTGTTATTTGATTTGTAAATTCTGGTAATGCTCCGTAACCCTATTCCGACAACGGATTTAGGTTAGGGGTGTTACAGTTAAACTTAGTGAGAGCAATTTTCTTATTTGGAAACATCAGATCATGCTCATTCTTGAAAGGTGTGGTTTGCAAGACTATGTATTAGGATTTATTGTTGTTCCTCTATTTGTAGTTGATACAGATGGTAAGTTGGTTGACAGTCCCAATTTTTTATTGCATAAACAACAAGATAATTTGTTGGCATTATTGTTGCTATCTACTGTGTGTGATGATATATTAGCATATCTAACTAGTTCTAATACATGTTTTGATGTGTAGACAACCATCGAGTCTAAGGCATATGTTGTATTCTAAAAAAAAAAGCCAGTTGACTATTAAAGAATACTTATCCAAGATCAGGGTATGTGTGATTTTTGTTTGCAGCTGGAAGTTTTGTTTTTGATCAAGAACAAGTGAGCATCATTCTTATATGGCTCCCAATTGAGTATGAGTCAGTTCGAGTAGTGGCTTCAACAACTAATGTTACTCTTGAACTTCTTGCTAAAATGTTAACTAATTGTGAATCAAGGTAGCTTGAATTTGTAGCTAGTCTCCCTATATAAGCTAATATGTTCCAGCAACAAAAATATGGTGAAATGGATGAGTCCAAGAGTATTGAGTCCAATAGTGGTTCTAATAGGAATTACAATCAAGGACACAAGCAGCAGTTTAAGATGGCAAGATTTACTACCATGGCAGAGGTCGTGGATGACTGTTTTTCACAATCGACCTCAATGTAAGCTTTATGGTCGAATTGGGCATATACTATAGAAATACTACTATAATTTTGATTAAAAATTTTCTGGTGTGTCTGACATGGATCAAAGGGTGCAAATCCATGTGAATTACCATAAAGTTTTTTATCAGGGTTAGTTTGCTCAGGGATGTAGTGCCTTTCCACAACATCAATGTTATGGCCAAGATGTGCAAGGTGGTTATTTTGCCCTCCTAACCAAGTGAATGTCTCTGTTGCTTCTTATCAGAATTGGAAACTTCAAGTTAATATAAAGTTCCAGACAAGTAACTTCCCTTAGTTAGGACCTCCTAAGCCAAAATTTCATTTCAGTTCTGCTTCTACCAATGCTGGTGAACAAGTCTGGTATCCAGACTCAAGGGCTACTAATCATGTGACTAGTGACCTCTTCAATCTTAATGGAGCTGCTGAATACCCAGGCACTAGTAAATTGTTTATGGTAAATGGTTATTGTGTGTTTGTTTCTCATGTAGGATCCTTATCTATTCCATCTGGTAACAGAATCTTACACCTCAATAATGTACTTCATGTTCCTCATGTTTGCAAAAATTTGTTATCTATTGTTCAATTGCCAAGGATAATCAAGTTTATTTTTCGTTTTATCCTTTTTATTATTTTGTGAAGGACTTACAAACAAAGGCTATCTTACTAGTGGGCCGCATTCATAAGGGCTTGTATCGATTTACTTCTTCAACATAAAATGCCACTACTGTTACTTATTCTAGTGGATCTTCAAAATGTTATAGTTAAATAATTGCAACTTTATCGTAAGAGAATCTATAAGAAAATATAAAAAAATATATTTAATATTTCTACAATCAATGGATTCACAATGACCAATTAATTTAATTCTATTTTTGAAGTTCAATTATTTAATTAAATAAATAATAATTCAAAAAACCATAAATTAAATTTTCAGGTCATTTCCATTTAGAGAAAACCACATTCATTTCCGAATGTTTCCCATTTCCTTAACTTTACCATTTATATCTATTTTTGTTCATTTAATTCAACATAAAATTCATTTCTGGTTTCAACAAGCTAGTGGAGGGACCGATTGAACATATGTGATTAGGGCTCAAATGATTTATAATTAAGTTCCAGCTTTTCTCCTATTAATTATAAATTTATTTAGTCATGAAGTTATTCCACTATAGTATCGTGACTGAGCTCTGCCTAATGACATATCATTACGAAAGCAAATCGATCAGTGCTTGTCCAATGACCTTGTCATAAGTGTGTGACCCTCATAGAATATCTTTAATCTCTTTAGGATAAATCTGTTCTCCTAATATGATCATATTTTATCTCATGGTAATCATTACATCTTCCTTCATAAAAAGTCAATTACTATCAATTAGTAATTAAATCATTTATCACATAGACGAACGGCCTGCGGCCACATTTATTTTTCATCTATTATGTAATGCCAATAAGAGGATATCATTTACCCGTGTCTTGGGCTATGAATTCCACTATTGTAAATGATGCTACATACTGTAGAAGTTGTATACCCAATGCACCAGCTTTCTGTTCCTTATCTTTTTTAGCTCAGGCTTTTACTTAAATTAAAGTATATGAGTCACACATACATAGTCCATCATCTACTCAAGATTAAGATATGCCAAACTATGAATGTCACAAGTGAATAAATCAATAAATAGATTCAAGATCTATTCTGCTTGGGTCTAGTCCGGATGTACTGACAGTCTAGTCAGTCACATTTATGTCTCTATCTTCTAGGAGTTATCTACTCCGATTCCTAAGATAAAGCATGTCCCCAATTGGACTTGATAAATGTCTAATATTGTTTCTATTTCTTTACATGCAAAAGACCATGTGAGGACAATCTACAAGGGTATTAATATAATTCATGGGTAATGCTATTAACCAATCTGTTCAAAAATTACAGTTGTACAAACGAATATACTACACTTAGGGCACCAAATCCAAACAACAAGTGAGCTAATATTTGTTTCTATTTTTCTTTACATGCAAAAGACCATGTGAGGACAATCTACAAAGGGTATTAATATAATTCATGGGTAATGCTATTAACCAATCTGTTCAAAAAATTACAGTTGTACAAACGAATATACTACACTTAGGGCACCAAATCCAACAGATTTATGGCATAAATGCCTTAAACATTTATGTGATAAAGTAATTCATCAAGTACTCACTTGTTGTGACATTTTTCCACAAGCAGCTAAGCACCGTAGTGTTTGCTCAGCTTGTCAGCTTGGGAGGTCACACGAGCTTCATTTTTTCTGCTTCTATGACTATGTACTCCACTCCTTTGAATTGGTTATCTCGAACTTGTGGGGTCCTACTCAAGTGACTTCAGAGGGATGTTTATATTATGTTTCTTTTATTGATGCCTGTAGTAAGTATACATGGAAATACTTACTCAGAAATAAGTCAAAAGCTATTGAAAAAATTGTTCAGTTTCAAAATTTTGTATAATTTCAATTTTATTACAAAATAAAAATGTTTCAAAGTGATTGGGGCTGGTGAGTTTAAATATTTTTCATAGGTGCTCACTAACTTTGGTATCCAACATAGGTTAACCTAACAACATACTTTAAAATAGAATGGTCTTGTGGAAAGAAAACATAGACATATTGTTGAAATCGGTCTCACATTACTTGGTCAAGCCTCTTTTCCTATGCACCTTTGGACACATGCATTTCTCAGTGTAGTCTATTTGATTAACATGCTTTGCACATCTACCTTACAAATGAGGTCTCTTATGAACTGTTGTATCATACTAAACCGACTACTTGAATCTCAGGGTATTTGGATGCTGTTGCTATCCCTATATTGGGCCCTACAACAGGTATAAACTGCAACTTTGATCCAAGCCATGCATTTTTCTTGGCTATTGTCCTCTTCATAACGGATACAAATGTCTTGATGATTGTGGTAGACTCTTTGTCTCTAGACAACTCATTTTTTATGAAAGGTGTTTTCCGTTTGCCTCCACCATATTCAAAGTTTTTCAAAGATATTTACTGATTGGCCATTAGACTCATCAAAGGGCCTATGTTCCCATTTTGTTACCTCAGGGGCTTGTTTCACCTACTCTAGCTTCTTGTTCCTCTAAAGGTTCTCTTACAAGGTCTGTTGCTGTTGTTTTCTCAACCCCTACAGATAATATGTTTTCTCTTAGGACTGACTCAATCTCTAGTGCTTTTCTTCCGGTTGATTTTATTCAAAATATTGTTCATGATTTGATTCTAGTAGTTAGCACACCTTCCTTACTAGTGTGTTCCAATGTTTATCCCATGCACAATCGTCCCAATAGTGGCATTTTTAAACCAAAGGTTTATTCAATTGAAGTTTATGATTGAGAGCCTCTGACAATTAGAGAAGCTTTCACCAGTCTTGAGTGGACCAAGGCTGCTCAACAAGATTTTGATGCACTTATTAATAATAGTACCTGAGAGCTGGTTCATTTGCCTCCTAATAGGAAAGTTGTAGGATGTAAGTGGATTTTCAAGCTAAAATAGAATGTTGATGGTTCTGTAGCTCATTACAAGGGAAGACTGGTTGTAAAAGGGTACCTACAAAAAGTTGGTATTGATTTTCAAGAGACTTTTAGCCCAGTGGTTAAACCAATCACTATCCAAGTAATTCTAACTTTGGCTGTGACATATGGCTAGCAACTAAGTCAAGTTGACATCAACAATACCTTCTTAAATGGTAATCTTAAAAAGAAATCTACATGATTCAACCACTAGGTTTTTTAAACACATGCCGGTGATCAACCTTTTCTATGCAAACTAAAAAACGCTCTCTATAGCCTTAAACAGACTCCTAGAGCCTAGTTTTACAAGCTAAAAGAGCATCTAGTAGCCGTAGGATTTGTGTTGTATAAGTTTGATGCTTTTTTTCATCAAAATTTCTAGAGAGAAAGCCTTTTATGTTTTAGTATATGTTGATGATATCATTTTAACAAGAATCAATCTGCTTATGTGGATGATTTTGTCAAGTCTTTAGACTTAAAGTTTTCCCTCGAAGACTTAGGGCGACTGTATTTTTTCTTAGGTATTAAGGTGTCTTACACTGCTGGTGAACTATTCCTCAATCTAAGGAAATACATTTTTAACCTGTTAAAGAAATGTTAGATGGACCACTCGAGTGGTTCTCTCACTCTCGTGGTCAACTCTTACAATTTGTCTACTTATATTGGTAGTCCAGTTGAAAACGACTCAAGCTATAGGAGCATTGTGGGAGCCTTGTAGTACATAGTCATTACTCAATCAGAAATTGCCTTTGTTGTCAACAAGGTATGTCAGTTCATGCACAAACCTCTTGATCAACACTTTAAAGCAATCAAAAGAATTCTAAGGCATCTCCAAGGCACTGTGGATTATGGCATCTCCTTCAAAGTTGCGTCTTGATTGTCTATGGTTGGATATTCTAATGCAAATTGGGGAACTAATCTCGATGATAGAAGTTTAACCATAGGATTTTGTGTCTTTCTAGAAGGCAATCTTCTGTCATAAGGCTCAATGAAGCAACAAGTGGTCTCTCGTTCCACTACAGAAGCTGAGTGTAGGGGCTTAGATCATACTAGTGTAAAGATTATATCGCTTGATTCCCTGTTGTCTGAGTTAAATGTCAAAATTGGAGGGAAGGTTGTTGTATGGTGTAATAACTCAGGTGCAGTAGTTGTTTTTCAACAAATCCAGTTATGCACTCTAAGTTCAAGCATGTAGAACTGGACTTGTTTTTTGTTCGAGAGAAAGTGGTTGCTGGCAAATTAATGGTTGGTCATGTTCCAACACAGGATCAGATTGCAAATGTGCTTACCAAGCCTTTTTCAACTCTTTTTTTCAACAAGTTTAGGTCCAGCCTTCGCGTTGTTTGCAAGTATGAACAACTGCAAACTAAAAGTTGCAAAGAGAGTGAGCAAATGGGTGAATATTAAGGTATAAGCATGGTTGAGCTAACTGAAGCTTTGTGTAGTTCAATTTGTTAGTAGGTTGTTTGTAGTTAGGTAATACGGCTAAGCAATCTGTTAGGTGTTAGTCAAGTCAGTAGGTTGTTGTAATCAGTTCATTCCAGTTAGTGTATAAGTTGAAAATCAGTTAGGCTTGACTGTTAGTATTGAATCTCTTAGCTAGTTCATTAGCTAAACTTGTATAAATGAGATGGTTCGGTCATTTGGATTATTAGAGGTAATGAAATAAAACAAGTAGACACTTTCTTCATTTTTCTCTGTTCTTTTCTGTTTTTGCATTTATTCAAACACCCATAGTATCTATCAACTCTCCAAACCTTCCACCCATGACATCAACATTAGCCACCAACAACAAAGCTTCACTCTACAATCAAAGACGAAAATCAAAAAGAAAAAAGTGGAAAAAACAAAAAAAGGGGAAAGTAAGTAAGGAGCACAACCCATTTTAGGTTTGACAAGTTCAAGGGGTTTGGGTTCTTTATTCGTCAATCCTAATGGTCAAATGCTGGTTGTTGGTGAAAGGAAGCACATATCAGGAATTAGAGATGAACCGACAGTCAACAACAAAAATCAGTGCTGAAAAAGTTTGAAGCTTTAGTGTCTATTTGGGGATTTTTCAAGACGACTTCAAATCATTAAACTGGGAGAATGGTAGAGGGGAAAGAGATCTTCATTTTGGTGGCCTTTGATTGAAGCTCTAGTGGTGGGAGGAGAATAGGGGAAAAAAGCAAAAAGAAAAAAAAGAGGGAGAGACGGGGAAAGAGTAAGATAAAAGGAAATGAATAATAATAATAATAATAATAATAATAATAATAATAATAATAATAATAATAATAATAATAATAAAAGAATTTTTTTTTAAAAAATGGGTTTTAAATTATGTGGTGCTTAGGGGAGAGCATTCGATAGAATCAAGTGAAAAAATTTCAAGTTAATCGAGTTGATGAGTCATATTTTATCATCTTAACTTGATTTGAACTTTTTTCGAATCGAGTAGAGTGAAATGAAATTTGAATCGAGTAGAATCGAGTGAAATTATTCGAGTTAAATTAAAAATTAAAATGTCAAATTAAAATCTTGTTAGAGTATAACTAATTCCATGTTAGAGCACATAAATTTGAAACCTTATATATTTGAAAACTTTTTCAAAGCAAAATAAAAAAAAAATACTTTAGAATGATAAACTTGAATAATAAATTAACTTATTTAGATCTCTAAAATTATTATTTTAGAAAATTTTTAAAATTTTAATTTTCTTTATATATTCTTTATAATTTTTTATATTTTTTATAATTTTTTTAAAAAATATAAGTTTTGAAATTTTAAAAATATTTTGAATTTTAAAATTATATTGATTTTTTTTTATAATTTTTGTTGAGAGAGAGACAAATTTGCTCATTTTTAAAATTGACAGGGATCAAAGGGGTATTTATTCCAATCTGTTATTCAAATTATTTGAGTTATTTGAATTGTAAAATTTAACTCGACTCGAAACTCAAATTACTCGATTCAATTAACTCAAAATTCGAATTTTTTTTCTATTTTTCTAATCGAATCAAGTTTTGCTCACCCCTAGTGGTGCTAACATGGAAGTCACATTAGCATTTAATAGGCCACATCAAATTTCCATAACATCATTAACGTCTAGTAACGATACAGTGACCAAAACATAACAAATTAAAGTTTAATGATCAAAACGTAATTTAAACCATACATAAGTGACTATTTTTATAGTTTACCCTTTATAAAAATATCTTAGCCACCTTATCAACTATTCTGAAATAATGCATGGGTCAACAACTAATGGTATTGTCAATTTGAGCCTACTAATAACACTAAGAAAATAGAAGATCAAAATATATCAAATTGAAGTAAAGATATTAAATTTTAGATTACACCAAAGTTGAAGGACTAAAACTAGATTAGACCTTTTGTTCCTTTTTCAGTGTTTTTCCGCTCCAGTTTCCCTTCTAAATCCACGTGACTTTTATTTTTTCAGTAAAATCCACGTGATTTTTAACCCAATCTTTTTCCCACGCGATATATTTTATACCACAGCACGTGTTGTACGTTTAAAATGTCACGTTAATTAGTACAACCTTAGTTTAATATTTTTTGAAATTGAATCAAAATAATAATTATTATTATTTTAATTAAATAAATAAATTACTATAGAGTTTTTGTTCAAATAATATATTTACTGTTGTAATTATTAAGAGGATAGAATTTGAATAAGATATAAAAGTTATGGATGGTAAAATAATTTAAATAAGAAAAATGATTTACAATCACCATATTCAAATCAAATATTAATTAAATATTAAATATAATACTTAATAAATTTTACAGTTGTACACTTTTTAATATAAGTTAAAGGTTAATATCTAAATCTAATCACATAATATATTTTAACTGATATTTTATTGATTCAACCGGTTTGAAAAATTTTTAATTGGATGGTGCGTATTGAATCGAACAATCCTATTACTGAGTAACCTTATTCAACCGGTTCAATTTTTACAACACTAGTATTAGTAATATTGTTCATGGTTTGACCAAGCTAACTATTACTCAATTCTTTTTTAAAAAGAAAAGCCATGCAAATAACCCGTTTCAATATATTTTTTCTATTATTGTCAAAACCTTCTTCACTGTTTAAAATTAGACATGTTCATAGGTTGAGCCATCCAACTCGATGCGAAGGTCTGTCCAAAAAGTGGGAGGGTTTGGACAAAAATATTGGCCCCAAAAAAGGGGTTTGAGCTAAAAAAATAATGCCCGTTTTAAAAACAGGTCTGGCCTCGGGTAAGACATTTTTTGCCCGAGCCCAGTCTAGCCCGATTTCACTAAATGACAAAAAAAATTTGCTATTTTTTATTTTAATGATATTTTTTTCTCCATATTTTGCTACCATTTCACTATTATGTTACTACTATTTTATTGTTATTATTTGAATATTGTATAACACTTGTTTTATTGTTAATTATTGTTATTATTTTAGAGACATTTTCTTATTAAGTTGCATCTATCTTAGTATTATTTAAGTATACATATTTTTTAAATTTATTTTCAATTTGTTCGGAAATATTTATTTTAATATTTTTAGTATTTTTATGTATATATATTTAAAAAGTATGTAAAAGAATAATATAATATAAAAAATTAATATGGGCGAGCCGGGCCCGAGTTTTAGCATTTTTATCTAGGTCGGACTTGGATAAATTTTTAGGCCCATTTTTTAGGTCGGGCCCAAGCCTAGCAAATGGGCATAAAATTTTTACTTGGGCCTGACTCGAACCTGACTTAACTCGGCCCATGATTACCTCTATTTAAAATATATGTTTTTGCATTAATATATATATTAAAATTATTTAATCTAAATTTAAGTCAAGCGAGATCAACTTGAGAACATAAATCCGTATGACACATGTTGAGCGGACCACCTGACCAATAGACAAGGATAATTGTTAAATATTAAATTAAAAAGAAATAGTAACATTTTTGTATAATTTATGTTTTGTATTTTCTTTTAACCATATTCGTAGTAGACAAAAAGCGGCTTCTTAATTTCAATAACAACGAATAAAAGGTGACATATCATTCCACCATCCAATAAGAACATAACAATAATTTTCCTCTTTTTCTCTAACAAAGAATCTGTATCATGTGGAGTTCATAAAAACCCTAAGTTATTATATATAATTAAGGATGAAACTAGAAAATTTTTTTAGGGCTAAAATTAAATTGTAATTTTTATGATAAAAAATATTATTTTATTATTTTAATATACTGTATCTTTATAATTTTTTATATTTTTAAAGAGATTAAAATATAATTTTACTTTTACTAATTTTAAATTTTAAAAGTTTCATATAAAAAAAATTCATTTTTGGGAGCAGAACTCCTACTAGCCTCTAGTTTCGGCACGATATATAATCACATAGGAATAAAATGAAATTATTATTCAATCTTAGGATTAGATTTTTGTTTAAGACTCACACTTGAGTTGAAATAGCATGAAAAATATAAAATCATATGTTGATACATATAAGAATTGGGTATATATTTTTTGAAAGAATATTATTTTTCTTTTTGATAATATTTTTGTAAGGACTTGAATTGGCCTAAGGTGCTCTAAGATAATTATTGAATGGTATGTAATGGGAAATAGTTGGAATCACATCAAAATTGAAATAAAAACATCAAATCAGATGGACCCTTATACCAAAGGAGCATATATATATATATATAGTCGGCAATAGTGATGCCCCCGAAAATAACCTATCACTTGTAAGATATTTTCATTTGCGATATTACTAAAATATCCTTTCTCACATGTTCTTTATTTTTTTAATTTAATTAAATTTTATTTTGATTGGTATCGACATTATTATTAATGCAGAAAACGAGTTAAAATGTGTTGAAACGTATTATTTTTCTATTTAAGAATTAAACAAAAATTATGGATAATTTTAATCATTGTGTCAAAAATATTAAAAATGACATAATTATTTTTTTAGCTTAATTTTCTGATTCACAATCCTTCAATTAAATGCCCCAACCCTCAACCATGTTTATACGATGATAACTTGATTTTATCTACTTATTAATGATTTTAAGTTGTCAATTTTTGTTTTTGTAATTTTCACTCAAATAAGTAACTTATTTCTTTTAGAAAAATAATTTGTAATTGAAGGAATCATGTATAAATTAAAAGATAGTGGGATATATGAGGTTATCTGAAGGGTTTCTTTTTTCTTTTTTACTTATTTTAACCTTGGTTATATTCCTTTTTCCATTAAAGAAAATACAATTTAGGGATAAGGAAAGAATCATACAGTATGAAATTTAAATTCTAAACTTGTTGAATGTCGGATTCTAAATTAAACAAGTTTCCAGTTTTATAAAAGCAAATTGACATATTATAGTTATTTGTTCCATACGAATTTTGATTTTTTTAAGTTTCTGTAATTTAGTCTTTAGATAAATATTTAAATTGGAGCGAAACTTTTATGAGTTGTTAACATCAAGATTAAGCATATTCAAATAAGGGTTACATAAAAATTAAATCTTTTTGAATACCATACATGAAATTAACATAAATTTATTAAAAATGTAAATCCAGTTAAGTAAAGAGATAAAAAGAATATAGAGATGGTGCTGAAAATGAAAACCCAAATTACATAATGAGAAGGAAAGATGGAACTATCAAATTCCTTTTTATTTATAGAACATTAGGGAGAAAAAGGAAAAGAAATTGATTCATGAAGAGATAAGGAGCTTGGCGTGGCATTGGTGACTTACATGCATGTCCCTATTGCCTATTGAACATTAGATTCCTTTAGCTATTATTCTCCTAATGCAAACAATGAAGTCCCCGGCGATAATAGACAATTCTACATCAATGCATGCGCCCGTTTTCTTCCCCTTTGCCTAATTATATGGATAACCCTTCCAATTTCCATCGCAGGCATGCTCTTTCATTTTATCTTCAAACTTCTCTAGCTAATTCTTGAAATTTTTATTCATCTTGTTGAAAACAAACAATTTGATATTATTCATTGTGAATAGCTAGATTTTTGTCAAATTCCAAAACCCTGTCCCTATCAAGAGGTCCACCTATCTTAGAGAAACAATCTATTTTTTATGCATACTGTTTGTTCAAGAATATGAAAAGATAAGAAGGTTTGAGATATATGGCTTGTAGATTGACTATGCATTCATATCCTTTAAAATTAGTATGTGTAGACTTTGTTAAGTCTAAACCTGATTTGATTAATTTGAATTTAAATTTGATTCAGTTCAATTTTATTAGATTGGTATGTTTAACTCAAACTCTTAATTATTTGAAATGACCTGAACTTAAAACAATCAAACCTAAAAACCATGATTGACAAACCAAAATAACCCAAACTTTAAAATAATTCAAATTTAAAAAAATGTAACCAAAAACAATCTGAATCTGAAATAAACTCAATCTATAATAGTAAATCCCTAAATGATACGAAGTCGGATTTTAAAACCTAAATCAACCTCACCCAAATTGATCAATACACAATCAACCTGAGAGTTTTACCTAGAATGATAAAAACCACAAAGAGAAAACTATCTTTTGGGAAGTTATCTCAGCATTTGTCAAATGAATAAGGTGAGTTTTATGCATTAAATACATATCTTTATGAGTTTGGTGATTCGGTATGGAACTTGGACCACAATTTTCATAGCACCAAAACAATGCCCTAATCTTGGGAATATTTGTATATGTATAGATTAACTTTGACACCAGATGAAGCAATATTAATCTCCTAGATTGTTCTTGCCATTGGACCTTTGGGTGACCACACTGTTTTAAGTGGTAAGTGATGGTGAAAGTTGCTATCATTTCCATATTAGTTCCGAAAAGCAATGACTCATTGATTATCAAGTGGGGATTTTTTTCGCTAGGCCCACTTTAATTTTAGAATTAACGTTTAGGGTTTTCCATTTACGTGCTTAGTTACAAGAGTTTCTTTCATTGCAAGTAAAATAATATAATGTTTGATAATCGGTCTAATTTCTTTTATATTGGGAAGATTGCATTTAATTCATTATAAATCTATAATGAATGTATTGTGTTTACAATTATTGTAAAGTTTATTTTGAATATCGACACATTCCGTCTCATGCATGGTTATTTTGAAGTTATATAGCAAAATTCGATTCAAATTCATTTAATTGATAGTTTTGTAGCTGATTAAAATAAACATATTTAAAACACAGAGGTGTGTTTAATCCCCACGATTTCTTTTCTACGAATATTCCATTGAGGGCTCCTCTGTTATAGATCTGCTGAAAGAGATGACAATAGAAGTAGAAACATGGGTAGGTTGCCTGAAAATTGTGTTTTGTCAGGATTGTTCTCAAAAATTAGGAGAGGGATAAGATGTTTTCATTTCGTCTTTTGGTTTACTGAGGCATGAGTGTCTTTAGGGTTTTCTTGGATTGATTTAGGAAATGGGTCTTTGGTTTTGACGATTGCTCTCATTTAGGATGTATTTTTTGTTCTCTTAGCTTTTTCATTAATTAGGGTCCTTCATCGTGTAACAGCCCATTTCGATAAAATTGGAACAATGGTTTTGGGATCACAGATTCGAGTCCGGAAAGAAAAATTATTTTAATACTATTTTATGATCTATAGTATGATAATAATATTGTGTAAAAATTTCGTAAAGAAATTTTACCGATTACATGTTTAATTTGATAAAGGACCAAATTGCACAAAGTGCAAAAGTTGAGTACTAATAGCTAAAGGGATTAAATAGTTATAGAACTTTAAAGTGGAGGTCCTTATATGGTAATTAGAACATT
Organism: Gossypium australe; assembly: GCA_005393395.2. Taxonomy (NCBI): domain Eukaryota; kingdom Viridiplantae; phylum Streptophyta; class Magnoliopsida; order Malvales; family Malvaceae; genus Gossypium; species Gossypium australe. The sequence continues at coordinate 98,862,379 of CM016615.1, forward strand.
AAAAATACTTAGTTGTTAAGGATGATGATTCATCCATGGAAAATAAAATTAAAGAAAAGGACAAAATTAGAAAGATGAAAAGTAAAGATGATAAATAATAAAAAAATGAAAATATCATCATTTATCATCATCTTCCCCAAATATTTTGCATGGAAACTATAGGAAAGAGAAAGCAAGCTTTCTTAGCCAAATTAAGTAAGTATTTAAGTCTCGTTTTTAGTAATTTTTATATTTTTGAGATCGGGACAACTTACTCTAGCTATTTTGGGGATTAAGTTGTAAAGTTATCAAAGTATAAAAATTTTTCCATGGATGAATATGCTTAAATTTTGAAATTTATGATAGAATATGAAAAGTTGTTCATAGATAAACAACTTTTATAAAGTGAATTTTTGATAAAAAACATGATTTATGGACTAAATTGAAAAGTTGTAAAAATCATGGAAAAATTCTAAATTTTATGAAATACATGGGATGTAAATGTTACATGTAAAAATCAGCTAGGCTTGGAACAAGGATTAAATTACATGAATTTCATTTTCCGAGCCTAGGGACGAAATCGACATTAATTAAAAGTTTAGGGGCAAAATGGTAATTTTTTCTAAAATGTGAATTGGACTGAACTGAGTTTAAATTGTATTAAATTGATGTTAAATTTACTCGTATAGATTCGGATAAACCAAATTCGGAGATAGAACGAGGAAAAGAGGAAAATGTCAAATTAGTAGATTTTACGTACACGAACATTTTTCGAGGTAAGTTCGTGTAACTAAATTGTGTATATTTATCTGCTTGAATTAGATGTTGTGTATGTGAATTGTATAAATATCATATATGTATGACATTGAAAACATATTCGACAAAACCCAATAAAAGATAATGCTCAATAAATGATAAATTATAAAAATGTTACTTTTATTCTTGAAATGAATGTGAAATGTGTTTATTTGAGTATTGTGAATACTATAAATGTATGAAATAATCACATGCCCGATAATGCCTAAAAAATTTTAAATCCTGTTTGAATAAATGATAGTCGATAGATACATTATTATCCCATATTAATATTAAGGTCCTGCATATGTTGCAGACGGGATTTAGCTCGGAAGAGTAATCCTGATAAAAGCCCTCTCGAGCATCCGGTTATATAGTTCCTGCGAGCATCTTGATCGGTAGTGATTTAGCATGTGTTGCGCACTACCGCAGCTCTTTGTGAGTGTCCTAATATGCGATCGGTTGTGATCCTGCATATAATACAGACACAAACGCAGCTCTTCATGAGCGTCCTATTAAGCTCGCTTGAACTCTCTACTACCTTATCCGGTGCTTCCTAATAGTATCTCTTCAGAGATATCTGATAAGCTCTATGAGCTTCCTGAGTAAAACTCTTATGAGTTTCCTGATTAGCCCGGATAAGTGTCCTATTACATGGTTACATGGCTCATCTGAGCATCCTGATATGTGGCTCGAGAGTGTGCTCTCTGGTTATGTGCCCTAATGAGTACCCCTGAATATGAATTGACAGATCCTTATTTTTACACCTCAAGTGTACTATTTGTGTATCCGTCGATATTTCGAATAAATTCAATAGGTAAAAATCCTGACATGAGAAGATATGAATAGGAAATGAACTATTACATGTATCTGCCTGAAATACATGAAAATGATGATACTTGATATATGGAAATATTAGATGATGATATATGTACATAGAATTTATTTGATGAATACGTCCATCCATGATTATAGATTTGTACACCTTGAGTGTACTATTTGTGTGACATTGATATTTTGAATGATTTAATGAATAAAGTTTCGACATGGAATAATCTGAGCTCGAGATGAATTATTATGAAATTGAACTCAAAATACAGGGATATGATTTGTACATGTTACATGAATACATGATGTGAAAAGCATATGAATATGGGAATCTGATTATTGTTGAGCCTATATATGTTTCTTGATGTTATAGTTGAATGTATAACTAACACAAGTGATGAGGATATATGTTAGGACTCGTGATTCAGTTGACTGAATATGTCTTGTATGTTTATATTGAATTTAAATGAATGGTAAGTTTTATTACCATGTTATATGAACTTACTATGCATAATATACTTACTCTGTTTTATTTTCCCCTGTTCTATAGTAATTTAGAAGCTCGTTGGATTAGAAGCATTGGCGGAGATCACTCACACTATCCATCAACCTATCTTGGTATATATATAGTAATTTAATTATGGTTATAATGGCATGTATAAGCTAATTAGCCAATGTTGGCATGTAAATATTTGGGTTATAACTAGCCATTGGAATGGCTAGTGATGGACATGTATGGTATATGCTTGAAATGGTTGATTGATAAAAATTATATTGGCATATTGATGATCGAATTAAGTTAGCATATTTGATAAAATATGTATATAAGTGAACATGGTAATTCAAGTGAATTTGTATACTTGGTTATATGAGGTATAATAATCATGTATATGACTTGGATTTTAAGTTGGTTTAAATGACCTATATTGACTTGTGAATATGTTAAAGTGCTGGTATAGGTGGATGACAATTTAGGGTGAGAAATGTGGCTTGGAAAATAGCCTATTTTTGTCTACACGGGCAGAGACACGGGCGTGTGATCTGGCCGTGTGTCCCCTGCATCTTTAAAATGTCAAAACAAAATGCCCATGTGCCAAGCCGTGTGACCTGAGTTAGAGAGTTGCACGACCTAAGACACGGGTGTGTCCCTGGTCGTGTGAGCCACACGGCCTGTCTACACGGGCGTGTGACCCCTTCACCTAGGAAAATTTTTGAAATTTTACGAAAAATTTTCTAAGTACCCAGTTTAGTCCCGACCTGATTCTAATGCACAATTTGGGCCTCAAGGGCTCATGTAAGGGACTATATGATGAAATTTGATTGGAATCTAATATGAATACTAAAGAATTATGAAATGTCTATTATTTGTTCTGTAAATTTTGGTAATGCTCGGTAACCCTGTTCCGGCAACGGATTCAGGTTAGGGGTGTTACACATCGTTTAATGGTGAGGGACAACTTAGGACACGTGCCACTCATGCAGCTTGTCTTTATCCTTTATTATTAATGGAAACTATTTAATATTAAAAAAAATAACATACAGCAAATAATGAAACGTATAATTTTAAACTAATTAATAATAATATATGCAATATGTGTGATACTAAAAAAAATAAATTAGGATTTAGGGTTATGTAGACTATGATGGTTCCTAAAGGGTTATGCAATGAGATTGAATGCATTGTTAGGAAGTTCGTTTGGGGGTCACACAATGGGGCTAATAAGATGGCTTTGGTTAATTGGGACTCGATTTGCTAGCCTAAATCTCATGGTGTCTTGGCCTGAGGAAGTTGAAGGATCACAACACGTATTTCATGATGAAGGTCGGATTTAGCATTGTTTCGAATACTACGGCTCTCTGGGTTTGGGTTTGCTGGGCGAAGTACGAGGTTACAAGCGATCTTTCTGAAAGTCTTTCCAAGGGAAGGTGCTCCTTTTTATGGAGGTTTCTTTCCAAGGTATGGCCCCTTATTCGCGATATCTAGTATGGTCTGTTGGGAATGGAAATTCTATTAACTGCTGGGGGGACTCTTGGATTCCAAACTGTGGGCCTTTGGTTAATCAAATTCCTGCTATTTCTATTCTTAACATAGATTGTTCTCTTAAAGAAATGACTACCGAGGATGGTTCATGGAATTTAGACCTTTTTCGTCTTTTGAGTATCTGAAGAGGTCATTAGCAAGATCGTTAGTGTTCCACCGCCTCACCCTGTTTCTGGCCCTAATAAAATCATTTGGGGACCTTCTTCATCTGACACTTTCTCCCTCAAGAACACCTATGCTAAAATATATGAGGGTTCCTTGAACCCAAATGAGCCAATTTGGAAGTTAAATTGGAAGTTCAAAGGTCCACATCATATCTAGTTTTTCATTTGGCTTACCTTTAAGCAACATTTACTTACGAGTGCTGAAAGGGTTAGGCGAGGGATTGGGAGCGATAGTACATGTAGGTTTTGTGGACATGAGTCTAAAGAGGTTCTTTACGTGCTCAGAGATTGCCCTGCTGCTAGAAGCATTTGGGATAAAATCGTTCCGGAGGAAATTCTAACTAGCTTCTACATCGGATCTCTATAGGAATGGATAATGGATAATTTTCAAATGCATCAGCCTGTTTCTCTGGTTGGGATGGATTGGTCGTGTCTTTTTGGAATCATCCCATGGCGTATTTGGAAAAACTGCAATTTACTTACCTTCCAAGGTATTTCATGGAGCACCGATAATATTCTTAAAGTTTCTCTTAGTTGGGCAAGGCAATATACCTCCGCAATTAAGACATCGACACTTAGAGTCCAAAGATCTTTTGATAGTTCACTTATGGAAGAAAGTTGGGTGTGTTTAAATATGGATGGCTCAGTGAGACCGGATGAAAGATTTGCTATAGTAGGAGGCTTAGCACAAGATCAAAATGATAGATGGATCATGGGGTTTAGCAAATACTTAGGGAATTATATAATGACGGAGGCTAAACTTTGGGGCATCCTGGATGGGTTAAAGCTTATCTTAGAAAGAAGATTTGAAAGGATCTTAATTCAAAAACAGATAGTCTTGAGGCTGTTAATGCTATTCAGGAAGGTGTCTTTAGTACCTCAAACTCAACTTTACTCAGAAGAATTCATAAGAGGATGATCCAACATATCCCCCAAGAGGAGAACACATTGGCAAACAATATTGTTAAAAAGATTTGTGATAGAGAGCCAGGTTTAAGACTATTTGAAGGTCCTCCTTTGAGAGTCTAGTTTTCGTTGTGTTTGTTTCTTGTATTTTTCACCAAAAAAGAGAGAATAAATTAGATTAAATTATGAGTACAACAAAATTTAAACATGTAAATACATCGGATTAAGAATATTAAATACGCTACAATTATTTACCATGGTGTTATCATCAATCTTGAGTTGATGTCGAGTTAACTTAGTGACATCAACTCACTCAATAACATTATTAATATAAACAATTAATAGAGGTAATAAAGTGTGCATAATAAAATTAAAATGTACAATGCATTTTAAGATAAAGCTTTGATTGAGTGGTAAAATTAAAGTTTTGTTGACTTAAATGTAATAGGTTCAGATTTCACCATATGCAAATTATTTTTATTTGGCTTTTAAAATAAAAAGACTAAAGTATCCTAGAATAATATAAATTATTTTAAATATGGAAGGATATTTTCATAATTGTTCTAACTGAGTTGGTGTCCGGTTGACTCGTGACACCGACTCAGTTAAGGATTAAATAATTAGTATAAATACACGATGTAGGTGAAAGAAAAATATTTTATTATAATTTTTTTTTAAATTCTCAATAATTATTTTTGGTGTAGTGGTAAAGAATTTTTTTTTGGTACAAGGAAATGAATATATTATAAATCCATTAAACATGTGTTTAATCTTTGGGCATTTTTTTTTGTTGTTGTTTTATTTAAAATACATATAAGCATGAAACCACAAAAATAACATCAAAATAGTAATAATAACCATTTAATAAAAAAAAGTAAATTAATCTTATTCCAACTGTATTGATATTTGATTAATTCGTATCGTTTGCAAAACAAAAGCAAGTGAATTGGAGATTTTCTTTTCCACCAGTCATACCTAATGGGTTAAGTGGGGTTCCCATTTAAACTTCCACCATAATTGATGCCAATTTCATTATTTGTTTGATGGATCATCGACGGTTGATTAATTTGCCTACTCCAACTGTATTATATATTCTTTAATTAATTTATTGCGGCTCATAAATACCGAACCTCTACTTATTACAACATGGAAGATGAAATACTTATCATGGTTAGACATTGGCATATGCAACAGAAGTTGATTGATTTGGTTATAATGTAGCCTTTGACCAATTACAGAGACCCATTTGTCGACAACGTTTTTCATACTCCACTAAATTCCATACTGCTTTTAGCAGAGATATGGGTACCATATCAGAATTTGATTGTGATTGTAATGGTAATTTAAATCATTTTAATTTCTCTAGTAGCAATAGTTTTTATGGGTTTGTAATGATTAGCATAAAATTTTTATTCTAAGTCATATCAAATTCTATGAATTTGTTTATTTTGTTTATCAAATATTTATTCAAATGTAATCGGAGGAAGATGTTATTAATTATAAAATAGAAATGGATTACGTAGTTTGAAAACTTTCTACGTTTAAAGGGTCTTGCTCAAAGAGTAATTCATTTTAAATCAACAAATATAAGTTATGACTTAAGTTCAGGTCACTCGCCAACTTACAGCTTCACTCCTATACTTTCAACTAGATCCTTTCCTACTAAGTCTTTATCCTGAGAACTTGGTTGTAAACCGATAAACGATTCAATTTACTTACACAAATAATGCACTTAAAACAGTTTCTTAGTGAACAAATAAAAGTGCTTTAAATGGTACATGATAACCTAAATAAGCCATTTAGAAATAAGTACAATTTGGCCTCTTAAATTACAATCAATTATGAATCTTTAATTTCACAAATTATGAATCCTCTTGTTATCAAATTTCTTGAAGATCAAATCTCTTATTTCATTTCTTGACTTAATTTTGAAACAAATTATATTCAGCGACTACTAAAAATCCTTAAAAAAAATTAAAATTCCAAACGATTTTGGCCATAACATGCAACTAAGGTTGCATCTTACAAAGTTAACTAACATTAACTAACATCTAAATTTAGGCAAATAATTCGAGCCTTGATGTCCACATATGACGAGCTAGATTTTAAACTAGTCCTCAAACTTCAAAATGTTTTATTTAAGTTTCTAAGATAGTAAAACATCATCATTGTATTAATTAAGTCTTTATGTTAATCTAGTCTCTAACATTAACTAAGGTTGCATGACCTTTTTTAGGGTTTTCACACCAGACTACCCTTTCTTTTTCGTTCAACTTTTGCCTTTTTATATATTTTAATTGCTCCATATGTTTAAATTGACCTAAAGTCAAATTCGAGTTAAATTTAACGTTCAAGCTGGTTGATAAGACTTTATTGATACAATTTATAATATTAATACTTTTAAAACTAAATTAAAATATTTTGAAGTTCAAATATCAATTTAAAATCTAATACATAATTTGAGAATGTCATTTGCAAATAGCCATTTTATAACTAACGATGCACTACTAACCATCTTGACGTGGATTCTAGAGAGTGGAGAACAGCATAAAGATCGGAATTTAAGGAACCAAACCATGGCGCAGGCCGTGTGCATGGCGAGCGTTGCCATAGCCAGTAGCCACTATCCACCCAGCCTCACCATTCATGGCGTGGGATGATTGTCTTCTCAATGAAAACAGTGCCAACGAACCTCGCCTACCGGAGCCAGCTTAGGCCTGCAACTTGCAACCACTAAGAATCCCTTTCCATGGGATGGGCTTAATTGGTTGACGCTTGCTCCATCGACGGTTTATAATAGTTCGTTGTTGTTATTATTCGATCGCACAATAAAAAATAATTAGAAATTCAACTAACCATGTTTAATTATAATAAATTTGCATACACATCATAGTTATAACATTATTAAAGCATATGATTAAATTATATCAAATCAAAACATAAGTTTAAGCTGGTAGATAGAATAGATGAAATGTTCCCACTAGTTTGTGTAGATTAGATTGCAATGTGGACATGGGTAAATCTAAAACTGAAATTTTATCCCCTCAATATTGAGTTGTCCATGAATTAGGTTAGATTTGGGTTAAACCTTAACAAAATTTCAAGTCTGGGCTCGATTTGGCCCAAAAAATGAGTCTAAAATTTTTTCCAAGTCCAGCCTACATAAAAATGCTAAAACTCGAGTCCGGCTTTATTAATTTTTTAATTTTTATTTTTATATAAAAATTTTTTAAAAAATATAATAAACCAAATACACTAAAAATATTAAAATAAATATTTTCCAACCAATTGAAAAAAATTTAAAATAGTCTTTATACTTAAATAACATAAAAATAAGTACAACTTAACAAGAAAATGCTAAATATTAACAAAATTAACAATAAAACAAATGTTATACAATATTCAAACATTAACAACAAAATAGCAGCAACATAATAGTAAAATAGTATCAAAATAGTCACAAAAAGTTAGAAAACAACAACAAAACATGGCAAAACAACAGTTTTTTTTTATTGTAAATTCGGGCTAAGTCAAAAACCTTACCCAAGACCCTGTTCATTTTCTAAATGGGCCTTATTTTTTGTCGAAGCCCGTTTCTTGAGTCTATATTTTTACCTAAATTCTTTCGTTTTTCGAGTAAACCTTTGAATCGAGCCGAATATCCTAGTACATAAACAACTTTAATAAACACCCCTACACAACTTTTACCCTAAAAGTCAAAAAGGAAAACTAAAGAAAAGTAATCATCACCTTAATTTGACATAACATAGGATCATATTAATCATCCAAATCATGAAGGACCAATGTAAATGAGTTATTCTAACACTCATATATATATATATATAATTGCAATTATTATTATAGATTGATGATTATTATAAAATATGATTAAATAAATAAAAATAAAATTTATATATAAAACTTAAGTTAGAATAAAATTTAATTTGAGATAATGTAAGGTACAATGCAAATATGAAATCTCAAATTACTTGTAACAGTAACTTTATGTTGTTGGGATTTTTTGACACACACCATTCATTTTTTTAATCAACGTTCCTGAAATAGATATTATAAATTAATAATATATAATTTTTTATACCATTTTTTGTACGAAAAAAGGACAATGATACATCATAGAAAACCATTAAATGAAAAGGACTAATTTATAATATATATATATATATATATATATATTATTAAAAAAAAAGGACGTATCGAAGAATCAATCTGAACTGTTCAGATTATTTCCAGAGTAAATTTGGGCCTTTTTACTAAACTAACCCAAAACAATTAATTAATTGTCAAAATAACCCACCTTTTTAATTAAATACCAAAATGACTTAAAAGCTACAGTGAATTTAGGTGGAGCCAAATTAAATGGCTCCACCAAGTTGTCACGTCAGCATAGGGAATTAAAAAATAATTTTTTGGTGGAGCCATTTTGAATGGCTCCACATGTATAAAATACAAGGGAAATACTGTAAAATCTAAAAAATTAGGGGCCTTTAAAATAATTTTCCAATTTTTGGTGGAGCCATTTGAAATGGCGCCACCACCTTTACAGCTTGTTTTTTTTTTTAATTTTGTCTTTTTTTTACTTTTTCATGTATTTAAAAAATTAAAGGCCTAAAAAGTAATTTTTCCTTTTTTGGTGGTGCCATTTGAAACGGCGCCACCACCCTCCTGAATTTTTTTTTTACTTTTATATTAATTCTTATTTTATTTTATTTATTTATTTTATATTATTAATTTTAAAAAATTTGTATGTGTATTTAAAATGTTTTATAATATATTTTAAAAATTTTAAATAGCATTTTAAATAAATTTTTAACTTTAGATATATTTAGTAATTATTTTAAATATTATATTTTTTACTTTTTTCTAAAGTATATTTTAAATATTAAATATATCTAAAGTTAAAAAAATTTATTGAAAATAATATTTAAAATTTTTAAAAATATATTATAAAACGTTTTAAATACACATTACAAATTTTTTAAATTTAATATAAAATAAATAAATAAAATAAAATAATAAAATAATAAAAAAGTAAAAAAAAAGAAAAAGGGGTAAGAGGGTGGTGGCGCCATTTCAAATGGCACCACCAAGAAAAGGAAAATTGCTTTTAAGTCCCCCAAACTTTTCAAAAATTTGAAAAAAGTAAAAAATATAATATTTAAAATAATTACTAAAATATATCTAAAGTTAAAAAATTTATTTAAATGCTATTTAAAATTTTTAAAAATATATTATAAAACATTTTAAATACACATTACAAATTTTTTAAAATTAATAATATAAAATAAATAAATAAAATAAAATAAGAAATTAATATAAAAGTAAAAAAAAAATTCAGGAGGGTGGTGGCGCCATTTCAAATGGCACCACCAAAAAAGGGAAAATTGCTTTTTAGGCCTTTAATTTTTTAAATACATGAAAAAGTAAAAAAAAAGACAAAATTAAAAAAAAAAAACAAGCTGTAAAGGTGGTGGAGCCATTTCAAATGGCTCCACCAAAAATTGGAAAATTATTTTAAAGGCCCCCAATTTTTTAGATTTTACAGTATTTCCCTTGTATTTTATACAGGTGGAGCCATTCAAAATGGCTCCACTAAAAAATTATTTTTTAATCCCCTATGCTGACGTGGCAACTTGGTGGAGCCATTTAATTTGGCTCCACCTAAATTTACTGTAGCTTTTAGGTCATTTTAGTATTTAATTAAAAAGGTGGGTTATTTTGACAATTAATTAATTTTTTTTGGGTTAGTTTAGTAAAAAGGCCGTAAATTTGCAACCGTTGATCTTATTATGATGTCACCTTCAACAAATTGCACTTGTATTTATGCTGATGTAAACGTGAAGCAAGTTGCCTTGTGAGGTTTCCATTTTGGACCGTTGATTCCTCGTCACCTTAGCCAGGCTCATCCCAAAGATATTTTATTTTTTTCTATTTTTTTTTGTCTTTTGTACTTTTAGAATTGAAAGGGTTTAACTTACCTTCAGTCCCTGTACCTTTCAGACTTTTGAAATTTAATCTATTTCCTTTTATATTCAAGAATTTAATCATATATTTGCCTTATTTAAAAGTTAAAAGTCCAATTGGTCACATTTTAATAAACTTATGTTAAATTTGAATATATGGTATTTTAATATTTAAAGGTCTAATTTAAAAATTAAATTTCAATTGACAACACATATATAAATTTAACAAAAGTCGCTTAATAGTATTATCAAATAAACTTCAATTTTTTAATCAAGTAAGTACAGGTACCAAATTCTTTGTTCTAAAAGTAGAGAGACTAAATTTAAAAAATCGAAAGAGAATAGGGATTGAGGCCATAAATAGATCAATTAAAGTGGTTAAGTTTTAAAGGGTTGATGCATATTCTGTCCCCTAAACTTGGCCACTTGTATTATTGGTTGTGATGGGTGTCGAATCTACCAAAAATAATATTCCTACATCTAAACAGTAAATAAATAGCAACATAGGGAGTAGAGTTAATCTCACAGAGACTGAAATATCTAAAATTGTTGTTTGGTTCAACCAAGTTGCACGTCTAAGCAGTTATCATACCCATGATGCGTGACGGTCTGTGCAAAAATAAAAAGGGGAGATTTAAATCTAATAAAAGTAAAAATAAGAAAAATAATTGAAAATGAAATAACATTGAAAATAGGTAGAAACGGAATTAAATTAAATAAACCGATATGTTGAAATTCTAGCTTTAGGCTCGATTTTGCTCCGATTTCGAACTGGTCATTGAAAACAAATTTTCTCCTTCAATTGATAAATTAGTTATAGTGATTGATGATGGCTCAGACCACCAACCCTACCGTGTGTAAATTAATTGCGAGGATGTCCAATAACTAACCTTTACCGAACAAACAACCACGAAACACGTGTCCAAGATTTAGCTCTTCGATATCCTTGAAAACTAGAAGGGTCCAACTCAAACCAACGACCTCAACCACACGGGTCGTTTAAATTCAGTTGCTATTTCCTTTGACAGATCCAATCAATCACTTAATTAGACATGCAAATGTGTTCCTCAGTAGACCGAATACGACAAACGATTGTGTCAATTCTTCCAACCATATACCTCTGAACACCGAATCAACGAGCTTTTTTTAACTTAGTGCTAATACACCTTTGTAAAATGATAGTGTCTATCTCCTAAACCGGAGAAACAATAAATACGAAGATAAAAAATTTTAGGTAGGATCAGGTCTCATGGTTCCAAAAACTAAATCAGACCTAAAGCTAAATCAAACTAACTACTCATAAATTAAAGAACAAGGGAAGAAAAAATTTATTAAAATGAAAATAGAAAGTAAAGAAATAGAATAATTGGTGACTGGCGACTTCCCTTTCATATGTATAAGATAGTGAGAAAGGAGTCGCATAGTAGTGCACAAGCACGTAGGGTTTTATATTTTATTTATATAATATGAACCCTTAATTCTACTTAAACTCATCAATTTAATATTGAGGAGTTATCTAAAAAATAAAGTAAAAGATAAAATACTAGAAAATAAAAGTATTATTTACAATTAAATTGTAAAATAAAAGCTCCCAAAATAGATTTTTGTCCATCAACTTAGTTGTTTGGCACAAAACTTTTACAATTGCTCATATCTTCGTCTTTTTTTGACTTTTTAAAAATTTACTTTTAAATCTAATTAAAAAATCAAATAATAAACTCAAAATTAATGGCATCTCATTAAAGAATTTACTAAAAATAAGCATAATAAACATGAAAAATTGTATGTATTATTTGGTTGTCAATGTGACATCATCACATTCTAACGGCGTTATAGAAAGTAGTATCAAAGTGTGTAACGGAATTAAAATCAGGTATCAGTTAGGTCTCAAAAAAATTTATGTACCAATTAAGTATAAGTGATCAAGTTCATGAGGTAAAGTATATACTAAACCATTTTTAAATAAGAGTTTAGGGTTTAGGTTTAGTATAAGGTTGATGATTTATAAAAATAAAAATATATATTACTACAAAAAAGCACCTCCAAAATGAACAAAAGGCAAGATAACTTTTAGATGTATCTAAGTTTAGACATCCGCTTGTCTAGGTTCATCCTAAGACATAAAATAATTTATATACTTTTTATAAATTTATATTTTAAAACTTCTTTATTATTTATTAATGCTTATAACGTGTTATAGTACAAGCTTGTTACATGTTGTCGTATTATTGATTATCAATATCATGCTATCAAATCCAAACTGTATTACCAACCCAAAAAAATTTAGAGGGAAGAAAGAAAATATATGTTAACTCGTCTATTTAGGATATAACCCCTAGATATTTTTCATTTTTATACCTTAACTATTTTTAATATACCAAAAAGTGTAGAAAATGCATCTGATACGTGTCTTGTTATTGATGAATTTAGAGAAAATTAAAAGGATGAATAAAGGCTTTAAATAAATAAGTTTTTGACGGTAGAGGAATTTCCTTTGTTTAAAAAAAAATAAAGATGAGAGGAATAAATTATTAAAATAAAGAAATAGACATGTGTTTTCTTTGACGAGTAACAGTGATATTCTATCTAGCTGGATTCTGTTAATCATTAATCTTTTTAAACAACTCTATTCATCATTCTTTTAATCCTACTTGTCAATTAAACTATTATTTATAATAGTCTAAGTAGGTCTCACCAAAACAATTTAATATTCCTCCTAACTTTATCTCTTTCTGCTAAATTGGATTATTTTACATATTCACAGGGTTGTTAACTTAGGTGTAAGTTTTGTTACTGTTTGAGGTGTGGCACGCCAACAAAATGAGGATTGGATATTTCGCTTCAATCATTATTTTGGGGACTCTTTAGTTTTGAGGTGTTTTAAATAGTTTAATTCTTCTTCAAAGACGGGGTACAACAATGTATTGATCTATACTGACAGTTTAGAGGTGGTCAATGCCTTTCAAAATAAGCATTTGGCCGAATCGACCTCAATTTTGGTGAAAAAGATTTATCTGATATTGCAGACTATGGATCAGTGGAGTATCAGACATGTTCAAAAGGAGAAAAACCAAGTGGTTGATCGCATTGTTAAAATGACTTCTGATAGGATAGAAGATGTGCATGTGTTTGTTAATGTTCTTGAGGAGCTCGGAGCTAATCCATGTGCCGACGATAAAACAAATGACTTTCTCGTATATGAGGCTTTTTTATGTTTTCTTTAAAAAAACTAAATTAAATTTACAGTAATTCTAAAAATATTTCAAAACACACATCCACAAATATATATAAAATTCAATTAACAATTTAAGCATAATTTTTTTACAACAATGATTCAAATCTAGACTATTTTTAGGGAAAATGAATATCCGACCAATAGGCCATAACCAGGGGCGAATCCAAAAACTTCTTTAGTAGGAGTCGGAATTTAATTATAATCTTTTCATAGATCAAAACATAAGTCTATTATGTATTAATTTACAATTTCATTATTTTTGAAGAGGGTAAACATTTTTTTTTTAATTTTAGGGGCTAAAGTGTAATTTTACTATATATTAGTTTATAATTCTTTTATTTATAAGAGGACCAATTTGAAAATTTTTATTTTAGAGGTTAAAGAGCAATTTCACTGTATATTAATTTATAATCTCTTAAATTGAAAACTGGAGAGCAAGAATACCTACTTACCTCCTCACATTTGTCTCTGGCCATAACTTGCGGTTCACATTTCGTTTTACCTTTTAATTATATTTATTGGTACAATTAACCTAAATAATCTATTGAAAAAATGAACATTTGAGCAATAAATTACAGTTTAATTTCTTCATTTATGGTAAAATATGTTTTGATTTATTGGTGTACCCGGCATGGAAATTTGTCACTATACCTAGCTTAGAACAGACCAACAAAATGGGAACTTCATTATCTATGTTCGGTATTTTTAATTAAAAATCATATTCAACAAAATCCAATAAGTTTATTGCGAATATTCATTTTTATTTTGTATTCGTTAGAATTAATTAACTTCAAATATTTATTATATACTTCCTATTAGCGGTAACAGGTAATTATCAGCTCCGATAGTAGTACATGTTGTGTGAGTCACAGAATAACATCAATAAAAGGGTTGAGAGCATAATAGAATATTGTGTTTCAACTTATGGAATTAATATTATTGTGAATCGAGTTAAGATTTAATTGATGATCTTATTAGTTTTTTTTACGAGAAAATATATGTTAACAATATTAAAATTAAAAATTATTAATTTTAATCAATAAGTGTTGAGTGTAATAGTAAGACGTATTGCACTCTTAAGGGGAGATACGTGTTCAAACCCTAAAAATAATATTGTTGAGAAGAATAACCCCAAAAATATTTTAAATTTGTTTGAATGTATATAGCTATTTATTAAGTTGATTTTATTTTATTAAAATTTTTAAATAATTATTATTTTTAACATGAGATATTTAAATTATTATATTTATTTTTTATCCAAAATTATTTAAAATAATATAAAATATTATATTATATTCTGTAGTTATATTTACTTTTTTTTTTCTCTTTTGTTTCTTTTCCTACTCTCCTTTCGTTTCTTCACTAGGAGAGCCATGTTAAAAAAAAAAAAAAAAAACAGCTTGGACAAGTGAAATTTGCATGGGTGGGAACATCTCTGCTTCTATATAGATATAGTAAAATATTATACTTTACAAACAAAATTAAGAGGTTGACAAGTGCCTTATATAAATATAGTAAAATATTAAAACATAAATATTTTAAAAAATATACATGGTAATTTTTTAAGACTACTTATGAAAAATAAAAAAAACACTATCACTGGACCAAATATTAACCATGTTTATTTAGTCTAACAATAATTTTTTAGTAAACTACACAGTTAGTTACCCGATTTCATAAGTTTTTATTTTAGGCATAAAAAGAGTTTACATTTTAGGTACTACCATTATAAACCCTTTTCATTTTGGTCATTTCTATTAATTCTGTTCTACCCTCATTTGTCACCAACTTTAATAAGTTTTCATTTTGATAACCCATTTCATTTAAAAATAAAAATAAAAAACTTGGAGCTTGTTAGTACAAATCTCCGGTGAGGAAAATATCGAACACACGAACCGAACTCGAACAGAAGAAGAAATAGGACAAGGCTCCAAGGCGTGTATCAAGCCACTATCATTAAGGTTATATTCACCCCTACCTATCTTCGGTATGCAAACGAGTTCTAAGCAAATTAACCTCAAGGATACAGTGAAGCCAATGACTATTTGTGTTTTGCACTGACGAGAATAGCCCACTACACACTGAGCAATGTATGACAAGAAACTCAATTTCTATAAAGGATTTCTACAATAATACTTTATAGAATAATTTAATAATATTAGAAAATGAAGGAAAGAAAGAAAGAATATTAGATTTTGTTGATATATTTACAAATGAAATCTCATTCCTATCTATAGGAATTTCATGTCTCTTCATAGAGACATCTTTCATCAATAGATGTCTTTCTGAATAATAATGTCTTTAAAATAAACACATAATTATTCATTTAATTATAACTATTCAAATAATATTATTTAAATAGTTATAATTCTTTTTCAAAAAATCAAATAATATAATCTTTTGATTAATTACACCCATTCATTTATAGTTATTAGAACACTATAAATATTTGAAATTGTTCCAACAATCTCCCCTCATTTTCAAAATATTTTAGATTTTGATATTCTTGGAAATCAATTTGCATAAATGAAGGTATTTTACGATTGAACCTTCACTTAGTGAAAACATGTTAAAGTTAATCGAAATTGCATGGTAGACTAAGCTTTGAACCAACTATTTCATTTGATTAACCGAACATATCTCACACAATGATTTCAACATCGGTCAATACATAGTATCTAGGGACACTATTATGGCCATGTGTCTGTGTCCTCTTTTCATGAGTGCTGTCAGAACCAAGCCCTTGAGCTCCTAGAAGCGGCCACACTTCCACTCACATAGGTAGACCCCATCAAGAGTGTTCCCGTAATTATAACAATCTAACATATTTATGTTATGGGTCCATTAATAATATATTACTCATCCTTCCCTTATCATTAGGGTACCTAGCACTTTAATCTTAGGATTGATTTATTTATAGTGCTAACAGTCACATACTAATGATGTACTTTGTCTCAATGAACTCAAGACTTGACGTTATACCAAGCATTGAGTCAAGTTTCCATCATGGGTGACTCTAATTAATGGGCTTGAGTCCCATCCCTTTTGAGGTCCTTTTTATTGCATCTCTAGCAAGACTTTTTGTCAAAGGATCCACCAAATTTTCACATGACCTCACATAATTAATAGTGATCACTCTATCAGAGATTAATTTTCGGACATAACTATGTCTTAATCCAATGTGTCTAGACTTTCCATTATATACTTGGCTATATGCCTTTGCTAGAGTGGTCTCACTATCACAACAGATAGAAATAGGTGAAATTGGCTTAGGCCATAAAGGTACATCATAAAGAAAACTTCTTAACCATTTTGCTTCTTTAGATGCAGCGGCTAATGCAATAAATTCTGCTGCCATGGTGGAATCAGTAATACATGTTTGTTTCTTGGAACCCCAAGAAATGGCTCCTCCACCAAGAATGAAGATCCATCCACTAGTAGATGCATGATCTTCCAAACTTGTAATCCGACTAGCATCCGAATACTCTTTTAAAACTGGAGGATATCCATATTATAACACAATCCTTAGTTAATAGTTTTCTTTAAGTACCTAAGTACTCTATTCAAAGCTTACCAATGCAAACTACTTGGATTACTTGTGTACCTACTTAATTTCCCAACAGCATATGCAATATCTTGTAACATCCTGGATTAGGGGTTATGCGTTCGTGCGTAATTCATGAGATAGTGGGCTCAGTGGGTGTGTTGGATGTGTTCTGAGGAATTTTAGGAACCCTAAGATGTAAGGAAATGTATGGAAATGTATGGAAATGTATGGAAATGTAAGGGAATGTAAGGAAATGTAAGGAAATGTGAGGAAATGTAAGGAAATGATCTAGAAATGATTCAAAAGAGGAAAGTAAACATTTCGGGAAACTTGGAAATGTAAGGAAATGTTAAGTTTAAAGGAGGCAAACGAAAATTTTTGGAAACTTGGAAATGTAAAGAAATGTCAAGTTTTAAGGTTTAAAAAGAGGAAATTAAGGCAAGGTGGCTTTAAGAAAATTAGTAGGAGGAATTTGACACACAATCAGGCTTGGAAAAGTGGCCTGAAGATGTCACTTAAGGCCCAGGTGGGTGACGCCACAAGCAGGTATTTGGGCCAGGGTTCGAGTCACTTGGGGAGCAAATAAAGAAGTTTTATTTTTGCTTCTAGAAGCAGAGAGGTGGACGACACAAGGCTTCTAAAAGAGGAGTTTTATTCTCTTTAAATTTCGTCTAAATAGGAGATAAATAATGGATTTATTTATCATTATTTTCAAGAGATAATGGTTGGATTAAATTCTTTTATTTTGTGATAATTAAAAGGATAAAGCTATCAAAATAGAAGAGTGGTGGCCAAGTAAGGGACTCTAGCTTAGTAAATTCGGCTATAAAAGGAAAAGAGAGGCCATTATTCATTCATTCTTTTCTCTTCAAGGAAATCTCTGCCGAAAATTCCCTAGCAAACTTTCTCCTTTCTTCATTGTTTTGCCAAGCCGAAAATACACCTTGTGTTCTAGCCGAATCCTCCATCTTTATTCTTCCTTCTCTTTTCTTTCTAATCCCTCCAAAAGCCGAAAGTTGTGAGAGTATCATTTAGCCATAGCCGAATCTCTGAAGGTTGAAGTGAAGGTGCAATCGATTTCTTCAAATAAGGGTAAGATCCAAGTTTGGTTTCCATTCTTTTATATTTTAGACTTATCGAAATTTAGGGACTAATTCCTATTATTGATCTTGGCCGAATCATGGAAGGAAAGTTTCGGGATTTACTAAGTATCGAC
Source organism: Gossypium australe (assembly GCA_005393395.2). Taxonomy (NCBI): domain Eukaryota; kingdom Viridiplantae; phylum Streptophyta; class Magnoliopsida; order Malvales; family Malvaceae; genus Gossypium; species Gossypium australe. The sequence goes on from CM016615.1 coordinate 98,881,071, forward strand.
TACAAGGAAGGAGAAGTTCTTTTCCCGAAGGTACACCATAAGCCGCGTGTTCCCTAGTTATTCGGTGAATTTCGGGATTTAAAATCCACAAGGTAAGTCATATTTAACATTCGGCTGAGGGTTATTTGTTATGAATAAATGTTAGAAATTGATCTAACATGAAGTTATAGGGATTTCGACAGACATATAAGGCAAGGAATACTTTTGGGATTTGGAAATTGCAAGGTAAGTTTTAGTGTACTAATCCTACTAGGATTTGGATTTATGGCCGAATGGCTCTTTACTAAATATTAAATAATTGATTAAATGTAGAGATCTAAGATCTAAGGCATTAGATCAAGCTTTTCGGGATTTGGATTGGAAACCCTAAGCAAATCAGGTGTGTACCCCACACTATCTTTAATACGTTTTATGGCAATATTTAATATAAGTATGTATAAGAATGCGAATATGGCTAAGGTACCCTAATGTGGTACAAAGTACTCAAGTACGTTTCCTACTCCTACTAGGATTACGAAATATGTTATATTTTAACATGTGAAAAGTGACATGAATGTGAATTTAAGTATGATATGCATGACATGAATAAAATGGGGCATTCGGGTTATATGAGAAAGGGGAAGTGAACGTGGTGACTTCGGTCTCACTATCTGAATGTGGTGGCTTCGGTCACATTATCTGAATATGGTAACTTCGGTTACATTATCTGAATGTGGTAACTTCGGTTACATTATCTGAATGTGGTGTCTCATGACACAATTATCTAGTGGCTATGCCACGAATTATATATGGGCGATGAGCACGTCGACTGCAGCGACTGCCTTCGATGGAGTGTAGCGGATGGAGGGTTGACTTAGTAGTCCCCACGGTGTGCAGGTTGGTATGGGGATGTGTAGCGGATGGCATCTAGGTTTGGGTTCGGGATTGCATCATTATCTTGAATTATTATGTGAACATGATATGTATGGTATGCCTAAATCTATTAAATTTTAGTGTTGGTTGCACATTGAGTCTGTTTGACTCACCCCGTTGGGGAATATTTTTCAGGTGATGAGCAGTAATGGACCGGGTCGGCAAGAGCTTAGGGATGGCCATGCACAGCAAGGAAAATTTAATTAATTTGGATTTTTATTTTATTAAGTACTTTAATTTAATTTTGGGAATTATTTTGATGTAATGAGGCCATAGTGAATTATTTTATTTCTGTTTTATTTACTATGTTACGAAATTTTAATTATTAAAGATTAAGTCAATTTATTTTAAGATAAACCTTAATTATTTGTCACCTGAAATAAGTGGGTTTTCAATATAAATAAACTCTTTTTCAACTCAAGCCCAACCCAAAACAAACTTTCTTTCAAAACACACAAGTTTTCCTAAGTAACAAAAGAATTTGAAACGGTTTACACCGGGGAACATACCAGATCCGGTCAAGGCTCGTGGGCCGGGTTTGGGGTGTTTCAGTTTGGTATCAGAGCCCAGTTTTAAACTCTCGGCCTGTGGGCTAAGGCCCAAAACATTTTCAAATCGAGCCCAAGTAAGTTTTATGAAGTATCTTATGAAATAAACAGGTTTTCTGGCATGGCAACTAAGTCTCCGTCCCGCAGTCCACCAGGTAAGTACCCCTAACCATCTGTGTGATTATGTGATTTATAAAAGGGTAGAAAAGGAATGGAACGTAGAACAGAATGATAGGTACTTGAACTCTAGGACTAGTCTACTCAAACACAAATACATAAGACTAAAGGACCACTAAACAAACCTATGGCTAAGTCAATCGAGTTAGGGTGTGGTAACCCCTGTACGCATGTCTAGGATTGGATCCGAAAGAGCTTGGTATTTAAGCAGTCCTAGTGACTCACCTCCTCTTCGCAGGAATCCTACCTGGTGCGTAGCTTCGGTTCACCCTAACCCAGAGGGCTCAGTAGGTGTGGCAACCTCTGTGCGCATGTCTAGGAATGGTTTCGGTGGGAGCTTGGTATTTAAGCAGTCCGCGTGACTCACCTCCTCTCCATTTGAATCCTGCTTGGTGCGTAGCATTGGTTCACCTTGACCAAGAGGACTCGGTCATAGGCTAAACACAATGACTAAAACCCGAAAAGGGAACTAGCCGTGTTTTTATGGAAACCCTAATTTTAAAACTCTTAAAAATCATATTTTCTTTAATTTGTGAAAAATATCTCTTTAAAAAAAATTCAAAAAATTTCTAATTACAAAAATACCCCTAGTGGTAAAATTACAAAAATGCCCTTGATTTATGAAATTTCCAAAATACCCACAGTTCTTATTCAAAAAAAAATTCATTACTTTATAACAAGTCCAAAAACCCTAATTTGCAAATATCAAAATACTTTGATTTTGGAAAATTACGAAATTGCCCCTGACTTATAAAATTACCAAAATGACCCTGATTTCTAAAATTTTTGCAAACATCACCGTTTTGGAAAGTACAATTCTCAAAAGAACCCTCAAAGTTTTGCAACTCTCGAAATATCCCCGACTTATTAAAATTTTGCAAATTTACCCCGATTTGTGGAAAAATTACCGAAATACCCCCAAGGTCCAAAATTACCGAAATACCCCCGGACTTCAAAATTTTCCAAAATACCCCGGGAATTCAATATTTTCAAAATATTTTGTGACAAAATCACCAAGGAATTTTTCTTTTGAAAAATTACGAAAATACCCCTGTAGGACAAATTACGAAAATACCCCTGGGTAGTGGAAAAACAATAATAATGAAAACTACAACGTTTCTCTGAATGAACGGAAGTTCATAATTGTTTGATGGATGAATGTGTGAATGAAAAGACTGTGTGTATGTATGAATACGAAAGAACCACTTCTAAAATTCTTCTCATAAAACTTCTTCGCGGGTAATAAGTGAAACAAGGACTAATGCATAAAACTTTGTAATCAGATTAATCGCGACGTTAGAAATAAGTTCTAGGGGACGTGAACTTAGAGATTGTGCCTAGAAAGTATGATGGTTCTATTAAGATTAGAGTGCGCAGCGTAAGCATAGTGCGGTGAGAAGGATTGTACGACTGTTAATAAGTAATTTCGAGGACGAAATTATTCTTAAGGAGGGTAGAACTGTAACATCCTGGATTAGGGGTTATGCGTTCGTGCGTAATTCATGAGATAGTGGGCTCAGTGGGTGTGTTGGATGTGTTCTGAGGAATTTTAGGAACCCCAAGATGTAAGGAAATGTATGGAAATGTAAGGAAATGTATGGAAATATATGGAAATGTAAGGAAATGTATGGAAATGTAAGGGAATGTAAGGAAATGTAAGGAAATGTGAGGAAATGTGAGGAAATGTAAGGAAATGATCTAGAAATGATTCAAAAGAGGAAAGTAAACATTTCGGGAAACTTGGAAATGTAAGGAAATGTTAAGTTTAAAGGAGGCAAACGAAAATTTTTGGAAACTTGGAAATGTAAATAAATGTCAAGTTTTAAGGTTTAAAAAGAGGAAATTAAGACAAGGTGGCCTTAAGAAAATTAGTAGGAGGAATTTGACACACAATCAGGCTTGGAAAAGTGGCCTGAAGATGTCACTTAAGGCCCAGGTGGGTGACGCCACAAGCAGGTATTTGGGCCAGGGTTCGAGTCACTTGGGGAGCAAATAAAGAAGTTTTATTTTTGCTTCCAGAAGCAGAGAGGTGGACGGCACAAGGCTTCTAAAAGAGGAGTTTTATTCTCTTTAAATTTCGTCTAAATAGGAGATAAATAATGGATTTATTTATCATTATTTTCAAGAGATAATGGTTGGATTAAATTCTTTTATTTTGTAATAATTAAAAGGATAAAGCTATCAAAATAGAAGAGTGGTGGCCAAGTAAGGGACTCTAGCTTAGTAAATTCGGCTATAAAAGGAAAAGAGAGGCCATTCTTCATTCATTCTTTTCTCTTCAAGGAAATCTCTGCCGAAAATTCCCTAGCAAACTTTCTCCTTTCTTCATTGTTTTGCCAAGCCGAAAATACACCTTGTGTTCTAGCCGAATCCTCCATCTTTATTCTTCCTTCTCTTTTCTTTCTAATCCTTCCAAAAGCCGAAAGTTGTGAGAACATCATTTAGGCATAGCCGAATCTCTGAAGGTTGAAGTGAAGGTGCAATCGATTTCTTCAAGTAAGGGTAAGATCCAAGTTTGGTTTCCAGTCTTTTATATTTTAGACTTATCGAAATTTAGGGACTAATTCCTATTATTGATCTTGGCCGAATCATGGAAGGAAAGTTTCGGGATTTACTAAGTATCGACTACAAGGAAGGAGAAGTTCTTTTCCCGAAGGTACACCATAAGCCGCGTGTTCCCTAGTTATTCGGTGAATTTCGGGATTTAAAATCCACAAGGTAAGTCATATTTAACATTCGGCTGAGGGTTATTTGTTATGAATAAATGTTAGAAATTGATCTAACATGAAGTTATAGGGATTTCGACAGACATATAAGGCAAGGAATACTTTCGGGATTTGGAAATTGCAAGGTAAGTTTTAGTGTACTAATCCTACTAGGATTTGGATTTATGGCCGAATGGCTCTTTACTAAATATTAAATAATTGATTAAATGTAGAGATCTAAGATCTAAGGCATTAGATCAAGCTTTTCGGGATTTGGATTGGAAACCCTAAGCAAATCAGGTGTGTACCCCACACTATCTTTAATATGTTTTATGGCAATATTTAATATAAGTATGTATAAGAATGTGAATATGGCTAAGGTACCCTAATGTGGTACAAAGTACTTAAGTACGTTTCCTACTCCTACTAGGATTACAAAATATGTTATATTTTAACATGTGAAAAGTGACATGAATGTGAATTTAAGTATGATATGCATGACAAGAATAAAATGGGGCATTCGGGTTATATGAGAAAGGGGAAGTGAACGTGGTGACTTCGGTCTCACTATCTGAATGTGGTGGCTTCGGTCACATTATCTGAATGTGGTAACTTCGGTTACATTATCTGAATGTGGTAACTTCGGTTACATTATCTGAATGTGGTGTCTCATGACACAATTATCTGGTGGTTATGCCACGAATTATATATGGGCGATGAGCACGTCGACTGCAGCGACTGCCTTCGATGGAGTGTAGCGGATGGAGGGTTGACTTAGTAGTCCCCACGGTGTGCAGGTTGGTACGGGGATGTGTAGCGGATGGCATCTAGGTTTGGGTTCGGGATTGCATCATTATCTTGAATTATTATGTGAACATGATATGTATGGTATGCCTAAATCTATTAAATTTTAGTGTTGGTTGCACATTGAGTCTGTTTGACTCACCCCGTTGGGGAATATTTTTCAGGTGATGAGCAGTAATGGACCGGGTCGGCAGGAGCTTAGGGATGGCCATGCACAGCAAGGAAAATTTAATTAATTTGGATTTTTATTTTATTAAGTACTTTAATTTAATTTTGGGAATTATTTTGATGTAATAAGGCCATAGTGAATTATTTTATTTCTGTTTTATTTACTATGTTACGAAATTTTAATTATTAAAGATTAAGTCAATTTATTTTAAGATAAACCTTAATTATTTGTCACCTGAAATAAATGGGTTTTCAATATAAATAAACTCTTTTTCAACTCAAGCCCAACCCAAAACAAACTTTCTTTCAAAACACACAAGTTTTCCTAAGTAACAAAAGAATTTGAAACGGTTTACACCGGGAAACATACCAGATCCGGTCAAGACTCGTGGGCCGGGTTTGGGGTGTTTCATATCTGGTCTTGTACAAGTCATTATGTATATAAGCCAACCAATTAGACTTGCATATTTCAATTTATCAATTCTCCTACCAGCATTAGATACTGATATTATTTGAGGATCCATGGGTGTAGATACTGGTATACAGTTGAAAAGATCAAACTTTTTAAGCACATTTTCAATGTAATGTGATTGTGATAAAGCTATAGTGCTTTCATCGCGGGTTATTCTAATCCCAAGAATAACATCTGCTACACCCATATCCTTCATAGCAAAGTTGTTTGACAAGAATTTCTTTTTGTTTTCTATTTGTTCCAAATCCGTGCCAAAAATGAGCATGTCGTCTACATATAAGCAAATTATGACACCTTTCCCATTTTCAAATTTTCTATATATGCACTTATTGGATTTATTTATTTTATAGCCATTAGCTAAAACAACATTGTCAAACTTTTGGTGCCATTGTTTTGGTGCTTATTTAAGTCCATATAAAGATTTAACAAGTTTACATACCTTATGCTCTTGTCCTGGAATAACAAATCCTTCCGGTTGTTCCATGTGCACTTCCTCTTCCAATTCACCATTTAAAAATGCAGTTTTAACATCCATTTGATGAACAACCAAATTATATATAGAGCTAAGTGATATTAAGAGTCTAATTGTAGCAATCCTTGCTACTGGAGCATAGGTATCAAAGTAATCAATACCTTGTTTTTGTGTAAAACCTTTGGCTACCAACCTTGCTTTAAATTTATCAATGGTTCCATCGACCTTCATTTTCTTTTTGAAAATCCATTTACAGCCTATTAGTTTGGAACCCGGTGGAAGATTAACTAAGATCCAAGTTTGATTTCCCATTATTGAATCCATCTCATTATTTATTGCTTATTTCCAAAAAGCAAAGTCTTGAGATTTCATTGCCTATTAAAATGTAATAGGATCAGATTTCATATTATAACAATAAAGTATCTTATTGCATATACTTTCACCCTTTCCTTCTACAAGAAACATAATGAAATCTGGCCCAAAATCTTTGACCTTTTAATCCTCTTACTTCTTCTTAATTCTTGACAAGATTCATCATTATTATCAATTTGTTCCAATGGAATCTCATTCTCATTTGAAGAATGAATCAATTGTTGTGGCTATAATTGTCTTGATATAGAATTAAATCTATTTTCATAAAAAATTGCATCTCTTGATTCAATAACAATATTAATTGAAATTGAATCATTTGGTTCAATCACCATGAACCTATATGCCTTGCTATTATGTGCATATCCTATAAATATGCATTCAATTCCTCTTTCACCTAACTTTTTACGTTTAGGTGTTGGAACTTTGACAATAGCTCTACAACCCCAAACCTTCAAATAATTAAGGTTTGGTTTCCTTTTTTTCCATTGTTCATACGGGGTTATTTTAGTTTCCTTATTAGGAACTCTATTCAATATATGACAAGCTGTTAGAATAGCTTCTCCCTAAAAAACTAGTCCAAGACCTGAATATGATAACATTGAATTTACCATTTCGGTCAATACTTTATTTTTCCTTTCAGCTACACCATTTTGTTGTGGTGTGTAAGGGGCTGAAACTTGATGGACAATTCTAGTGGATTCAAAATAACTTGGATTATAGTATTCTCCACCTCTATCCAATCTTAAGCACGTGATAAATGATTCACACTGAAGTTCAACTTCAGATTTTTAAACTTTAAATTTATCAAGTGCTTCATCTTTTGAATGCAATAAATATACATAACAATATCTAGAATAATCATCAATAAAAGTAACAAAATATTTCTTTCCACCTAATGTAGGAGTATTATGCATGTCACATAAATCACTATGTATCAAATCAAGCAATTTTATTTTTCTTTTAACCTTAGGGAAAGGGTTTCTTGTAATTTTAGTCAACATACATGTATTGCATTTTTCAATATTATTATTAAAAACAGGAATTAAATCTAACTTATACATATCATTCAATTTTCTATAATTCAAATGACCTAATCTATAATGCCATAAACAAAAAAGATTCAACCATATAAGCAGAAATAATATTTTTATTCTTATTAATAATATTCAGTTTGAACATACTCTTATACATATATCATTTCCCTACAAAAATTCCTCCATTAGACAAAATAAACTTATTTGCCTCAAAAACAAGTTTGAAACCAAACTTATTCAACAGACTTCAAGACACTCAATTCTTTCTAACTTCTGGTACATAATATACATTAGAGGTGTTCATGGGCCGGGCCGGGCCCAAAAAATGGGCCTAAAGTTTTTCCCAAGCCCGACCCATATAAAAATGCTAAAATCCGGGCCCGGCCCAGTCTGCCCGTATTAAATTTTTATATTATTTTATATAATTTTTAAATATATATAATACATCAAAAATACTAAAAAAATCAAAATAAACAAATTGAAAATAAATTTTAAAAAAATATGTAGACTTAAATAACACTAAGATAAATGTAACTTAACAAGCAAATACCACTAAAATAATAATAAAATTAACAAATGCCTTTAAAATATTAACAAAATTAACAATAAAATAAGTTTTATACAATATTCAATCAATAACAACAAAATAGTAGCAACATAATAGTAATATGGTAGCAAAATGGGGAGAAAACAATAAGAAAATAACATTCAAAAATAAAAAAAATAGCAGATTTTTTTTGTCATTTAGTGAATTCGGGTCGAGCCCGGGCTAGAAATACCCAAGGCCCGACCCATTTTTTAAACGGGCCTTATTTTTTGTCCAAGCCCATTTTTCGGGCTTATATTTTTGCCCAAACCCTCCCAAATTTCGGTCGGGCCTTCGGGCCGGGCTGGGCTGGGCCGCCCGGCCCATGAACACCTCTAATATACATCATTTAAGATTAAAACCTTTTCAGAAGTGAATTGTAATTCCACAAACCCTTTGCCTTTGATTGCTGCGGTGGAATAATTTCCCATATACAAGACATTGTTATTTTCACATTGTGTGAACTTTGTGAACATGCTTTTGTCTTTGCACACGTGTTTGGTTGCTCCGGTATCAATTCATTATATATTATCATATTGTGCCATATAAATTTCAGATATCATTGCAACGAACTTTTCGTTATTATCAGCCTTAGAAGGTGATTTCTTCTTTAAAAATCGACATTCATTCTTGATATGTCCTGGCTTACCACAATGATAGTATGAGCCCTTTTGTTTCTTTTTTAACTTAGGTGCTCTATCAGTCTGTTTGAACTTTCTCTTGAATGGTTTAGTAGTCTGTACTTCCTCCGTAACATGCACTTTGGCATTTTCAGAATTTAGGTTTTGATCTTGCTTTCGATATTCTTCTTCAATACGAAGATAATTTGCCAAAGCCTCAAGAGATATTTCATCTTTCTTATGTTTTAGACTTCTTTTAATGTCTTTCCAAGATAGAGGAAGTTTGTCTATTATGGAGGATACAACAATCCTTTCATCCATTTTCATATCATATTGCTTGAATTGATTCAACATCTTTTCAATATCACGAAATTGTTCCATAACAGAACGATCATCAACCATTTGATAATTATTGAAACGACTGACAAGAAATTTCTTACTTGTAACATCTTCGGTCATGTATCTTATCTCCAATTTGCCCCATAATTCTTTAGCGGTGACCTCGTTTTGATAGGTGTCGAACAAACCATCAGATAAACCATTCAATATATGGCCCATGCACATGTAATCAGCATTGTCCCACTTTTGTCTTTCTCGGGTTGCAGCAACAGATTCTTTTTCATTCTCTTCAGGTCTTGGAGTATCCAAAACATAAGCAATCTTCAAAGTTGATAATAAGAAGTGCATCTTTTTTGCCATTGTCGAAAATTGCCACCATCAAACCGCAAGTTTGACAAAATTGGAAGCCAACTCCCTTAGTGTCCCACTTTCATGTGTTGTAGTAGTCATCATGAAATATAACCTTAAAATTGTTAGTACAAATCTCCGGTGAGGAAAATCTCGAACACACGAACGAAACTCAAACAGAAGAAGAAATAGGACAAGGCTCCAAGGTGTGTATCAAGCCATTATCTTTAAGGTTATATTCGTCCCTACCTATCTTCGGTGTACAAACGAGTTCCAAGCAAATTAACCTCGAGGATACAATGAAGCCAATGACTATTTGCGTTTTGCACTGACGAGCATAGCCCACTACACACTAAACAATGTATGACAAGAAACTCAATTTCTATAAAGGATTTCTACAGTAATACTTTATAGAATAATCTAATAATATTAGAAAATGAAGGAAGGAAAGAAAGAATATTAGATTTTGTTGGTATTATTTCCAAATGAAATCTCATTCCTATTTATAGGAATTTTCATGTCTTTTCATAGAGGCATATTTCATCAATAGCTGTCTTTCTGAATAATAATGTCTTTAAAATAAACACATAATTATTCATTTAATTATAACTATTCAAATAATATTATTTAAATAGCTATAATTATTTTTCAAAAAATCAAATAATATAATCTTTTGATTAATTACACCCATTCATTTATAGTTATTGGAACACTATAAATATTTGAAAATATTCCAACAGAGCTTTATTGAGAGTTAAGTTATTTGGTTGTAGAAATGAAATCCGAATATTTCTCTGAAACTCAATATCCTGTAAAAACTCAATTTTTTCCTTCCAAAAGCGCATATAATTCACTGAAAAAACCTAAAATTTTCCTTTTTCTAGGAAATAAAACCAAAATTGCTTCTAAAATAGGGGAAAAAGAGATTAAAAGCATAAAAATGATTTTTATTGTAAAACTCATGTGTTTCCTATAAAACCTTTGGTTCTTCCCTGTAAAGTTGTAAGTTTACTAAAATTAATTATATGAAAAAGAAATTAAAAAGATAAAATAATTTTTTCTATAAAAATTTAAAATTTTCCTATAAAAACGTACGTAATTTCTTGTAAAACCTTAAAGTTGGGCGACTAAAATGAATGTACATTAACATTGAATTAGCAACAAGTGATCAAAATGAAAACAATTTTTAACTACAGTACCTAAAATACAAATATTTTTTGATACCCAAGATAAAAGCTTATGAAAGTTGGATGACCAAACTATATAATTTACCCTAAACTTTCCATAATTGCTATTTGGTTGTAGTTACCTTTTGTTGTTAACTATATTTCTTAATTATATATTTTTAAAAAATACTTTATTAATTAGATGGATTTATTAACAAATTTTATTCAATCTTTTTAGTAAAAAAGTTGGATTTCATTATAAAGTCTTTTGCTAAACAAAAAAGTTTAATTCTCAATAAATTAAAAATGGTATGCAATTGCTTTACAATGAAACTTTTGAAAATAAAGAAAGCTTAAACTTTACACTTATAATTTGCACATGAATAAACTTTAGGTTTTATTTGATACGTACGTTATTAACTTTATTTAGTAAAATATGTACTTATTTGTTTAAAATATATCTGCCACACATGTCATAATATAATACTCAAAAATTAAAAGATGCCATTCTTTTTCAATTTATGATAATTAAAACTTGGATTTTTTCCAACTATCATCAACAATAGGTTTTAAGTTGAAATTTTTCAAAGTTAATAAAAAATAATATAAACAACCCAAATTAACGATATATATTTCTTTGATATTAAAGATTATAATTACACAGTCAAAGTCGTTTGTTTCTTTTTTTTTTTTTTTTTTTTTTTGTTTTGTTCAACTGCAATGTCAGTCTTCGAGCTAATTATCGTCCGCCTTTTTCATCTCTCATCAACCCTCTCTTTCTTTTTTCTTTTCATTCAATACACATGTTTTCTCTCTTTTTTAGTTTGCAGATTTATTTTGTGGATATCTTTGTTGTCTTCACAACTTGTGATGGATAGATGACGGCGCCTGTCATTTGCTAAAACTCCACCCGCCACTAGTAGTTTTACTTGGAAAGTAGGCGGCTCTTCATCAGCTTCTTAATTTGTTTCTGTTTTGAGAGTATTTTAGAATAATAAATGATTTCAAGTGTCAATTTGGACCCGTGTTATATTAAGTTTTATATGTTTTTTTGTTTTTTCATTGTTTAATAAGTCCTCAATTTTAGAAGTTTTTGTCTGCCCTTGTAGCACCTTTTTTAGTCATACTTATGCATGTAATCTTAGTTTTACAAGTGATTTTAGCGATGATTTTGTTGCCATCCTCTCTAGTTTGGTGAATGCTTAATTTTTTTGTCTTTTTGCCCACTGTTTTGGACCATCCGGAGCTGATTTCCATCATTCCAGATCTGTCGTGCTTGAGTTGTGATAAAGTCAATTGTCAACATGTCATAATGTTCTATTAATGCTAAGGCTGAAGACTTTGTTGTATTAATAGAGCTTGTCCTTCACCATCTACGACGAGTATTTGTTATTTTCTCTCTGAATTGTATGGTTCCATCCATTGAATGAATTAATTAATTTACCTTGTCGAAACCATTTTTTGTTTGGAAAACGGGCCGACTTTAAAAAGAAAAACGGAGTCACCACCAATCTTTTTTGAAGTGTGATTGGATCACCTTATAAAACATTTGGTCTACGAATTTTAAGAAAACGGGTTCGGGAGTCTGTTACGCACGAGGAATGATTAGCACCCTCGTAACGCCCAAAATTAGTACCTTATTGATTGATTAATGTCCTAGTATCAAAAAATTGGAAGAGATTTCAAAAGACAAATCCTTTAGAAAATGTTTGGATAATTCGAATTGGATATCAAAATTCTCTTGTTCCGAAAAGATGAAATACCACATCCAGCACGATAGGACACGATGTTTCAATCCTTCGATATCAAGATCATTTCATGATTTCCAAAATTCATGCATTGCACTTTAAAAGGGTATTCCATTATATGGCCAAACTAAGAACCGAAACCCAGCACGATTGAGCACAATTCCTTGAATTCCCAAACATGAAATATTGCCTTGAAAAAAAACCCGGTCAAGATCTCTAAAAGATATTTGGTCATTTGAACGAACGGAAAATCGAAACCCAGCACGATTGGGCACAATCTCTTGAACTTCCAAACACGAAACATTGCATTATTTAAGAAAACACGGTCAAGATCTTTAAAAGATATTTAGTCATCTAGACGAACGAAAAAATCGAAACTTAGCACGATTGGGCACAATTCCTCGAACATCCAAACGCAAAACATTGCCTTGTTAAAAAATCTTTTTACGAGTTTTAGTAAAAGAGTAGTCACAGAAAAAGTCGATGTAACCTTTGAAATAAAAAAATCGGTTCAAATGTAAAAATGGTCATACTTAACAAGTAATAATAATGTGAATTCGATGATAATAAAGAATGTCAATAATGAATGTAATAGGAGGAAACAAAAACTAAAATAAACAATAATGTTAATGATAATAAAAATAATGGTGGTTAAAATAGTAATAATAATACTAGTAAAATAAAAATAGTATTAATAAAAAAAAGATAAATAACAATAATGATAAATAAGTAATAATAATGATGGAGAAAAGTTTAAAATAAAAAATATAATATTGATAATAAAATATAATAGAAAAATAATTGTAATAATAACATTATATGTAAAATAGTGGCAATAATAAAATTTTAAAAATACTAGCGAATATAATAATAATAATAGCAAAGTAAATTATAGATAAAATACTTTAAAAAAATAGTAGTAGTAATATTTTAAAGAATAATTACAAATGAAAAATAATAATAAGAATGATAGTAAAACAACAATATCAATAATAAAATAATAGTAATCACATTGAAAATAATAGTAATAAAATAAAAATAATAGAAATAGATATAATATATAAAAAAGTATTAATAAAAACATAATAGTAATAAAATTAAACTTTAACAGGGTAAAATTAGAATAATAGTTATAATAATAATAATAAAAGCAGTGATGATATGGTGACTATAATAGTAAAATAATATTAATGATAAAAAAAATTAGAATTAACAATAATAATGATAAAATAAAAAATAATAAAAATCACCAAGGAAAATGAAAAGGATGAAATTGAATTTTTAAATAAAAATTTGGGGCAAATTTAAAATAAAAAATGACTGAATCGAAAGAACTAAAAATGCGGAAGGGCTTGGGGCGAAAATATCCCATTTTTAAACAAAACGCGTGGATCCCTTCGGGTCGGGTCGACTGCGCGCAGATCCAGGGGAAACGGCGCCATTTTGAGGCTATTAAGCTTAGCCCTAAACGACGCCGTTTAGTGGCCGCATAAAAGCTAAATTTTTTTTTAAAAAAATTCATTCCTTCATTTGCAGCAGAGAAAAAAAATAAAAGCTCTCAGTTTGCTCTCCCCTCCCCCACACGGAGCCCAGATTCCGGCCAAGGCTTCCGGCGAATCACTGCCTTCTTCGGCCACAGCGTGCGGTGGCCGGAGTTACCAAAACGGTGAGTTCTTCTTTATTCTTTTATATTTTTTAAAATCCTTATATTTAAAAAAAAAAAGAGAAAAGAAAACCCCTAAAAAAAAGAGACGTAGATTCAAAAAAACCAAAAAAGATAAACAGAAAAAAAATGAACCTTTGCTTTTTGATTCTCTGTATTTCTCTCAAAGCATGTATATTTCCTATTTTCATATAAAAAAAGCCTCTCCTTTTACAATGATTTGTGTGGCTTTTATATCTTTTTATTCTACAACTGATTTTCTGTTTTGTAGGTGCAAGCGTCGTGATAGAGAAGGGCTCTTCACACAAGCATGGTGGAGGCACGCACGATGCGAAGTGTGTGGGGGCTGTTGGCGCGCGGAAGGGGTGGTTGCTGGACATGCGGTGCGCGTCGTGGGGGCTCAAGCAGCACTAGGGTTCCTGATCTGCTTTAGGGCTTTTGGGCTAACATTAGGTATTGGGTCTGAGTTAATTATTTGGGCTTTTAATTGGGTAAATAGACTGTTTGTATTGGACTGACTTATTAAATGGTTTTGTGGACCCGGACATAAATTGAACTCTACGTACCTTGAAAAAATAATATATATAATAAAAAAGGTTTAGTACATTGTTGCTTGAGTTTTTAGATTTTATAAATAGAGTGAAAAAATTACAAGTGTCTTATAGGAAGAGAAATAATTTTATGAACCTTTCCCACCATATCATTCACGGTTACTTATTAATTATTTAATAATTTTTTCATGACACTAATTTTAATTTTAAAAAATAAAATAAAATACACCGTAAATTTTCAGAAACCATAAAAATCTAACCATTATCTACCCTAACATCTCTTATCTCGAAATAAAAAGTAGTTTAATTATATATAAAATAAGGACACGTGTCTACAAAGCAACGGTTAAAGGTTGGTAGAATCATCACGGTTTCTTTGATCTGTCTCACCATACCAAAATTTCTCAGATGACGGTGACTGTTTTGACACGTGGCGCATTTAAAATATTTCTTCACCTCCTTATTCCAAGTGAGAAACCAGAATGAAACATTGCAGAATTAATTAATTATTTTGAAATATAATAATACAAAAAAATAGTTAAATATCACAAAATTAGAAATTATATCATGTATGAAAATTACATATTCAAAAACAAATACATGTTTAAAAGTAACATACAATAAAATAATAAAACGTAAAATTTCATATTACATAATAATAATACATGAAATATATAATATTAAAATAAATAAATTAAATTATGAATAAAAGTGAATTTAAATAAAAAAATATTATATTAAAACCAAGTCTAACTTGATACATTTTCAAATTTATGATATATTATTTTTATTTTATTTTATATAGTACATGATTTATATCACATGCAATTCAGATATACTATATTAAAATGTACATATTCTAAGATATGTTCTGTTAATTATATTTAAAAGAATATTGGTATATATTAGACAAAAATTATATATTTTAAAATATAAAATAATATAGATAAATTTAAAGATTATTATATAAATATAAGTGAGATTAGATAAAATTTAAGTCCCATAATTCGAACTAGGTTAAACTTAAATAATTGTATATAATATTGATATTACGCATATCAAGTCATGTAATAGTTTCTCTCTAAAATTTAAAAAAGAAAAAGAAAACTAAATGTAAAAATATGAAAAAAACCTGAACCTAATCATTCCGTAGCCGAATATTCGTAGGGAGCAGCAGAAGCGAAGTCAATAATTTTATTTAGTTAAATTATAAAATTTTCGAGGTAAAAGGTAAAATATTAGGTAAAAAAGAGAGCATAAATTGAATTATTAATTTTTATAGGGTAAATTATAATAGAGATTATTTATTTTTTATCATTTAATTATAAAAAGTTATAAAAAGATCATCCAATTATTAGTAGATATCTTTTTTGATCATCTAACTATTCAAATTTTTTTTAGTTATCACCTGGCTAATGTAAAAATGAAAACACTCAAAAATCCAATATAGTTGAGCGACCAGAAAGAGAAAATTGAATAATTGATAGACCATTTTGTAACTTTTCATAGTTAGATGATTACAACTGTAGTTTACCCATTTTATAATGGATTAATATGTAATTTTCTCATATTTATCTAAGGGGTCCTAGGCTTCTACCACCCTGCTTCGAATCTGGCACAGAATACGTGGTTTTTGTTTAGAGATCAAGACTAAATTACTAAAAAATGCTATTTTTTTAAATTACTGGATTAGGCCATTTTTTTTAAAAATTACGGAGCTAGGCCAATTTTACAAAAATGGTTCTAGTTGAAAACGCTTTGTATCACATCAGCACTAAAAGTGACAGCATCATATCTCATATTGTCTGGGAACAAGCTGTAAATGGATTACGAGTCTATATATACCTATATCCTACATTCCACATCGTTTAAGAAAAAAAAGAGATTTGAGGTCTATATAAAAGCATGTTTTATAAATTTTATTTCTGCACTAATAGATGGCACCAGAAAATAAAAAAAATTTGATGTTACCACTTTTAGTGTTAATGTGGCATAAAGTACTTTTAGTTAGAATTGTTTTCTTGCAAACCAGCTAAAATTGACCTAATTATATAAATTTTTAAAAAAATTCAATTTGATAATTTTTAAAAAAAGACATTTTTTTAGTAATTTAGTAAGAGATTAAAATATTTTACATTAATTAATTAAGAGAGTAAAAATAATTTCTCATTGTTCAAAGAAACATTTTCCCTCATTAAAAAAAAAAAAAACTCAAAACAAATGTGAATATAAGTAGGTTTCCTAACGAATGCAAGTGGTTTTATGAATGGATTTTTTTTTATCATGAATTTGCTTTTTCTAGAATATCGTGAAAATTAAAATGATATAAAGTAAAACTCAAAACAACCTGTGACCGGAATTCCCAGTCACATACATCGTGGATTCTGTTCATAGGCCTCAATTTCTTTCCACTGTTTTAACCGGCTTAGTCCGTTAGATATTTTCTCCTTTTTCAATAAATTATTTTCGTCGTTTAAATATTCAGAAACACTTATTGGGAAGGAGCCAAAGAGGTCATTGTATAAATAAGCAAAACCCTTTAAGTGCTTTTTCTTCTTTGATAACCTTCGATTTCAAGCTTCGCCGGAGCTTTCAATCGGCGGCAGAAAAGAAAGGAAAAACGAGTAATTATTTATATTTTATTTTTTTCACTTTCTTTGAAGTCCGAACCAAAAAGAGATCTGAAGTAAGTTACTTTCTTCATCAAACTAATAATTTCTTGTAAAAAATGGTCTAATAATTTTTCTTAGGAAGTCTGGAAATTTCACAGTTTTCGAGCTTCGAGATCCGATTTTCATGGTACCAAATGTGGTTTTATAGATCCCATAAGAGGATTTCCTTCTTTATTTGATGAATGGTGTTTTCAATTTCAAGTTAAGAGTGAGTGATTTCTAAGAATTACTTTTTTTCCCTCTAATTTTTATTTTCATTTTTTTTTCAGGTTATCAGTGAAGGATAAAGCTTACGGTGTGTAGGTTCCAATTTTGCAGAGCAAGCTTTTTTGAATTTGCTTAAGGTTAGAAAGCCATAACTTTATACCGCCAAAAGCTTTTACAAATGGTAGTGAAAGTTGCGGCAACGTCGGCGCGTTTACAATGGTCGAAGCCGAATCTTCCTCAGCCTCCTTCTTCTTCCCAAGCTTTAGCTTCAGCAATCTCTTCACCTTCCCTTCCGCGGCGTTGCCGCAGCGACGGCGCTCTCGTTCTCAAGGCCGTACAAAGACTGAACCGGTCGGCTCTGTTCGGTTCAAGCTCCACCAATATCCAAGGGTCCCGATCCTGCGATTTGCTCAAACCGAGATCCGGAACTTCACGACGAGCTTGCAGCGCAAGCTTAGACGCCTTTTCTGATGAAGAATTTTCCAAGAAAATCCAAGAATTGGCTCTCAGATTCCAGTTATCAGACAATGACGGCACAACCACCAACAGCAAAACTAACGGAGACGATTTAGTTTCCCAACGGGAAACGGAAACGGGAACCGTTCCCGATTTCGAAACTGAATCTTTTGAATTTAGTGAACAGTTATCAACTATAGAACGTAAAGCCAACAGCGTTGATCTTCCGGTTTCGCTGCGAATGATTAAGAGGAAATTACAATGGCAAGAAGGGTTTCGAGAGGCAGGGGAGTCGGCGTATTGTTCGATGAAGAAGGCGTTTTCCTCGATGGTGTTTATAATCCGGGAGCTCCATAGCTATACTCTGCAAATGCGAGAGCTTTTGTTTTATGAAGATTTACAAGGGATTCTCGTTAGAGTTCAAAAAGAGATGCACGCTTCATTCGTTTGGTTGTTCCAACAGGTCTTTTCACATACACCCACTTTGATGGTCTACGTGATGATCCTATTAGCGAATTATTCGGTTCATTCAATGGGAAGCAACGCCGCTCTGGCAGCAACCGCCGCTGCGAATCCGACGCCGGGGTCTTATGTTGCTATGGTTGACGTTCAAGATCAGAAGGATTCCAAGTTCGATTCTTCGTCGATAAAGTCATTTTCAGTGTCGTCATCGAGCGGGAAAACCCCTTCCATCGGGGGGAACAACGGCGGCGGTGGAAAAGTCAGGTCTGTAGCCAACGGAACAGACGGGGACGGTTGGTTTAACAAAGCAGACAAGTTCAGAACCATCTTTCCGGATGGTGCTTCCCAGTTATCATCCCCCGGAACAACAACAGAAACACAGAGCGAATCAACCAGAGAAGAAGAGCTCACTCTTTGGAACTCAATCGTCGATGAAGCTTCGAAAATGCTCGCTTCATACAGAGACGAAACGCTCGACCATGAAACAATTCAGAGATTCGTTTCGCCGGTGACGGCGAAAATCGAACCCGACGGTGATTATGAAGATTATAAAAGAACTGAGCTTCTTTATCAAACGGGGTTATCTCAAGACCCCACTAACTCTCTCCTCCTCGCCAATTACGCCCAGTTTCTCTACCTTGTTGTACATGATTATGAGAGGTACAGAATCTTCCCCATCTTTTCATTCAATTCTATTCAAATTTCCTTTCTTTTCAATTAAATCACTACTAATTCAAGATGAAAGTAAACCCGTACTCGATTACTGAGTTGATTAGTTCCAAGTAGGAATTGCAATAATTCTTTTTTTTCTTCGACGTATGAAATCATTTAGGTCAAATTCTGGTTTTGGCCCTTTATTATGTTAAAATTTAGAATTTAGTTCTTATTTTTAATTTGACATAAATTTTAGTATAATGGAAGGACTAAATCTAAAATTTGATTAATAATTTACAATGACCTTTTCAGAAATTATTATGATCCACTGTCGTTTTGCCCGTACCGGGATGGGTCTTTCTTGAATATCTTATAAAAGAGGAATGTGTGGTGGTTGTAGCAACATCGTAATGATTCCCCATGGCAAAATCGAAAATATCCCAATATGATACCTTTTTTTTGCACGTGATCACTCACGCGCTAATGTGTAGTTGTTAATGAACATTTGACTTTTGACTTGAAAAAAAAAAAAGATTTTTTTCCCCCAATTAGACGCGTTAGTTAAGTTAAACTTTACTACAGCTGTTATGACTAACGATATTTGGCGTTGAAAAAAAAAACAGAGCGGAAGAGTACTTCAAGAAAGCGGTAACAGTGGAGGCGGTGGATGCGGAAGCTTACAGTAAATACGCGAGCTTTTTGTGGAAAGCGAGGAACGATTTGTGGGCAGCTGAGGAAACCTTCTTGGAAGCCATTGAAGCAGATCCGAGCAACTCTTATTACGCCGCGAATTATGCTCATTTTCTATGGAACACTGGCGGGGAAGATACCTGTTTCCCTCTTGACTCTACCCAAGACGCTTAAACCAAAACAAAAAAAAGGAAATAAAAAATATTTTAGAAATATAACCCTGTGGAGTAAATCCTATGGCCTTCTTCTCTCTTCATTTGTTTGTTTTTTATTCTACCTTTTCTTCTTCCCGATTTTTGTTTACAAATCAAGGAAAAAAAAAAGCTATGTCATGAAAATATTTTAAAATGTTCATGAATTTCACGGTCTAATTGCTTTCTTTTCTTAACATTTTTATATCTTTTGAATTTATAATTCTTTTAAGTATAAATATAAATATATGTTCGAGTAATTATAATTATTAAATTATTACAATATAAATAAATTAAGAATTGGTATAATTTAAACTAAAATCTTTGCACATGACAATGACATGATAGAGTTTAAAATTCCATTTGCCAACTTATAAATTAATTTAATTTAATTTGATGAATTTTATTGACAAAAAACAAATATATTAACTTAATCCAAAGTATCTCAAATGATCCTAACCAAAATATCTCAGTGGTTTTTTAAAGAATAAAACTATTTTTATATTTATTTATAGTACATAAAAAAATAACTTTTTTGGAGTTTATTTGTCCTTAAAATATGAAAGTACAAAGAAATAAGTCGTAGTTAGTTGTTATAGAAACTAGTGTTATTGTTTTGAATACGCGTAAGCATAAGGTTGGAGGAAGGTGGGGGCTAATAGAGGTGCATGGAAGTAGGGATTCACGTGAGGAAGAGACATGGAATGGAAGGAAGCTGGCGGCAATGGGTTACCTGTTTACCACTGTGCGGTACCCTCTGCATCGCCACTTCATATCTGCAATTGAAGATGGATACTTACCCCTGTGGATGCCCGATTAGTGTTAGTGCGGCATGTTTGAAGTATTTTTCCTCTATATATAATTTTTAATCTAATATTATTAATAGTAATTTTTTATTCTCACTTCACGACTGTAGTTGTATTTGAATCTAAACATATTCTATCACTATTTTTAATTTCACTGTTACAATATTTAATCTTATTATTACAGTAACTAATCTTACTGCTACCGTTATTTTTAATGTAGATTTGTATAGATGATATGTTTACTTACGGTTAATGTAAAAATAATTTTGACAGTGAGATTAAATACTACAACATGAAACAAAAATTAAACTAAACACACCACATCGCACCGCTCATCCAAACCTACATTATTAAAAATAAAGACACAATGAATTTGCATTTAAACACGAAAAAGGGGGCTGGCATGGGCCTTGACTCCCCTAAAATGAAAAATTACCATTTAGGCCCTCTAAATTCTTTTAAAATTTCAAATTAGTAAATGTAAAATTATACTTTGGTCTACCCTAAAATTATAAACATTCGGTTTAATCCTTTAAAAATTATAAAGATATAGACTAAAAAATTAAAATTCCATTTACCCATAAAAAATTGTTTTGCCACCGTCCCTAAATCTAAATAAAGCAAAAATTAATTTAACCCTCAAAATAGATTAATATTTAAAAATCTAAATTAATCTGATGCCAAAGTAACTGGTTTTTTTTAAAAAAAAAAAATTTAAAAGTTCACTTTGTTCGGTTCACACCAGACCACATGACCAATTATAATTAGTGTTTCGTATTTGGTCAAAATAAAAATAATTTTAATTGTATGTTTCCTCTTAAATTGCATTCAGAAAAAAGTTGGATTTGACGTACAAAATATCAAAATGGGAGATCAGAAGGCGATTATGTTTGTACCACATCTTTTCATCTTTGGTGATCATGCTTTTGATTTTTTGGTTATGGAATACAGTGTGTGTCTGTGTCGACTAATTAATGGTTTTTGTTTTCGTAATTATAAAGTATTTAATCAAGAAAAAGGGAGCAATTACAGAATAAATTAAAAACCAATTCCTTTTTGTCTGATTAGATATCTTTTCCAACCAATGGCTCCCCTTTACTATAAATTAAACATAATAGTGCTGTTGTTTGATGGATTTTGGATTTTTATTTTTTTTATAAGATAATAACATAACAAACTCCATGTATCAACTACTCGTAAATGGTAGATTTTAAATTTAGATATTTTAAATGCAAATAAACCAGCTTTCGAAATTATTTAGTGTATTATCGAGTTTTTATGCTCTATACATCACAAGATATAAAGTTAGGGGTTGACAAATGTTCTATAGAGATATAGTAAGATATTTAAAAAATAAATATTAAAAAAAAAAAGACACATGTCAATTTTTAAAGTTATTAGTCAAATGAAAAATCTATACTACCAATATACCAACATAGGAGAAATTATTTTATGGACCCGTCCCACCACATCATCCATGGTCCCTTTTAAATTATTTAATGACATTTTAATAATTTGTTTATGTTATTGATACATAGTTTTGATAATTTTTTTATCTCGAACCTCGAATCTTAAACTTTAAACCTTAAACCTCGAATCTTAAACCTTTTTAGGGTTTAGGGTAAAAAATTACCAAAATTATATGTTAATGACATGAAAAAATATTGTTGAAATGTCATTAAATAATTGAAAAGGGACCATGAATAATATGATAGAAAGGGTCCATAAAATAATTTCTCTATAGATAGTGTTAAGCATTTTTATGTTCATTTTTTTTATCTATGTCAATTCTCCATTATTTTCTTAACTTCTTTAGGAGAGAGAATATTACAGGCCATCTCAGTGTGGGAGAATGCCTCTTATTTTGACTAAATTTTATTTTAACTTTTCTTATCCCAGTTAAACTCTGTTTTTAGTTTCCCACTTAAACTTTGATTAACCTAGAGTTGTTGTAGTCATTTATGCTACGAATTTCAGCCTATAAATAGGCCTTAGTTACTCTAGGTTTTACACAACAACAAAAAAATTTAGATTGAGGGAATTTTGTTCTTTGTTTTTTTTCTTGTGGGGTTTCGGGTTTTTCTTTTAATTCTCTTCATCTTTTGTATTCTAATTTATTATAGCAAAATCTCCTTTTGTCCGTAGTTTTTTTATCCTCTTTTAAGGAGTTCTTTGTTTTAAAGGGTTTTTCTTGTGGGGTTTTGAGTTTTTCTTTTAATTCTCTCCATATTTTGTACTCTCATTTATTATAGTGAAATCTTCTTTTGTTTGTAGTTTTTTAATCTCTCTTGAGGAGTTTTTCCACGTAAAATTTGAGTTTTGATCTTTTCGATTCTTATTTTATTCAATTTATTGTTATTTAATCGAGTTTATCCCCTACAAATTGGTATCAGAGCTAGTTCAATTTTCGCAATAAACATGTTCAGAGATAACAATATCAAGGTTTGATATTGAGAAGTTCGGCGAAATTTTAAATTTCAGTTTGTGGTAAGTTCGGATGACAACAATACTGGTTTAGAATGGTTTGAAAAAGGTCATTACAGAGAAGAAGCCCGCAGATATGAATCAGTCAGAATGAGAAGAGCTCGACGAGAAGGCTTTGTCTGCTATTCAATTATGCCTCACGAGTAATGTGTTAGAGGAGGTTCTGATGGAGAAAACAACATCCGCGTTATGGAAGAAACTAGAAGCCTTATATATGATGAAATCTTTAGCCAATAAGTTAGTATTAAAACAACGTCTCTACACGTCCAGAATGACCAAAGGTGAGTCCATTAGAACTCATATTAGCAAGTTCGTTACCTTTCTTAGTGACTTAAAGAATCTCGAAACAGAGATAAGTGATGAGGATCAAACTATGTTATTGTTATGCTCTTTTCCATCTTATTAAACTTTTAGGGAAACTCCGATTTAAGGGAGAGATCGTCTCTTGTTCGAGGATGTGAAGGGGAATCCTTTGAGCAAGGATAAACTCGACAACGAGTTAGGCCCAAACAAAAAATCAGATGAGCAAGCCTCAGTTCTAGTTACAAGAGGCATACAACAAACCAAAAAGACAGATCGAAACAGATCTAAAGCAATATCCAAATCCAGAAATCGTGACAAATATCGTAGCTATTGTAAAAAAGGTAGGTCACGTTAATGTAGAATGTTGGAAACTTCAAAATAAAATCAAAAGGGATGCCGAAAACGACAAGAAAGATAAAAAGAAAGTCGAAATTGTTGATGCTAGTGTACCTGAAGAAAGAGGTGATGATTTCTTGTTAATTTTCCAAATGGATCTTAGATTCAAGGTGCTCCTATCACATGTGTCCCAACAAGGACTAGTTCTCCATGTACAATTCAATTGAAGGTGGAGTTGTATTGATGGGGAATAACTCTCCATGTAAAATATTCAAAATCAAAACAGTACAAATTAGGATGCACGACGAAATTATTCGGACATTGTCAGATGTTAGGTATGTTCTTGATTTAAAGAAAAATCTTCTCTTATTAGGAATTTTGGATTCTAACGGTTGTATGATAGTCATTGAGTCAAATGGCTTAAAAGTTTTTTATGGGGATTTTGTTGTGATGAGAGGATAGAAAAAGGATAGTCTATACGTTCTACAAGGGTCAACAGTTACTAGTACGGTTGCGATTATCGAAGAAAAGCCAAAATCGCCACCACGTCGTGATGAGAATCAACTTGATGTCGCGACAACATGACATGACTCTTTCTCCATCAATTCCAATTCAACCAAACTTTGACACATGCGATTGGGTTATATGAGTGAGAAAGGTATAACAGTCTTATGCAATAGAGGTCTTCTCAAAGACATTAGAGTTGTTAAGTTAGATGGGATTTTAGATTCTATTAATTCTGATTTATAGTGTCCATTTTCTGACATCTCAAAAGAAGGTAATAAATATTTTTCAATTTTTATTGATAATTAGTTTATTTCTTGAAACAGAAAAGTGAAGTCTTCAAAATCTTCAAACCGTAGAAAACACTGTTAGAAAAATAAACCAAAAAATCTATGATGCGATTGAGAACTGATAATCGTCTTGAGTTCTGATCATCAGGATTTAATGATTTTTGCAAACACGAAGGAATTGAAAGACATCAAACCGTTTTTGAAACTCTGCAATAGAATGGAGTTGCAGAAAGAATGAACAAAACTTTGTTGGAAAAGGCTCGATGCATACTTTCTAATGCAGGCTTAAGAAAGGAATTTTAGGTTGAAGCCGTAGACCTGGCAAGTTATTTGTTAAATCGTTCTCCTCGTCAAACATTGAATGGTAAAGTTCTAAAGGAGATATGGTTAGGTAATCCTCCTAATTATTCTAATTTTAGAATTTTCAGTTGTCTTGCTTATACTAAGCCAAGAAAAACTCAAACCAAGGGTCGTTAAATGTATCTTTCTGGAATACTTTGTTGGTACAAAAGGTTTTAAGTTGTGGTGTTCAGAATCTGAAAAAAGAATTGTTAGCAAAGATGTTATGTTTGATGAATCTGCTATGTTTCAATCAGAAAGTGAGACTTCTCCTTTTAAAGACACAACAAAATAGAGTGTTTCGAGTAAGGTAGAGTTAAAAGCTGAAAGAAGATGCGGCGTCTTGACGAGAAAATGCCGAACATCGTAATGACGTGATGAATAGAGGTCTCGTCTCGATGAAGAGTCACACGACTTCATCACAACATGACAAAATTTTGATTCATGTAAGATTGAAGCTATTTCAGATCTGTTTAGGGTTCCATCCAACCCTTAAGTACCCTCATCATCTCAGTTAACTAATTATAAGTTGGCTCATGATAGGAAAATGCAAGAAATCTGACTACCACAAAAATATTATAAAGGAAACCTCGTGGCTTATGCTTTAAGTATTGTCGAGAGCATTGATTTAATCGATCCTTCGTGTTATTATGATGTAATTCAAGCCTCCGATTCTAGCAAATGGCTCATTGTAATCGAAGAAGAGATGAAATTGCTTCTAAATAACGAGACTTAGAGACTAGTTAAACCGCCAATCGGTAAAAGAATCATTGGTTGCAAATGGGTGTTTAAAAAGAAGGAAGGTTCGGTCTCAACGACACTAGGTACAAGGCAAGATTGTTTGCAAAGGGCTATAATCAAGTGGAGGGAGTTGATTTTTATGATGTTTTCTGTCCTGTTGTGAAACATACGTCCATTTGGGTGCTTTTGGCCTTTATTGCATCAAATAATCTTGAGTTAAAATAGTAAGATGTACAAACTTTTTTCCTTCACAGTGACCTTAAAGAGGACATCTACATGCAACAACCAGAATACTTCAAAGTTGAATGCTAAGAAGATCATGTTTGTCTCTTACAAAAATCTTTGTACGGTTTGAAGCAGTCTCCTTGGCAGTGGTATAAAAACTTTGACTTTTTCATGTTGAGTATTGGTTTTTCTCGAAGTAAGTATAATAGTTGTGTTTATCTACAATGTCTGGATGATGGTTATTTTATATATTTGCTGCTTTATGTTGATGATACGTTAATTGCGACTAACAATTCATCTGAAATTGCTCATCTTAAAACCATGTTTAACTCTAAATTCGAGATGAACGATTTAGGTACAGCAAAGAAAATTTTGGGGATGGAAATTCTGAGAGATTGCATTCTGGGAAATTATTTTTATCATAACAAAATTATATCAAGAGGATCCTTGAGCGGTTTGAGATGTAAGATGCAAAATCGATAAGTAATCCTTTAGCTGCACACTTTAAACTTTCTATTTTAGATTCCCTATAGAATGAAGGAGATAAAAGGTACATGTTAAAAGTACCTTATTTAAGTGTAGTTGGAAGTTGGATGTATGCAATGGTATGCACTCGTCCCGATATTTCACATATTGTTAGTGTTGTTAGCCGATACATGGACAATCCTGGTAAGTTACATTGGCATGTAGTTAAGTGGATTTTTAGATATTTACAAGGTACTTCTAACATATGATTAGAGTTTAGAAGAACTCAAAAGGATTTAGTCGAATGTGTTGATTCTGATTATGCAGGAGATTTAGATCGAAGAAGGTCTCTCACAAGTTACCTATTTACTTTTGGGAATTGTGTCATTAGTTGGAAAGCAACACTTTAAGCTATAGTGACTTTGTCGACTACTGAAGCAGAATACATGGCAATTACAAAAGCAGTAAAAGAAGCAATTCGGTTAAAGGGCCTGTTCAGTGAACTGGTAAGTGAAAAAGGGGTAACTATCGTATATTATGATAGTCAAAGTGCCAAACATCTCACCAAAGATCAAATGCATCACAAGAGAAAGAAGCACATAAACATTCGTTATCATTTTGTTTGAGAGGTGATCATTCAAGGGGATATTCTGATTCTTAAAATTGGCACAAAATACAATCTAACCGACATGTTTACAAAGATCCTTCCAGTTTCAAAGTTCGAGCATTGCTTAGATTTGGTAAGTATCCGACGAAGAATTACTTGAACCCGTAATAGGGCTCGGCAAGGGAGTTGGTCCAAATACGAGTCAAGGTAAAGATTTGTAGGAAAATGCCTCTTATTTTGACGAAAGTTTATTTTGACTTTTCTTCTCCCAGTTAAACTCTATTTTTAGTTTCCTACTTAAACTCTTATTGGCCTAGAGTTGTTGTAGTCATTTATGCTACTAATTTCAGCCTTTAAATAGGCCTTAATTACTCTAGGTTTTCCACAATACAAAAAATATTTAGATTGAGAGAATTTTGTTTTTTGTTTCAAATGGTTTTTCTTGTGGGGCTTTGAGTTTTTCTTTTAATTCTCTCCATCTTTTGTACTCTCAATTATTATAATGAAATCTGCCTTTTCCCGTAGTTTTTTATCATCTCTTGAGGAATTTTTTCACATAAAATTTACGTGTTTGATCTTTTTTATTTTTATTTTATTCACTTTGTTCGTTGTTTAATCGAATTTATCCCCTACAATCAGAAATTCAATTTTATGGATTAAAATAAAAAATTTAAAGTATAAGAGTTGAAAATAAAAAAAAAAATTAAATAGGGGTTAAATTGAATATTTAAATAATTGGGAGGAATTACAATCATTATCAATCTATTTAACCAAGGGTCTAAATCCTTGTCTACTCTCTTTTGCTACGTTTCCAAAGAGAAAGTGTGGGTGGAAATTCAGAAGTAGTCATTGGCTTTAATGATTCCAACATTTTAAATTTTAGTTAAAAGGTTTGCTTTCAAACTAAACAATTGGGTAACCTTTCTTTTTCAAAAGATGGCACTTAAGCACTAACTGGTGCTTTTATATTAGTCCTCAATTAATTCATGTCAACAATTTTTTTTATTTTACTTGGTTTTCTCCATTTCATATTGATTTAACAACAATTCAAAAGGTAACATAGCATTATATCTGGGGAATAAAATTTATTGAGCACTTTGAATAGCATAAATATAACTTTTCTAAACATTGTTTCTTGAAAACTCCTTTGAAAATTTTACTGTTAAAGTTGAAAATGTGTTCTGAAAACGCTTATTGTTGTCAAATTTGAACTTTTTAAAAAGATAAAATGTATATTTTTTATATGATGTTATAATGTAGAAAACATATATTTGAATTATATTCAAATTCATTAAGATTATAATAAATAAAATATATAAACTTAAATTATAATAAAAATACTAAAAAGAAAATTTCCTTCATAATACTCCTACCACCATAATTTTTAGGACTTAGGTGCCCAAATTATATTTGTTATACTCCTACCACCATAATTTTTAGGACTTAGGTGCCCAAATTATACTTGTTATACTCCTATCTTGACTTGGGCAAGTGGAAATTTGGGAAGCAACTAAAGAGATAAGTACAAATGGCCCTCCCCCTTATACTGTCTAAATAGTTACTCAATGACCAGCCATTTGCATGCCCCTTACCACTCGTGGGGAGATCGTCCATCCTTATCTACCTAGTTGAACCTTCTATGGGACAACTCAGGTCTAACAACCTCGTACTACCTCATTAAATGGAATGCCAGAGCCGTATAGTGGCGGAGATAGAGAGCTGGAAGGGGCCTCAACCCCCCTAAAATGAAAATTTTCATTTAAGCCCTTTATAATATATAAAATTTTAAATTAATAATGGTAAAATTACACTTTGACCCCCCCAAAATGATAAAAAATTAATTTAGTCTTTTAAAAATTATAAAGATAGAGATTATTAAAATGGTGACGTAAAAATACAATTTAATTTCGGGCCCCCAAAAAAATTTTCTGACTCTGCCACTAGAGCCATACACGATGAGGAACCTTATCTTGAGATTTTTGGTGACATAATGTAGCTAGGAAGGAGAAGCCTCGCATCTAAATATCCTAGGGCACAACATAGAGAGGTGTCCTTCCTCTTTCTCAGTAACCCTAGATTACAACAGCACATGTCCTCCTACTCATTCTCCTCATCTCCTGTTTCTACTTTTCCTCATTAAGAATTTTGGCTCTTTGTCTATCACAAATGAACAAACCTCCTTGTCACCATCACCATCTCCTTGTATATTACCCAGGGGCGAAGCCAGGAAAATTTTTTAGGGGGGGCCGGATGAAATTTTAATTTTTTATAGTTTATATCTTTCTAATTTGTAAAGGATTAAATCGAATTTTTATAATTTTAGGGGGGACCAAAGTGCAATTTTACCTTTTTTAATTTAAAATTTGTAAAAAATTTGAAGGGCCTAAATAGAAATTTTACCTTTTAGGGGGGGCCGGGGCCCATGCCAGCCCCCCCTGATTCGCCACTGATATTACCCTTGCTGATATCCAATATCAACAATACTTCAAATATATAAATCATATTTTAGATAATAAAATCACGTACAAATGTAAACATTACAAATTGAAGTATATAATGATATGCATTCTAACGGGGGTTAAGGAATAATAGGAGCCAACATTACATTTGCAAAATCAAAAAGCTATAAAATTTGGCATTTTAGCTTGGATTAAAAATTCTAATTTAATAAGATAATTTAGTTTGAAAAGATTCTATTTTATTATTGTTATTTACTTGAAATTATGGTAACATAGCTTAAAATAGTTATATAAATGCTGATTGATGTTAACCCAAACACTGGTACCATTAAAGTAGTCAAGTAGACAAAAACAAATAGAACCTCCACAAAACAATGACAACCCTTTTAGTGTTGGTTTTGATTTGAAGTAAAAAAGGTGACAAATTGAGATTAAGGCCAGGCATATGCACATGCACATGCACATGCAATTGTGTATATTCAAGTCAGTGAATTAACCCGTTGGAGGAGGGTGAGGCTGTAACGTTGTTATTGTCGTTTCTTTGTTATTCTCTGCTCAAAAACATCATCTACCCAACACCTACCAAATCAATTAATATTGGAAGGAAACTCTTTCCTTTTGTTTTTCCTCTATTCTCCCTTCTGCCAAACACAATCTGACAATTCTTCGAGGTGAATACTGCAGTGATGGTGATACTTAGCTTCTCTTCTCCTACTAAGTAAATAATATAATCTAAACAAGTAAAATCTTCTTCGGCTTGTCAGTTTGATTTTGTATCGAATAAATCTAGATTTATTCAATTCAAATTTAAAAGCCAAATTTTTCTTCAAGTCTGGGTCATTACATATTTGAATTGATAATTTAGCTCAAATCATTTTGAATTTAAATCAGATTTAAGTTCATGTTCGAGTTGTATAATTAAATCCAACTAGATCAGGTTTTTTAGTTCAAATTGATCGATATAGGTTTTCGAGTTTTAGTCCAAATTTACAGGTGTAAAACAATCCCATATCTATCCTCTTAGTACTGCCCCACGCCCATCTCTCTTACATTCCCTTCAAAAGTACCAAAGAGGGGGAAAAAGTAATCCAGCCATCTGTATACACGTATGTACAAATGCAAAATGAAACTAAAATATTTGGAATTAAAAGCTTTAAAATTAAACAATTTTACAAACGTAGAGAACCAAGTTAACAACTTGACAGCTCTTCTTTTGCTTGCGTTTGTATGTCTATCAATACCCAAAACAAGGGAAAGAAGTTTTATGAGAAAAATAATAAAGTTACAGCTACATATCAAGGGAATTACATACAATCCCTTTCGCTAGGTTGTTTCCTCAAAAAGAAAAGAAAAATGCAAAACATGCAATTATTCTGTTGACTAATGACCTTTCCGAGTTGTGTATAGGAAGTTGTATTTTTAAGGGTATGCTTAATCCTTGATATTGCAATCAAATTTTGTTTCCTAGAACTTTGAAAAGTTTTATTTGCTCCTTACATAAGGAGAAGCTATGTTTACTATATCTTGTCTGCACATTTTCCTGTTCTTGGATCATGACATTTTGGCTCTGGCAAAGAATATTCCAGCAGATAAACCTGGAAGAAGCATGCATTGATCGAACATAAGATGAAAATCTGAGTGTAGGCATTTTGTTCATAGTAAATGCGGGGTCAAGTCATTTCATTACCAAAAAGTATGCTGAACATGTTTGGTACACTGAGTGGAACTTTGAACAGCATGAGTCCGGCTATGGAGATGGGAACCTTGTTCAAGGAACCTACAAGACTGTGAAACAAGGATATGATGTCAGTGTTATTGTCATGTAGTCATCACATTCAGGCACGAACGAAGGATATACTGCACAATACATGATTAAAAAGATTAGAGCAGCATGCAAATGGAGGGAATTGGAGACTAATATACTATGACATCTATAAACAAAAGTAATATGAAAACTATAATGTACTCCAAATCAAGCATTACTCGAAAAGAAATCTCTGCTAGAAGAATGGATTAAAACAGATAGCACTTATTTGCTTTGTTAACAAAGTACACAAATGTTCCCTGAAAGTAGATTGATATCTAATTATATATACGAGCATAAAGATTATCAGTGGTTCATAAATTTCCAGGAGCCACTCTTTCTAACAATACGTAAGAGGCATAGGCCTTTCGAGGAGTAGCTGTGTAACACTATCGAGTTTAATCATACATAAAACTAAATACCTGTAAGTGGTTGGTCCTGTTTGATGCAAAAACCACATGGATGTGAAGCTAATGGCAAGTCCAAGCAACCCACTAGCTGTTGCAACAACCCAAAACACTGGCAATTTAATCACATCGCTGGAAAATCAAAATGGCAATTGTCAGAATGCGAAAGATGATATTTCCATGATGGAGAACTTATATAACTGTGACAAACTGTAATTTAAGGTGTTTACGCACACATTTATTACATATTCCCATTCGTTCAAAACGAAAATCAAGAAGATTGCGAAGGGTAGAGACAACAAATTATTCAGTAAAACCATGGACACGTTATTAAGTGATCCTGATTTGGTTGCCTGCTTAGCTTTATCCATGGCAAGCCGCAAAGTAAGCTGTCACAAATTGCAAATGTAGATCATTAGGTAACCATAAAAGTACAAATAGATCTGCACAAAAACCATACTTCCCATAGTCTAAGCTAGAGATGACAGATCTCAAAATCATAAGTTGACTAAATAAAGAAAATATTCAAGGCATACCGAATAGGCAGCTGTTAAGATGCAATTCAAAATCTGCCATGTATACCCTTTGGCATCAAATGAGAGATCTGTAATACCACCACTGACAGCAGAGATAATCTGCAGCAAAATGACAATCTTTGCAATCAATTTTAAAAGTTTTGAAGAAAGGAAAATTTGCACTCTTCACTGTGAGAGAGTAGCTTTTTTCAGGGGGAGTTCATATTTGTTGAAGAGTTTTGACTTTGATTTGTGTTCCCCAAATAAAATCAACAGTAAGAACTGCTGAAAAAGAAAAAAATTTTAACTTCTAATCGGATATTTTCCCATTATTAACTTTTAAGATTCTGAGAACAAATCAGTACTCAAGGTGGTTAGAAGCAAACAATTTCTGGCGACAGTAGCATACAGTTCATACAGAAGTAGAGAATTAGTTTTCCTGAATCAGATAACCACAAGTAGTAAATTTACCATCATAAACATTGCTGTCCACACTTTCTGATTTTGATGCTTTCGGAAAACATAATATTCTCCAATTGCTGTTAAAATATTCGTCATGTTCTTTAGGATGGTCACCATTGCTATATTTATGTATTTCAAACTGAAATGAAAAACACAGAAAATTGAGAGCTGGAGTCCACTTAGCTTCACTTTTTGAGTAAATAATATACGAGGAATACGCTGGAGGTGCAGTATGTAACATACCTATACATTCCCGACACAAGCATGCCAACAAAGATTATATTTACAGGGAGCCAAACCCTGATCAGCTTCCAATTCAGCTTTTCGACTGAAACTGCTCTACACAGACCCAATATGGCAACAACTACACAACTTATCAGATTCTGCAGTGCAATACAGGAAAAAGAATGAACTTCCACCCTCACAAATTTTTAACAGTTCGCATAAAATGAGGCATTGATAGGTGATCACAGATAGGACTAATGTTCAAAGATGCTAAGAATTCTGCATGCTTTTCAGTTTCATCTTAAAGACATAATACAGCTGAGAGAAACTTGCTTATGATACTCATGACAAGACATTTTGCTTACTTCAAATGCTATAAAGCTATTGAGGAGTAGTGACATACCTGATAAAACATCAATGATATTCCTGCATTAAAATTATAACTTGAGAGAACAACTTTATTCAGCAATATCATGCTGCACGAAGAAATGCAGTAGGCTGTTCCGGATATAAGAGGACCAGATCTTCTTCCAAATACATGTGCATGTTTATCATTCCGATCAAATGGAAGATTGAAACTGTCACCAATTACTACTTTATTCCCTTTAAATAACCTGATGAAAGAGTGAAATATACATCAAATTGACCCAACAAAACTCACTTTTAAAGTGGAAAATTTGATCATATAGTTCTGTATGATCATATTACTTTATACACCATGAATGCAAACAAATTAGATAGTAGTTTAGTACTGTATATACATTAGGAGAAATCCAGAAAAGCAAACTTTTAAATATGGAAAAAGCAACAACTTGATCTCCGATCAAAATTCTTTGTCAAGCAGAGCTAATCTAAGTTTAAAATATTCAAAGACAATAGGACAAGGAGTATATCAACTGTGATCATTGGCTCATTTCATTGTTGTGCAATTCATAACCAGCCAATTTCTTGTCTTTCAAGCTTGGACATGTAGTGTATATAAATTAGACTCGTATTAAAATCAAATTAATAAAACAAACATACATTACAACGAAGTACACATAAAAAGATAGAACTCATAGAGATGAATGAAAAATAAACCGTTAGAAGTTGAAACTTGTTGGTAAATCTACCTATCAGTCAGTGTACCATTCTCAACATTTGGGGTGATACTGCCAAGTGACTTCTGCCCTTGCTTATGGATTTCATTTAGGATCTCATATACTCTATTAACCTTTTCATCTGAAGTCACTTTCTCATTCCAAGAGCTTAATTCTGATTCCTCAGAATCACGGCAAACAACCTCATCTAACTTGATATTCGACATGTCACTGACCTGCATATGAGAAAAAAGAAACATGAGATTTAGAACTATCAGCTCCAAATTGCCATTGCCAAAACTTCAAATGAGAACTTGCCAAGGAAGTGAAAGAATTCGAATTTCTAAAGC
Source organism: Gossypium australe (assembly GCA_005393395.2). Lineage (NCBI taxonomy): Eukaryota > Viridiplantae > Streptophyta > Magnoliopsida > Malvales > Malvaceae > Gossypium > Gossypium australe. The sequence goes on from CM016615.1 coordinate 98,915,489, forward strand.
ATGAAAACAAGCTAGTAGACAACTTCAATGAAGCAATAATGCCACAAGTAGAAGCTTCCGAAGCAAATTATATTGTTATCTCTATCCATATTCAGATTCATAAGTTGTGAATTTGAGAAACAAGAAGTTGCCCTGCTTTTGTCACTCTAATTTTGACCATCCCAAAAAAAGAAAAAGAAATTGCCACTAAGGGAAATTTAAAGCAATATAGTCAATTCAATTGAAAACCCTTGTCAACAATGCCAAGATTTTATCAAACATTTGGCAAACATAAAAACAAAATTCAAAAAATTTAAACATAACCCAAGAATTTGAAGAAGTTACCAATTTGATTGGTTCCCTTCAAGCTTCAAATTCAGTAACCTCCCACCCTGAAAGGTTATAGAGGGGGAAAAATGAAGGGATGAGAGTCCAATCAAAGGCGTTGGAAATGAAAGAGGGAACTGAACCGACAGAGGCAAAGGAACATGCAAAAGACGTGAAAACTGAATGTGAAAAACTCTTTTGAAATGGCACGCAAAGGGGAAGAAAAATGAGAGATCCAAAAGTATGGAGAAAGACAAGTTTGAAGTATAAACCTTTAAATGCGTAGTGGAATGAGCGTGAAAAAAGCGAAATGGAGAGCGAGATTCCAGGCAAGTAAGGGAATTTGAATAATGGATCTTGGAGCAACTCCCGAGGTTGCCACAAAGTCAAATGTTGTCTGAATTTCGCCATTGTAAACTGAACAAGCAACTCAGTCCACTTTTTCCGATTATGGATTTATTTGTATTTTAATTCAAGGGTTGAAGGTGTTGGGTGACAGACACATGGATTCCCCTCTTTTGATGAGTTTCCAGCGGAATATATGCCTTTCTTTTTGGTACGAAAATGGAGGAATTTAAAGCCCACCAACAAACTAATTTGAGCTTTAACGCTTCATCTTTTTGCCCCGAAGAAAAAAAGCCCTAAACTTGGAGTAGCGATGTCATAGCATTGGATGCCCAAAGTGATGAGATTCATTCATAAAAAAAACAAGTTACCAAGCAATACAAAGCCCATGAGTTGAGCCCAACTAAACAAATAGGTTCTCAAAGAACCTTAGTAGAATGCTTCCGTCATGCATGGGGAAGAGAGGGAAAATGCCACTGTGAAACCCCAAAAAAGACGTTGACAACCACCACAGGATTGAAAGGACACCAAATGGAGGAGGAGCCAAAGCCAAGCACTGGCAACACAACCACCACAAGCAAATCTTATGCAATGGCACCGTGACAGCTGAGGGTCATAATCGATGAGACTTCAAAAAAGGGCTTCATTGCATTAAAGGAAAAAAGAAGCAGCAAAGTCTGTCAAAGGCAAGGCTTTAACAAAGACAAGAAGGATAAACAATCAAACATGGGAGAACCTATGGAGCAAATAGACAACCACCTCTCACCAACGATCACAAACCGTTAGAAAGGAGGCTAGATCTTGAAATCATTATGCTGAATGACATAAATAAAAAAAAAAAAAAGAAAAAAAATTGAAATAAAGATGTGAGTGGTGCCAACCCGGAGGTTGAGTGGTTGCTCATAGGAAGCTAAAAAACCAAAGAGAACTTAGGAGTGAAGGACCTTATAAAGAGAAGGGAGAAGAAAAATTTAGAGATAAGTGTAATGCTATACAAGATTTTTATTTTTGTGTAGTTTCTTTTACAAGAAATATTGATTTGATTTAGTTTTTTTAACAAAAAAAAATCGGTTTCCATTAATTAAAAGCAAGGAAAGATGGTGTTGGTTTAATGCACCAACTCACTAAACCATAGGGGTGTTCAGTTGGTTAACCGACCCGAAATAACATTAACCGACCTTTCAAAATTTTTAACCGTTAACCGAACCAAATTTTTTTCAAAAAAAATTAACTGAACTGAAATTTTTTCGGTTAATTCGGTCGGTTAATCAAATTAACCGAAAATTATATGTTTTTTATTTTTAGTTAAAAATTAACCGAATTAATCGAATTACCCGAATTAACCGAATTACCCGCAATTAATCACTATATTTTATTTTTATTTATTAAATTATTTGTAATTTTTGTGATTGGGTTGGATTGGGTAATTGGGTTGGGTTAGATATTTGGGTTTGGATTGGGTTTAGGTGAATAGTGGGCCTATTTATATATTATAATTTTATTTATTAATTTTTTCGGTTAAACCGAAAAAATTCGATTAACCGACTGGTTTCGAACCGAATTAATCGTTAACCGAAAAATCACAAAAAGAATTAACCAACCCCGACCGAAAAAATTCGGTTAACCGACCGATTAACCGAATTCGGTCGGTTAACCGAATTTTTTCGGTTTTACCCGAATTTTGCACACCCCTACTAAACCATAAGACAAATAAAGAACCCTCGGGCCCCTCAATACATTGTCCAAGATTTGAAAAGGCAACCAACAGATAAGGAAAGGTAAAAGATTAGAAAGTCTCCAAATTCCAAAGCAGTCAGGTGCAAATTAATTCTGATGAAACCATCGTTGCAAGTCCCTTTTGGCCGCCCGTTCCACCATAAATGACGCTTTCTCTATCCAGTATTGCTAGACCAAGAATCGACAACCTTCTCCAGCCAGTGTGTGAGCAATGATGTTGGCTTGTCTTCCAACAAAACAAAAGGTGACTTTTGCAAATATCCCCAATTTTGCCTTAATATCTTGAATAAATGGGCTAATGATAGACTTGTCTAGCGCAGGAGAATTCAATTTCTTAGTGGCAGTAAGTGAATTGCTCTCCACCTATACTGATCAAAATCCTAACTCAGCCGCAAAGATGATGGCCTACTCATACACCCGTGCTTCGGCACCATGGTAGGGGTAAGTACATGCAACCATAGTAAGACCTGAAGAATTTTTAGCCAGTACTCTTGAGATAGAAGTTTTTGTATTAGGGCTAAAAGATGCATCAAAGTTAAGTTTAATACTATCAGAACTTGGTGGTACACATTTCTCCTGTTTAGGTAAAAAAAACTGATGGATTTAGTCCACCCAGAGCCTCTAGCTCTAATAGGTGTGCCTTAATAAACACTGTTAAATCCTACACTGATTATCTAACACCCTCATGAACAAGCTTATTTCATGCATACCAAACCAAATTGCCCAATAAGATATCACCAATAACTTCTCTAATCTTGTGTTAGGTTGCATGAAAACATCTGCTAACCATGTTTTATAATCTGAATTATGTAAGGTAAGGATAGTCGTAACATTCAATGAGTCCAGAACTTCCTTGGAAACAGAGCAATGTCGTAACAAATGGTCAATAGATTCTTCAGCTGAATTGCACAAGGGATAGACATTTTTAACTTGTAGTTTTCTGCGTTGTAAATTATCAAAAGTTGGTATATAATTTTTTGCGAATCTCTATACTCTAATCTTGATTTTTGTTCGGAGTCGTAGTGCGCACAAATTAATGTAGAATGTTGTAACTAAATTAGGCATGGCTGTAGAATGTAGACCCTTGTTTTGTAACTCCTCGTCTAGCAGAAGCTTGTAACCACTATTAGAAGAATATTCACCAAAACCTTCATGTCTCCACACCAATTCGTCTATTGGCTTTGATTGGGCAAGTGGAATACATATGATTCTCTCTACATAGTCTTCATAAAAAAAGAGTCTCACTCTTTCTTCTACCCAGGTATTGGAATTATGATTAATTAATTTTGATACTTTTGTGTACGTGATATCTATGTTTTGACCCTGTATTCTTCCATTTCCAGGTCCAGGGATTCAAGAATCATTCCAGATATTTATATTCTCACCTATGCCAATTCTCCAACCGACTCCCTTTTCGATTAAACTCCGAGCACTCCAAATACTTCTCCAGGTAAATGATGGGTAAGCACTTAACTGAGCATTCATAAATTCTGAATCCAGGTATTACTTAGCTTTCATTACTTATGCCAACAAACTCAATGGATTAGATAAAATACGCTAACATTGTTTGGCTGGCAAAGCACCGTTAAACTTAGTCAAATCGCAGAAACTTAATCCTCCACAAACTTTCGGTAAATAGAGTGAATACCATGTACTCCAATGAATACCATTGGATGATTTGTTGTTTCTCCACCAAAATTTGTTGAGAATGTTTTCCAGTTTACTACACATAATTTTAGGTAGAAGAAAACATTGCATTGTATATAGAGGTATAGCTTGTAGTATCGCATTAATAAACACCTCTTTGCTACCCATAGATAGATATCTTATACTACAACATTCAACTTTCTTGCTAAATCGATCCAAATAATGGTGAAAGGTCTCTTTCTTACGTTTGCCAACCATCGTAGGTAAACCTAGGTATTTCTCCGGATTAGTCGACACTCATACTCTCGAAACGCCACCTATGAGGTCCCAAATCGAACTTTCCATATTCAAACTGACATAAATTAGGGATTAATAATAGTTAACCTTTCGGCCTGAAGCATTTTCATACTCTGTAATAATTTGTCGTATATTCTTTGCACCAGTAATTGAAGCATCTCTGAACAGTATGCAGTCATTAGCAAAAAATAGATGGTTGATTGCCAAACCGGATCTACTAGCCTCATTTAGGGCTGTAAATGAACCGAGCTTGAATGAAAAAACCTTTGTTCATGTCCGTTTGTTTATTTTTAAGCTTGTTCATGTTCAGTTTGTGTTCATTAAGAATTTCAAATTTTTGATCATGTTCGTTTATTTAAAATTATGTATGTTCATGTTCGTTTGTTTAATGTTCACAAACATGTTCATTAACTTAATTGAACATGTTCACGAGTAATGTTAATAAATAATAAACAAACAAACAATAAATACATACACACACATATATTGTTTAGATATAAAATAGTCAAATATAAATATTAATAATTATATTATAAATGAAAAAAATACAAACCAAGATAATTTTATTAATATATACTAATGGAACAATAAATGAGTTTTAAGATAATTATTAATATATACTAATGGAATTTTTATAAGAAAAATTCATTAATAAATAAACGAGCTTATAAACAAGCTTGTTCGTGAACATAAACGAGCTTGTTCGTGAACATGAACGAACTGAACACACATCTGTTTGTGTTCATTCGTTTATTAAGCGAACATAAAAATTTTGTTCATACTTGTTTATTTGGCTTAATAAACAAACATTATACGAACAGTTCATTGAACGTTCTATTCATTTACACCCCTAGCCTCATTAAGAATGGTAGAAAAGCCCTCAGCATACAGTAGAAATAAATAGGGATTAGGTGGGTCCCTTTGTCGTAGCCCCTTGAAAGGTAGGAACTTGTCGTTGACTTCTTCGTTAATGCCCACCATATAAGAGACTAAAGTAATACATCTCATCATCAATGAAATTTCATGATCATGAAACCCAACCTTGCCATCATTCCAGATAAAAAATTCCACTCTACCCTAACATACGCTTTGCTCATATTGAGCTTAAGCGCAAAAGTGCTCGACGCTCCTGAACGATTCATCTTAAGAGAATACAGAACTTCATAAGAAATAAGTACATTATCAGATATCTACCTACCAAGGATGAAAGCTCCTCAGGCTTCATCAATGCAACTCTCCAAAACACCCTACATTTTGTAAACAAGAATTTTAGCAATGATTTTGTACAACATATTACACAAACTGATTGGCTGAAATTAAGTCATGTTTTTTAGTTTACTGACTTTCGAAATTAAAAAAAATACGAGTCTTATTAATATCTTCTAAATCGATCTCACCATTTAACACAACCAAGAAATAGGTAGTAATCTCATTCCCTAAAATATGCCAATTTTTTTATAAAACATAGCAGGAAAACCATAAATACCTGAAGCCTTGAGAGGCGCCATAGTTTTGATAACAGCCCATACTTCCTTTTTCTGAAAGGGTGTCAACAAATCCTTATTCATTTCCAAGGAAACCAACCGTTGGATATTAGCATAAATACACGATGCATTCCTCAAAGTTGAAGCTGTAAACAAATTTGTAAAATAACTCGAGGCAACCTTCATAAGTTCTTCTTCATTCAACACCCAACTACAATGTTCATTCTCAATACCCAAAATTTTATTTCCCCTTTTTTGAGTTGATGCAAAATTGAAAGAAAATAGTGTTTTTATCTCCTTTCGTAAGCTAGTTAATTTCCATCCTCTACTCACAAAACAATTCCTCCTTATCAGCTTTTAACTTTAAGCCAATTTGGACTTCCAATAGTTCAACAAGAATGTCTTCATCAAGTTCACACTTATATAGTTCCTTTATTCGAGTGTCCAATTTATCCTTTCGAACATCCCCTTCTCTTTTAATTGTCTTGCACAATTTTCACAGATTTTCACCTAGCTTGTCTAATTTTAATGGTAATGCTTCCAAAGATTATAACCAAAATTATCTAATTACCTCTTCACAAGACCCTTCCAAACACCAATTGGCATCGAATCTGAATTGAATCCAACCTATCTTATTCATGGTACACTTTTGACCTAACCTGTCCATTAACATCGGGCAATGATCAGAAAAAGAGTGAGTCCAATGCAGGACTTAATAATCAGGAAAGGTATTCCACCAACCCGTATTAGCCAGTCCTCTATCTAGTCTTTCTCGAATGCTATTTTTTGACAACCGACCTCTTTCCCAAGTGAACCAACAACCCGAGAACCCCAAGTCACTCAGACCAAAATCCTATAATGTTGATTTGAAAGCCTCCATATTTTGTTTCGGTCGAAGATGACCACCTCTGTTTTGAAAAGAATATGTTATCTCATTGAAGTTGCTTGCTACCAACCATGGTAATGAATGATGTTGACCCAAATGTCTGAGTAAATTCCAAGAATCACTACGCAACTGATCCTCAAGATGTCCGTAGAATCCAATGAATTGTTACACTAACTCACCATTATCCTTATGAATTACCGAATCAATGTGGTATTGCGAATAACTTCTTAAGCTCACCACACAATCTTACGTCCATCCTAGAGACAATCCACCTCTAGAACCAATAGCACCAACGTCAATTCCATTAACAAAACCACATTTACATCAAACTCTTTCCATGCTCCTCGCGCTGATTTTTGTTTCCACAAGAAACAAAATTTGGGAACGAATATCTCTCAGTTTATTCTTGAGACGATTCACAGTCCGTGATTTCTTTAGATCATGAACATTCCAGTTTAAGGTTTTTATTGTGCCCGATTGTCCTGCACCGTAGAGCCGACTGATATGTCATTGATTTCCTCAAACAGAATCAACATTGGCCGAAATAATTGGTATCTCACCTATCGTGCGCTTCTTGTTCTTATCATCAAAAAATGAAAAAGGGCTATCTTCAGCATCCGAAACCAATTCTATAAGTCCTGTATCATTAAGTCCAACAGTATTAATGGCAGGTTCCCAAATTGTCAACCCTTGTTTAGATAGAAACACCTGAGACTTTGAGGATCCTAATAAATTTAAATTAGGACTATGATAAGGATTTCCTGAATCCTCACTTTAAATTACTCATTATCTCTCTCCTTTCCTTATCCAAACTCTAACTTGTGCTCACACCTAGCTCCCTCAACCATTGGCTAGCTATCAACGGTGCTATTCTCCATGAGCTTTTAGTGAAATATCCCATCCAAACGTGATCTTGGACGGCCTCACCGGGCAAAAACTTTCTCCATGCCCTATCTTGCCACAAGTGAAATAAAACAAACCAGTCTTTTCATACTGAAATTTAGCATACATAAAAACGGTTAGACTCTAGAGAAATCTTCTTTTTGCGTTTCAATAGAAGCTAGACATCCAGTCTGGCTTTAGTTCTCATAAACCTTTTCATTTTCGACACCACCATTTTCGCATCATAGTCAATAAATGTCCTTAAGAAAATCCCAAACTTTCGCGCCATTGACTTCGATATAAGTCCTAGAGGCAAGTTATGTACCTAAACGCAGAACTTCGCATAAATCAACGGGGCCATAAACGAGTCCTCCACTGGTTGAAACTTGTGGAGAATAAGCAAATGGTTATTAAAAAACCATGGTGTCCCCTCCAGCAGCTGATTCATATCCACCTCATAGAAAAATTGAAACAAACATCGCTTGTCACCAATATTTGTAATGGAGATGCCTCCTAATGGGTGCCATAGATTAGCCATTTTGTTCCTCATTGAAGGAAAATGCACTACGCTTACCGTCAAATAGCTTCCCACCAAACATAGTTTATAGTCCTCAACTAGCGCCTGTACTTCTCCCTGGATCTGGGAAGGTTCCTCTTCACCGTCAATTATGTACATATTAGCCAACTCTTCCTCTATTATTCTCTTATTGAGGAAGACTAAAAACGTGCCAATCGGCAGTTGAAAAAACGTGCCAATCGGCAGTTGAAAAAACGTGCCAAACGGCAGACAAGAACCAACACCTAATTAGATAAACATTATTTTTATGTATTGTTTTCTCCTTCTAGGATTTGATTCAGTTTTTACAAACTACTAACATCATTTTCTATATAACATCACTTATATTTGTATATTGCATACACAAATAATTATATTTATCTAATATAAAAATAAATTGGTGTAATTTTTTTTAAAAATGTACAATTGTATCAAAATCAAAATTTTATTTATTAATTTGAACCACATTCAAAGTTTATTGTGTATAATTACACCAAATTAAAGTTTTTGTATCAAATTACACATTGTACGAAAGTTCATATATAGTATTAATATATTTTTGTTTCCAATTAATAAGTTTGACTCAAATTAATAACCTCGATCAACTCAATATTATTATAAGGCTTAATGCATGATTTGGCTATAAAATTATACCATTTTATCACTTTGCTAGCTAAACATTTTTTAGTTTGGATTGATAACTAAAGTTATATCTTATTGCCCAATTTGTTGGCATGTGGCTCCTATTAGAATGTGTTATGTGATACCTAAGGTCAATTAAAACACGACATGTGGCACCCATGTATATTGAAATTAAAAATATATAATTTTTGAATAATTCTAATATATATAAATTGAAAGAAATAAAGTATTTAAATAATTAAATATTTTAGAAAAATTTTATTGATTTTGACCCAATTGACTTTAAGTAACTCTGGTTGATTGGTTGCTGATCAAGGATGACTAATTCTTGATTGAATTTGATAGGTTGTTGACTGGTATTGGCTGAATTTAAAAAAAAATAGATTTTTTTATAGAAATTATATATTTTATTTTTAAGTTGTTGAAAATTTTTTTTTGAAAGTTATTAAAATTTCTCTAATATAATATATATGAATTTTAAGCTTTCGTAATTAGTAATTTTCAAACATTTAACTATTTTTTTGAATTTTTAGAATTTATGAGTATATTTTTGAGTTTATTGAAAAAATATTTTTTAAATTATTGCCAAATTTCTAGAGTTTATATATATATATATTTATTTAATTTTATGAAGTTTAAATAAATTTTTCTGTTATAAATATATTAAAAGTTGATGTCCATAACCTCTTAAAGCCCTCCATTAAATTATGAGATAAAACTCTTCCCATTCATTCACAAGATTGGAAAATGCAAGGGTAAAGTGGATGTTTCAATGAAGAAATTAAGCCTTCATTTATATGTACTTAACTAAATGTTAGAAGGCTAATAAATGAGCCTCTTGTAAGTGAAAAGAAATATACAAGAAAGTTCTCTAGTGTCTTTTGCTTGCTATTTAGTGTTTACTTGTTAGTATTTTATTTATTTTGATTATTCTATAACATGCTGTCGACATGATAAAATAATAAGGTTTGAACCTATGTTACGGGCCGCAATTCAAAGCCCGTGACCATCATACAAAATGCATCCCATGGAGGTTTATCGTTTAGATGGGGATCATTTAACCCACGAGAACTGACCCAATTCAAAGAACTGGTGAAGAAACCTATCCATTTGAAGCTTGGGTGGCCCAATGATGCGGATATGGAAAGTTAGATTACCTTGGTAAATAGGGAAACCGATCTTAGAAGATTGAATAGAATAACATCTTGCAAGATTAGATTTGATTTGATTATATAATCTTGTAAATCCCTTGATTGTAGGGATAGATTTCATCTCATCCGTCGATGTAATTCGATCTACATCGCCAGTTTTGGGGAGCTCAACTATAAATAGAGAGTCTCTCCTCAGTTGTAAATCATCCATTGATCCATTGTTTTTGTATTCTTTGAGAGTGAATACAATTGAGAGCATCTATTCAAACACCTCTCATGCATAGTTTTTCCGTGGCTATTCTGTTCATTGAGCACTCTTTTGGCTTTGTGTTGCTTCTGCTATACAAATTGGTGCCTTAGAGGAATTCTGTGTGAATCCCCAATTGTTGGTGGTTAGGCTGACTTAGGCGTGTTTGAAATGAGGGAATTGCCTAAGGTCGCACGGATTGCGAGACTAAAGTTCTAGCCTCCTGACACCTACACATAATTATCAATAAATAGAAATTTGTCTCTGTAACCATTAATGCATTTTAACTATAATCTATATTCTTGAGTATGATGATGAACATGTTTTAAGTTTTAATAATTAATTATTTTTATTTAATTTCTATTAATTGTGTGATATTTTATATTCTAATTACTATCAAATTTTAATATATATTTTATAACATTCCTTAATTAGTCTGGAAGCCTGGTCAACTAAAGAATGTCACATTCGTTGCTAATGCAACCTAGTTGATCCATCATACAAATAAAATACATTTTAAAAATGAGTTATAAAATATACAAATATTGTATTCATGCATCAATGATCATTACAAACAATATATGAGCTTAAATGGGCCATCATACAATGTTATGGGGTTAAATTTGGTCAAATAATGAGCCATTCTCAATCATTGGGCCAAAGTATCGAAAAAGGGCCTAATGTCTCAAGGCATAGGGTCTATGTCTCAAGACTTGTGATCCTTGGAACCAATGTTATCTAAACCAGACTAACCAATCAAACCGGTTGGATTGAGAATTGGTCGGGCAATCGGTCCAGAGAAAGGCTTTGGACCAATTGAGTCAAGAACCGATATGGATTGGTTCAACTAGGCCAAAAATAAATTAAACAGGAAGATGCATAGATTGAACCAATTTTTAATATTATTTTATTTGTTAATAATTTTAATGATTTACTTAATCAAATCATTTAGATCAATGAAACTAATCAAACCGATTGGACTGGTGAACCAATGGCCTGATCCGTTCGACCGTTAGTCCGATTTTGAAAAGCTTACTTGAAACCAAATTTTAGATACTAACTTGCATTGCCTCGAGACTTGTCCCTTCATGTCTCAAGGCATGGACCCAGAAAATTCATGTTCAAGCAAAAGTGCTTTATCTATCTTGAGACAAGTTTGTTCTATCTCCAGACAAAAGCCTAGAAATGCAAAAAAAAAAAAAAAAATGACAATTCAAGTCATGCAATCATGCTTCTAAATGCTTCCTAACATGTTAGATACTAAATCAAAGATACTTCAACAATTTTTAAACAAGTTATACATAATAAAACAAGTTTAAACTCAACTAAAAAGAATTATAAACTATATCATTTTCTCTTTCTAAAGGAAATCCTCTCCCTTCTTTCTAGAAATATCTAGAAAAAGTTCTCTCCCTTTTCCAAGCTTTAGCTTTGGTCTCTTTGTGGCGCGTCGACGAGCCTCTAGGTCGTAAAGAGTAGTACTATAATAACATCTGTATTAGGCAACATGGAATTATCACATTTTGTATCAAGGCATTTTCCCCAATTAACCAAACATGGAGTCGTAAAGAGACATGCGTATATTCAACCAATTCCCGAAGCATAATACCTAAAGCATACAATACACAATAACAAATCTCTAATACATGTAAAATAAGAATTATCTTTAATGAGAATGCACAAAAGGTTACAAAATTAATCTCCTGGACGCACTAGGAAAACCCGTATACACAATATCTTTAATAAGCTCTACTTATACTATGGCATGCCAACTATACTCAAGAACTATCCAATATCTTTTAATAGAGATGTTTTTACCATTAACACTATAAATTTCAATATAATTAACCACTTAACATAACCTAATCATCACAACTACTTAAATCTTATGAATAAGGTTACGAGTTTACATTTGATCAAAAACAGGATTAATAACTCTATTAATAAAATTTCAGCATGAAGTCTCGAGACAGGGTTCTCCATGTCTCGAGACAGACTACAAATTATTTTAGAAATTTTTCTTCAATATTAACATGTCTCAAGACATTGAAATACATGTATCAAGACATAGCTTTTCAAGTTTCGAGACCAAGTCTCGATATAGGCCTCCCCTATTTCACTATTTTACCTTCGATGTTTAGATGTATCGAGATAAGGGGTTCTTGTCTCTAGACCTAGAACAGAGAAAAAATTATTTAGGTTTGATGTTTACTCATCCCAAGATCATAGAGTAAATGTCTCAAGGTCTACAATTTGTTGTCTTGATACCTGATCAACATGTCCAGAGACAATCACCCAAAAATGTACCATTTTTTCATTTTCTTCATATTGTCTCGAGATATAACAAATGTGTATCGAGACCATCTTGTCAAAATGTCAAAAATGCAAACTTTCCAACAAGTAATTGATGTCAAAACACTTCCTAAAAAAAGTCATACCAAAGTTGTACCAAACTAAAACATAATCAATTGACATATAAGAACATAATCAATATCAAGTTATGGCATTTCATATACCTTATTTCAATATTGGTAAAAGGATAGTTGAAACTAACTCAATACATACTTTAACTATTTTAACCAAGTAGAATTCCAACAACTATCAACACAACAACCATATCAGCCTATATCAATCTTGTGCACACGTATTAACTTGATAATTGCATTCAACACCTAAAGATCATAACATTTATTCCAACATAGCTAGCCTAATTTAACTAACTACTAACTTATTCACAGTTAGCCATTCAACCAAAATTACTCCATCAAATATATATATACACCAAAAGATATGTAAAATACAAAATCACTAAACCAATCAATAAAGCATGCTTCATTAACATATTTACAAATAAAAATGACAACGAAATCAAAACACTTCATAATGACTTATGCAACATCCCTATACCTAACTCGTTCGTTGAGTCAAGGTACCAGAAGGTCATATTCGTTGTCGAAGCAACTACAAAAATTTTATATCGATTTATCATATTATTTGATTAATGAAGATCATTTTACTCATTTTAGTAATAATTCAATTTATGAAAAAACTATTTATGAGTTAAAGGAGCTCATTAAAACATGATATTCAATCAAAGATTAAAAAATTTATAAAATTAACACAATTATTAAAGTTTTACAAATAAGTCCATTGGAGGACTTGAACTTTCTAAAGTATATTTCATATTTATTTCTAAATTGTGCCAATTAATTTAATTATTCATCAACTTTTAGTCAAGATTCCAAAATCACATTAACTAACAATTATTCACTTATTATTTTATCAATTCGTTTAAACGTTCTCACATGTCTTAATCATTCCATCACTTATAATCATTTTGTAACATTTCAAATTCATCTACTATTTTTTTTCCTCCTCCTCCTCTTCATTCCACATCCTTTATGTGTATATATTACAATATTTAGCTTTTAGTATGGCATGCTTATATGTAACATTAACTATAATTCCAGTATTTACTTATGTGTTCATATCAAAACTGTTCACTTGTGTCATATTCATTAAATTATTCATACCATAAGCTAAAGAATTCGAAAGTAGGTTCTGCTTGTTGTATTTTAAATTAAAATCGATTAAATTTTTACCATAAAAATTTCAGAATTTTCACATAAGCCAATTAATACAGTTTATTTTTCAAAATTTCCCCTATTCTACTGCTTAACAACTTCGATCCTTCTTCACTAAAAATTAATTATCTTTTAGTTCAGGATTCATATCATATTAAAGTTTGTTTCAATTGAAAATAGACTCATTAAGATTTTTGGAATATAAATTTCATATCCTAAAAATTTTTGTACAATTTTTTATGATTTTCCAAATTCAGAACAGAGGAACCCAAATCCATTTTGATTTTGTTGTACAAAAACTAATGTATCTCAAAATCTACAATTCCGTTGCTTACACCGTTTCTTCAATACAAAACTAGACTCAATAGGATTTAATTTCATATTTAATTAAACCTCTAAATAAATTTATACGATTTTAGGTGAATTTTCAAAGTTAAGCTACTGCTACTATCCAAACTGTTTTAATGAAAATATTTTCTTTCCATGGTTCTTTGCACTATTATTCATTCAATCATACATAATCACCATACTTTTGATTACTATTCAATCTAATCACTTATTTTTTATACGTAAATTACATATTCATTTCTTAATCTTAGTACTTTTCATAATACAAATTACATTCTCTCCTACTTATCAATTTAGTGTTTTAAGTCTCTATACTTTGTCAAATACTATCTATTTCTAGTATTTAGATTAAAATACATGTTTCATACATCTAATTCAAAACATATTTAACTCAATCTATTGAAATAAAAGTAGGGTTAGTATGAACCTTACCTCATTTGTCAAGAATTCCTTTCTTTTCTTCTTCATTTCCATTCCTTTCTCATCTTCACCACTTTCCTTCCCTTTTTTTTTCTCTTTTTCTTCACTTTCATCTACTATTTTCTTTCTTCTAACTCGGTGAACATATTTTCTAGAAATTTAATTTATCTTTTCTCTTTATAGTCCTTAAAAATTCCACCATTGAATAATCACTTAATTTGGTAAAATTACGATTTAATCTCTCATAATTCTCTATTTATTCAATTTAGTCCTTATTCATCAATTTTCCTTCTTTTCAAGACTCTTCCACCCTTAATATATTTTCATTATTGGCCCTTCAACTTTTTTGTATTTATACTTTAACCCCTCACATTTTAAATATTTACACTTGGACCACAAAACTTTTCATATCCTTTACAATTTAGTCATTCTCAAATTAATATTTTACAACATACTTATTATTTCATTTTTCTCTAACATCCATTATCCTTTACCTTCTTTATATCTTATTTCACCAAGAATCTATCTCATATTATTTTCAGCCAAGGGGGTTTTGTGGATATTACGACTTAGGTACAAGCCACTTATAATTAAACATAGGAAAACATTACAATTGATGGCTGAGCTGAGTATTGATGACTTGGATGCTAACAAGATCACGAACACAAGATGGGTTTGCGCACTGAAACAAATAAAATTGTACGCTGAGTATTGAATATTTAGTGGTACTTGTTGGAAAAAATTCGATTTAAAAACAGTTTTTTGTCACGGATGAAAATTAAAAATTTGAAAATCAAGACGGTTTGTGATATTTATAGAAATAAAATTTTCTCGAAAGTACCTGTGCTTTGTGCGAGACGGATCTTAAACGCTTCTAGCTTTCAATGGAACAACCTTTTTTGCTATTCTTGTACCACGAATCATTTCAAGCGTGGGCTCAAACAATCACGAATCAAACACAAAACTAAATATAATTTTCTTTTTTCAGTAGGAAAGTAAATCTCTCTCTATAGAAACTGATATAATTGTTATTCCCATAAAATTGAATTTCTACTTAGAAATTAAATTATGAATATTTTCAGGAAGAATAATAATATTGAAAACTTATGTATAAATAACTTTATCAGTGTCATCTATTATATGAATAGATAGAATAATCCTGATTGAATTGGTAGAATACAATTAATACTTATCTGATAGAAAACAAGTTTCCTAATTTTACTAGGGGAGAAGGATGGATAACCTTAGTTAATTATACTAGGGTTGTCACCCTTCAGACATATTATGAGGGATTTTGGGCTTCTGATAAACCATAAAAGTAACATATTTTAAGCCCACATTTAGCATGCTTTTGGATGATTTAAGCCCTGAATTGTGTAATTTGGTGCTCTTAACCTTTGTTTTCATGTTTTATACTCAGGAGAGCACCCAATGACGAAAAGAACGGAAAATGGGCCCAAAACAGAGTAAATGGGCCATATCACGAAATCTACACGGCCTGAGCCTAAGACCACACGGCCGTGCCTCATTCAACAGTCTCGAACACGGCCTGGCCACGATTCACACGGGCGTGTGCCATGGGCATGTCCCTGCCGCAGCCAAAAGGAGTTTCACTCGGAATAGGATACTTGGAGGCAAAGAAACACATTCCAAAGCCTATTCAAACACCCTGGTAGGAATTCTACTTGAATTAGGATACTTAGGGGCCAAGTAAGGCATCTCAAAGTCTATATAAACACCCAAGGGGGCAACTTGAAGGGGAGTTCGGCAGAAGCCGGAACCCAAGGCTTTAGTCAGGGGGCGTCTGACTAGGCCAGAGGAGGCAGATTTGTGGAGATTTACTCGAAGATAGCCAATTGATCCATCTCAAGAAGCCGGAGTTATAATCAAGACGGAGGATCTCTCCTTCAATTCCTTCAATGGGTTTTAGGGATTTCTTATGTTTTGTTTTATCTTTTCTTTTGAGATGTTTTCTTTTATTGTTATGAACTAAACCCTCAGATACCTGAGGGGTATGAAACCTAAGATGAATCTTGTTATCATTTGCTGAACTATATGATAAATATTTGACTTGTTCTTAATTATGTGTTCTTAATTCTTGTGTTGATATTTCCAGGATATAAATTCAAGTATGATGTGCTTAAGTGGAGGAGCAAAAGCCACTGTTTAAGAGTAGATCTAGCATAATTAAGCGGAGTTGATCGCGCGCCTAGAGATAGGGTGACGAGATTTTGTCGGATTAGGGTGAAACCTAATATGGGAGTCCATAGATCGAGTTAATGCGATTCTAGGGGTTTTAATTAGAAAGAGATTTCAATTAATCAACCTAGGGTTAGACGTTATTCGCTTCGAGAGAGGGTTTAATATACATTAGGGAATCTTACGGATCAAGTCAAGTGAATAAATCGTCTGGTTCAGAGTTAGATAACAAGTGAAGTCTAGGTGGATTCTTCCTTGGGTGTCGTTTTAATCAAGTTATTTTCCCAAACTCTTTCTCTTTGTCTTTGCATCTTTAGTTTAGTAGTTAATTAATTTAGATTAGATAAATAAATCCCTTTATTCTTAGGCTAAATAATAAAAAGAGAGTTAGTACTAGTACTTTTGGTTCCTTCGGGTTCGACATTCCGGTCTTGCCTTAACTATACTACTGTTTGATAGGTGCGCTTGCCTCAAAAATTTTATAAATTTTCTAGGTTCGATCATTCTTTTTATAAATTTTAAGACTCTGACAAGCGATCAGCTTCTTTTATATCGGGTCCAATTGTATGTGCTTCTTGAACTTTTAACCCTAAACTTTTAACCTAACACTTTATAATTTAATCCAATCTAATACATGTTTTTCTATTTATCAAAATACATAATATTTATTAAATTAATTTAAATAAAGTAATTTTTCAATTAAATAATTTTCTCAACCCAATTCTAGTTCTGTTAAAGTCGTAACAACTTTACCATAAAAGAATCTATGAGAAAATATAATTAATTTCCATATTCAACAAATTCACAATTACCAATTCATTTAATTCCATTTTCGAACTTCAATTGTTTAATTAAATAATAATTTGAAAAACTTAAATTAATTTTCAGGTCATTTTCATACTTAGTGAGAAACCACATTCATTCCCGAATGTAACCCGTTTCTCTAACTCTATCAATTTTATCCATTTCTGTTCATTTGGTTCTAAATGGAATTCTTTTTTTTTTGGTTTCAATGAGCTAGCGGAGGGACCTATTGAACATATGTAATTAGGGCTCAAATGATTTATAATTAAGTTTCATCTTGTTGCCTATTAATTATAAACTCATTTAGTCACGAAGTTATTCCACTATAGTATCGTTACTGAGCTTTCCCTAATTACATACCATTACGAAAGCTACTAAATCAATGTTTGTCCAATGACATTGTCATAAGTGTGTTACTCTCATAAGACATCCTTAATCTCTTTGGGATAAATATGTTCTCCCAATATGATCCTATTTGATCTCATGCTAACCATTACACATTTCTTCATGAATGAAAAGTCAAGTACTATAAAATAGTAATTAAGTCATTCATAACAAACAAACGACTAGTGGCCACATTTACTTTCCATCTATCATGTAATGCCAATCAGTGTATATCATTATCATTTACCCATTTCTTGGGCTATGAATTCCATTATTGCTGTAACAGCCCGTTTTTAGTCAAATCAGAATAGTAGTTTCGGAACCAAAAATCTGAAGTTAAAATATTTATTTTATTATTTTATTAAATTTTACAGCATGATAGAATTATTGTGTGAAAGTTTCGTAAAGAAATTTTATTGTTTGAATGCTTAATTTGATAAAAAGGACTAAATCGCGTAAAGCGTAAAAGTGGAGTTCCATTAGCTAAAGGTATCTAATGGCTATGGAATTAAATAGAGGAGGTCCTTATGTTGTAATTAGACCATTATTAAGGTGGGTGGACATTTTTAGACATAGTTTATATGAATTTTTAATGTTTAAGTAAAAGGTTAAATTAGTAAATTATAAAATGAATTAAGTTAAAATAATAAAAACATGGTGTCATCTTCACCATTAAGCTCCCACCACAGAAACTAGGGCTAAGAAAACACCATTTTTGTGTTCTTCATTCAGCCAAGCTTGTATAGCTAATTAAGGTACGGTTTTTGTCTCGTTTTTAATGATTTTTATGTTTTTGAGATCGTTGCTTCCTAATCTAGCTAGCCCGTACCTTTGATTTCGAAATTGTTAAAGATTTAACATGTTTCCATTGTTGAATGTGTGATTAAATTGATATTAATGATAGATTATGAAGGTTTATTGATAGATTTACTAGTTTTGTAATGTGATTTTTGACAAAAATGTCAAAAAGGGATTAATTTGTGAAATTGTAAAATTATGTGGGTAAAGTGTAAATAAATAAAAGATATGGGCTGCTAGTGACTCCATTAAAATTTGGCTAAGCATGGGTTTGTGATTAATTGCATGAATTTGCAATTTTATGTGATAGGGACTAAATTGTAAAAATGTCAAAATAGTAGGGGCAAAACTATAATTTTGCCTTAAAGTGAAATTTGGAATAAATTGAATAGACTGAATGCTTAATGTGCTAAATTTGATAATATATAGATCAAGATAAGCAAGGATTGAATCTAGATCGGGGAAAAGGAAAGGTTGACGATTAGCCGATATTTGTTATCCGAGCGATACGAGGTAAGTTCATATAATTAGTGTAACACCTCAAACCCGGTCTAGACGTTACGACCAGATCTGGTATGTCACAGGGTAAAGGTTGTTGAAAACTTTTGAAATTTCCAAGAAAAAATTGTAAGTTTGAAAGAAAACTTGTCGTGCAAGGTTTTAGGTGAAATGTCGGAAGTTGGAAACTTTTCGTGTCAGGCAATGTTTTGAAAACAGTGGTTCGCAGTTAAACGAAAATTTCCGAATTGAGTTAAATTCCATTTGTTATCTTTGTTAGCATTTTGTGAGAAAACGGTTGTTTATTGTTACCTTTATTTTGAAACTTCCGTTAAATTTTCATGTTAAAAATCATGTTTATGTCGAACCAAAAGTAAATACTAAAAACTAAAACCCAGATATCAGGTTAAGAAGGCCTTATTACAATAATTTAAAATCCCCAAATAAAATCAATTAAAGAAAGAAAATGAGTTTACGGAAAATAAACATGCTATGGCCTCCACGAGTCCGCCTCGGCTCCCAAATCCACGATCTACTGATTACCTGCAAAAATTAAGCAGAGAGGGTGAGTCACCCAGACTCAGTGTGTAAACCCCCCTTAAGTCACGTGAATGGCTTCAAGCCCACAATCGCATATTGGGCCTCAGCCCACTCAAAATAATATACACAGATAAAATGCAATATGTATGCCAGCCCAACCTAATTATCCATCCTCTACACGCCACCCGTACCAGCCCAACACACCGTGGGGATTTCTACAATCAACCCTCCATCCGCTACACGCCATATATACGACACCAAGCCACTGGTGACAGAGTCACTAATTATAATACGTGGGGCCAACCCACTTGTGGTACCAAACCACTGGTGACAATCCCTGATAATCATATATGTAGGGCCAACCCACTGTGGTACCAAATCACTGGGACAAGTCACAGAATCAACATATATATGTGGTGTCAAACCACTGTGGTACCAAACCACTGAGACTTAGTCACTGAATCAAATATGTGGGGTCAACCCACTTGTGGTACCAAACCACTGCGACAGTCTTTCATAACACTTCCCCTTTTCACATCATATTCCAAACCCATGCATAGCATATATATATGTATATCCATGAATGCAACATGCTGATAAATAAACAACACATATGATGACATACGTTTACTTACCCACTAATAGAACAATAAGGTACTTACTTGGTATATCAACTATACCCATAAAGGTATAACGACTTTTCATTTAGTCGTTTTGGCTTTTTATCCCCAAACGGTTAACAACACATTTTAATAACAATAGAGTGTGAATGTTTACACACCTGATTACGCGCAATATTAAGCTTTCTATATCGACACTATCGCTAGCAGGAATGACTGCTATTTGCCTACTATTCTGCTCAGAAGCCGGTCCACAACCCGGTGGCCAGTCTAGAACAGCAGACACCGCGCGCTTTTTGAACTTAGGGGCTGGGATTACAGGTCCAACCCCTTCATTCGCCTTGCTGGTATTTGATTCCATGGAAGAGATCTTGGTCAGAAGACCGAGTTAAAGCATTGAATAGGATAAGGGTAAGATTATACGTTTAACTAAATAGATTTCCTTACCTAGATCGACAAAAGCCAAAAGTTTCAGGCTTGGTTCAAGAATCGAGTGAATCCCAAAAGTCTTCCAACTGCAGACCCAACGTAGAAAAGAATACGAACACGAACCCCTACCTATATTCGGCCAAAGCATCCAAATCATCAAGCCAATTAGCCATTCGGCTTTGGCTACCAAGAACCGAAAGAAGATCAGGAAAAGATTACAGAGTTCCTCTTACCTTAATAACCCAAATCGATGAGAGATCCGAAGCAGATTCCTATCACCTTGTTTCACCGTATTAGGCTAACACAGACAACGTCCCTAAAAGAAGAAAAGGGAAACAACCCTCAGAGGTTCGGCCTTGACAAAGAAGAAAATAAAAGAGAACGATTGACTACCTACCATAGGATCTTTAAAGATCAAAATCGGAGGAGAAAGAAAATGATGGGACAAGGGATGTTCAGCTTTAACAGGAATAAAGAAGAAAATTGAAGTGAATAGGGGTTTCGGCTTTGTAAATACGTGAAAGAACCAAAAGATGAAACTCCAAGGTATAGGTTGAAAATTCGGCTAGATGCAAATGAGGGGAAAAAGGTGGTTCCGGTTTCAACAAAGATAGGTAGAAAGAAGAGAATAAGAAAAAGATCAAAAGGGAAATGGTGTGGTGCTTACGGTTGTGAGGCTTAAGAGTCTTGAGTGAAGAAGAGAAAGTAAAGAAAAAGGTGCATCAATGATCTCCAATTCGGCTAAAGAGTAAAAGAAAGGAGAGAAAGAAGTTGGCTAAGCAAATTTGGACACAAGAAATATGACCAAAGAGAAAGAAAAGAAAAAGAGCTCCCAAAAGCTTTAGCACCAAACGGCAAACACCTCCCCTAAACCGAATTTGTTCTAATGAAAACCAAAAAAAAGAACCCAAAACCCCTAATGCTTTTTCGGCACACAAGCCACCCCTAGCTCCAAAACCGAATTCTCCTCCCCAAAATCTTCAAAATTCGGCCACAAGCTCCCAACAAGCCACCACTCATTGATTACCTCCTACATTCACTCCCATTCATCCATTTGAAAAAGTTTGAACTATCCAAATCCCACCTTTCTCTCTTGGCCTACCATTCAAATATTTTGACCAATTCCACACCCCCTCATCAAGGCTCCTAGCCGAATCCACCACTACTCCTCTTGACGCCAAAAAGAGTTTCCAAAATGAGAACTGCGTGACTCGAACCTGCTCCTTCCCTACTCCCTGTGGCGTCACCCTTCTGCCTCTTAAGTGGCGCCCCTTTTGCCACTTTACTACTACATTCCTTGTGTCATCAAACCCAAATTATACCACTTAAACCCTGCCTCCACTAGCTCTCCCCTAAAGTACCCCAAAATTAAAATTCTGGCCAAAGCTTCGACTTAATTCCAAGCCTTCCCGGGGACCCCTAACACACTCAAACAACATACAAGGCATACCCAACACACAGATACAAGGTAAATGCGAAACCCCTAATTCAGGATGTTACAGTTCTACCCCCTTAAAGAAATTTCGGCCTCGAAATTATCTGGTCAAAAGAGATAAGGGTATTGCTGTCACATGCAATGTAGCTTCCTCTGAACCGTGATTTCGCCACAAAAATTTGACCAAAGGGACTGATTTCCTTCGCAAAACCTTAACGTCACGATCCAGAATCTGAACTGGTTCTTCTTCAGAGGATAGATCAGGCCTTATTTCGATTTCTTCCACTGGCACAATATGAGATGAATCCAAACGGTAGCGCCTCAGCATTGAAACATGAAACACATCATGAACCTGACTTAATTCCGAAGGTAGCTCGAGCTGATAAGCTACCGGTCCCACACGCTTCAACAGACGATAGGGGCCAATGAACCTGGGGCTTAGCTTACCCTTGCGTCCAAACCTTAAGATTTTCTTCCACGGTGACACCTTTAAGAACACCCAGTCACCCACTGCAAATTCTATGTCCTTACGCTTCAGATCAGCATAGGACTTTTTCCTGTCAGAAGCTTCCTTCAACTGAGCTCGAATCAATCTAACTTTTCCTTCTGTCTCTGCAACCAGTTTCGGACCTAAAATCTGACGTTCACCCAATTCTGTCCAGCATGTAGGAGTACGACATCTCCGTCCGTACAATGCTTCATAGGGCGCCATCTGAATACTAGACTGGTAGCTGTTGTTGTACGCGAACTCTGCCAATGGTAAGAACTCCTCCCAGCTGCCCCGAAAGTCAATAACACACTCTCTCAACATATCTTCCAAGATTTGAATTACCCTTTCAGACTGACCATCCGTCTGCGGATGAAAAGTTGTGCTGAAATCTAATCTTTTACCTAACGCTTGATGTAACGCCTTCCAAAATCTTGACGTAAACCTGGGGTCTCTGTCTGATATAATGGACACAGGTACCCTATGCAATCTTACAATCTCTGCTATATACATCTTAGCTAATTTCTGCAGAGAGTAGTCGACACGAACCGGTATGAAATGAGCAAACTTCGTCAATTGGTCGACAATCATCCATACCGAATCCTTCCTAGTAGGCGTAAGAGGTAGCCCACTAACAAAATCCATAGTGATCCTCTCCCATTTCCACTACGGAATCTTCACCGACTGTAACAACCCCGAAGGCAACTGATGTTTTGCTTTTACCTGCTGACATGTCAAGCATTTACTCACGAATTTGGTTACCTCTCGCTTCAAACTTGGCCACCAAAACTGTTCTCGCAAATCCTGATACATCTTACTTCCTCCAAGATGCATAGCGCATGGGCTGCTATGCGCTTCATGTAAAATCTTACGTCTCAACTCAGGATCTTTTGGCATGCAAATTTTCTTTCGAAAACATAATACCCCATCACTATTTACACTGAAATCTGTTATCCCACCATCTGCTCCCAACTGAAACTTTGACTTTAACAACTCATCGGCCCACTGTTTCTCTTTAATCTGACTGACCCAAGAAGGCTTCACTTGCAGTTCAGCTAAAAAGCTTCCATCATCGTATAAACTGAGGTGAGCAAACATTGCTTTCATGTCAGAGATCACCCTACGACTTAATGCATCCGCCACCACGTTAGCTTTACCCGGGTGGTACTCGATTGAGCAGTCATAGTCTTTTAACAACTCGATCCATCTTCGCTGCCTTAAATTTAATTCCTTCTGGGTAAGGAGATATTTTAGGCTCTTGTGATCCGTATAATAATAGACTTCTCCCCATACAAATAATACCTCCAGATCTTCAAAGCAAACACCACTGCAGCCAATTCCAAATCATGCGTAGGATAATTCAACTCACGCGGTCTCAACTGCTGAGATGCATATGCTACCACTTTCCCATCCTGCATCAGCACACATCCTAAACCCGTGTGCGACGCATCACAATAAACCACAAACTCTTTCCCAGGCTTAGGCTGTATCAACACTGGAGCCTCCGTCGAAATCTTTTTCAGCCTCTCAAAACTCTGCTGTTGCTTATCAGACCAGACAAATGGAACCCCTTTCCACAACAACTTGGTTAATGGTGCCGCGATCAACGAGAACCCCTCAACAAACCTTCCATAATACCCAGCCAGACCAAGAAAACTCCGAATTTCTGCCACAAACTTAGGTGGCTTCCAATCCAACAAAGCTTCAATTTTCCGAGGATCAACCCTAATCCCCTCAGCAGACACCACATGACCCAAAAAGGTAACTTCTTTTAGCCAGAATTCAGACTTACTGAATTTGGCGAACAACTGCTTCTCCCTCAGAATTTGTAAAACCACTCGAAGATGTGCATCATGCTCCTCCTCCGACTTTGAATAAACCAGGATGTCGTCTATAAATACCACGACAAATCAGTCCAGATAGGGTTGGAATACCCGGTTCATCATGTCCACGAACACTGCTGGTGCATTGGTCAATCCAAACGGCATTACCAGGAATTTGTAGTGACCATAGCGAGTACAAAACGCCGTCTTATGAATATCCGCCTCCTTGACTCTAAGCTGATGATATCTTGATCTCAAATCTATCTTCGAGAAGATTGAAGCTCCCTTCAGCTGATCAAACAAATCGTCAATCCTTGGCAACGGGTTTTTATTCTTGATCGTCAACTTATTCAACTGACGGTAATCAATGCACATACGCATTGATCCGTCCTTCTTTTTAACTAATAACTTCGACCCCGATCCAACAGTTCCTGAATTTGAGTTTTCAATTCCACCAACTCCTTTGGCGCCATTCTATACGGGGCAATCGATACGGGCGTTATCCCTGGAAGAAGGACAATACCGAATTCCACCTCCCGATTCGGAGGTAGTCCTGGAAGCTCTTCTGGGAAAACATCCGAAAGCTCCTTCACCGTTCTCACATCCCCACAGACAAATCCTTGGCTTTTAAAGCACAAACCAATGCTACGAATGCCTTACATCCTTTCTTCATCATTCTTTCAGCCTTTAAAGCGGACACTACATTAGACAAGTAGTTCCTCCTTTCTCCTATCACCACCACCTCATCATCTTCAGGAGCCCTTATCACCATGCGCTTGGTAGCACAATCCAAATTTGCTCGATACTTCACTAACCAGTCCATACCTAAGATTAAGTCGAACTCCCCAAACTGCAGTTCCATCAGATCAGCCAGGAAAACCAACCCTTGAACCTCTAAAGGCACCTTCCTAAAGAGTTTATTCACAACTACCGATTGTCCTAAAGGGCTAAGTACAGTTATCTCCCTAGAGTTAAGCTCAGAGTCTATGTTCCAAGTTCCTGATTTAGTACTAGCAACATAAGAATGTGTCGATCCAATATCAATTAATGCAGTATAAGGCAACCCATAGATAAGAAACGTACCGGTTATGACGTCCGGTGCGTCGCCCTCCTCTCTGCGTCTAGCTGTATAGACCAAACCAGGCTGCCTGGCATCTGCATTCCCAGCACCTCTGCCCGGTGCTCCACATCCCCGACCAAAATTATTACCTCCCCTGACTGAACCACGACCCCTCTGTGATTGCAAACCACCTCTACCAAACTGATTATAACGCTGACCCACTGGTCGCTCTCTGCCCGACTCCTGAAGATAGTTTCTTATTCGATGATCAGTAGACCCGCACCTGAAGCATCCTCTATTACTCGTCCAACACTCACCCGAATGAAATTTGCCACACCGAGCACAGCTCTGGGGTCGATTATCCACAACAGGTCTCGCAACACGACTCGGCCCATCCAACCTAGGCCTCTTCTGAAAACCCCCAGCCGATCTCGATGATCCAAAATTCCTTTTATTCCTACCTCTATCCCTATCTTGATTTTGCCTTTCGGACCGCTTCACCTCCTTGGCTATCTTGGCCTTCTCTACTAAAACGGCAAATTCCCTTTCTCGCTGAGGAGCTATCAGCACTCGTAATTCGTCCCTCAAACCGTCCTCAAATCGGACACAGCGCTCATGGTCTGTAGCTACAATACCCCGGGCATAACGGCTTAGACGTAAAAATTCTGCCTCGTACTCGGCCACCGACTTATTCCCCTGAACCAAGTTCAAAAATGCCTTACGCTGTGCGTCCACATAACTTGATCCAATGTACTTCCCCTGGAATGTTGTCTTGAAGAAATCCCAAGTAATACGGTCAGCCACAATACCATCCCTGACCGTAAGCCACCACTGATACGCCTCGTCCCGAAGAAGAGAGACAACTCCTTTCAACTTTTCCTCCTCCGTGAAGTCTAGATCATCCATTATACGCTCCATTGCCTCTAGCCAATACTCAGCTCATTAGGAGCTACACCAGAAATGCCCCTAAACATTTCTGCCCCATTGGCTCGAATTCGTTTTGACACAGATTTCCGAGCCCCTGTACCCATTCCTGCTCTAGCAACTTTCTCCAATACGCGTAACATCACTTGAGACACAGCATTGTCTCCACTCGTTTGATCCTGATATTCCGCTTCCGGAGCTGGCGGTGCTGGTACATCACTTTGCGACCCACGACCAGATTCCAAGGGTTCTGACCCGACACTCCGGCCTCTACCACGGCCGCGCACAACATGTCCTCGTCCCTTAGTACTCATGGCTACCGATACGACTTAATCTGATTAAAAGTTTTATGAGTTAGTATTCCTTTCACTATTACCGAGCAGTCTTATGAAAAGTAGCTTTAGAGAGTAATTCTCGCAATCATATCTCGACCTAGAGGTTTCAGTCTCTAAATTTTGGATCTCCTAATGCTAGCAAACATATTTATTCATGCTAACCATCATTTCATGCATACGTTACCAATAATTAGAACACTTACCTGCGTGGATCGGGTGACGGTAGACTCGGATGCCAGATTCCATTCAAAACATTTTCCCCAAATAACATTTAAATCGAATTTATAAAACACTGTTGAACCCATTTCACAGCCTGAGTTTTGCAACTTAGGCTCTGATACCAAAATTGTAACACCCCAAACCCGGTCTAGACGTTACGACCAGATCTGGTATGTCACAGGGTAAAGGTTGTTGAAAACTTTTGAAATTTCCAAGAAAAATCGTAAGTTTGAAAGAAAACTTGTCGTACAAGGTTTTAGGTGAAATGTCGGAAGTTGGAAACTTTTTGTGTCAGGCAATGTTTCGAAAACAGTGGTTCGCAGTTAAACGAAAATTTTCGAATTGAGTTAAATTCCATTTGTTATCTTTGTTAGCATTTGTGAGAAAACGGTTGTTTATTGTTACCTTTGTTTTGAAACTTCCGTTAAATTTTCATGTTAAAAATCATGTTTATGTCGAACCAAAAGTAAATACTAAAAACTAAAACCCAGAAATCAGGTTAAAAAGGTCTTATTACAATAATTTAAAATCCCCAAATAAAATCAATTAAAGAAAGAAAATGAGTTTACGGAAAATAAACATGCCATGGCCTTCATGAGTCTGCCTCGGCTCCCAAATCCACGATCTACTAATTACCTGCAAAAATTAAGCAGAGGGGGTGAGTCACCCAGACTCAGTGTGTAAACCCCCCTTAAGTCATGTGAATGGCTTCAAGCCCACAATCGCATATTGGGCCTCAGCCCACTCAAAATAATATACATAGATAAAATGCAATATGTATCCCAACCCAACCTAATTATCCATCCTCTACACGCCACCCGTACCAGCCCAACACACCGTGGGGATTTCTACAATCAACCATCCATCCGCTACACGCCATATATGCGGCACCAAGCCGCTGGTGACAGAGTCCCTAATTATAATACGTGGGGCCAACCCACTTGTGGTACCAAACCACTGGTGACAATCCCTGATAATCATATATGTGGGGCCAACCCACTGTGGTACCAAACCACTGGGACAAGTCATAGAATCAACATATATATGTGGTGCCAAACCACTATGGTACCAAACCACTGAGACCTAGTCATTGAATCAAATATGTGGTGTCAACCCACTTGTGGTACCAAACCACTGTGACAGTCTTTCATAACACTTCCCTTTTCACATCATATTCCAAACCCATGCATAACATATATATATATATATGTATATCCATGAATGCAACATGCTGATAAATAAACAACACATATGATGACATACGTTTACTTACTCACTAATAGAATAATAAGGTACTTACTTGGTATCTCAACTATACCCATAAAGGTATAACGACTTTTCATTTAGTCGCTTTGGCTTTTCAGCCCCAAACGGTTAACAACACATTTTAATAACAATAGAGTGTGAATGTTTACACACCTGATTACGTGCAATATTAAGCTTTCTATATCGACACTATCGCTAGCAGGAACGACTGTTATCTGCCTACTATTCTGCTCAGAAGCCGGTCCACAACCCGGTGGCCAGTCTCGAACAGCAGACACCGCGCACTTTTTGAACCTAGGGGCTGGGATTACAGGTCCAACCCCTTCCTTTGCCTTGCTGGTATTTGATTCCATGGAAGAGATCTTGGTCAGAAGACCGAGTTAAAGCATTAAATAGGATAAGGGTAAGATTATACGTTTAACTGAATAGATTTCCTTACCTAGATCGAGTGAATCTCAAAAGTCTTCCAACTGCAGACCCGACGTAGAAAAGAATACGAACACGAACCCCTACCTATATTCGGCCAAAGCATCCAAATCATCAAGCTAATTAGCCATTCGGCTTTGGCTACCAAGAACCGAAAGAAGAACAGGAAAAGATTACAGATTTCCTCTTACCTTAATAACCCAAATCGATGAGAGATCCGAAGCAGATTCCTATCACCTTGTTTCACTGTATTAGGCTAACACAGATAACGTCCCTAAAAGAAGAAAAGGGAAACAACCCTCAGAGGTTCGGCCTTGACAAAGAAGAAAATAAAAGAGAACGATTACTACCTACCATAGGATCTTTAAAGATCAAAATCGGAGGAGAAAGAAAATGATGGGACAAGGGATGTTCTGCTTTAACAGGAATAAAGAAGAAAATTGAAGTGAATAGGGGTTCCGGCTTTGTAAATACGTGAAAGAACCAAAAGATGAAACTCCAAGGTATAGGTTGAAAATTCGGCTAGATGCAAATGAGGGGAAAAAGGTGGTTTCGGTTTCAACAAAGATAGGTAGAAAGAAGAGAATAAGAAAAAGATCAAAATTTGTAATTTTGTATCACTAGCAATTCATCAAGATTAGTTATTTATTTGGATTCACAAAAGAAAAGCATACTATGAAAGTAAAAACCAAAATAGCTAGTCCTCGGTGGCTTTCACCTTCGCTTTATCTCTTGACGGTCTAGTTTTGTCTTTAGCTACGTTCAATAAATTAAAATACGAACACAAAGTTAAAATCACACATTCAATTTAAGTGTGTTATGCTTTTATTCAATTTAGTCCCTTTAAACCCTTATTATCCGAAATGCTTGTATCTTTTTATATTCATTATCGAATTGAAATCTGACTTTGAATTTAATCACTAGGGGCCTCATACTTTCATTCTATAGCAAAATTTCTAACAAGTTTTAATCTATTCAATTTGGCCGCTAATGCCATAAAATTAGTTATAGGACAACTTAATCCAACTATTTTTACTACTTTCTAATAGGGTCCTAACATATACTAAACATATCATTCATGAATCCATTATTTTCAAGCTTCAATTTTCATCAAACCTCTATAACGATAACTTGATATACACTTGATAATTTGAAAATGGGTCTGTTATATCTAACATCACTAGCTAATAATCCTACTTAAATTAAAAGAACGGAGAAAAATCTATCCTAAGACGGCTTGGGAACTTACGGCAATGGAAGAAGGACCAAAGCAATTTCCTTTTCTTTCTTTCTTTGGTAAAGACGAACACGGGGGAAGGAGATAATAAGTTTTCTCTTTCCACTAATTCATGTATATATACTATTAATTTTATTCATTAAACTAAATCAAGGGTTATTATCTAATATGATAATGGTTAATGACATTTAATGGTTATGATCATTCATGAGCACTAAGCTCATTTTACCAATGGTTTGTTAACTCTTTCATCCTTGGCTTAATAGCTTAATAAGGACACAGAGTTATTACTAATTACAATCTTCCTTTATAATTTTTTCACAACTTGGTCCATGTATTGTTTATAAAAAAATTGAGCTATGTAATTACCATTAAGTTCTATTTACTAATCTCATATTTGACTCACTAATTTCTCGGTTTGAAAATTTTAAACAATTTGATATAAAGAATTCAACCTTGAACCTGATTTTCAGACACGGGTGAAAATTGGGTGGTCACAATTGTCAAATCCTGATTACTGATGTTTATTACTTTCCAAGCATACCATAGTTGTAAAATTTTCAACACTTAAATCTCGATTATCTATATTTCTAAGGTCCTCTTAGAGGTTTTGTAAGGAATAATTCATTTGATCATTGATTTTGGGGAGCAAATCTTCTAAGGATTCCATAGGGAAATTTTATCCTTTAAATTTCTATTTAGTTCCTTTTAATGTAATTTAAATTTTTTATTTTCTATATTGAAATATGAGTTTGCTATTAATGTACCCTATTTTTTTCCATATTTGAATCATTCCATTTCGACTCGCATTCAATTTGACGCAGCTTTTCCATTCCTTCGCCAATTACTACATCCATAAGCTTATTTCTCATTTTATTTTCTTTCCTTGTTTAGATATTCAATTTTTTTTAATTCTTGTGTTCTTCTCTTAGATTTTGGGATTTCACATCATTTGTAATATGTTATTCATTATTCTTATTGCAATTATTGTTGTCCTTCTAATTATTAAACTTTTTTAAAGGCTTTTTAAATTGTTGTAATTTTAATGTTTTATATAATATCTACATATAAAGTAAATTAAATTACATAAACTTAAAAAGCAAAATAAAAAGGTTAAATTTTACTATTAGTCCTTGTACTTTGTGAAAGTTGTAGATTTAGTCCTTCTATTTTAGTTTAATCATTTTCAATTCCAGTACTTTTAGAATTTCAAATTTTAGTCATGATTGAATGGGAGCTATTAAATTCATTAAGTTAAGTTCTTTTATTTTTAAAATTTGATATGAAAAACATATTATCGCATGTGTAATGCCATGCCAATTTGCTATTTTCCACATATTACTCACAAAACAAAGTTGATAGATTTAACAAATGTAATTTACATTTGGACTAAAATTTCAAAATTCAAAAAACATAGAGAGAAAAATGATTTAGTTGAAGAACATAGACTAAATCTACAATTTTATGCACAATACAAGACTAATAGAAGTATCTAACAATTGGAGTTTTCCACATTGCTTGTTCCATATTCTGTTATAATGAAAACATATTTCTGCTTGGGCCATGGGAAGGTTTTCGACCTCTTTGATGTTTGATGTTTGATGTTTATGGCCTAAAAAGTTGTGACATGTTTGACAAAACAACAATTGGTGTTTCGCTAGGACTCTTAAATGCTTCAACTAATACTATTGATAAGGGCCATGAGTTTATTGGGTAAGTATTGAGTTCTTATCCTTATCACTTTGGTTGAATGAATAGCGAATTAAGGGATTTTTATCAGATTTTCCCAAGGGATTTTCCAAGTGAATTATCTATAGTTTTAAAGGAGATTATCT
Organism: Gossypium australe; assembly: GCA_005393395.2. Classification (NCBI taxonomy): domain Eukaryota; kingdom Viridiplantae; phylum Streptophyta; class Magnoliopsida; order Malvales; family Malvaceae; genus Gossypium; species Gossypium australe. Next base: position 98,947,340 of record CM016615.1, read on the forward strand.
TGTGATCTCAAGCTATTATTTGACACTACAAATAGGGTACTACACAACTTGAGAGCTGGAAACCAACAATACTTTCAAATATCTTTGTAACCAAACTCTGTTTGTTTTTCTTGTGATGAACATTTCATACTCTTGTTTGTTTGTTGATGAACCCTTTTGAGTGAAGTTGAGAGTTATCTTTGGTGTATGTTGGCTGCGGTATTGTTTTTTATTAGGGTTGCATGAATTTTGCTTGTAATGGGTTATGGCTTTAGCAATTAGAGATGGACTATTACGGATGATTGATTTGATTGGATGAATAAGAGTATATTCGCAAACGTAAGATTGTTGAGTCTGAACTATGTAAACAAAGTTTGGTTGTGTCATTTCTTCTTTCCTTCCCTTATTTCCTTGCGAAGATTAAATACAAATATTAATGGACTAAAATTGACCATATTTAAATACAAAGATTAAATCCACGGCTTACGTAAAGTATATGGTCTAATAGAAAATTTTAACCAATAAAAAAGTAACCTTAAACAAAAAATAATGAGATTTTTCTGTCAAACAAAATTGTTTTTGTATTAATTGGATATACTTGTAATTTTTTTCAATTCACTTGTAAATTTTGATTACAAAGTTATAAATATTGTAAATTTGGATTAATTTTAATTAATGTTGTATTAAAAAATGCGATGTAAACTTTTAGCCTTAACTCAACCTTTATAAAAATGGATACTTTAGACTTAGGTAATTTCTTTATAATTTGTAATTAATGGAATTATTGGTTAGTAAATGATGAACTTTAAGAAAGTGCTATATAACTAAAATGGTATAAAATATGTATTTGTATAGAATTTGAGATTTGATCTATGTACTTAGTCATTGAGATTTGTATAGTAGTTTCTATAACTTATTATTTAGTCTTAAAGTTAGAGTGAAGATTACTTTTTAAACTAAATCGACGACAGCTAAACTAAGGACACAAAGACAAGAAGGACGAATAGGAAAATAACTTTGAGGGAAAACTTAGTTGATTACGACGATACCTTCAGGAAGAATCCACCTAGACTTCACTTATTAATTAACCCTAAATTATATGATTTCATTTACTTACCTTGATCCGTAAGACTCCCTAACCTATATTAAACTCTCTCTCGAGGCGAATAACGTCTAACCCTAGGTTAATTAGTGGAACTCTCGTTCGCTTATAATAACCCCCTAGGACAGCAGTAAATCGATCAATGGACTCCCATATTAGGTTTCACCCTAATCCGGCAAAATCTCGTAACCCTATATCTAGGCGTTCGATCAACTCCGCTTAATTATGTTAGATCTTCTCTTAGGCAGGGTCTATTCCTCCTCCACCTAAGCACATTAGATTTGGATTAAGCAACATAATTAAGAACAAACTAAGTAATTTATCATATAACTTAAAAATCAAATAATAAAATTCATCTAGGTTTCATCCCCTTCAGGTATCTGAAGGGTTTAGTTCATAATGAATAAACAAAACATCGCAAGAGAAAAGATAAAACAAAACATAGGAAAAATCCTAAAACCCCCTGAAGGAATCGAAGGAGAATTCCGCCGTCTTGAGTATAATTTCGGCTTCTTGGGATGGATCAATTGGCTATCCTCTTGTTGTTCCCTAACTCTGACCTTCTCGGCTTGGCTCCTTGGCCTCGCTTTCGCTTCCCTCTCAAGTTGCCCCCTTGGGTGTTTATATAGATTTTGTGATGCCTTACTTGGCCCCTAAGTATCCTAATTCAAGTAGAATTCCTAATAGGGTGTTTGAATAGGCTTTGGAATATGTTTCTTTGCCTCCAAGTATCCTTTCCCGAATTAAATTTCTCTTTCCAGCGACAGGGACACGGCCATGGCACACGCCCGTGTGAATCGTGCCCAGGCCGTGTTCGGACTTTTAATGAGGCACGGCCGTGTGGTATTTGGGCCAGGCCGTGTCAATTTCTCTCTTGGCCCAATTTGGTTCGTTTTAATCTCGTTTTACGTTCTTTTCATCCTTGGGTGCTTTCCTGAGTATAAGACACGAAAAGAAAGGATTAAGAGCACCTTTTTACATAAATCAAAGGATAAATCATCCAAAAGTATGCTAAATGTGGGATTAAAATATGTTACTTTTACGGTTTATCAAATACCCCCACACTTAAGCTTTTGCTTGTCCTCAAGCAAAATTCTCAACTCATAATTAAAACGAACTTCCTTGATTCATAAAATTCATCAATCATGCTTTATCATAATTCAAAGATAATTCATACATGGATAATTCAACTCAAAAGAGTCCTAAAGATTCAAACAATCAAAGTCATACATTTATAGCATGAAAACATAGGCGTTTTCCCTTTACCTGAATAGTTACCTCTGATTCAAAATCGACAAGAGTTGACATCCTCACTAAAGATTCACTCAAATCACTCAAAGTGTCTAAGGTTCAAAATTAAGCACTCAATAAGTCAAACATGAAAAGTTAATCCCATAAGCTTGCATGAAAATCAAATCTCCACCACTGTAAAATGAGATGATACACAAATCAAAAAGTCTTTAGCAGGGTTGTAACGGGGCTTAAGTTAAGGGTATGGATAAAGGCTGAATTAGAAGGTTAGAATCGAGACTAACTTGAAAAATTACCTAACTAGAAAAATGAACTAATCCTAAATAATTTCATCTATTGAAAACTAATAATACGAGCTTCTTCTTTTTTTTTTTCAAGATTTGAGATTTAAACTTGTAAGCTTACTAATAATGAATATACTTCATTTTTTTTGAACAAATCAATAAAAATAATGAACTTTAACAACTGAAATAGAGAACATTGTAACATCCTAGATTAGGGGTTATGCGTTTGTGCATAATTCATGAGTTAGTGGGTTTTGGCAATGTTTGGAAGTGTATTAAGGGTTTTTAAAATTCTAGGATGGAAGAGAAAGCTTAGAAAAATTATTGGTTTCTAAGTAAAAGGGGGGAGCTAGGTAAATGAGGCTTGAAAAGAAACTCCGTGTGAAGCATGACACAAGGAACCATGTGGTAAAATATTATGAATTATGTATGAATGTGTTATGTGAATTCTAGAAATAAGGAAATGTATGGAAATGTAAGGAAATGTAAGGAAATGTATGGAAATGTATGGAAATGTAAGGAAATGTAAGGAAATGTAAGGAAATGCAAGGAAATGTAAGGAAATGTAAAGAAATGTCTTGTCTTGGAAATGTAGGGAAATGTCCTGAAAATGTATGGAAATGTTAAGTTTAAAAGAGGAAAGTGAACATTTTTGGAAACCTGGAAATGTAAGGAAATGATTCAAAAATAGAAAGTGAACATTTTTGGAAACTTGGAAATGTAAGAAAATGGCAAGTTTACAGAGCCGATCGAAAATTTTAAGAAACTTAAAAATGACCTAGAAATGTCGAATTTTAAAGTTTAAAATAGGAAATGAGGGCAAGGAGGCCTTAAAAGAAAAAGTTGGTAAAATTTGGCACACAAACAGGCTTGGAAAAGTGGCCTAAAGATGTCACTTAGGGCCTATGGAAATGGCGCCATGTGCAAGAGGAATGGGCCTGGGTTCGAGTCACTTGGGTAGCAAATAAATAAGGTTTTATTTTAGCTTCCAGAAGGCTGAGGTGGACGGCACATGCTTCTAGAAAATGAGGTGTTTTATTTTCATAAATATGTGATTAATAAGGTGATAAATAGAAGCTTTTTATTTGGATTATTTCGAAGAGATAATAAAGGATTTTTATTTGGATTATTTCGAAGAGATAATAATGGATTTATTTTAGATTATTTTTAGGAGATAAATGTGGATATTAATTCTTTTATTTTGATAGATAAGGAAGAGATAAAAGAGGATTATTATTAGTATTATTTTTATTAAGAGATAAGAGATAGTTATTGGATTAAGTTTTATTAAAGTGATAAATCAAGGGATAAAGCTATCAAAATAGAAGAGTGGTGGCCAAGTAAAGGACTCTAGCTAGTAATTTTGGCTATAAAAGGAAGAGTAAGGCTATTCTTCATTCATTCTTTTCTTTTCAAGAAAACCTCTGCCGAAATTCTCTAAAGTTTCTCCTCTTCTCTCTGCCGAATTTTCTCTGCCATTATTCTCTTTTTCTCTTTTCTTTTCTTCTTCTATTACAAACACAATCAAAAGCCGAAGATACCAATAGCCCTAGTCGATTTCTCCCTAAGCCTCAAGAGCCGAAATTGTTATCCACATCAAAGCCATAGCCGAATACTGCTAAGGGTTCAAGCAAGAATTCCATCAAATTCTTCAGTAAGGGTAAGATTAGGTTAGATTCTCATTCTATTTCTTTTAAGGCTGTCGAAATTAAGATTTTAATACCCTTAATATCTGTTGCCGAAGAGATCTTTCGGGATTTACTAAGTGTCGACTACAAGGAAGGAGAAGTTCTTTTCCCGAAGGTACACCATAAGCCGCGTGTTCCCTAGTTATTCGGTGAATTTCGGGATTTAAGAATCTAAGGTAAGTCATATTTAACATTCGGCTAAGGGTTATTTGTTGCGAATAAATGTTAGAAATTGATCTAACATGTAGTTATAGGGATTTCGACAGAGGGATACAAGGATTTCGGGATCTGAGAATTTCAAGGTAAGTTTTAAGAATACTAATCCTACTAGGATTTGGATTTATGGCCGAATGGATTTTTATTAAATCAGTAAGTGATTAATCAAATGTAGGAATTTGAGATCTAAGGCAGTAGATCACTCTTCGGGATTTCAAGGAACCTATTAAGCGAATCAGGTGTGTACTCACACTAATTTTCAATATATTATGGCAATGGTTATTTTAATATATGAATATGCATAAGAATGAGAATGTGGCTAAGTGCCACAAATGTGGCAAAAAAGTACCCAGGTACGTTTCCTACTTCTGTTAGGATTATGAATGTGATATACTTGAACATGTGAACAGTAACATGAATGAAATTTAAGTATGCTGAATATGTTATAAAAATAATTTGGGGCATTCGGGATATATGTGAAGGGAGAATTGAAGGTGATGACTACGGTCTCACCAACGAAATATGTTGACTACGGTCACATTGCGGAATTTTGGTAACTTCGGTTACAATATTTGACTATAGTGTCTAATGACACAACGTATAAATTTGACTATAGTGTCTAATGACACAACGTATATGGGCGATGAGCACGTCGACTGCAGCGACTGCATTCGATGGTGTGTAGCGGATGGAGGGTTGACTTAGTAGTCCCCACGGTGTGACTGGCAGGTACGGGTGGTGTGTAGCGGATGGACCATTAGGCTTGGGTTAGGTTGCATCATTTATTTTGATATGAATATGAATTTGACATGAACATGTATGCCTGATTTGTTGGATGTTAGTATGATGTACACATTGAGTCTGTTGACTCACCCCGTTGTGGGAACTATTTTCAGGTGATGAACAGTGACGGACCGGGACGGTAGACCTAGAGGTGGCCATGCATCAATTTGAAGATTTTATTTATTTTGGACCTTATTTCGTTTTAGAACATTTAATTTTAATATTGGGTTTTATTTGATGTAATAAGGCCATAAGGCCCAAGTTGGATTTCTTTATTTCTGCTTTTTTTTTTAATTATTTTGTTACAAATGATTGTTGGATTAAATTTTAAGTGAAAATATTTTATAAACCTAAAGAAAATTATTTTTGTCACCTTAATAAAATTGGGTTTTTTTAAATTAATTAAATGGGTTTCCCAACCTAAGCCCAATCCAAAACAATATCTTCTAAAATTTACAAATTTTCTCTGAGTAGCAAAGAATTTGAAAACCGGTTTACTTAAGGAACATACCAGATCCGGTCAGGCTCGTGGGCCGGGTTTGGGGTGTTTCAAACATAGTTAGGTAACTGCTCAAAATCAAATCTCGACAAAAAGAGTAGTTAAAAAGAACGGTGATAACAAATACAAAGGGTTTTGGGTTAATGTTAGTAGGTAAGTCAATGAAAAGGGTTGTTAGGCTTAAACAGGGTTCACTAGGGGTTAATTATGGAGGTAGGCTTTTTAGTGGAGTGAGTGGGTTAAAACCTAGGTGCCTTTATCATCTCTGTATATCAAATCAAAGGTGTGGTCTCAACATGTATAATCGAGGCAAGTTCTAGAATAGCAAATCAATGTTGACACACTCATAATAGAAAGTGGGCATGAAAGAATGTATGCTCTAAAAGGCTCAAAATCTCACACAAATTATGGGTATTTTGATGTCAACCTCGTAAATTTCAAACTTCAAAGTAATATTCAGATTCAGGTAGACAACCTAAAAATTTTAATTCTGAAAAATAGACTTATCATGCTTGATTCTCTAGTATCCTTCAAATTTAATCATCAATGCACAATTATCAATGACTTACTCCAAAGATCATAAATCATAGGAAATTTCATTCTAATCATAATATGAGAGACTTTACTTTTGAACAAGGCATAATTCAGGGATTTTCAAATAATACTATAGTTAACCCCCCTACACTTAAGATGTACATTGCCCTCAATGTATAAAGATGGATAATAGCAAAATAATCATAAAAATCATAAGATGGGGAGAGAAGTGAAACTTCCTGAATTTTGGATGAAGTTAAAGAAATCGGATAGGATTGGAGGTGAGCGTGGGGAAGCGTCTCGAACCGTTTGAAATTGAATCCTCGAAGTAGCCGTCCTAATTTTATTGAATCCTAAGCTAAATCTAAATATCATAAAGAATAAGAAGAAAATAATAAAGAGAATAAAATAAAATAAATGGAAAAAATAAATAATGAGAATAAAATAAATAATGGAAAATGAAAGACAACTAGAAAAAGGGAGAATGAGGTTTAAATAGAGATGTAGCTCGTGTTTTGGGATTTTGAATTTTGGGCGCGTTCAGGGTGCTCGGGCACGGTCAATCGGCACGCCCGTGTGAAGTTTTAAATAGCCCGTGCTTTTCGCGATTTTTAGGTTTTGGGCGCGTTCAGGGTTTTGGCACGGCCGTGTTTACATGGACACGCCCGTGTTCGATAAGTCAGTATGTTGGCACGGTGAGGTAACACGGGTGTGTTCAGCCCGTGCTTGGTAAATTAGTAACTTCGCACGGTTATGAAGCACGGGCGTGTTCAACCCGTGGTCGGCAAGTCAGTGACCTCGCACAGGTAGCTAGCACGGGCGTGGTTCATCCCCTAGCTTCCACACGGCCACGGGCACGCCCGTATGTAGGGCCGTGTTGCCTAGAAATCTGCTTTTTTGGTTAGTTTATGGTTAAGTGCTAAAAGGAAAATAAAAGAGAAAAATAAAAAAATAAAAATAAAAAAATAAAGAAGATAAAAAAATATAAAAATAGGGTTAGTGCTCGGGTTGCTTCCCGAGAAGCGCTCGTTTATAGTCTTAAGCTAGACTTTACCTCTCATTCGTATGGTCATGGTGGTTTGAGGAGGTGAAAATCCTTTCTCATGCGATCACTTCGGTTATGGATATATAGTTTAAGTCGAGTAATGTTTACCTCAAAAGTGTCGAATTTAGGATTGCTTACCTCGACTGTGCCGTATAGGAAGACATTAAGTACCTCAAAAGTGATTTCTTCGTTTGTCTTGAGGTCTGAATTGGTGATTCGAGGGTCTTCCTTATTCAACAATACCTGATCCTCTATTTTGATGTGATTTGTTGTTCCTATCAGCTTGTCTGGGGTCTCCTTCAGTTTCACTTTGTGCGGCTCCTGTTCCTCTCTGATTTGTGTTTCCTGCTCTTTTAGTTTGTCAACCCTAAGGCTTTGTTCCTTATGTGGTTCTTCTTTGTTGGCAAGAGGTCTAAGATCTAGCTCAGCTAAGTGATTTCGTGATGCTTCCTGTAAAGAAGGTTGAACCAAATGATTATCAATAGAATTATCGTTCGTACCTTTATTACTCGATGTCCTAGCTGAGTCAAGAGCTTGAAGAGTGATTGTTTCTTCGTCTACACGAAGTGTGATTTCACTGAATTCTTCCTCTGTATGGTCTTTCTTTATTGCATTGGGATATGGTACATGAGCTTGGTACTCTGTATTTACCGGGTTTAGTAAATCATGGCTTACCTCAACCTTACCTTCACTTACCACAGTTTCTTGCCTTGGGTCAGATTCCACTAGGAATTCACTGTTATGAGCTTGTACGGCTTGGGGCTCATGATTCGGCTCAGGTTTGTAGCCTTGTGGTGTTTCCTATGGTGAAAGTTGAACAATTTGATTATCAACTGAATTTACTTTCTCACCTTCATCACTTGATGTCCTGACCGAGTCAAAAGCTTGTAGACTAATTGATACGTCACCTACACGAAGAATGAGTTCTCCTGTACCAACAACAATTTCAGTCCTGGCAGTTGCTAAAAAGGGTCTTCCTAAAATTAAGGGGATTGAATTATCCTCGTCCATATCTAAAACAACAAAATCTACTGGGAAAACAAATTTATCGATTGTGACCAAAATATTTTCGATAATGCCCCTAGGAATTCTAACAGTTTTATCAACTAATTGAATGCTCATCCTAGTTTGTCTGGGTTTCCCTAGACCTAGTTGTTTAAACATTTTATAAGGCATGCTTGCCCCTAAATCAGCTAAAGCATTATCAATAGATAAACTACCAATTAAACATGGAATTGTAAAACTCCCTATGTCTTTTTACTTCTGCGGTAGTCTGTTTTGTAACATTGCTGAGCATGCTGCGTTTAATTCCACGTGGTGCTCCTCGTCTAATTTGCGTTTGTTTGTCAAGAGCTGTCTGAAAAAGAGCTTCAAGAAGAGGTAAGTTAATATGTAATTTCTTTAAAAGTTTAAGAAACTTACCAAAGTGTTCTTCTGAATCGTCTCTTTTCACTGCTTCGGGATAATGTATGCGAGATTGGTATCTATGATTACCAGTTTTGGCTTTTCTTGTGTTACCTCTGTTTTACCTTCGTCTACCTTGTTTTCTGGTATTGCATTGGGTTCATCTAACCCTTTACTGTCCTGAGCGGTGATGGCTTGATTTTGCTCCTTAGGGTTATCTCCGTGTTACTAGGTAGACGCCCTTGTGGTCTTAGTAATTTTCATGATTCGGCTCTCGTTGCTTTTGGTTGTTCTCTCAGTTTCTTGGATACGTTTCTCTGTGTCTACTGAGAAATTTGTCATCATCTCTTCAAGGTGCGACTCCTCTTCCTGTTGGTGAGGTGGTTGTTGAAAGTTTAGAGGAAGTTCCGGTCTTTGGCTATTTTGATCATCCCACGAGAAATTGGGATGGTAACCCCAACCTGCATTATAAGTGTCATTATAAAAATTATTTTGTGGTCTAGAATAGTTACCCGTATAGTGAGCTTCCTCGTTTTCCATGCCATATCCGTAGGGTGGGTACTCAGGATTCGCCACTCCTCCTAGATTCGAGTCATATTGCATTACTGAGTGTACCTGCGAGGAACTATACAAACCACCAATCGTTTTATTCATAATCTCTAGCTGGTTAGATAACCTGGTGACCACGTCGAGGTTGGAGACACTGGCGGCTTTTGTTGGCGTTGTCCTCATAACTTGCCACTGATAATTATTCAGTGCCATCTTCTCTTTAAAATTATCTGCCAAAAGCAAAATAGAGGAAAAATTAGCGAAGTAGAAAAGAAAAAAATAATAAAAATAAAAATAAAAATTAATTACAAAAAAGGGCTGAAACAATAAAAATAGAGCTTTCTTAATATTTTAGTTCCCCGGCAACGTCGCCAAAAACTTGATCGCTGTAAATTCAGAGTTTTAAATATTTATAAAAGAATGATCAAACCTGGAGACTAACACTGACAACGATATTAAGGCAAGTGTACCTATCAAACAGTAGTATAGCTTAGGTAAGACCGGTTATCGAACCCAAAGGAACTAAAAGTATTAATACTCACCTTCTTCTTATTATTTAGTCTTAAAGTTAGAGTGAAGATTACTTTTTAAACTAAATCGACGACAGCTAAACTAAGGACACAAAGACAAGAAGGACGAATAGGAAAATAACTTTGAGGGAAAATTCAGTTGATTACGACGATACCCTCAAGAAGAATCCACCTAGACTTCACTTATTAATTAACCCTAAATTATATGATTTCTTTTACTTACCTTGATCTGTAAGACTCCCTAACCTATATTAAAACCTCTCTCGAGGCGAATAACGTCTAACCCTAGGTTAATTAGTGGAACTCTCATTCGCTTATAATAACCCCCTAGGACAGCAGTAAATCGATCAATGGACTCCCATATTAGGTTTCACCCTAATCCGGCAAAATCTCGTAACCCTATCTCTAGGCGTTCGATCAAATCCACTTAATTATGTTAGATATTCTCTTAGGCGGGGCCTATTCCTCCTCCACCTAAGCACATTAGATTTGGATTAAGCAACATAATTAAGAACAAACTAAGTAATTTATCATATAACTTAAAAATCAAATAATAAAATTCATCTAGGTTTCATCCCCTTCAGGTATCTGAAGGGTTTAGTTCATAATGAATAAACAAAACATCGCAAGAGAAAAGATAAAACAAAACATAGGAAAAATCCTAAAACCCCCTGAAGGAATCGAAGGAGAATTCTGCCGTCTTGAGTATAATTCCGGCTTCTTGGGATGGATCAACTAGCTATCCTTGCGTTGTTCCCTAACTCTGACCTTCTCGGCTTGGCTCCTTGGCCTCGCTTTTGCTCCCCTCTCAAGTTGCCCCCTTGGGTGTTTATATAGACTTTGTGATGTCTTACTTGGCCCCTAAGTATCCTAATTCAAGTAGAATTCCTAATAGGGTGTTTGAATAGGCTTTGTAATGTGTTTCTTTGCCTCCAAGAATCCTTTCCCGAATGAAATTTCTCTTTCCAGCGACAGGGACATGGCCATGGCACACGCCTGTGTGAATCGTGGCCAGGCCGTGTTCGGACTTTTAATGAGGCCCGACCGTGTGGTATTTGGGCCAGGCCGTGTCGATTTCTCTCTTGGCCCAATTTGGTTCATTTTAAGCTCGTTTTATGTTCTTTTCGGGTGCTATCCTGAGTATAAGACACGAAAAGAAAGGATTAAGAGCACCTTTTTACATAAATCAAAGGATAAATCATCCAAAAGTATGCTAAATGTGGGATTAAAATATGTTACTTTTACGGTTTATCAATAGTCTAATCAAAGGTTCAAGTTGACAAATGTTGACAGAAAATACTTAATATTTTAGTAATTGAACTGAGATTTTTAAATAAAAAAGTAAGAAGACTTAAATTTTAACATTTTAAGTACATGAGCTAAATTTCAAAAATTTCAAAATATAAGGACTAACAACATGTTTTAACAAAAAAGGTATTGTCCTTATGTAGACATTTTCAGGGTGGTAATCCTTCCCATTATGTAACTATTCTCCCAAACTCAAATCTAGTAGAAGATTGAGCTTGTTCACTTTTTCTAGTTTATAAATAGGTTGATCATAATTTGAATAGATTTAATATGTGACATATCACACCTTGTCCAAATTGATTAATAACGTCTCCTAATTAGGTATTTTCATGTATAACTTGTCAAATTTCATTTGGCATATTGTAATTGTGGGTATACAGTGCTTGTAATTTGATCCATTTGTTTTAAGTATGTTGAGTAATTTTGTGTGTGTCTCATTAAAAGAAACATTCGGGTATTTATACATATTATCATTGCTCATGATTTGACTCTACTGTTCATGACTTAACCCCACTATTCATAGGACTGACACTCTGAGCAGGACTCGGGCATGTTGGACATGTGTATCATTCTAAGCTGCATTTTGGAGTTTGCGGTCCCTTCCATTCAAACTCCTTGGGTGTATGCGAGCTGGGATCGCAAACTCCTTTTAACTCCTGCGAACTGATGTTATGAGCTCCCTTCAACTCCTACGAGCCGATACCGTGAGCTCCTTTCAACTCCCGCGAGCATATCGCAAGCTCCTCTAACTGTTCTCTCGCTGTTCGTCTCATGTCCATCTGGTAGGGTCTAGCCGGGTCGTGAGTCGGTGATCCGAAGCTTATTTGGGTATCGAGTCGGTGACTATTACTATATGGCAAGCTAGTGGGCCTCAGGAAGGTTCTAAAGTGGCGCTCATTAGGGCCATCACTTCGTGTTTATTACAGCCTATAGAATACTCAATGTCTATTATGACCTTATGTCAGCTTCGCCGCGTATAGGGATGGGTCGTGCCCACATGTATGTAATTATTGGTGTCCCTCATTTATTTGAACCGTTAGAACATAGAGGGAAGAGATTCCCTTAAAATGGGGTTTTCTGAAACCCTAAAACTCACACTCTTAATTTTTTATAACCCGAATTAGACGAAGCTTTTCTTCAAGGTAAATCTCAGTAACTTCTCGTTTTAGGTTTTAAATTTTCTATATTCTTTTCTTCTTCTTTCTATGATGAAAACATGTCGAGAATGAAAGAAGGTCATGGTCAATTAGTTCCTCATTGCCCACTACGAGAGCGTGCTTCCAAAACCCTTGTCAAAGCCAACTTTTTCCCTTACACTACAAAATATGAAGAGATGTTTCGGTCCTTACGTGCGTAAGGAATCGAGATTCTTGATTTCGTATACGAATTCTCTATTCTTAAGGGTTCATACAGGATCAGTTACACTAGCGATGGCAATTTCTTGCTCCCCCTCCGCGTCTTGAAAGTTGGGTTTGACCTACCTTGGGTTTCACCTGCCTTTGAACTCATTCTTCTGCCATCTCCTTGATGATTACTAGATTGCCCCTGGTCAACTCTGTGGATTTTCGTGGTGGATCAGGGTGGCCTACTGTATTGACTGTTACCATCTCAATAAAGTACCACAACTCGTAGTTTTCCAGAGTCTGTATCTATTAAAGGCCTAGAACTGAGCGAATTTAGTGGGTTTTCATTACTTCTCTCCTCACGAAAAAGGTCCAACCATAATTGCAAATCGATGTCCCAACCTTTGATTGAACTGGGGGAAGTATATTAGGGTGAAATGCAAGCTCATAGATGGGTTTAACTTTCCTACAGAATGGTCCACACGAGTAGGGATGTGTGATCCTTCCAGCGAACTATTAGGATAGATAGAGGTGAGGCCCAATTTAGAAGGCTTTACATTGGCAGTTCCCTAGTTACTGAAGAAGTCATAACCGTGAGAAACATTTTCTTATACTATTTGGAGGGTCATAGCCCTAATGGATATAAGTAGGGTGACAGTAGAGAAGTTGCTGAGGCGTTAGGTACGGTCTTTGAGGGGCGATCATGGCCACATGTGCTCTATGGTGACAACGACCATTTGGGTCGAATTCTAATGGGATTGAAAAAAGAACCAAGAAATTTCTATTACATCCTTGGGTGGTGTTGGCTCACCACGGGCAGAAAGTGGTCGCTACATTAATTTGATAATTGCTCCTACTAATGTTAGGATTGTTGGTGATGTAGGCATAGCTCGCAGTTTAAAAAGTAATACTGAAGAAACTACCAACACTTCGTGGGAACTTAACAAAGCCATGGAAATTACCGGGCCTATGGACCTGTGAGCTACTTTGAGAGCTCAGCGGAAGAGGCACAGAATTGATACAAGAGCTATTAACGTGGTGGTTAGCAGCGAGGAGATAGATAGTGGCAGGATAGAGTCTCGCCTCAAAAGGATGGCAGATAGCACCGAGACTTCTACTATGATGGCTACCACCCTTTTTTTCCCCTCAATGAGCTCATAAACTATGGTTCGCAAGAGTTCTCCTGTCATTACTTGAGGTAACTCGCCTCCTCCCTATATCTCTCACCCTGCTGTACCTATCACTAGGGAACTAACTACTGAAAATAGTGGTGAGCTAGTTGATGAAAACAGTGGTAAGCTAGCTCTGTGTCACTGGAACTTAAATAGTAAAGAGCTGTAAGGTATAGTAGAGAAGTGAAGAGATTTAGTGGCAAAGGCTGCAAAGAGGAATATATGCGCTTATGACTTATCTAGGAGTTCTTAGAAATTTGCGTTGTTAACATTCAGCTCCTCTCTCCAAGGCTTCCTCACTGAGCGTGATCAAACAAGGCTTTGAAGAGAAGAAAATATTAAGACAGAGGCTACTCAAAGGAGCTTGAAAGAAATCTTAAGAGCACTCAGTAGCGATGGCAGAAGATGATGAAGGAGAATGAGGTGCTCTACAATCAAATAAGGAGCTCGTTGGGAAGTTAGGAGTTGAACAAGTGAAAAATGATACACTATCCAGCAAGGTCCTGGTATTGGGTGCTAAGTTGAGAAGGGTTGTAGCAAAGCATAAAGCAGTTGTAAACTAAATCACTGCAGAGGATGAGGCTGCAACGGTAGAGTTAAAATGAAAACAAGAAGAGGCTTTGGAGGGGTTTAAGAAGAATACTTTAGGGATGTTTAATGATGTCACCACTGAGATCAAATCCAATATTCTTTTGCATGCTTAAATTGCTATTGGGCCTTTTGATGTTCGCAAGGTTGATTTCGATACTCTCGCTGAGGCAGAGATGAACCAGTTTGACTTTGATGTCGTTCTTCGAGAGCCGCTTGGGATGAGTTTGCATCCAAGTGGAAAAATTTAGAGGATTTTTACCTCGAAGAGAGTCCTTCTGAACTAACAATTGTGCTTGCTGGTGATGACTTCGTTGTTGACCTTGCTATCGATAATACTAGAGTTGTTAAGGGAGAATGAAGTTCGTAGTGATCTTGATAGAGTAATTGAAGTTTAATTATCTTTAATTTTATAACTTTGTATTTCTCTTCTTTATAAATGAAAGAACTGAAATTTTCGAGTTTATTTGTTAATTTCATAATGTTTTACCTTTTTACGAACTTGAGCAAAATTTTAACTTAAACAAACTTAAACCATGAGCTTCAACTATTTTGGAGGTTGCGATGTTGAACCTACAAGACTTAAAGCTACAATTGGGAGCTTCAGCTTGCACTAACTATTTTGGAAGCTGCGGTGTTGAACCTATGAGCCTTAAGATCACAACTAGGAGCTTGAGATCTCGCTAACAGTTTTAGAGGCTGCGACATCGATCCTACGAGCCTTAAGATCACTGATAAACCGTAAAAGTAACATATTTTAATCCCACATTTAGCTTACTTTTTGATGATTTATTCCTTGATTTGTATAAAAAGGTGCTTGTAATCCTTTGTTTTCATATCTTAGACCTAGGAAAGCACTCGAGGATGAAAGAACACAAATTGGGCCTAAAACGGAGTAAATGTGCCTTAGCATGAAATTGACACGGCCTGGCCCATAGCCTGCACGGCCGTGCCTCGACGAACACTTAGAGCACGGCCTCAACTCTGCCTCACACGGCCGTGCCTCACTTTAGAAGTTCAAACACGGTCTGGTCTCGATCCATACGGGCGTGTGACATGGCCGTGCCTCTGTCGCTGGAAAGAGCAATTTCAGTTGGAAAAGGATACTTAGGGAGAAAGAATCGCATTCCAAGAGCCTATATATATCCCCCAAGTACCACCTTTAAAAGGCATCGAAAGCTAGGCCAAGGAGCCAAGCCTAAAAGGTCAGAGTTAGGGAATAACACAAGGATAGCCAGTTGATCCATCCCAAGAAGCCGGAATTATACTCAAGACGGCGGAATTCTCCTTCGGTTCCTTCAGGGGACTTTAGGAATTTCCTATGTTTTGTTTTATCTTTTGTCTTGCGATGTTTTCTTTATTCATTATGAACTAAACCCCTCAGATACCTGAAGGGGATGAAACTTAGACGAATCTTGTTATTTGATTTTTAAGTTATATGATGAATTACTTAGTTTGTTCTTAATTATATTGCTTAATCCAAATCTAATGTGCTTAGGTGGAGGAGGAATAGACCCTGCCTAAGAGAAGATCTAACATAATTAAGCGGAGTTGATCGAACACCTAGAGATAGGGTTACGAGATTTTGCCGGATTAGGGTGAAACCTAATATGGGAGTCCATTGATCGATTTACTGCTATCCTGGGGGGTTATTATAAGCGAACGAGAGTTCCACTAATTAACCTAGGGTTAGACATTATTCGTCTCGAGAGAGAGTTTAATATAGGTTAGGGAGTCTTACGGATCAAGCTAAGTAAATAGATTATATAATTAAAAGTTAGATAACAAGTGAAGTCTAGGTGGATTCTTTCTAAAAGTATCGTCATAATCAACTGAGTTTTTCTTCTAGTTATTTCCCAATTCGTTCTTTTTGTCTTTGCATCTTTAGCTTAGTGGTCGTTTAGATTAAATCAACTTCACTATATTTTAGGCTAAATAATAAAAAGAAAGTTTGTATTAATACTTTTAGTTCCTTTGGGTTCGATAATCCGGTCTTGCCTAAGTTATACTACTGTTCAATAGGTACACTTGCCTTTAATCGTTGTCAGAGTTAGTCTCCAGGTTCGATCATTCTTTTATAAATTTTAAAGCTCTGATTACAGCGATCAATCACAGCCAAGAGCTTGAGCTCTCGCTAACTATTTTAGAGGCTACGGTATTGAACCTACGAGCCTTAAGATCACAGCTGGGAGCCTTAACTCTCGCTAACTATTTTAGAGGATACAGTATTGAACCTGCGAGCCTTAAGGTAAAAACTAGGATCATTAGCTCTCGCTAACTATTTTTTAGGGTTGCGGTATTGAACCTGCTAGCATGAAGATCGCAGCTGAGAGCCTTAGCCCTCGCTAACTATTTTTAGGGGCTACGATATTGAACCTGCGAGCCCAAAGATTATAGCTGAGAGTTTAGCTCTCACTAACTGTTTTAGAGGTTGTGGTATTGAACTTACAAGCCTTAATATCATAGCTGGGAGCTTTAGCTTTCGTTAACTATTTTTGAGGGCTACAATATTTAAACTGCAAGCCCTAAGATCACAACTTAGAGCTTGAACTCTTGCTAACTATTTTAAAGGTTACGGTATTGAACCTACGAGCCTTAAGATCACATCTGGGAGCCTTAGTTCTCCCTATCTATTTTAGAGGCTATGGTATTGAACCTGCTAGCCTTAAGATCACATATGGGAGCCTTAGTTCTTGCTAAATATTTTTGGGGGCTGTGGTATTGAACATGTGAGCCCTAAGATTACAGATGGGAGCCTTAGCTTTGGCTAACTTTTTTTGTAGGGTCATATAAAGTAAATATACTATTAAAAGAACATGTTTTCATTAAAGTATCAGAATTTACACATAATACTTTTTAAGATGATGCGCATTCCATGCGTGCAGTAGAGTTGTGCCCTCCAATCTCGCTAATTTGTATGCTCCGTAGCCTATTTTTTCCACAACTTTGTACGGTCCCTTCCATCTTAAGGCCATCTTTCATTGTTACGAAGCTGGGAGGCCGGCTTCAGTGTTTATGAGTACAAGGTCATCAACTTGAAATTGTTTATTTTTTTACCTTAGAATTGTAATAGCGAACTACTTGTTGAGCACGTACCGCTTTCATGATTTTTGCTATTTCTCTAACCTCATCAATGAGATTGAGGTTGAGCCTTAGCTTCATCCATTTGGTGAAGTGGTGCACCGCGACCACTATGAATTTCTTCTGTGTTGTGGCTATGGGGAGTAGGCTGAGGATGTTGACTCCCCAAGTTGCAAATTGCCAAGGCTTGACATGATTTGAAGAGGTTCTGCTAGCTGTTGCTGTACCTAGGCGTACCTTTGGCAAGAATCACATGTGTGAACTAGCTCATATGCATCTCTCTAAACTATAGGCCAGTAATATCCCTGCCTAAAGATTTTCTGGGCGAGCAATCTTCCCCCCAAGTGTTCACCACAAATGCCTTTGTGAATCTACCGCATCACATACTCAGCTTCCGACGGTGTTAGACATCGCAGCAGTGGCTGTGAGAATCCTTTTTTATACAATACACCCTTTAAAAGGGTATATCTAGCAATTGTAGAACAAAATAAACCACGTTAAGTTGCTATACAATTAAATAGTTTAAGGGCTAATCATTCATTATCTAGCTATCTAGTTCTTAAACTTAAATTATTGTGATATGTGTAACACATAACATGGATATACATATCTCGCGGCTTTGCGTTGTAATTTTGCGAGCTCTTTTTTATT
This sequence comes from Gossypium australe, assembly GCA_005393395.2. Classification (NCBI taxonomy): domain Eukaryota; kingdom Viridiplantae; phylum Streptophyta; class Magnoliopsida; order Malvales; family Malvaceae; genus Gossypium; species Gossypium australe. The sequence goes on from CM016615.1 coordinate 98,965,347, forward strand.
TGAGTAGTCATTTATCCCTTGTAACACGCGAACTATAGGAGTTTTCCATGTGTCTTCTTGATCTACAACATATACTTGGAGTGTATCATAACTTGGGGCTTCCTTGTGCTCCAACAAAATCTTTCCCCTTTGCTCGATAACAATGGAAGATGCTAGCTTGGATAAAATGTTTGCTCGTGTGTTATTGCTCCTTGGGACATGTTTTACTTGCATCTTATCAATCCTTGCTAGCAACTAGGTTGCAATTGAGTGGTATTTCTTCAACCCTGACTCCTTGACCTCATACTTATTGTTCAATTATTTGGCAACCAACTAGGAATCTGTATGAACAATAAGCCCTCTCGCTTCAAGCTGGCGAGCTAATAGCAACCCTGATACCAGCGCCTCGTACTTTACAACATTATTAGACGTTTGAAATCCAAAAGAGAGCCCATACTGCCACTCGTTTCCTTTGGGATCCACCAAGAGTACTCCTACTCCTGATCCAGTTTTTCAGCATAAACCAACCAATCTTTATACTCCATTTGGTCACTCTTTCGGAGGTGTCAAGTTTAGACAAAATTTCTTTGATGGGCTGGTTCGTCACAACTACCATGGGATGTGATCGCTGAAATCAGAGCTTTAAAAATTTATAAAAGAATGATCAAACCTGGAGACTAACTCTGACAATGATTAAAGGCAAGTGTACCTATCGAACAGTAGTATAGCTTAGGCAAGACTGGATTTATCGAACCCAAAGGAACTAAAAGTACTAATACTAACTTTCTTTTTATTATTTAGCCTTAAAAACGGAGTGAAGTTGCTTTTAAACTAAATTGACGACGACTAAGCTAAGGACACAAAGACAAAAAGAACAATTTGGAAAATAACTTGAAGAAGAACTCAATTGATCACGACGATACCCTCAGGAAGAATCTACCTAGACTTCACTTGTTACCTAACCCTGAATTATACGATTCCTTTAATTAGCTTGATCCGTAGGACTCCCTAACCTATATTAAACCCTCTCTCGAGGCGAATAACGTCTAATCCTAGGTTTCACCCTAGAATAGCAGTAAATCGATCAATGGACTCCCATATTAGGTTTCACCCTAATCTGGCAAAATCTCGTAACCCTATCTCTAGGCGTTCGATCAACTCCACTTAATTATGTTAGATCTACTCTTAGGCAGGGTCTATTCCTCCTTCACCTAAGCACATCAGATTTGGATAAAGCAGCATAATTAAGAAAAAACTAAGTAATTATCATAAAATTCAAAAATCAAATAACAAAATTCATCTAGGTTTCATCTCCTTCAGGTATCTGAGGGGTTTAGTTCATAATGAATAAAAAGAACATCTCAAGAGAAAAGATAAAACAAAAAATAAGGAAATCCTAAAACCCCCTGAAGGTATTGAAGGAGAATTCTGCCGTCTTGAGTATAATTTCGGCTTCTTGGGATGGATCAACTGGCTATCCCCACGTTATTCCCTAACTCTGACCTTTCCGGCTTGGCTCATTGGCCTAGCTTTTTCGCCTTTTCAAAGGTGGGACTTAGGGGATATATATAGGCTTTTAGAATTCGATTCTTTCTCCCTAAGTATCCTTTTCTGACTGAAATTGCTCTTTCCAGCGACAAAGGCACGGCCATGGCACACGCCCGTGTGGATTGACTTCAGATAGTGTTCGAATTTCTAACTTGAGGCACGGCCGTGTGAGGCGGGGTTGAGGCCGTGCTCTAGGTGATCGTCGAGGCACGACCTTGTGGACTTTGGGCCAGGCCGTGTCGATCTCGTGCTAAGGCCCATTTACTCCGTTTTGGGCCTGTTTTGTGTTCTTTTGATCCTCGGCTGCTTTGCTGGGTATAAGACATGAAAAGAAGGGATTACAAGCACCTTTTTATATAAATCAAGGAATAAATCATCAAAAAGTGAGCTAAATGTGGGTTTAAAATATGTTATGATACGGTTTATCAAATACCCCCACACTTAAGCTTTTGCTTGTCCTCAAACAAAATTCTCAACTTACAATTAAAACGAACTTTCCATAATTCACAATTCCTATCAACAATGCCTCATCATAATTCATAGATAATTCATACATGGATAATTCAATTCAAAGAGTCCTAAAGATTTAAACGAGATAAGTCATGAGTTTGTACTTCGAAAACGTAAGTGTCTCCCCTCATTTAAGTGACTTCCTTTTCAATTCAAAATCGACAAGGATTGATGTTCTCACTAAGGATTCACTCAAATCACTCTAAAGTGTTTAAGGTTCAGGAAAAGATCGCTCATAAGTCGAACCTGAAAAGTTAATCTCATAGGCTTGCCTAAAAATTAAATCTTCACCACTGTAATATGAGATGATAAACAGATCAAAAGGTCTTTGTTAGGGTTGTAACGGGGCTAGGGTTAAAGTTGTGGTTACAGACTGAAATTAGAGGGTTAGAATCGAGATCGAATTTGACAAGTACCTACCTTAATGAAAACCGGAATAATAATTACATTAACTGAGAATAATAATCCTAATAACACGAGCTTTTCTTTCGGTATATAAACTTTAACTGTATAAGCTCACCACTAATACTGAACTTTGAATTTTTTTTTTAAGAACAAACTAAATAATACAAGATAAATTTAACTACCAGAATAATATACTTTGGTAACTTGATCAAATCAATTCTCGATTAAGGGGTAGTCAAAAGAAAGGGTGGATACAAAGAGGCTTAGGGTTAATATTAGTAGGTGAGTCAATAAAAAGGGTTTGTTAGGATCAAAGGGGTTTACTAGGGGTTAGTTGTTAAGGTAGGCTATTTAGTGGTGTAAGTGGGTTAAAACCTAGGTGCCTTTATCATTTCTGTAATATCAAATCAAAAGTGTGGTCTCGACATGCATAAACGAGGCAAGTTCTAGAATGACAGTTCATGGTAGACACACTCATAATCAAAGAATGAGCATGAAAAAGAATGTATGCTTTATAAGGTTCAAAATCTCACAAAAATTATGGGTGTTTTGACATCATCCTCGTGAAATTCAAATTTCAAAGTAGTATTCAAATTTAGGTCAACAACCTAACAAAATTTTAATTCGTGAAAAAGGGACTTATCAAGCTTAATTCTCTAGTATTCTTCAAATTTAATCATCAATGCACAATTAACTATGACTTATTCTAAAACATGTCAATAAAAATCACAAATTATCAGAAATTTCATCCTAATTAGTGATATGACAACTTTGCATAAAAATAAGACTAAATCAGGGATTTGAGAATAATAAAAAAGTTTGACACTTTTACCCCCCCACACTTAAGATATACATTACCCTCAATGTACAAAGATAAATAATGATAATTAGTGATTAATCAAAAGATAAGAGGGAAAGTGTTACTTCCTGGATTTACGAATGAGATCCTCGGAGGATGTGGGAAGTGTGTGGCATCCGGTGACTTTTTGTATTTCTCCTAGTTGTGCGTTTGTGTATGTGGAGTGTGTATTTTATTCTGCAAAGTCGCTAGTTAACGATGATGTGATAAATATGTGGATAGGGATGCTTGAATAGTTAGATAGCCAATGGTAAAAGTTTGCTATAATAATAAAAGTTCAAATTAAAATCAACACAATAAAAACTTAAAATAAAATAAAAATAATAATCAAAGATAACAAATTAATAGGGCTCAGAGGTCCTCATTGTTCGGTGGTGGTGCTGGTGATTGAATGTACAGGTGCTGGCATATTTGTTGAAGAGTCGCCTTTATCCCATCAAAGCGCCGGGTGTTTTCAGCGAAGTACAACTCGAACTGGTCAAGTCGTGCAGAGATGTCCGCTAATGATGGTGGTGCTCGGTACAGATGCTGGCTCGGGTTTGGTGCCTCCTCTGATGGTGGTGAGACATTATCAGGAATGTCCTCAGCCTCTCCCTCGTCTATGAATGTCACTATCCGATACTGAGGGGGTCACTCCCTCGACGGTGTTTGATCATTCTCATGTGGAGCATTGTCTAGATGCCCTGAGGTGCCATTGGCCCATCAGTGTGAAGGAGTTGATCTGAGCCTCAGTGTTGAGGAGACCAAAGTATCGAGCCAACCTTGTGACGTATGTCCCCATCGATAAAATCCCTTTTTTGTGCGGCTCTGTCTGGTGCTGTATTGCACAGGCGATGAAGTATGCCAGATCGAACACGTGCCCTTCTGACATGCACGAGAGGTAGTAAACATCGTGTTTGTTTACCACGCCAGTGCTCTCTCAGCGACCTGTGATTGTATGAGCGAGAATGGCGTGGATGTATCGTAGGGGTGGGGGAAGGGCTATCGCCTTCGAGCGACTGGGTTCGTAGACGCTCGTGGTGGGTGCTAAGTTTTTCCAGCAGGTGAGGTAGGTGCAATGTAGCTGGCGGTTTAACTCGAAGAGTGAGTTCTCTTCTATGAATTCTGGTGTATATAGTCCGAGTGCCGAGCCGAATTGCGGGATGCTCAGTCGACGTACTGTGCCCCCTAAGCGGAATTGGATGGTTCCTGGATCATCGAACTGTGCCATCACCGTTTGTAAAGTGAAGGTGGTGCAAAATTCTAATGTGAGCTCCAAGTAAGTGGGCTCGATGATTGAGAAAAATTGTTCCCACGGGTCGGTCGAGAGGTAGGCTCGAATATCGATTGCGATTCCAACTTGTTCTATTGCATCCCAGTCGATGCATCTACCGGTGCCTAGAGGTCGATCCCGGATTGTCTTGTACCTCTCTTCTTGAGCTGCTTGAGGAAATCGAAGGAATGGGTATCGAAGCTCGGTAGAGGCACTTGCGGAGGATGATTCGGGCCCCTTTCTTTTCTTGTTTGGGGCTGACCGTTTGATTTGGGATGTTGACATGGTTCCTGAAAAAAAAAATCAAATATAAAGCAGTTCCCTGAAAATAATGTAGCTAAATTATTTTCGTACTAAATCAAGCAAAATGATAAATGGAGGTATTTCTTGACAGCAGTGATTCTCCCTAGCAAAGAAGTAAATCAAACATTGTGAAAATTTATGCCTAAAATGGAGTCAATTAGCAACCAATGCATCAGAGTATTCATGAATCTTTGAAAGAAACTATTGACAATAAATCATGCTTAATACTAAACAAAATGGAAAAGAATAAGGCAAAATGACATAATATTTGAGTTTTGAGTCAAGAAATTAAAGTGGTGAAGGGAACCAGTGTAATATCCGGGATTTAGGGCTTGTGCATTTTCGCTTAATTGTATGAGGTAGCATGCCTATGTGTGTTTTGAATGTGTTTTATGAATTTTGAGAACTTTAGAGTGTAGGTGAATGCCTTAGAAATTATCAGATTTTAAGTCTTGAAGGGGAGCTAAGCCTGATAGGCCTTAAGAGAAATTGTAGGGGAAATTAGACATAAAAATCAGCTTGGTAAAGTGGCAGGAAGGTGCCACCTAAGGCTTTGGTAAATGACGCCATAAGCAGGGTGAAAGGGCCTAGGTTCGAGCAGCAAGGGAAGCAAAATAGGAGTTTTATTTTGCAGCAAAGATGAGCAGTGATGGACGGCATGGGGAGACTGGATGGATGAGCATTAGATATGGTCAAATACCTTTTAAAATTCGGCTAAGATAGAAGATAATTGTGGATTTAATTAAATTATTTTGTATGGGTAGAGAAGAGAGAAAATAGGAGAAAAAGAAGGAGTTGATAAGGGAAGAGGAGTTGCCCGATTATAGGGCTTTGGGGGATGGTATTTTCGGCAAAAGCGAGGAGAGTGAGGCCATTTGTTTTTTTTCTTCTCATTTGTACCTCTGCCGAATTCTTTAGCAAACCTTCTCTTCTTCCTTTATTTTGTCAAAGCCGAAATACCCCTTGTCCTAGCCAAATCTTCATTGCCGAATTGCTCAACCCTTTTCTCTTCTTCTTTCTTCAAACTCAATCAAAAGCCGAATACTCAAGGGACTCCTAGCCGATTGATTCATTAAACTCCCAAAAGCCGAAACTTGTTGATCAACATCTAGCCTAGCCGAATCCTTCTGTGGAGTCAAGCAGGAGTGCTGTCGATTTTAGTAAGGGTAAGGATCGACTGTTGTCGTTTTATTCCTTTTCTTTTAACCGAAATATAGGAACTAATCCCATTAAGGTTCTTTGGCCGAAACTATGAAGGATCTTTCGGGATTTTTATTATAGCCGACTTCTAGAGGAGATCATTCGGGACTTGGTTATTCAAAGGTAAGTAAAATGTGGTTAGGCCGAAGGCCATTTTATCGTGATTAAATGTTAGAATTGGATCTAACATATGCCTATAGGAATTTCGACAGATACCACAACCAAGTAGCAATTTCGGGATTTAAGATTCACAAGGTAAGTGAACATGAACATTCGGCCAAGACCATATTTAGTGATTCAGATCTGCTTCATATCTGTTCAAAAGTCGAAAACTAACTAGTTAAGTGATCTAGTGTTTGGCCGATTGTAAGGGGGAACGTCACAAAGTTTCGGGATTTGATTAGTAACTAAATCGGCAGCAAGGTAAGGATGTTGGTTGCGATAATCCTTCGGGATTTGATTATTTAGCCGAATGGTTTTTCGCTAAAATGCTTAGTGTTGGCTGAATGTAGGAACTAGGAGTCTAGAGCATTAGATCGGGATTTTCGGGATTTCAGTGAACACGTTAGTACCAGGTGTGTAACCCTTCACTAATTTCTAATAGATCTATGGTATTACTATTATGAATGTGTTAATTGAAAGTATGAAAGATGTGGAAAAAAGTACCATTCAATGGTACAGAGTATCCAGGTACGTAAACCTACTATTACCATGTTAATAGTGCATGAACATGATATGACATATATGAGAATTGGTTACGAATATGAAATAAGACATATGGCATGATATTTGTATGATTTGTATGACATGGGGCATACGGGTGAAATTGAAAGGGGAAGTGATCTGGTGGTTTTTACCACAATATCTGGTGACTCATGTCACATAATCTGAATGTGGTGACTTATGCCACAAAATGTTATCTGGTGACTCTGTCACATTATTATCTAGTGGCTATGCCACAATTTATAAGGGCGATGTGCTAGTCGTCTGCAGCGACTGCCTTCGATGGTGTGTAGCGGATGGAGGGTCGATTTAGTAATCCCCACGGTGTGATGGCAGGTACGGGTGATGTGTAGAGGATGGTTATTAGGTTTGGGTTCGGGATTGCATTTATGTGTTTTATATATATATGATTTGTATGCCTAAATCGTTGGGAGTTGTGTTGGCTGTTACACATTGAGTCTGTTGACTCACCCCTTTGTGGGATATCTTTTCAGGTGGCACTCAGTGAATGGACCGGGTCAGTGGAGACTATGTGGTGGCCATGCTGAACGTTTTCGGGATTTTTAAATGGTTGAATTTGCGTTTTCTATTATTTTATTTTCGGGATTTATTTTGTATTTTTCAGTTGTAATAAAGCCACTACTTAAACATTTTTATTTTTTTATGTTTTAAGTTTTAACTTTCATTTAATAATCGGTATATGAATTAACCAAATGTTTTTCACAAAACTCTAAATGTTTTATCACCTAAGTATCTACGGTTTACAACTTAATAATCATTTTTAAAAATCGGCAACCCCACTTACTTTACAAAATATAAAACAAACGTTTTCTTACAAATACAAACTCGAATCACATCACACTATTTCAATACGCCAAAAATTTTTTTTAAAAGCCGACATGCTTTAGCAAACACAAAATCATTACAGTTTTCCAAAACGCAGACAAGATTTAGTTAAGATCTTTCCTAAGGAACATGTCAGATCCGGTCAAGGCTCGTGGGCCGGGTTTGGGGTGTTTCAATTTTGGTATCAGAGCTCAGTTTTAAACTCTCGGCCTTGGGTTTAAAGCCCACAACGTTTTCAAAATAAAGCCCAATTAAGATTTTGTGAAAAATTTGAGAATGAGCAGGTTTTCTGGCATGGCACCTAAGTCTCCGACCCGAAGTCCACCAGGTAAGTACCCCTAACTGTTGTGTGATTTATTATATGACTTGTATGTGGGTAAAAGGGAACGTAGATTAGAACACTAGGAGCTATTGAACCCTAGAATTAGCTACTCCAACGCAGAATTACATAAAACTTAAGCCTAACCAAACAAACCTGTGAGTGAGTCACCGAGTTAGGGTGTGGCAACCATTGTGCGCATGTCTAGGATTGGTTTCGGTGGGAGCTTGGTATTTAAGCAGTCCTAGTGACTCACCTCCTCTCCACTCGAATCCCACCTGGTATGTAGTGACGGTTCACCTAACCAAGAGGACTTATTCACGGGCTAAATTCAATAATTAAAACCCGAAAGGGACTAGCTACACTGTTTTACAAAAACCGTAGTTTTCAAAATCACCAAATTACCCCTTTGATTTGTAAAAACCATTTTAGGTTTTGAGAAAATTTTTCCGAAAAATTCCCGGTTTACAAAATTACCCAAATACCCCTGGTTTGTAAAATACCCTTGGTTTATAAAATGGCCATACTACCCTCGATTTTTACCAAGATATCTTATTTTACAAAAATACCAAAACCCCTAATTTGCAAAATACCAAAATACCCCGATTTGGAAAATTACCAAAATACCCCTGGGATTGGAAGGAACGAAAATGCTTGAGTGGTGAATGTGTGTAGTTGGTATTATCGAATGGATGTGCTTTCTCTGAATTAGGATAGAAGACTTGGAACTAAAACTTTGAGTGATCGAAAAAACTACTACTAAACTTCTTTACATAAAACTTATTCGTGGGTAATTAGTGGAACAAAGACTAATGCATAAAACTTTTTTAATCAGATCGCGATCGTAGACATGAATTCTAGGGGACGTGGTCGTAATGTGCGAGGGCGTGGTAGAGGCAGAATGGCCGTATCGGAACCCGTTAGGTCTGGTCAAGGGTCCGAGAATGAGGTACCACCACCACCAGCTGCTGAGGTTGAACATCAGGATCAGACGGGGGATGATGCAGTATCGCAGGCGATACTGTGGGTTCTTGAGAGGGTGGCTGGAGTAGGTGGAGGTATGGGAGCTCAGAAATCTGTACCCGAGCGACTCCGAGCCAATGGAGCTGAGGTATTCCGTGGTGTATCCGCCGTGGCACCCAATACAGCTGAGTATTGGTTGGAGGCGACGGAGCGAATCATGGATGAGCTGGATCTGACTGCTGAGGAAAAGCTGAAAGGAGTGGTGTCGCTACTTCGCGATGAGTCATACCAATGGTGGCTCACAGTTCGGGATGGTGCTACGGCTGAGGATCTCACTTGAGAGTATTTTAAGGTGGCGTATCAGAAGAAGTATGTTGGGACTAGCTATATTGATGCGCAGAGGAAGGCATTTCTGAGGCTGGTTCAGGGAAGTAAGTCCGTAGCGGAATACGAGGCAGAATTCTTAAGGTTGAGCCGATATGCTCGAGGAATTGTGGCTACAGAGCATGAGCGATGTGTCCGGTTTGAGGATGGTCTGAGGGATGACCTGAGGTTGTTGATAGCTCCACAGCAAGAGCGGGAGTTTACCGTATTGGTGGAGAAGGCTAAAGTAGCCGAAGGAGTTAAGGAATCCATGAGACAGAATACGGATAGGAATAGGCAGAAGAGAGGATTTGGATCATCAGGGTCATATGGGAATGTGCAAAAGAGGCCTAGAATTGATGGACCGCGAGGGCAGCAGGTTGTTGCAGGAGGGCAGTACCGTACTTGTGCTCAGTGTGGAAAGATGCATCTAGCAGAGTGTTGGAAGAAGACAGGGGGCTGTTTTAAGTGTAGATCTAAGGATCGCATGATTAAGGACTGTCCTATGAAACCGGATGAGAATCGACCAGCAGGTCAGGGTTTTAATCAAGCTGGAGAGGTGGACAGTAGCCACCGCGGGGTCGTGGTCCGAATGGAAGGGGTAATGGTTCTGGAAGAGGACGGGGAACATCGGGCAGAGGTGTTGGTAATACAGAGGCAAGATAGCCGGGTCTGGTGTATGCAGTTCGCCGGAGGGAGGATGGAAACGCACCGGACGTCATAACCGGTACGTTCCTTATAGTTGACAAGCCTTACTTTGCTTTAATTGATGTTGGCTCGGCCCACTCTTATGTTGCATGTAGAGTAGTTGAAACGCTAGATATAGCATCTGAACTGTCTGATAGGGAGATGACTGTAGTAAGCCCGTTAGGTCAAACTGTAGTGGTGAATAAGATATTTCGGAATGTACCTCTAGAGATTCAGGGAGTAGTATTTCCTGCTGACTTGATGAAACTTCCTTTCGGAGAATTCGATCTCATTCTTGGCATGGATTGGCTAGTGGAACATCGGGCTAAGTTGGATTGCGCAGCTAAGCGAATGGAGTTAAGGACCCCGGAGGATGAGGAAATAATTATGATAGGAGAAAGGAGAAACTATCTATCTAACGTAGTCTCTGCTATCTATCTACGTAGTCTCTGCGTTAAAAGCTGATAAGATGGTTCGGAAAGGGTGCAAGGCATTTGTGGCTTTCGTTAGTGCGTTGGATGCGAAAGAAGAAGGAGTTAGTAGAGTTAGAACGGTAAGGGATTTTGTGGATGTGTTTTCGGAGGAGCTACCTGGGTACCCCCGGTTAGGAAGAGTTCGGAAGGGTGACATTGGGGCTCGTGTCTTGATGCAAAGAAGAAGGAGTTAGTAGAGTTAGAACGGTAAGGGATTTTGTGGATGTGTTTTCGGAGGAGCTACCTGGGTTACCCCCGGATAGGGAAGTGGAGTTCGGAATTGACTTATTGCCGGGAACAGCTCCTGTGTCAATTGCTCCATACAGAATGGCACCAAAGGAGTTGGTGGAGCTCAAGGCTCAAATCTAAGAGTTGCTGGATCGTGGGTTTATCCGACCTAGTGTGTCTCCATGGGGAGCATCGATCTTGTTCGTGAAGAAGGACGGAACTATGCGCATGTGCATAGATTATCGTCAGTTGAATAAGCTGACTATCAAGAACAAGTATCCTTTGCCAAGGATAGACGACTTGTTCGGTCAGCTTAAGGGGGCTGCGGTTTTCTCAAAGATAGATTTACGGTCTGGATATCATCAGTTTAAGGTGAAGGAAGTGGATATCCATAAGACAGCTTTCCGGACAAGGTACAGGCATTATGAGTTCTTAGAATGCCGTTCGGATTGACGACGCCCCAGCTGCGTTCATGGATGATGAAATCGGGTTTTTTCAACCTTACCTGGATCGGTTCGTCGTGGTATTCATTGACGACATCCTAGTGTATTCCCAGTCTGAGGAGGAACATGACGAGCATCTTCGGATAGTGTTGCAAGTGTGTTAAGGGAGAAGAAGCTCTATGCCAAATTCAGCAAGTGTGAATTTTGGCTAAAGGAGGTGACGTTTTTAGGGCATGTGGTGTCTGCAGAAGGTATAAGGGTGGACCCTCGGAAGATTGAAGCAGTGTTAGATTGGAAACCACCTAGGTCTGTGGCAGAGGTTCGTAGTTTCTTGGGGTTAGCAGGCTACTATAGAAGGTTCGTAGAAGGGTTTTTGTTGTTAGCCGCACCTTTGACGAAGTTGCTAAGGAAGGAGGTACCTTTTGTGTGAGCAGATAAACAACAGGACAGTTTTGAGAAGCTTAAGACGGTTTTGACTGAAGCTCTGGTTTTCATTCAGCCGGAGGCAGGGAAGGATTTTGTGGTGTACTGTGATGCTTCTCACACGGGATTAGGATGTGTTCTGATGCAAGACGTGAAGGTAGTCGCTTATGCGTCTCGACAATTAAGGCCACATGAGGTTAATTACCCGATGCATGACTTGGAGTTAGCGGCGGTAGTCTTCGCTCTTAATGTATGGAGGCACTATCTTTATGGAGAAAAGTCAGTAATTTATACAGACCACAAGAGCCTTAAGTATCTGTTAACTCAGAAAGAGTTGAACCTGAGACAGCGAAGGTGGGTGGAGTTACTGAAGGACTACGATTGTTCGATAGAATATCACTCGGGCAAGGCGAATGTAGTGGTGGATGCCCTAAGTCGGAAGGTTGTGTTGGATTTGAGGGTGATGTTTTCACATCTTAGCCTGTATGACGACGAAAGTTTGTTGGCGGAGTTGCAAGTTAAGCCGACATGGTTGAATGAGGTGAAAGAGAGTCAGTTGGCGGATGATGATTTAAGTGCTAAGTTGCAGCAAGTGCAGAATGGGGAGTTAGGGGATTATGGTGTTAACAGTGATGGAGTATTGTGTTTCAAGGGTAAAGTCTGTATGCCTAAGGATAAGGAGTTAAGGCAGAGAATTCTTCAGGAATCGCATAGTAGTCCTTATGCTATGCATCCTGGAGGTAGTAAGTTGTATAGAGATCTAAAGGAACAGTTTTGGTGGCCTGGTCTTAAGCGGGAAGTTACAGAATTTGTAGGGAAGTGCTTAACGTGTCAGCAAGTCAAGGCTGAACACCAAGTTCCGTCAGGATTGTTTCAGCCGATAAAGATTCCACAGTGGAAGTGGGAGAGAATCACCATGGACTTCGTTAGTGGGCTTCCCCTTACGCCTACTAAGAAGGACTCGGTATGGGTGATAGTGGATCGATTGACAAAGTCCGCGCATTTCATACTGGTAAGGGTTGACTATTCTCTGTAGAGGTTAGCAAAGTTGTATGTGGCAGAGATTGTGAGGCTGCATGGAGTGCCGGTGTCGATTATCTCAGATAGGGATCCGAGGTTTACGTCTCGATTCTGGAAAGCACTACATCAGGCTTTAGGCACCAGATTAGATTTCAGTACGGCATTTCATCCACAGTCGGATGGCCAGTCTGAGCGAGTGATCCAAGTGTTAGAGGATATGCTGAGGGGCTGTGTGATAGACTTCAGAGGAAGTTGGGAAGAATATTTGCCTTTAGCGGAATTTGCGTATAATAACAGCTATCAAGTTAGTATTCGGATGGCACCGTATGAAGCGTTGTATGGACGGAAGTGTCGCACTCCTACGTGTTGGACGGAATTGGGGGAACGTCGAGTTGGGTCCAGAGATTGTGGCAGAATCCGAAGAGAAGGTGGAGGTAATTTGGGCACGGTTGAAGGAGGCATCTGATAGGCAAAAGTCGTATGCAGATCTCAAGCGGAAGGAAATAGAGTTTGCTGTGGGAGATCAGGTATTTCTTAAAGTTTCGCCTTGGAAGAAGGTGATGAGATTTGGTCGCAAAGGGAAGTTAAGTCCAAGGTTTATAGGACCTTATCGGGTAAACGAGTTGGACCAGTGGCATACCAGTTAGAGTTGCCTCCGGAGTTGAAGCAGATGCACGATGTATTCCATGTTTCTATGTTACGTCGTTACCGATCGGATCCATCTCATGTAGTACCAGTTGAGGAGGTGGAGCTAAGGCCAGATTTGTCCTACGAGGAAGAGCCGATTCAGATTTTGGAACGAGATGTGAAAGTGCTACGGAGGAAATCAGTTCCTCTAGTTAAAGTGTTATGGTGTAATCATGGATCGGAAGAAGCTTCTTGGGAGCCAGAAGAAGCAATGCGACAGCAATACCCTCACTTATTTTAGCCAGGTAATTTCGAGGTCGAAATTATTTTAAGGGGGTAGAACTGTAATATCCGGGATTTAGGGCTTGTGCATTTTCGCTTAATTGTATGAGGTAGCATGCCTATGTGTGTTTTGAATGTGTTTTATGAATTTTGAGAACTTTAGAGTGTAGGTGAATGCCTTAGAAATTATCAGATTTTAAGTCTTGAAGGGGAGCTAAGCCTGATAGGCCTTAAGAGAAATTGTAGGGGAAATTAGACATAAAAATCAGCTTGGTAAAGTGGCAGGAAGGTGCCACCTAAGGCTTTGGTAAATGACGCCATAAGCAGGGTGAAAGGGCTTAGGTTCGAGCAGCAAGGGAAGCAAAATATGAGTTTTATTTTGCAGCAAAGATGAGCAGTGATGGACGGCATGGGGAGACTGGATGGATGAGCATTAGATGTGGTCAAATACCTTTTAAAATTCGGCTAAGATAGAAGATAATTGTGGATTTAATTAAATTATTTTGTATGGGTAGAGAAGAGAGAAAATAGGAGAAAAAGAAGGAGTTGATAAGGGAAGAGGAGTTGGCCGATTATGGGGCTTTGGGGGATGGTATTTTCGGCAAAAGGGAGGAGAGTGAGGCCATTTGTTTCTTTTCTTCTTATTTGTGCCTCTGCCGAATTCTTTAGCAAACCTTCTCTTCTTCCTTTATTTTGTCAAAGCCGAAATACCCCTTGTGCTAGCCGAATCTTCATTGCCGAATTGCTCAACCCTTTTCTCTTCTTCTTTCTTCAAACTCAATCAAAAGCCGAATACTCAAGGGACTCCTAGCCGATTGATTCATTAAACTCCCAAAAGCCGAAACTTGTTGATCAACATCTAGCCTATAGCCGAATCCTTCTGTAGAGTCAAGCAGGAGTGCTGTCGATTTTAGTAAGGGTAAGGATCGATTGTTGTCATTTTATTCCTTTTCTTTTAACCGAAATATAGGAACTAATCCCATTAAGGTTCTTTGGCCGAAACTATGAAGGATCTTTCGGGATTTTTATTATAGCCGACTTCTAGAGGAGATCATTCGGGACTTGGTTATTCAAAGGTAAGTAAAGTGTGGTTAGGCCGAAGGCCATTTTATTGTGATTAAATGTTAGAATTGGATCTAACATATGCCTATAGGAATTTCGACAGATACCACAACCAAGTAGCAATTTCGGGATTTAAGATTCACAATGTAAGTGAACATGAACATTCGGCCAAGACCATATTTAGTGATTCAGATCTGTTTCTTATCTGTTCAAAAGCCGAAAACTAACTGGTTAAGTGATCTAGTGTTTGGCCGATTGCAAGGGGGAACGTCACGAAGTTTCGGGATTTGATTAGTAACTAAATCGGCAGCAAGGTAAGGATGTTGGTTACGATAATCCTTCGGGATTTGATTATTTAGCCGAATGGTTTTTCGCTAAAATGCTTAGTGTTGGCCGAATGTAGGAACTAGGGATCTAGAGCATTAGATCGGGATTTTCGGGATTTCAGTGAACACGTTAGTACCAGGTGTGTAACCCTTCACTAATTTCTAATAGATCTATGGTATTACTATTATGAATGTGTTAATTGAAAGTATGAAAGATGTGGAAAAAAGTACCATTCAATGGTACAGAGTATCCAGGTACGTAAACCTACTATTACTATGTTAATAGTGCATGAACAATGAATATGACATATATGAGAATTGGTTACGAATATGAAATAAGACATATGGCATGATATTTGTATGATTTGTATGACATGGGGCATATGGGTGAAATTGAAAGGGGAAGTGATCTGGTGGTTTTTACCACAATATCTGGTGACTCATGTCACATAATCTGAATGTGGTGACTTATGCCACAAAATGTTATCTGGTGACTCTGTCACATTATTATCTGGTGGCTATGCCACAATTTATAAGGGCGATGTGCTAGTCGTCTGCAGCGACTGCCTTCGATGGTGTGTAGCGGATGGAGGGTCGATTTAGTAATCCCCACGGTGTGATGGTAGGTACGAGTGATGTGTAGAGGATGGTTATTAGGTTTGGGTTCGGGATTGCATCATTGTTTATATGTGTTTTATATATATGATTTGTATGCCTAAATCGTTGGGAGTTGTGTTGGCTGTTACACATTGAGTCTGTTGACTCACCCCGTTGTGGGATATCTTTTCAGGTGACACTCAGTGAATGGACCGGGTCAGTGGAGACTATGTGGTGGCCATGCTGAACGTTTTCGGGATTTTCGAATGGTTGAATTTACGTTTTCTATTATTTTATTTTCGGGATTTATTTGGTATTTTTCAGTTATAATAAGGCCACTACTTAGACATTTTTATTTCTTTATGTTTTAAGTTTTAACTTTCATTTAATAATTGGTATATGAATTAACCAAATGTTTTTCGCAAAACTCTAAACGTTTTATCACCTAAGTATTTACGGTTTACAACTTAATAATCATTTTTAAAAATCGGCAACCCCACTTACTTTACAAAATATAAAACAAACGTTTTCTTACAAATACAAACTCGAATCACATCA
This sequence comes from Gossypium australe, assembly GCA_005393395.2. Taxonomy (NCBI): domain Eukaryota; kingdom Viridiplantae; phylum Streptophyta; class Magnoliopsida; order Malvales; family Malvaceae; genus Gossypium; species Gossypium australe. Next base: position 98,981,343 of record CM016615.1, read on the forward strand.
CACTATTTCAATACGCTAAAAATTTGTTTTAAAAGCCGACATGCTTTAGCAAACACAAAATTATTACAGTTTTCCAAAATGCAGACAAGATTTAGTTAAGGTCTTTCCTAAGGAACATGTCAGATCCGGTCAAGGCTCGTGGGCTGGGTTTGGGGTGTTTCAACCAGAGTTTGGAATGGTGTGAAACAATCAAACACGGGCGGAGTATGGCGGTGAAGCGGGGTCTGCAGCACGAACACGGCGGTGGCGTGGGTGTGGTGCTTGGTAGCACAGCTGTGGTGCGGGCGTGTGAATGGTTCTTGTGTGGTTATTAGAGAAAAATGGTGAGGGGAGGCGGTTTTAGGCGTAGGGATATGGTGGTGCGGTCGGATTGGGAGAGAAGGGGGGTCAAAATTGATTTTAGGGTTAGGATTTGGGGAGGGTGACGGTTAGTTTTATATATAGGGGAGAGGGCACGGGCTATCGCCACGCCTGTGTGAATTTGAAATCGCCCGTGCTTTTCGAGATTTCCAGGATTTGGGCGCGTTCAGGTTTCTTGGCACGGCCGTGGGTCCATTGGGCACGCCCGTGTTGGACAAGTCAGGATGTTGGTACGGTGAGGTAGCACGGGCGTGTAATGCCCGTGTGTGGCAAGTCAGTATCTCCGCACGGTCATTGGGCACGGCCGTGTTTTGCCCGTGGTGTGCAAGTCAGTAGCTTTACACGGTTAGCTAGCATGGGCATGTTCTGGTATCGCAGCCAGTGTTAATAAAAGAAAATTTTTTCTGTTTGGGCATGGCTCTTTGCACACTCGTGGTTCATCCTCTGTCTCGCACACGGCCATTGACACGCCCGTGTTCAAGGCTGTGTTTAAAAACCTGCACTTCTATTAGACTATTTCAGTGTGGTGTTAGAAAAATTGACATAAAATGTTAGTGGGTTAGTGGCCGGGTTGCCTCCCGAGAAGCGCTTGTTTATAGTCTTAAGTTAGACTTTCCCTGTTTTTGGTTCTAAAAGAAGGCTCATGGAGCAGAAGCTCCTCTCTCATATCTCCATATTCTGTACCATTATAAATTTTAAGTCGGTGACCATTTACCTTGAATGTGCCTTTAGTGGGATGAGTTACCTCGATGGTGCCGTATGGAAAAATTATTTTGATCATGAATGGGCCTGACCATCTTGATTTTAGCTTTCCCGGAAGTAGTTTAAGCCTTGAGTTGTATAGTAGGACCAGGTCTCCTACTTCGAATTGTTTTGATCTCTTGAGGCGAGCATCGTGGCGTCACTTTGTTGCTTCTTTATACAGTTTTGAGTTCTCATAGGCTTCCATTCTCCATTCGTCCAGCTCGTTCATCTACATCATTCTTCTCTTTCCTACAATTTTGAGGTCAAAATTCAAAAATTTTATTGCCCAAAAAGCTTTGTGTTCTAATTCGAATGGTAGATGACAGCTTTTCCCGTATACAAGTTTGTACGGGGATATCCCTAGAGGTGTTTTAAATGCTGTCCTATAGGCCCATAAAGCATCATCTACTTTTAATTCCCAATCTTTTCTATTTGATTTAACCGTTTTTTCTAGGATGCGCTTAAGTTCTCGGTTTGCTACCTCAACTTGCCCACTGGTTTGAGGATGATATGGGTTGGCTGTCCTGTGGTATACTCCATATTCTTTTAGAACTTTTTCAAATTGAGTATTGCAGAAATGAGTACCCCTATCACTAATGATGGCTCTCGGTGTCCCAAATCGGGAAAACAGTTTTTTGAGAAATTTAACTACTACCCTAGCATCATTGGTAGGTAAAGCTTCCGCTTCTACCCATTTTGACATATAATCAACTGCTACTAGGATGTGATTGTTTCCAAACGAACTAGGGAATGGTCCCATAAAATCAATACCCCGTACATCAAATATTTCACATGATAACATATATGTTTGAGGCATTTCATCACGTTTAGAAATATTACCTATTCTTTGGCATCTATCACACGAGGTAACATACCTGTTGGCATCTTTAAATAGAGTGGGCCAATAAAAACCTGATTCGAGTATTTTGTGTGCTGTTTTAATACCACTGTAGTGTCCTCCTGACGGTCCTGAATGGCAATGCTCCAAGATTTTGCTTGCTTCTGTCTTTGTAAAGCATCTTTGAATTACCTGGTCTGCACATATGTGGAAAAGAAAGGGGTCTTCCCAAAAATAATTTTTCACATAAGCAAAGAATCGCTTCTTTTGGTGATGTGTTAATTTTTTAGGCAAGACGTTATCTGCTAAATAATTCGCAATATTTGCAAACCATGGTGCCTCAGAATGTGTTATAGAAAAGAGTTGTTCTTCGGGAAACGAATCATTTATTTCACTTTCATCGAGCTCTTTGGAGTGTGGATTTTCAAGTCTAGAAAGGTGATCCGCTGCAAGATTCTCGGCTCCCTTCTTATCTTGTATTTCCAAGTCGAATTCCTGTAAGAGTAAAATCCATCGTATGAGTCTGGGTTTTGCATCAGGTTTGTTTAAAAGATAACGAAGAGCTGAATGGTCAGTGTAAACGACAACTTTAGACATTATTAGATACTGTCTAAATTTATCAAAAGCAAAGACTATGGCTAGCAATTCTTTCTCTGTGGTGGTATAGTTTTCTTGTGCGGGTGTTAGTATTCTGCTAGCGTAGAAAATTGGCTGAAAATGCTTGTCTCTTCGTTGTCCCAAAATTGCACCTACTGCAAAATCACTTGCATCACACATTAGTTCAAAGGGTAAGTTCCAACCAGGTGCAATTATAATAGGTGCATTTATTAATTTATCCTTAAGGATATTAAATGCATCTAAACATTCCTGGTTGCAATCGAAAGGAACATCTTTTTCTAGTAATTTTGTTAAAGGCTTAGCTATTTTAGAAAAATCTTTAATAAATCTTCTATAGAACCCTGCATGTCCTAAAAAGCTTCAATAGCCTTAACAGAACTAGGGGAAGGTAGTTTTTCTATGGCTTCAACCTTTGCTTTATCTACCTCAATCCCTTTACTAGAAATCTTATGTCCTAACACAATTCCTTCTCTGACCATAAAGTGACATTTTTCCCAATTCAAAACAAGGTTTGTTTCCTCACATCTCATTAGAACTCGTTTTAAATTTTTAAGGCAAAGATGGAAAGAATTACCGAATACCGAGAAATCATCCATAAATACCTCCATGATGTCTTCTACAAGTTTGTCAAAGATTGCCAACATGCAACGCTGAAAAGTAGCAGGAGCATTACATAATCCAAAAGGCATTCTACGATAAGCAAACGTACCATATGGGCATGTAAATGTTGTTTTCTCTTGATCTTCAAGAGCTATGGGAATTTGGAAGTAGCCAGAGAGTCTGTCCAGGAAGCAGTAGTACATATACCTGGATAATCTTTCCAACATTTGATCTATGAAAGGCAGAGGGAAGTGATCTTTTCTGGTGGCATCATTCAGCTTTCTATAGTCTATATAGACTCTCCAACCTGTAACTGTTCTTGTGGGAATTAACTCATTTTTTCATTGGGCACCACCGTCATTCCTCCTTTCTTTGGAACTACCTGCACAGGACTTACCCAAGTGCTGTCAGAAATAGGATAAATTATTCCTGCATCTAGAAGTTTAATTACCTCAGCTTTGACCACTTCTTTCATGTTGGGGTTTAACCGTCTCTGGGGTTGTACACATGGCTTTTTTGTGTTCTCTTAGTACCTTTATCAGCTCTTCTTTTTCCTTGGGTTCTAGTTCTGAAGAGATGATTACTGGTAACATAGAATTGTCCCCGAGGAATGCGTATTCTAAGTGTTTTGGTAACTGTTTTAATTCCAATTTGGGTGGCTCTTCGATGGAGGGTTTTTGTTTTATTTCGTTATCATTTTCAATGCTTTCTTCCTTCATTTGTCTGGACGCTGATGTATTCAGATTTAGCTATTTTCATCCTCTTCCCCCTCTTCTTGAGTTAGGCACAGTTCCATCATGTCGTCATGTATGATTTCCTGTAATGAATTTTGAATGATATGATCAGTAGTATCAACAAAATAACAGGAATCATCTTGCTCTTTAGAATATCACATGGCATCATAAATTTGAAAAATGATTTCTTCATCACCTATCCTCAGTGCGAGTTTACCATCACTTACATCAATAACAGCTCTAGCAGTGGCTAAAAAGGGACGCCCTAATATTAAAGGAACATTAATGTCTTCATCCATGTCTAACACAACGAAATCAACAGGGAAAATAAATTTATCAATTTTTACCAAGACATCTTTGATAACTCCTCTAGGATATTTAATGGATCTATCTGCTAACTGAATACTCATCCTAGTAGGTTTTGGTTCCCCAAGATCTAGTTGTTTAAACATTTTGTAAGGCATTAAATATATACTGGCACCTAGATCAGCTAATGCTTTCTTAATATTCAAGCTACCAATTAAACAAGGGATAGTAAAACTTCCTGGGTCTTTTAGTTTGGTTGGTAGTTTATTTTGGAGGATGGCTGAGCACTCTTCATTAAGTTCCACCGTTGATACTTCTTCAAGTTTTCGTTTATTCGTCAGGAGTTCTTTTAAGAATTTTGCATACTTCGGCATCTGTGAGATGGCTTCAACAAAAGGTAAGTTAATATGTATTTGTTTAAAAAGTTCAAGAAACTTACTGTATTGGGCATCAATTCGTTCTTTTTTCAACTTTGCTGGATATGGAATTGGTGGTTTGTTCTCTTTGCGTACTGGATTTGCATCCTCAATCCCGTCATTGCCGGCCTTGTTGTATTCGTTTGGGATTTGTTTCTTTGGGTCGACTAATTCCTTTCCATTTCTTAGTGTGACTGCTTTTACCTGTTCTATCCCTTTAGGAAAAATTTCTGCCCACATTTCACAGCTCATCTTAGTAAGTAATGTAACCGTCTAAGTGAGTTCCCCAAATGACTCAGTAAGTTTTTCAATTGACGTTTGTTGATCTTTAAGGGTTCTCTCAGTATCTTGTAGGCATTTTTCTGTGATTGCCGATTTTGTTAGCATCACCTCGCGGATTGGTCTCTTCTCTTGTGGATAGGGCTGATTTTGGAAATTTTGAGGGGGTTGTTCCCTTTGATTTCCTTGATTTCCTTGACCTCCCCACGAAAAATTTGGGTGGTTCCTCCAACCTGGATTGTAAGTGTTACTATAAGGATTATTATTGGATCGGAAATTACTACCTATATAGTTCATCTGGTCGCTCTCTGCTTCCGGTTGGTAGGGTGGGTACTCAGGGTTCCACTTGTGTCGTACTGCATGACTGTATGTGCCTGCGAGGAACACAAACTATCAAGCTTTTTATTCATCATCTCTAGCTGCGTTGATAGCATGGTTACTGCATCGACGTTGAACACTCCCGCTAATTTTGTTGGTTTGGTTCTTGAGGCCTGCCACTGGTAATTATTCAGTGACATCTCTTCGATGAACTCGTATGATGCTTCTGGAGTTTTGTTGTTCAGTGTTCCACTGGCGGCTGAATCAATTAGTTGCCTCGTTGAGAGATTTACACCGTTATAAAAGGTTTGGACTTGTAGCCACAAGGGTAAGCCATGGTGTGGGCACCTCCTCAAGAGATCCTTGAATCTCTCCCATGTGTCGTATAATGTCTCTAAATCCATCTGCACAAAAGAAGAGATATCATTCTGTAATTTGGCCGTCTTGGCCGATGGGAAATATTTCATTAAAAATTTTTTGGTCATTTGATCCCATGTAGTGATTGACCCTCGTTGTAACGAGTTTAACCACTGTTTAGCTTTATTTCTCAATGTAAAAGGAAATAACTGAAGATGTATGGCATCATCAGAAACGCCATTTATTTTGAAAGTATCACAGAACTCTAAAAAGTTAGCTATATGCGTGTTTGGATCCTCGTCCTGCAAACCATCAAATTGAATAAACTGTTGAATCATTTATATTGTGTTAGGCTTTAATTCAAAATTGTTAGCAGCTATAGCATGCCTAACAATACTCGATTCTGCTCCTATTAAATGCGGTTTCGCATAATCAAACATTGTATGTGGAGCATTATTTTCCCCCACATCGCGTGGTGGTGGGTTATTCTTGTCCATCCCTTCAGTAGGATTGGATCTGCCTTCTTCCTCTATTTTTGTGTAATCTAAGGCTCGCCTGGTTTCTCGACGATTCCTGCGAGCAGTGGCTTCGATTTCACTGTCAAATATCAAAGGTCCTCTTGGGTTCCTTCTAGTCATAAACTAGAGGTACCTGCTAGAAAAGAAAAAGAAGATTTAGTAAAAAGTAAAAAAAAAATAGGAACAAAAACAAAAATAAATTGCGAAAAATAAAAATTAGGGCTAAAGTAATAAAAATAGAGTTTTCTTAATATTTTAGTTCCCCGGCAACGGCGCCAAAAACTTGATCGCTGAAATCAGAGCTTTAAAAAATTATAAAAGAATGATCGAACTTGGAGACTAACTCTGAAAACGATTAAAGGCAAGTGTACCTATCGAACAGTAATATAGCTTAGGCAAGACCGGATTTATCGAACCCAAAGGAACTAAAAGTACTAATACTAACTTTGTTTTTATTATTTAGCCTTAAAAACGGAGTGAAGTTGCTTTTAAACTAAATTGACGACGACTAAGCTAAGGACACAAAGACAAAAAGAACGATTTGGAAAATAACTTGAAGAAGAACTCAATTGATCACGATGATACCCTCAGGAAGAATCCACCTAGACTTCACTTGTTACCTAACCCTGAATTATACGATTCCTTTACTTAGCTGGATCCGTAGGACTCCCTAACCTATATTAAACCCTCTCTCGAGGCGAATAACATCTAACCCTAGGTTAATTAGTAGAACTCTCGTTCGCTTATAATAACCCCCTAGAATAGCAGTAAATCGATCAATGGACTCCCATATTAGGTTTCACCCTAATCTGGCAAAATCTCGTAACCCTATCTCTAGGCGTTCGATCAACTCCGCTTAATTGTGTTAGATCTACTCTTAGGCAGGGTCTATTCCTCCTCCACCTAAGCACATCAGATTTGGATTAAGCAGCATAATTAAGAACAAACTAAGTAATTATCATAAAATTCAGAAATCAAATAACAAAATTCATCTAGGTTTCATCTCCTTCATGTATCTGAGGGGTTTAGTTCATAATGAATAAAAAGAACATCTCAAGAGAAAAGATAAAACAAAACATAAGGAAATCCTAACACCCCCTGAAGGTATTGAAGGAGAATTCTGCCGTCTTGAGTATAATTCTGGCTTCTTGGGATGGATCAATTGGCTATCCTCGCGTTATTCCCTACCTCTGACCTTTCCAGGTTGGCTCCTTGGCCTAGCTTTTTCGCCTTTTCAAAGGTGGGACTTAGGGGATATATAGGCTCTTGGAATGCGATTCTTTCTCCCTAAGTATCCTTTTCTGACTGAAATTGCTCTTTCCAGCGACAGAGGCACGACCATGGCATACACCCGTGTGGATCGACTTCAGACCGTGTTCGGATTTCTAACTTGAGGCACGGCCGTGTGAGGCGGGGTTGAGGCCGTGCTCTAGGTTATCGTCGAGGCACGGCCGTGTAGACTTTGGGCCAGGCCGTGTAGACTTTGGACCAGGCCGTGTCGATCTCGTGCTAAGGCCCATTTACTTGTTTTGGGCCCATTTTGTGTTCTTTTCATCCTCGGGTGCTTTCCTGGGTGTAAGACATGAAAAGAAGGGATTACAAGCACCTTTTTATATAAATCAAGGAATAAATCATCGAAAAGTGAGCTAAATGTGGGTTTAAAATATGTTATAATTATGGTTTATCAGGATGATCTTGGAAGTATGGTCGTAGCTTGTGAGCTGCAATAATTAAAGTGAAACCTAGGTTCGCCATTTTGCAACACCTTACTAATACATTATATGGGAAATTTTCGAACACCTTTTGCCCTGAGTAAGACAGCTACCACAATTTCCTCAGATGTGGCGAGGTATAAATAAATGGTCTTTCCTTCACAAGGTGACATCAATAACGGAGGGGATGTGAGGTACTCTTTGAGCTTCTCAAAAGCTGTTTCGCACTCCTCTGTCCAAGAAAGGTAAGCACTTGTCAGCCATCCGCGACACAAATCTGTTGAGCGCGACCACCCTCCCAGTCAACCGTTGAATACCATTTATTATTTCTAGAGGGGGCTTCTCCAAGATGGCTTGGATCTTCTTGGGGTTCACTTCAATTCCTCTTCTTGAGACCACAAAGCCCAAAACCTTGCCAACCCTAACCCCAAAAGCGCAGTTATCTAGGTTTAGCTTCATTCAGTGAGCTCACAATACTGAAAATGCTTCTAACAAATTATCAATATGCTTGGCGAGACTGGAGCCCTTTACTAACATGTCATCGACATAAACCTTAACACTTCATCCGATCTACTTTCTGGAAATTTTGTTCTCCAGCCTCTAGTAAGTTGCACCTGCATTTTTCAAACCAAAAGGCATCACACGATAGCAAAATAAACATTCTTCTGTAAGAAAATTTATTTTCTCTTAGTCTTTAGGAACCATGGAGATTTGATTATATCTAGAAAATAATCTATAAAGCTCATGAATTTGTTATCGAAAGATGCGTCTACAAGTTTATCAATCGAAGGAATAGGGAAACTATCCTTTAGACAAGCCTTGTTGAGATTGGTGAAGTCTATACACATTCTCCACTTTCCACTTGACTTTTTCACCATCACTACATTCGAAAGCCACTCTGGATATTCAACTTCCTTGATAAACCCTACGGCCAACAGTTTTGCAACCTCATGCCTTACAGCCTCCACAACCCACAGTGCAAACTTTCTCCTTTTTTGCTTCACGGGTCTAGCTCCAAACAAAACATTCAACCTGTGCACAATTACCTGAGGGTCCACCCCTGGCATATCGGCAGTGGACCAAGAAAAAATGTCAGCATTCATTCTCAAACAATGAATCAAACTTTTATTTTCCTCACTTGTTAATGTAGATGAAATTCTAACCACTATATCTGTACTACTACTGAAAAGTTATAAAGTTTCCATAGCTTCAACTACTTTTGGTTTCTTTGCTCACTCATCGCATTTGTTATCCATGCTATCCAAATCTAGCAACTGCCCATCTAACTTCGTCTGCTGAGAACTCTAGCCTCGTTGTTTCTGCTCGTGATCTTGTTCTACTGACAACATATGACACTACTTGGCTGCTCTCTGATCCGATTACATATACCCCACCCTAGTTTTGGTGGGAAATTTTATCTTCATGTAGAAAGTAGCCATCATCATCCTTTCCGTCCTCATGATGGGACACCCAAAAAGAACATCATAAGCCATAGGATGATCTACCACAAAAAACTTAACATACTCTATGGTAGTGTATTAGTCATCCCCCGAAGTTACTGGCAAGGTAATAGAGCCTTTTACCTCGAGGGGATGGTTCGTGAAACCGTATAACAGGCTAGCCTTCTTTAATGCCTTCTTTTTCAACCCTATTTTTTGAAAAGCTTCCTAGGTCAGAACTTCAATCGCACTCCCACTATCTACAAGGATCCTCCTTACTTCAAAACCGATAATTTTGCAGTCACCGCCATAGGGTCATTGCCATCTTCATCACATATCAACTCCTCATCTTTGTCCATGAAGTTCACTTTCCACCTTTCCTGCTGGCGAGGCTTCTTAGGTCAACTAATAGACATAAATCCCCTAAAGCGAGCCTTTCTCTTAGTGCTAGAGGTTGCCCATTTTTCATCTATTCCCATTATCACATGGATGGTACCCCTAACCTTCTGCTTACCCTTAGGACCACCGAGCAAACTCTGACCCTGCTAGGAAACACCTTGATCAACAAACTTGGCAAGCTCACCATTTCTTACTGTTTCTTCGATGACATCTTTCAGAGTGCAACAGTTTTCAATTTTGTGCCCAACATCATTATGGAAAGCACAATTGTCTCTCGAGTTGGATCTACTTGTACTGTGCCTCATTGGAGATGGCTTAGGCAGAATTCCAAAGCTTTTTACTTGGTTCAAAATGCAAGTGTGAGTAGTGTTCGAATGAGTATAAACTTCGAACTTACCATAGAGATGTATCTCTTGGTATGCTCTGGTTGAAATCTCTGAGAAGCTTTGAGAGAATCACCTTGTGCTTGATTTCTCTACTATCCATCACCTCTCACTCGCAATGACTGGTTAGAGAACCTTGCCTATTACGAGCTCCCTCTCAGTTTTTAAATTGCATGTCTTCCCTCTGAAAAGTGTTACGTGATGCCTTCTTGATCTCTTCTACTTCTGCGAACTTATGGGGCCACTCGTAAAAATTAGCTAAACTCTGCGGTTTGTTTTTAGTAAAGGGGTACTACATATGGTCATTCTGTACCCTTATTATGAAGGCATTAATAGCCTACTGATCCTCTAAATTCTTTGTGTTCAGCATCGCTGCATGAAACTGCTTGACATAATCCTAAAGGGAGTCACATTCTTTATTTCACCAACATCAGTCTCATAAGTGTACTCATACCATTCTGTAGGCTCTGAATCTCCCAAAAAACATTTGTCCTAATTGAGAGAAGCTTTAAATTGAGCCCTAGGGAAGGGATAAATACTAGTCCTTCACACTTCCTTTAAGCGTTGTAGAAAAAGCCTTACATTTTGCTAAATCTGATGCTCCGATTACATTCATGTAATCATTGTACTGCATCAAGTGGGCTCGCGGGTCCCTTTTGCCCTCAAACATGTCCTTTGGGACCTTGAAATCATGTGGAAAGTTCACCACTACTATCTCAGGGGCCAATGGATTGTTAAAACATAACAATCAATCCATGTCTTGAGATTCAGGGTGCAACGCTATCTTGTCGCAGTTCATCCATCTCGCTTTGCCATTCCCTTGCAAGTATGCCTGAAGCTTCATCCTACATATTCACGTTGTCATAAAAGTCGGAAGTGTTAGAGTTACCTTCATTCCCAACTCCTCATTCTGTTTCATTGATTCCTGTTGAAAAGTTAGCTGCTGCTCAAATCGTGCCTCCTATGCATCCATTTTCTCCCTCATGAACCTCTTAAAAATTTGTTGCAGAGGTGCCTCCTAGTTAGGAGGAGGTGTCAACCCTTGACCGGTGGATACATTCATGTCTAAAGGACCGAAAAATCCTTGATGAGTCGTATTGCAAAGTTTTTCGGTCTATTGGCGAACCATCCGGCGAAAAAGTCTGCCTCGTTGGGTTGACTGGTTGAACCTAATACTTCAGGTTGTCCGGACAAGAGATGAAAGGGAAAGTTCTCTTTTGGGTGAGCCATTTTCTACTTTGAAATTGAAGAAAACTGGAAGACTAAAAAATCTGATGATCAAAAGTTCATCCACGCTCACCGCACCAATTGTTGAGTAATTTTCTATATGTCTCATTAAAAGAAACATTTGTGTATTTATACATATTATCACCATTCATGATTTGGCTCTACTATTCATGACTTAACCCCACTATTCATAGGACTGACACTCTGAGCAGGCCTCGGGCATGTTGGACATGTGTATCATTCCAAGTTGCATGCTAGAGTTCACAGTCCCTTCCATGCAAACTCCTTGAGTGTATGAAAGTTGGGATTGTGAACTCCTTTTAACTCCTGCAAGCTCCCTTCAACTCCTGTGAGCCGATGCCTTAAGCTCCCTTCAACTCTCGTGAGTTAATATCGCGAGCTCTCCTAATTGTCTTATCACTGTATGTCTCATATGCATCTATTTGATGGGGTTTGGCCGAGTCGAGAGTCAGCGACTCGATGCATATCTGGGTCTTGGGTCAGTAACTATTACTGTATGATAAAGTATAATCCATGTCAGATTTAAACAGACACTTAACTCGACAGGTAAATTAATAGAAGGACCTAATTGATACAATATTAGTATGTAGAGAATTTAATTAAAATATTTTGAAGTTTAAATAGCAAACAAAATTGGTGCAAAAGCTAAGAGCATGTTTGGTTGGGGGGCTTATGAATAGAGTCCAACCCAATTCGACAGGCCCACCACCAAACATTAGTTTGGTTGGTTATAATGCTATTACAATCCGAATCTATTCAAGGTGTATTACAGGAAAAGGCTGAATATCCATTCTCTTCCCTCACCACTGAATAGCCATTCATTCTCGTGTGAAGTAAATTTTTTCCCCCTCTTCAATTTTTGCCCTCACCTCTACCTAGAGAATGAAGAAGCACTAGAACTATCATCTTCTCACTCGGTTCACAGGTAACTTTATTTTTTTCTCATCTCTATGTTTCCTTTTTTCCCTTTTAATTGCAGAAAAGACCTAGGTCAATCTATTCTTTCTTCTTTTTCTTCACCTTTTAAGTCAATAAAAACCTTTGGTTGTAGAGTTGCAACCCTTTTTTTTTTCTTTCTTCTTCTTTTCTTTTTTGGCCTTTTCACTGCATTTCTGATTTCCCCTATTTGAAATTTTTGGTAGTTAAAGTCATCAAAAAGGAATCAAGAGATATCAGAATGGGGAAATCTGGGACTTCGAGCACGAAGTGGCGGTGGCAACGAACTTGCTCGTTATTTTAGGATTGGATGTTGGAACCACTTCTACTGTCTACATTTTTATGTCAATTATGCATTTCTCCAACGCCCTTCCCGACCCTCTTCCGGTTCTCGCCCATGCCATTGCTGGCTACTCCAATCGTAACAGCGTAGACAGTAATTTCACTCCCTCTCTTTGATTTTTTTTCTATTTATTGTTATTTTTTAGCTTAGGGTTCTCATCTTTATTTTTCTTAGTTGGAAGTCAAAGACAATAAAATTTTCATGCATTTAACAGAAGTAGTTTCATATTCGAATAATTAAAGCAATGAAGATTAACATTTTGTGAAGAAAAAAAAAACAAAGGTAGTATTTTGCTTGTATTGGCAGCATGATTATGTGAAAATACTAAAGTTGTCTCTTCGTTAGAAACTTCTAAAGAACTAGTGAAAAAGAGGATTGGATAGTGCATGAAATACATTTTGATATTTGATTGTGGTTACACGAATTATCATTCATTTGCTGGATAAGATAAAAGCAACACTTTATCACCTAGTTTTTTTTGTTTATTTTTTAATATGGTTAGAATGTGGCAGAAAGGAAACGATGGGGAAGAACGTTAATGGCTCCCATGAAAGCCAATTTCATAATTTATGGAAAATCAAAGTTATAATATATAAAAGTTAATCAAACTATAACTCTTAAAATATGGTAGCTACAAAGCGAACTAGAATAATAATTAGATATGAACAATGATTTAAGCTATGATTATGAAATGGATTAAAACTAAATTATGGTTTTGTATGGTTTAGCTTTTAGGTTTACTTTTGGACACTAATTAGTTTTATTTTCCCCCTAAAAATAAAGAAAACTTAAATTTTATATATGGGAAGTGGATGTGGAATTGAACTGTCTGTGTTTGTTTGATGAAGTTGTCAGTTTATGATGTTTCGATGAAGTTGCAGATTGATTAGAACTAGATTAGGTGTTTTTTTAAAGCTTTAATTGGATTAGGTTTTGAGGGAGCTTGCTCCTTTCCACTCCTGTGCACAACTATTTGTACTTCTTGCTACTCTTTTTTTGATCTTGTTGAGATAGCTTTTTAGTTTTTGGTGTTTATTTATTCTATTTTTGGCTCTAAAATAGACATATTGTTAATTCATGCCATTGTTTTAGATGTCAATTTTCTGTACATTACAAATACTGTGGCCAAGGAAACATTAGATCAAGTTATGGCTGATGCACTTTCAAAATCTGGTTCTAATCGATCTGCAGCATACATTTCATGTTTTCTTTTTGCAATGGCATTTTAAGGATGCCTTTTTTTCTTATTCCTAGAATGCTTATAAGTTATGACTCTTTTCGTGTACCAGAATACTGTGAGAAATATGTCAAGCCTGAAAATGTTGTAGGAGCAGAAGAAGTGAAGTCAAGTGATGAAAAACTGAGTGAAGATGAATATGCTGCCTCGGATGATGATGAAATCGCTGAAAAAACAGATCTTTAGGCACATATTATGCCTTGCATACTCGCTACGAAAATTGTCTTGTGTTGTACATGATATTCAGCTCCAGGAAAATTCGAACACGACAGAACCGAGAACATGTGGGAAAATTCCTACTTACCCCCTTTTGTCATTACTTTCCATGGATGTTTGTGTAAATTAATCCACTATTGTTCAATAATTCAAATATTTATCCATTGCTGAGACTTTAAAAAGCAATTCTCCCATATTCTCCTACTCTTTATGTGCCTGCTTCAATTATACTACTGTTTATTATGCTTTGTTAGTGTTCATTTACACATTGGTTGATCTAACTTTGGTGATGACTTGGTTGGCTGCCAATGGAATTTATATCTCCCATGTCCCCAACACTTTATGGTGGAATCCATTTTGCATGGTTATTGATTTGGTCTACAAATTTTTGGTTGGTTAGGATAGTCTCTTAAAGAAGTTAAAACATGGGTTTGTTTGGTGTATAAATGATTGATATTTTTCATATATATAAAAATGAAAATAATTATTACTTTTGAATCAATATTTGTAATTTTGGCAACTATGATCCCATGAGCTTATATTATGTTTTTTATTATTCATATTTTAATAAAAATTATATTAACAATGTTATTAAATTATATATTTTTATTTTTATTAAATTATATTTAGTAATAATTATATTAAAATATGATTAAATTATTTATTATTTTAATAATATTCTTAGTAAAATTAATAACAATAATTATGTACTTAAAATAAATTTATTAAAGGTATTCTAGGCATTTCAATATTTTTTATTATATTATTACAACAACCTTCTATTCAATCAAACAAAAAAATATCATTACAATTCTATTCTATTTTATTCAACTAAATAATTAAATTATTTATTATAATTTTATTCCATTACAGCCACCCACACTTTCTCTTTAATCAAGTTTACACTTTCTCTTTAATCAAGTTTCCTATTCTTATCGTAGTTTCAGTTTTTTAAAAGCCAAATCCAAGTCTAAGATAAAAAAAAAAAAATCCCAAAGCCGTTTTCAGTTAATCCAACAAAAGTACACGTGTCAAATCTCCTACCATTCCCCTTAAATATCGCTCCCTGTTCTCTCTCCAATCAACCATAAAAAATCAGTCCCTTCCCTCTCTTTGTGAAGTGGTGAAACTCAAACGGTTGCCATGAGCTTCAGAGCTCTTCTATTCTCCTCTAACTTCCCCAAATCCCCACCCGAAACCATCTCTACCAGGACCAAGCCCAACCCGACCCGATGTCTGATCCGGTCCCCCGACAACTCTCCCCATGGCTGCCGCCTTTCCCGTCTTTCAGCTACTGAAGGAAGAAGGAGAAGAAGCGGGAAAGTATACGCGGACGTCAGAGAAATCGCCGACTCCCTCAGAGAATTGGTTAAGTTCGGAGATTCGTTAAACGATGCCGTTGCGAGTGAGGATGATTTGGATAGTGCAGTTCCTTGGTGGGAACAGTTCCCCAGACGTTGGGTCATCGTTATTTTGTGTTTTTCAGCCTTTTTGCTGTGTAATATGGATCGAGTAAGCCTTTTTTATCTTTGCTTTGATTCTTGGAGGAAAGGCAATACTTTGAAAATGACCTTTAGTTTCATAGTTACTATAATAATAATAATAATAATTAGGAGTGATTTAATTCAGCTAAAGGTTTGTTATTCTTTGCACTATCAACCTTAAACAGCTCTTGATTGGCAGGTAAATATGAGCATTGCTATACTTCCCATGTCAGCTGAGTTCAATTGGAACCCAGCAACTGTTGGTTTAATACAGTCATCCTTTTTCTGGGGTTATCTCCTCACTCAGGTATTACCTTTTAAACCCTTTTTAATGGTTTATTTATGAGATGAAATATTGGTTTTCAGTCAAACTAAAGTATAAAATTTTGTGGTTTTTTTTTGCTAATTATGTTGTAATTAATGACAGATTGCTGGTGGCATATGGGCAGACACTGTAGGTGGGAAGACAGTTTTAGGCTTTGGTGTAGTTTGGTGGTCCATTGCTACTGCTCTTACTCCTGTTGCAGCTAAATTGGGGTTGCCATTTCTACTTGTCGTTCGTGCTTTCATGGGAATCGGCGAGGTTGCTTCTTTTACTACTAGTATTCTAGAAAAAATTAATCAACTCATTGAAATTTTAACCAAGAATTTTTAACTTTTTGCTGCTGCATATGGCCAAGGTATTGATTTAGCTTTGTTTTGTTCTCAGGGTGTTGCCATGCCTGCCATGAATAATATTCTATCCAAATGGGTTCCTGTTGCTGAAAGGAGTAGATCATTAGCATTGGTGTATAGTGGAATGTATCTTGGCTCAGTTACTGGTTTGGCATTTTCACCATTCTTGATACATCAGTTTGGATGGCCGTCGGTGTTTTACTCCTTCGGCTCTTTGGGGACAGTCTGGTTTGCTTTATGGCTAAATAAGGTAAATGCTGCCTTTGACATGGTTGGTTACAGATGCTAATGTTTCTCAAATTCTAAATTAATTAGTATTATATGAAAATGAAGCACACAATTTAAATACATTTTTTTTTGGGGGGGGGGGGGGGGAGTGTTTTAATTTAATTGAAAATATCTTCCCAATGCCATAATTTTCTTCTTTGTTCTGCAGGCTTACAGTTCACCTATTGAGGATCCTGAACTTCTGCCCCAAGAGAAAAAGCTTATTGTTACCAACTGTATTTCCAAGCAGCCAGTTAAAACAATACCTTGGAAGTTAATCTTGTCAAAACCACCTGTATGGGCCCTTATAGTGTCTCATTTCTGTCACAACTGGGGAACGTTTATTCTCTTAACATGGATGCCTACGTACTATCATCAAGTAAGTGTTTTCATCTTTATAATGCACACTGTTGTTGTTCTTGCAAGCATAGCATTCAACATGCTTAATAAGCATCCTCAAAAAATTGAAATCTACTATCTTTGTGCCTTAACTACATTGTGGCTTGTTGGAAAATCTATGGAAGAACCTTTTTTCCTTTCCCATTTTTTGAAACCTGAACTGAAGCGCCCATGGCATTATGTCCTGATGCTTCTTTTGACAATTGTTAAAGAAGAAATGTTTCTCCTTCCAATCATGGTTTGAAGAAATTATTTTGTTACACATCTGTAGGTCCTGAAGTTCAACCTCACAGATTCGGGGCTCATTTGCGTTTTACCCTGGCTTACGATGGCATTTTCTGCAAATCTTGGAGGATGGATTGCAGATACACTTGTGAGCAAAGGCTTATCTGTGACAACTGTTCGCAAGGTATTCTTAATTTTCATTTTCCTCAAACAAATTGCCATGCTGCCTATTATGAAGTTTTCATTGTTCTTCTTTGATAATGCAATTTTCTTTAAATATGTTTTCCTTAATAGTCCTTTATGCATTCATCAAGAGCAACCCACATGATGCAATTTTTTTTTAAAAAATTTCAGTCAACCAATGACTTTGATTCTCTTGCATATTTAATAATCTCTCTCACATGCCTATATATGTATATGCATGCTCTTTCTTCTTCTTCTGCCCAATTTTTCTGTTGCTATAAAGTTTAGTTGAATTTTTCCCCCCTAAATTAAACAGTCTGTTTAAGTTTATTGTTACCATGTATTACAGATTATGCAATCCATTGGGTTTCTTGGCCCTGCTTTCTTTCTAACTCAGCTGAGCCATGTCAATTCTCCTGCTATGGCAGTTTTGTGTATGGCATGCAGTCAGGTTTGTATCTTATGAAACTTTGAGACGTAGCTTTAATGTTGCTTTTGTTTAGCTATCCTGCCTTCTATATTCATCAAATTTCGACTTAGGCATTGGTAGCTTAGTTACTCTACCAACAGTTTTCATTTTATGAAACACATCCCTCTCTCCAGTTTGTTCTCAGCTAGTTCTGGTTTACGCCAATAGCTCTATGCCTACTACTGTTTTCCCCCATTGTAATTGAAATAAAACTACTTGCTTGAATCAACTATGTGCAACTGGCAGATCTAATTTCAATTTTGTTTTCTTGAATAGGGAACTGATGCATTTTCACAGTCTGGCCTTTATTCAAACCATCAAGATATTGCCCCTCGATATTCAGTAAGTTTTACTTCTTTTCTATTTTTGATGTCCTAGGTTTGTTCTCCAAAAGTATGCTTCAATAAACAAGGAAGGTTACTCCAATGGCTGGGAATAGATTTTATCATCTAAATAAGCTTCCCCTAACCACCAATGTTTGCTGTTGCATTGGCATTTTAAACTCAAAACACTGCTAAAGGAGTGTGTTATGTTCCATTCTCGACATAGCTCTCTTCTTAACCTTGCTTGGAGAAGTGACGGTTCTCCTTTCTAATATATTTATATGTTCTTTGCAGGGTGTATTACTTGGTTTGTCCAACACTGCTGGAGTACTAGCTGGGGTCTTTGGAACAGCCGCAACTGGTTACATTCTGCAACATGGTAAGAAGTCACTGCTTGATCTTTCTAGCGGATAATATGTAATGAAGTAGAAATATGTGCCCAGTGGAAGTGAATGAATCATGGCTTATATGATATCGGATTTGCTCAAAAAAAATTTTAACTCACCTTTGTAAGTTTACCTACTAATGAAATCTTACAATAAAAATGGTAGAGTTGCTCCTATACAATACCTTTTCCCTCATGATTCTTAACTTGATCATGCTGTATTTGCTTTAACCCGGAAAATGAGTGATAAAATAAAACTGTCTTCCAAACATCCAGTGAGGTCGATTGGATTTTTTCTGATAGAATCATATTCCATGTCTGCTTGTGTGAGCACTTTATGTTAGATAGAACATTGCCTTCCCCCCCATTAATGGTGATTGAATCTTTACATATGGTAATATCTTTGCATTTCTTAATATTGAACATTCTCAGGTTCTTGGGACAATGTCTTCGAGGTTTCAGTTGGGCTATACTTGGTTGGAACTGTGGTCTGGAACCTCTTTTCAACTGGTGAGAAAATACTGGACTGACTCAGATATTTAGATGTTTAGCATGAGTTAGCTCAAGCCTCAATGTGCTCGAGCTAATTGAAAGAGTCAATTAATTGAATGAGGAACAAAGATGAAAAGCATGAATTTGTTATGGAGGAGAGGTCTAAATACCCATTTTTGGACTTGAGCTACTGGCCATTTTCGTATTGCCAAGAATGGAGCCGAAAATTTTAAATTCCAACACTGTTAATAGGATAGCTCTCAAAATTGCAAAGCTGGTAGATTTCTTATTGGCGGAGGAATTTATTTGTATAGCAAACAGACCACACACTGTAATTTCTCTAAATGTTATATTCAATCCTAACAAATCAAATTTTCATTGTAACAAATCTACTTGTCCAATAGATTGTACTTTGTGATTTGTTACTACATAAGCATATGAAAATATATATCAACTGATATGAAAATGTAACATAACAAAGATATAAACCAGCAAAACCCCACTTGAGCAAAGTATAAAATTTAGTAACACAAATGAGCCCCCGTCATCTATGGAAGTTTGCGCGGCTGCAAGTAAACACGAAGGCCTTGCTTCATGAACAGAGTGAGAGACATCTTCTGCTCTACCCTATGTCCGGGTACCAGCGAAAGCTGGTAACGGAGTAGAACCGCGGAGGCCACGGACTTCATTTGTAGGTAAGCCAAGTCTTTCCCCAAGCAAGTCCGTGGTCCTGCATTGAATGCTACAAATTTGTAACCATCCTTTGGTGTATTGAATTTGGCACCTTCTGGTGATATCCACCTTTCAGGCCTGAACTCCATGCAATCTTCTCCCCATATAGTTTTCATTCTTCCAACTGAATATATTGAATATGTCACAGTTGAGCCGGCAGGCACGAACGTGCCATCCGGTAAGACATCATCTTCAACAACATACTTGAAGTCCTCTGGAACTGAGGGGTATAAACGCAGTGTTTCAGCTAGTGCTGCTTTCAGATATATCAATTTGTCTGCTTCATCAAACACCAGAGGCTCTTTAAGCCATTTCTTGCGATCTTCACCACGTGACTCCTGGAGAACTGTTGATATTTCGTTGATGATCTTTTGCTCAATCTCCGGATGGTTCATGACGAGCCAGAAGAACCAGCTGAGGGCCACAGAAGAGGTGTCCCTACCAGCCAGGACGAAGTTTAGAGCAATGTGTTGGAGAACATCACTTGTAAAGAGGTTGCCCTCAGCATCTCTCTTCTTCATGAAACGGGACAGTAGATCATCTGATGGAGCTTCC
This sequence comes from Gossypium australe, assembly GCA_005393395.2. Classification (NCBI taxonomy): domain Eukaryota; kingdom Viridiplantae; phylum Streptophyta; class Magnoliopsida; order Malvales; family Malvaceae; genus Gossypium; species Gossypium australe. The sequence goes on from CM016615.1 coordinate 99,001,533, forward strand.
TTTCTTGCTTCAACGGCATCGTTCATGTAGTTCTCGACAATTTGGAGGCTACACTTCAATCTTTTCTCCACTCCAATCCCCAAAATCTTCTCCAATCTCCATAGAAGACCAGGGTATAAAAACCTATAGAGAGTTGCTTCTGTGGCTGTATCGAAAGCAACAGCAAATGAGTTCTCAGGTAACTCAGGAGAGAGTGTTTCGGGGTCCTTACCAAAGGTAAGGCCACAAATATTGTCAAACGTTAACCGAAGCAACAAGTCCTGCAAGTCCACTGATTTCTTCTCAATGGATGCTCTATCCAAAATATGCCATAACCGATCCTTGATGGTCCGGTTTACCCAACGAGCCATGGCTTGCCTGAGCGTCCGGGTTGTGAACTCAAGAGCTGCTGTTTTCCTTTGTATGAGCCATGTCTCTCCATCACTATTGAAGATTCCTTGCCCCAAAAGATCATGAAATGCAGCTTGCCAATTGGGCCCTTTTGGGTAGTTATCGAACCTTGTCTTGAGGATATGCTCAATGTTTTTAGGGTGACAAGTGACAGTATAGAGCCCTTGCTTCCAAGCCAAGAAAGGAAGAGCAATAGTACATGTTTGATACGTGGCTAAGCCACCAGTTGCTCGAAGGTTACTAGCCATCCAATCATGGATCCGCCTCCGGTTCTCGAAAAGAGATGGTAGGCTACCGACTAGAGGCCACACCCTCGGACCGGTTAACTTCCTGGCTATGATATGGAACCAAAGTGCATAAGAAAATATTGCAGCAGCTAAGCTGAAGACAAATGGAAGGGTTTCCATACTGCTATTAACAGTATTGGAAGTAGACACAGTTGAATTTGAGATTGTTTTATGAGAGGGATGAATAAAAATGAAGTTATTTTTAAAGTGATGAAACTAGAAAGGTGTAGGAAGAGTTGTTGGGAAATGTTGGTTCATGGCAATATTTATTGTTTCGGTTGATAGGAATTTATTAATGCCACAGAATTTACACGAAAACCATGCAATGACTTACATTTGCTAGCTATTATTCTATTGATTTATCTGCCCTCATTGGCTAAAGTTTTTTTCCTTCTCATTTTAAACTATTTTTTTTTTGTTTGCTTCTATAAGGAAAGGGGAAATGTGATATCTAGAAATGAAGCACAGTACCTGTTGTCAACCAAATTTTATTTTAATAACAAAGTTTTCTTGTCATGGCACTACAGTGGCGGAGGAGGGTAGTAGAGATTTAAGGATCATATCCCCTAAAATGATAAATTTTAATTTTAATTTTTTATAATTTATAAAATTTTAAATTAATAATAATAAAATTGTGCTTTACCCTCCATCCAAAATGATAAAATTTGATTTAACCCTTTAAAATTTATAAAAATATAAGCTATTAAAATGATGAAATTATATTTTTACTAAATATATAATTTAATCAACGATATAAATGGTTTTAAATATTTTACCCAATGAAATCAAGGTAAAAAATGAGTCATGGTAATCGGAGTAAGAATGAATATTTTCATACATTGTTATATTTAGGGGGGGAAGGCCTTGCTAATCTCCTAAGGTCACCCTATTACACACTCTAATTTAGCTTGTAAGTGAAGCTGACCCTCATCCAAAGAAAATGAGAAAGAAGAAGTGGTTAGAGACGGTTCACCTGCATTGACAAAACATAAAATGGGTTTTTCTTCTACTGCAATGCCCCATATAACCATCTTCTTGGGGGGGGGGGGGGATGCTCCTGTTTTGCTCCTGTTTTGTGTTGTATACAGTTTGATTGGTGTCCTTTTACGATATATTCTCGTACGTAAGAAATTTAGAGGTGATTATGGGTCGGGCTGGGTTTAGGCCAGGCCTCAATAGAATTCTAGGCTGATTTTTAGGTCTGATTTGGTCCAAAAAATGAGCCTAAAAATTTACTTAAACTAAACCTAGATAAAAATGCTAAAATTTGAGTTCGGCTTGACCCATGTTATATTTTTTATATTATTATTTGTACATTAAAAACAAATTTAAAAAATATAATACATTAAATACACTAAAAATATTAAAATAAATATTTTCCTATTTAAATAACATTAAGATAGGTGCAACTTAACAAGCAAATACCTCTAAATAGTAGCAAGATTAACAATAAAATAAGAGTTATATAATTTCCAAAAAATAAGAACAAAATAGTAACAATATAATAGCGAATGACACCAAAATAGTGACAAAATAGCAGCAAAAGTAGTGAAAACAACAGAAACAAGCAAGAGATTTTTATTTTTATTCTGCAAATTCATGTCGGGCTGGATTTAGACCAAAAAAACTTACGTGAGGCCTAGTTTGTTTAAAAAATGTGCCTCATTTTTTTTACCCCAGCCCATTTTTCAGGCCTATATTTTTCACCAAACCCTTCCACTTTTCGGACAGGCCTTCAGACTTGACCGATTGGCTCGGGCATGATCAATTCCTAGAGATATTTAAAGCTCTCAATATGTTGATCAAGATTAAAGAGCTTAAGCAACTACTTCATTAAATAATCAATGGAGGAGCTATCTGTTTGTTTGTTTATTTATTTATTATTATTATTATTTTAGGATTAAATTTTATTACTATTAAATTTTATCCTTATTCTATTAAATTTATATTAACTCCATTAATTAATTATTTTTTAGAGGGTACCATGACCATGGACTTTTCCTTCAAAATTCGTATTTTCAGACCTGACGAACTTCATTAGACACCACCGTGGTGAACAGACACAGACTCTCTTAACAGACTCTTCATGCATTGACACTATCTAAATTCAACATTTTACTTCACTAACATACACCCAATTAGAACACACATATCATAGCATACATTTCAGACATATACATACTCAACCATACTTCAATGTTTTAATACTCATACACCAATCATCACATACTATACTTTTCATGATTTTGAATCCATTGTTCAATCAATTTCCTATAAATGAGTCACGATATGAATAGTATACATTCATGAGTTAGCATAGAACTCACCTGGTTCTCACAAATGGTAGATTCGGATATCCATCTCGAACTAGCAACAACCACTAAGAATGGAATAGCCACTAATCATAACATAACCTTAGCTTCTAGATTATTGATAAAGAGATATATCCAGACTGAAGGAAGGTATCTGTAAATTCCACTTAAGGAAGAGGAACAAGAACCCCTTTTAGAACACACTCTCACATATAAATATGACTCATCTTGCTTAGTGGAATTTAATAAGTGTCATACGTATCAGATATTGCCTTCTTATTGGCCTATAGTTTCTAAGAAAAATATAAATAAGTTCTGTAATACCCCAAACCCACCCTAGAAGTCTAGACCGAATCCTGTATGCTACATTGATCACCGAAGTGATCGTGAGAAAATTTCTACAAAAACAAGCCATTCAAAATTTCCATTTTTAAAACCAATCGAAACGCTCAATCGTTAAAATTCCGTCCACACGTTTAATAGGAATAAACGTACGAATCAAAAGTTTAAAATAGTAACTGTACCACAGTTTATAAACCATACAGTTCAAAATGAAACAAATACCAAGATAGTATCATTAAACAAAAAGTGCATAATTGTTGTTCACAAGCCTGTCCAAAACCTCCGCGTACTAAGTCCAGCATCCAGAACTTCGAAATGTACCTGAAAGGGGAAATAAAAGAGGGGGTGAGCTACTCGAGCTCAATGTGAGATCAAAATCAATTAACTACGGAATCAGATACAGAAAACCAGTAGTAGTTCTGAAACGGAACATACCCACAGAGTTGTACAGAAACAATTAGTACGCTCGAAACGGACGTACCGGTAGACAACAATATTTAGAGCATAACGAAATCACACTCAGTTATACCATCACAAATACTACTCAGTCCAGTAACAAAACTCTCAATAGTCACTAGTTTCAATTCAGTCAATCAGATACAATCAGAGTTTAACAATTTCACAATGTCATAATGCTTTTCAGTCAAACTGTAAAATAGACAATCGCACTCACAAAACAGTCAATAAGATACATATGAATGCAGTTGAGTTAAAGAAAACCCACCCATCCAGCCAATACACCTCTCCGTCCCACATCACTCATCAATAGAGCTATTAAGCTCATCCAAGCAATCACTCTATATAGGACATCGAAAAGCCCATCCAACCCTACATTCCATATGATGTCATCCCGGGTTGCCCGGCAACGATGGCTATCAGCATTGTCCATGACCCTCCGGGTATTGGGACTTCCCACGACCCTCTGGGTATTGGGGCTAACAGTATGCAGACAAACTGCCAGTCACGTATATTACGCAGCAAAGCTAACGTATAAGCTACATTGTGCAATGCGGTAAATCGCGGTACAGACATGCAGTATGAACTGCCAGATCAAATAGTGGTACGTAGCGTAGCTAACGTACATGCGGTACAGTGCAATGCGATAATCCGCAATACCAATAAGTTACAGTGAAACTGCCAGTTCAGTCAACGGTACGTAGCGTAGCTAACGTACATGCGGTACAGTGCAATGCAGTAATCCGCTGTACCGTTATCAGTAAAGTCCACGATCCTCAGGGTATTGAGATTGCTTACGTCCCTCTAGGTAAAAGGGGCTATCAGTGAGCTGTATGGTGCCACGCGGTAAACCATAGTATAGTCATGCTTGTCCACGACACTCAGGGTATTGGGACCTCCCTCAACCCTCTAGGTATTAGGGGCTATCAGTAACCAGAAGATCAGTTACCAGTTTAGTCAATCTTCATTCTCTTCAAAATCCCTCCCAAAAATAGTATATGCATATGTATGTATGCAGTCAGATGTACACGATTAGAATACCAGTTTCAGACAGTTAATCAGAAGCAGACATTCGCATCCAATCAGTCAGTTACAGAATCAGACATGTGCACACTCATAACTCGAGTTCAGTATCAAGCTTACCGTACAACCAATCATAAATAACACACATATCAAGCCTAGATCAGATTCATAATTACCCTCTGTAGTGCTCAGTCGATGGTTGGAACACAAAGAGTTGTGATTACACTTAAATTTGGCCTAAAATCATTATTTGGCGAGATAGGGCAGCATGCCCGTGTGCTCCGACTTTGTGGAGCAATCCAGGTCGTGTGGGGGTCCAAACGCCCGTGTGAAGGGTAGCACACGACCATGTGACAGAGGTACACGCCCGTGTGAAGCAGGGACACGGCCGTGTGAATAGGCCGTGTAATTTACTGTCCAATTTCGTTAAAATAAGGTGCAGGGCAGACACGACCGTGTGTGGGTCTCGCACTCTCGTGTGCCATCAGAAATGGACGTGTGTTCCAAAGCACACAGCCGTGTTAAATCCTTAATCCCCAAATCAGTCACACGGCCGTGTGATCTCAAAACTCTGAATTCCTAATTTCCCCAAACTCACACACCCGTGTGCCCATGGGGCACAGCCGTGTGAATTCTGACAATATCGTTAAATCAGCCACACGGTCGTGTGGCACCCAATTTAGCCCGAAAACCCTAGTTCCCAAATCCACACGGTCGTGTGCCATGGCACACACTCGTGTGGCCGTCGGGGTGATCACGAAACCACTCTACAACAGCTCCAAAACTACCGTTTCAGCCACCAGAAACGTCCCTAACCATTGCCCTATCAACATATATCAGAATGTGACGATATCCCATCACTTCCATCGACTAAAAACCCAAACTAATGGGTTAGCATACAGTAAAAAAAAATCGGACAGAAAATTTACAAAAATAATAAACACATAGAGTAACGTAGTTACAGTTTAAATCCCACACCTGTTTGCGATCGAAGAAGATGACAGAGGCGCGAGATTTCTAAATCCACAAATAAACCGTTTTAGAGAATTGCTTTGAAAAACCCAAAAGTAAAGAAGAAAGGAGAAAGTGAAAGGAAACGTCACTTCCAAAAATAAAAACAATCAAATAAAAATAAAATAAAAATAAAATCTAAAACAAATAAGTTACCAAAATAAAACTGTTAAACCTCAAAACACGCTTGCAAAGACTCAAACCTGCAACCTTGAGGTTTACCAACACTCACACTACCACCAGACCAGTAGGCCCTTTCTGTCACTAAAATGCACAACTAAACACATATGTGCAGCCTCCTCACTGTCCCTATGCTCAAACCCCAAAACTTTTAGGCCCAGAATTCGAGGCGTTACAAGTTCCCTTCATCAAAATTAGCAGGCTAAGTTATACAGTTGGTTTCTAACCAGATTGCTTAAATTCTAACTAGTACAATATTCCATACAAATCAGGCGTACTATACCTTTGGCGAGTACTCATCCCATATTTCCCTTGTATCCCTTAATACGAACTTCTCCTTAGAATAGTAGAATATCATGAAATCAAATTCTTACTAACTCAAGTGGCAGTTACTATACACCCACACGTTTATGCCAATAGAAATATTTGGGCAGATACTACTTCATCACACAAACTATTTTAAAATTACGCGCCATAACTTGGAATCTGCCAAAACTGGGGTGTTATATATTATCTTAATTTTTACAAGTACAAGCTCAATTTAATATTTGTTGTGATCCAAAGAAATGAGAAAAATTATTTATATATTTTTAGAGTAAATCACATTTTATTTAAAAAAAAAAAAAGAATGAAGGCAGTTGGTTATTGGTACTGTAACATCCTTGACATTTCCCAAGAAGTGAACAGTGTCAATTCGAGTTGGCACGTGTTCAAAATTTTTGGAGAAGTCAAAAATAGAATTATTAATATTAGTAAAGAAGGTGATTGGACATTATAAGAAATTAAACGGACTTTTGAATTTAGAAAAATTAATTCAAGGAATGGGCTAAATTGTAGAAGTGTTAGGCCATAGTGTAAAAATTAGAAATAGGAAATTGTTAGATTAAATTAAGGAGAAAAAGAGTATGGACTTGAACTGTAATTTAACCATAAAAGAAGAAAAAGGAGTCAATGATATTGAAGATGAATGGATATCACACGTGTGGCATGGTGATGTCTTTTCCTTTAATAAAATATATATAAAAAAGAAAAGATGAAAGACATTTTGATAGAACGTTGTGGAAAAAGAAAGATGAGAAAAAGATCATCATTCTCCCTTTCACGTCGCACTCTCTCCCCATTTTATCAAGATTTGTTTTTCTTTCATTTTAGCCATTCCTCCATTTTCAACTCTTTTCCAAACTTAAACTCAAAGTTTTCTTCATAGATTGTTAGCAAAATTAGGAGGGCAACTCCATAATGAGCTTATTTTCTTGCAAAGCTAGCTAATAGACATTTTTGGAGGAAAAAGAAAAATGAAGAAAAGATAGGGATTTTGGGAAAGTTATGGTAATAATGATAGGTTTGCTCATACGGCAACAAATTTATTTCTTCGTAATGCATGGAAATAGTATATGGTTTTTTATTTTGATAGTGTTTAATGTATATGTGTTGTGTAATAAAGCGAAGGAGAAGAAGAGTGATTATCAAGTGGGTGACAAGGGCAAGAAGGTAGCAAAGAAGTGAAGGAAGAAATAAGGGGTCTTTTCAAGTAATTTGGTTGTAAGTATGTCAATAATTTGCTTTACCTAATTTAAACCCTAAGGAAAAATATGATAAATTGGTTAAGTAACATTCATGAAATAAGTTTGTTGTTGAAAAATGATGTTATGTATTTTGGAAACTATTTGAAAACAAAATGATATTAATATAATAAATTCAAAGTGAATTTGTAATATAAATTAGAGAAAAGAACTAAATTGCAAATAGTGCTTAGATAGGTGAAATAGATATTGACCTGGAATAATTTAGTGAAATGTTGAATGTTGACATAATAGATGTCAAGTGAAATTGATAATTGATTGGTGTTATTTGTATAAGGACTAAATTGTATAAAAGGGTAAGATTTGAATTGATTTCTTTGATGAGACAATGTAATTAAATTGTATAGTTTAAATACCCAAGTAGCCAAAATGAGAACTAGTAGGAAATAAATGTCATTAGAAAAGTGATTAAGCGTGCATATGATAGTGGCACTACGGTGCAAGTGAAAGTGGCACTACGGTGCAAGTGTAGCAGCATTTCAGTGCAAAGTGATATCTGCACGTTCTTGCGAAGAATAGTGGCACTTTGATGTATCTTATTGTAATTTCTGTATATCTTATTGTGTTCTATTAAGTCTACAATAGGGCCACTTAATCAAAAAGGTAAGTGAACATTAAGTGGCAATGTTAAGTGGTTTGTATTTTATTGAATTGGCATCTTATTGTAGATTTTATTAAAATAAAATTTATGCATGATGATAAAGATTAATGATAGTATTATATAATTATTTTTACATATAAGTATATAACTATGTATGTGTATGGAATGAATTTTAGATGTGTTGTTTAATTCTTGATATGCTTACTAAGCTCTCGTGAGCTTAATGCATTTCTTTCAAACACATAGGTGAAGATCGTTTCCAACTCATCTCATCTCATCTCAAGCCTTGCAGGAAGTATAATTTCAAACTTTTGGGCATAGATTTGGCATGTACATAGGAATTTATCAAGAATGTTAAATATATTATCTAAAGGATGAAATTGTTGGTTATTGATCTTCATTATAAACTTTGTATTTTGGATATGTTTGAAGTAGTTTCATGATGATTTGAGTAATGTTTAGGGTTGGTAAATGTATATTAGCAATGGTTATTGGTTGTTTGGAAGGGATATAGCCTATGGAAGTGGTTTAAGGTGGTTAGGGAGCAAAATGTGCAGGTTTTGAAGTTGCACGATCAACGTCACAATGACGGGCTGTTGACATCGCAACGAGCTTTGACAGTTTGTCACGTCGCGACATGAAACCTAGTGATGTCGTGACGAGCTTTGACAATTTGTCATGTTGCGACATGGAGCCTAGTGACTCGCGTTGAGCTTTCGGTGGCTTGAGTCTTTATCTTTTTTGTCTCGAATTGAGTTTTGGTTACTTAGGAAGCTTTCAAAATGTTCGTCTAAGCTTAGTTAAGCTAGAAAATCATATTATTTATGCATTATGAATGTTTTGTTGATATGATATTATTATAGTTACTCCGGCAATGAATGTGACATCCCAGTACCCTGACCCAGAGATCGAATTGAGTAAGGGGTGTTATAGGTGCAATAGTTGTGGAGGAAAATGGTCGGTTTGTGGAGGTGGCCAATGTTGAGGGTGGCTGATAAGATGGCAGAAACTAAGTAAAGGGTCCTGACAATGATATAGGAAAAGGACAAAAGTCCAAATTGTAATGTTTTATAAATATTTTTGGATTTTTTATTAATAAAACAAATAAATATTTAATATAATTATAGTGATATATATTCAAATTTATAAGTTAAAAGTCAAACCCCAATGTTTATTCAGGCCCAAATCCCTTTCTTTAAGCTCATTAGTTCAGATTTCAATAATGTTTTAAGAGTCAACTTTTAGCTTAAATTACTAATATTTTGAGTTAAAAATCGAAAAATAATTAAACTTATAAGCTTTGAAAATCGAGTTAAAATAAGCAAATTGTAACTATGTATGGTATGAGTTCTTTTTTGTTGTATTAGATATATTATTTCTAACATAAAAGAATTATTTAAAACTTTATTTTTAAGATTAAAATTATTTAAACTAACATTCAGAATCATTAATTATATATACATATTATAATAGTTTTGTGTTTTAAATTTTTTTTCTTCATAATTAAAATATGAATTATATACATAATATTATAAATATATTATATTTAAAAAATTTAAAACATATTTTTAAGTTGTTTATATTTTCAGAATCAATAAATGTAATTAATATGTTGTTATTAAATAATAATTTTATAAAATACAAAGTAACTGTGCATCGCTGGAGATAGAAAATTAATATATACGAAAGTAATAAAAACAAAAAATTGACATGTTATTTTTGTTCGCATTGTTACATATTTACTATTTGTCACCATAAAATTAAGACACTTGGAGCCCAAATAAATAAGTGGAAACTCCACATATTTAGGCTAATTAAAAAACATGTTACTGGCGATCTATTATATAAAATGATCGTCTTTCTTATTTATTTTCCTTTCACTTTTCTTCGCTATTAAGTGTACTTAATTTTTTTTGTGTGAAAGTAAATATTCTCTATTGTGGGAGGTTTAGTCTGTCTTTCTGACACGGTTTTCGTCTATCCTAGTTGGCAAGTTGTCGGTTTTCTCGTTTCTTCCCTGTTTTCTTTCTTTCTTCGACGATTACTATCGGTTTCTCCCAGTCTAGTACAAGTATGGAGGACGAGATGGCAAATTTGAACCTTGAGGAGGAGGAGGAGGACGCTTTTCAAGAAGAAGCAACCGAGACTGAGGATGAATTTCAATTTTTTCTGGCTGGGACTTGCTCGACCGATAGTGGTTTACTTCCTTTCTTTACGGAGCACTATGGCTGACCTCTAGCTCCCATTGGGGGTATTGCCATTATTGACTTGGATGCGAAACGCTACTTGTTTATGTTCTTTCATGCCATTGATTTCAATAGGGTTGTCCAGGGAATATCTTGGTTTCTTAACAACCATTTACTGCTACTAGAGCCCTTACTGCCAGGTCAAGACCCCCACACATTGCCTCTCCACCATGCGGTCTTCTGGGTACATGTGCATGATTTACCACCAGAATTACTGTCCGAAACATTGGCACGACGATTTGGGCCTTTCCCTGGTGACTTCTTACTTTATGATACCAAGATTCCATCCTTTGAGGTACAACGGTATATGTAGTTGAAGGCAAGGTTAGATGTGCACGTGGCCCTCCAACAAAAGAAGATGGTTCTCTTGGGTGAATGCCCGTTTTATGCTAGGTTTTAGTATGAAAAACTGAGCCTGTTCTGCTTTATTTGTGGTCGATTTAGGCACGGAGAAAACTTTTGTCTGATGCGGGTTCGAGTGGCGGCGTCAGATATTGTCTTTGGATGAGATATCTCTTTGTGAGCGCGGGCGAGAAGGAATCCAGCTGGAACCAGTAGGTGGTTGCGGGAGCTAGATGGATCTCCAAGTCTGGGTTGGTATAGGGATTGCAATTATGGTCCAGGAAATCGTATTCCTCTCACTACACACCCAAGTGGCCCTTTTCGCGATGGTATTTTGTTGGGGACACGCAGTTATTCCAATTAGGGCTTAGGGTATTATGATTTTGGAATAGCTGCTGTGGGAATTATGGAGCTAGGGTCGGAGGATGAACATAGTCCTATTCAGTCAGATAACGACAACAAACATCAACGCATTTTGGGAACTCCTTCTCAAAATTTGGATTCAGGTGATGACCGTATGCCTCAGGGCAATGATAACAAATCGGCTAGCTCTGCTAGGCAGGGCAGTCAGCTGTAAACCTTAAGTTGGAATGTTCGTGGGTTGGGGAAGCCATGGGCAGTTCATCGTCTTAGGAATAAACTGAGAGAAGTTCGTCTCCAGCTTTTGTTTCTAATAGAGACAAAGATTAGTACACGAAGAATAGAAAATGTTCCGGGAAAGTGTGGCTTTTTATATGGTTTCGATGTATGTGCCGTTGGTTCTAATGGTGGGTTATTGTTAGGTGGGCGACCACAAAGATATTGTCACTTTGTGGAGTTATTCACAGCACCATATTGATGTAGAGATCTTTGACGCACATGATGAGTTGCAATGGCGTTTTACAGGTTTCTACAGGCATTCAGATGAGAGATTTAGGAGCAGTACATGGGATTTCTTTCGTCATTTGGGCCATGATCAGAGTCTTCATTAGTTAGTTGTCGGGGACTTTAATGAGATAGCTTTCTCCTTTAGGAAGACAAGTAGGTGGACCCGCATGGAAAAACACATGGTTGCTTTCCATAATACTCTACATGATTGTGATATTAGTGATTTGGGTTTCTTGGGCCGCTGATTTACTTGAGAGAGGGGCAGCCTAGCTGCGACTAGCATATGAGAACAACTAGACAGAGGGGTAGCTAACTTAGATTGGTGGAGCAAGTTTCCTAGTTATACTGTTGTCTATTTGCCTCATTCTATTTTCGATCACTATCCGGTGTTGGTAGATACTATGGGTCTGGTACCAGTCAAATTGGGAGAGACTATTTGTGGTTTAGGTTCCTTATAGATTGGTGTTTGGATGGTTTTTTCAAGAATGAACTTCGGGGTTATTGGATTTCGGTTACATCTGATTTGCCATCTAAACTAGAGGGCTAGGCAAAAAACTTTTGCATTGGAGTCGCATGCAACAACGTGTATGGAAGGCAGTGAAGAAGAAGTTAGAGGATAGACTAGCCGAATTGTATGTGCAAGACCTGAATGATACCACCCTTACCGAGTTGACAGAAGTTCAACTAGGGTTAAATTTGGAGGCTGATCGGGAGGAAATCTACTGAGAACAATGGTCTCACCTCATTGGCTCTCGTATGGAGACCGGGACACATCATTTTTCCTTAGAATGGCCTCAGTAAGGAAACAGCATAACAATGTCGAGGGTTTTCAGAATGATTCAGGTAGTTGGATATCAAACGATGAGAGTCTCCTAAGATTGGCTACATCTTACTTTAGGGATTTTTTTTTCACTACTTTGGAAGTAAGAGAGGTAGATATGATATTTGCCAATGTTGAAAGAAGAGTTTCTAATTAGAAAAATATTAGTCTGATACAACCTTACATGATTGAGGAGATTTGGGTGGCTGTTAAAGATATGGCCCCTTTACGAGCTCTTGGGGTTGATGGTTTTCCAGCCTTATTTTATTAGAAATTTTGGCACATTTTGGAAAAGATGTGACCACATTTTGCCTTGCAATGCTTCAGGGTGACATTGTGATGGACAACATCAACAAGACTCATATTGTTTTAATTTCAAAGGTTAGTAAGCTAAAGTCTATCACACAATTTCAACCTATTAGCTTGTGTACCATGTTGTATAAAATCATTGCTAAAGTGGTTGTGAATAGAATGAGTGGTTGTTTGGATTGTTGTCTACATGAGGCTTAATAAGCTTTCATCCTCGGTAGGCAGATTTCTGATAATGTGTTGGTTGCATATGAGATTTTGCACTTGTTGAAGGTTTGGAGATGGGGGAAAGTCAGACAATTCGCTCTAAAACTTGATATAAGCAAGGCATATGATAGAGTGGAATCAGATTTTTTTGTTGGGATGATGCTTCAGTTAGGGTTTCATTTGGACTGGGTGACTTTGATTATGTGCTGTGTCGACTCTTTTTCTTACACAATTGGGATCAATGGGATTCGTAATGTCAGCTTTGTGCGATCTAGAGGCCTTCGTCAGGGCGACCCACTGAGCACTTACCTTTTCTTGTTATGTGCGCAAGGTTTTTTGGCTTTATTAGAGGAGGCTAAACATTCTGGTTTAATGGTGGGAGTTCGGCTTGGTAGGGGAGGAATGACACTCAACCATTTACTTTTTGCTGATGACTGTATCCTATTTGGTACTACTTCGATGGAAGGGGTTGCTGGGGTCCTCCATGTTGTTTCAGAATATGAGCAAGCTTTCGGGCAAAAGGTGAATTTTGAAAAGTTCCTTATATATTTTGGGGCAAATGTCAGAGCCGAGGTCAAAGAATAGTTGGGTACAATTCTTGGCGTTCGAGTGGCCTTAAGCCTTGAGACTTATTTGGGATTGCCTATGATGGTGGGAAGGAACAGAAATAGGGATTTGCAACACTATTTGGATAGGTTTCAGAAGCGTTTAGACAGTTTGAACATGCAGTTGTTATCGATGGGAAGGAATGAGGTGCTTATTAAGGCCGTTATGCAATTGATTCCAGTTTATGCCATGCAATAATTTCTTATGTCTCTTAAATTGTGTCGTAAATTGGAATGTGTGCTTAGTACTTTTTGGTGGCAGAGTACCAAAACTTGTAAGGGCATACACTAGAGCACATGGTAATACTTATGCCTGGCAAAAACTGATGGAGGTTTGGGTTTCTGTGGTTTTGCGTCTTTTGATGTGGTATTCTTAGCAAAGCAGGGTTGGCATGTATTAACACAGCCCGACTGCTTGTTAGTGAGAGTTTTGCAAGCACGATATTACCCGAATGGGGATTTTAATTTTGGAAGACTGGGCACTTACCCTTCTTTTACCTAGCGAAGTCTTCTAGGCGCGAGGGGTCTTCTACAAATGGATATGGGTTGGCATATATGTATGGGTGCCTCGGTAAAGATCTGGAATGATCTATGGATCCCTGAGCCTGGTGATGGTAAGCTATGTTGTTAGTCAATAGACATTCAATACTCTATGGTGTCTTACTTAATTTCACAAGATACTTGTACCTGGAGGGAAGATATTGTTTGCGCTGTTGCTGCTGGATTGAAACCTCCAGACACTCTAGTTTGGTGTCATGAATGTATTGGGATCTACTCTGTCAAAAGTGGGTTCTTGAGAAATTACAAAATTTAGGAGCTTCCAGTACCCATCTTCTTAACACTGCCAACTCATTTTTCAAAAAGATGTGGGAACTGCCTATCTCCAGCAAAATCAAAATACACCTATGGAAGTCCTACAACAATTTTCTCCCTATGTTTGACAACCTATTTTAAAGACACCTACAGGTTACAAATATATGCCCTCTACGTTAAGAGCCTGGGGAGTCCGTGGACCATATGCTGCGTTTTTGCTCTGTCACTTGCCAAACCCTGACTGTGTTGAAGGTTGATATGCTACTTGCTTGTGATTTTTCTGACTACAAAGATTGGTTAGTTCAGACGTTTCATGCCACAATAACTAATAATAGAAAGTTGTTAGCTGTTACCTACTAGGTTCTCCGGTACATATGAAACAAATTGATTCACGATGGGGGTTAGATAATCTGCGGAAAAGCTGGTTGGGTTCATCATGGGCCATTTAAGGGAACTTGATGCCGTAGCACTTGCCATCATTACTCTCATCCCAAATCAGCAGCATCTTTGAAACCTACCTGCTTCCGGAACCATTAAAGTTAACTTTGACGTGATGTTTCATGCAATATCCAAAGTTTCTATCTTAAAGGTCTTAGCGTGCAATGAAAGGGGTCAGATAATGGTTGCTAGTACTTATCCACATGCCGTGGTGGCGGACGCTTTTGTTGCCAAGACCAGAGCCTGTGAACGGGCTATCGTCTTGGCAATCGATCTTGGGTTTCGGAGAGTTCAAATCGAATGTGACTCTTTAACTGTTATTAAAAAGATGAATTCCTACAATGTGGATCGTTTGATCCTGAGCCCGATTATCACGGGCATCAAATATAAATTGGGATTTTTCACGGAGATTACCTTTCATCATGCGCGGAGAGATGCAAATGCAGTAGCCCATGTTTTGGCTCGAGAAGGTCGACAGCAGCTGCGAACTGGTTGGCCTTGATGTCCAAGTTCTAGATTTGTTTTCTCTCTAGTGGATTTCGGAAATCGCGATCCTTATCTCTAAAGCTATGGCTTTCTTTTACTCTCCACAAGATTTATGGTTACCCGATTGCAGCTGAGTTGCTGCCCGATCATTGGAGAGCTTTCTTCAACTGGTTCCTTTGTTTTGTTTTGTAGGGGGTCTACTGCCTTTTGGTCTTCTTTTGTTAGGGTCTTTTTAGCTTTTTCGTTTCGGGTATTTTTCTTTTCCTGCTTTGTTTTGTTTGTTTCTAATATGATATTTTGGTGGGGCATTATTTAGTTCCCCAAGATCCCCCTTCTTTTGGTTAATGGATGCTAGATGTTTCCATAAAAAGAACATGTTACTGACACAATAAAAACTGAAATTACCTTAAATATTCAATTTGAATTTTTAATAATGATTATTATTCAAGGGAGGATAAAATATCAAACTTATGGTATTAGTTAAAAGTAAAAAAAAATTATTATTAACGTTATTGAAATCACATTGAATATTCAATTTTAACATAATTTTAGGATTTTATGTAACAGACCAATTTTGACCCTAATCGGAACGGTGGTTTCAGGACCACGAATCCGAGCCCGATAAATATTTTAATATTATATTTTATGTTTATTATATATGAATTGATGTGTGTGAAAGTCTCGTAGAAAAATTTAATCGTTTGAGTGTTTAATTTAACAAAAAGGATTAAGTTGCTAAGGTGACAAAAGTAGTGAGCATGAAATTAGAAGGGTAAAGTGAATTGTTTATTAAACTTAAGGATTTGCATGTCAAATTCCCCACATTTTAATATAGTGGACGGTAAGCATGCTATGAATATTATATTTTTAGTATATTATAACTAAAGTATTATTTATATAATAAGCATGCTATAATATGTGTTAAATATTTAAACAAAAAGAAGTATTTTTAATTCTATTTTTTTCTCTCATTTTCCCCATCTTCTTCACTGATTCTATTTGAAAGAAGAAAAGAAAACTTGAAACCTCCATTGTTTCGGCTTTGCATGTAGTAGTAAGGTGGGTATTTTAGCTTGATTTTAGTAAATCTTTACATATTGGATTTGGTTGCTTTGAATGCTAATAAAATCATGTTAAAATTTTGAGGTTAAGCATGTTAATATTCGGCTTAGGATGAGCACTCTTGTGTTGGATTTGATTTGAAAAAATGTTTAGTATTGATTCAAAAACAACATGAATTGCTTAAGAGACTTAGATGAATTGAAGACTTGTGGCTTAAATTATATGAGAATTATAGAAATTATTTTGGATTTGAGCATAGAGATGCTCTTATTATTCGGCTGGAAAGGGATGAATAAATGGTGGTTATTTAGCTTGTTGTTGGTCATGTATTGAAGAATATGCATGGGTACATTGAGTTAGCAAATTCGGTCATAAGAGAAGAAGAAATTGAGCTTGTATATTCGGCTTTCATGAATTTAAGCTTGTTGAATTGTAAAAAAAATTTATTCATAGAGACTTGTATGGAGATGGGAAAAACATTCAACCTTTGAAAAAGGGGAATTAAATTCTTGATATTTCATGTTTTGAAATTTTAAGGATTATTTATTAAATATTATAAATGTTGAGGGGGTTAATCGGCAAATTGCATATTTATATGATTTTGATTTTAAGTGAATGAAAATGTGGTTGAATTGGTTTAATTTGAACCGAATTAGATCCGGAACAAAAGGAAAAGAAATTGGAGCGAGGAAAGGCTAAACTAAACGAATAGCCGGAAATCTCGAATCTATCGACCTCCAAGGTAAGTCCTTAAACTGAATTATATTAAATAATTATTTATGAACATATTATATGACAATGTTTGATAAATTTTAGTATATAAAAATGCCATAGCCGAATGTATAAAAGTGTATTAGATTAATTATATAGTTTGATATCGTAATATGAATAAGTGCCTCGATGCGATTCATGGAATTGTACGATGATGAAATGATTTTAGTTGTTAAAGTAAATAAGCTAGTTGAATTGGATATGCAATACAGTTATGAAAGGTGTGTGAAATGATTTACCACATTGATTTGTTTCGGGCTTTAAGCCTAGCAGGCCTAGTGCCGGTGATTTATTTCGGGCTTTAAGCCTAGCAGGCCTAATGCCAGTGACTATTTTCGGGCTCTGAGCCTAGAAGGCCTCGTGCCGGTGTTACTTATCGGGCTTTACCGCCTAGCAGGCTTGATGCCGGTGATGTGTTTTATAAAGGAGAATCGAATATTATTCAAGGCAAACCTTAATTAATATATTTAGCTAACGGCTCAGGTAAGCATGTAAGGTATGTTATATTAATATTATTTGAGTCAAGCTAATACTATGAGAACTATGTTATGTATGTTTGAGGTTAAAATGGAGGTGTGTGAGTATCATATGATTGAAATTTGAGTTTAATGTACTATTAAGGAAATTCGGCTTTCAAGTATAAATGCTAAGAATAAAGGAAATATCAATGCGATATACTTATTTGAGCTTCAAAGAGATGTAAGTTGAAGGAAATGAAGTCTAATTTACTTGGGTTAATGAACTACTAGTATTCGGCCTTGTATAAGTAATATACTTAATTGTTTATGTTCAATACTATAACTTGAATGATTTAAAGGTTTAAATGTTTAAATGACGTATTATAATGAACTTAGGACTTACTAAGCTAGTAAGCTTATTTGTGTGAATTGTTCTCCTTTGTTTTATAGATTAAATTCAAGCTACGAGCTCATCGGGATCGTCAAGAAAGTCGGCCACACTATCAACTATTTTGGGTACTCCTTAGTTTGCATTAATGTTGATAAAGGCATGTGTAGGAAGAAATTTTGAGAATGACCTTGTTTGAGTGAAAACTTTAATATCACATGTAATATAGCCATACGAATATGGCTTAAGTTCTATGCTTGTTGGTGTGCAGATACATGGTTTGATAATTTAGTAATGCTTATGAGTATAGTATATGATGCAAGAATACTAGAAATCTTGTTTGAGCATATTCGGTTTTAATCTAGGTATATTGCATTTATATATATATATACAGGTTATCACGGCACCTAGGTGTAATATGTTTAGATGTGTAATACTTATTATATTAAATATGCATGTTTTACTTGAATGTGCATTATAATAATAATAATAAAAGAAATGGATTAATCTCACTAGTTATGTATTCGGCAATACATAGAATTAAGAAGAAAATGTTTATTTTTGGATATTATAATTGAGTTGGAATTTCAATTGTACCTGTCGAATAAATATTGTGTGCTATGTTCGAACATATCTATTGGAAATAAAATAAGTATAACACTTTTATCAAGATGCTTTGCTTGGTTTAATAAGTGTGTGTGTATACATATATATATTTTGGTGAGATAATTGATTAGTAGTTAAAATACATTCGAATATCATTATTATTGATAAGAAATGAATATGTTTCTAGGTGGGTTAGTTACGAATCCAAATGAATGGTGCCATAGTATATTCGGCCAAGGTGTAACATTATATATATATATATATATATATATATATATATATCGTGAATGTTTAAGTTATGTGATTCAACCATTCGTGTGTAATAAAGACGGGTAGTAAAACTCGTCATACTTTTTAATTTAATTGGTCGTAATGTTATACAGTATGAAAATGATTGCATTGTTTATACTTAAATTCAACTGAAGTCCATTTCGTAAATGAGTTAGCGTAGTAATGCCCCTTAACCCCAATCCAGTGACGGATACGGATCAGGGGTGTTACATTTTAAATCATATTCAATGTCGATATTAGTTAAAGTTGAAAATACTTAGAAATATTTAATTTCAAAAAATATTAACATTGTATACCTTTATAGTAAAAAAGGGTTTTTTACCCAAATAATATAAAATAATTAAATAAATATTGAAATAGGATAAGGGCCATAATATTTATCAATCTAACAAAGTTTTCAGTGAAAAATTGGTGTCGCCTGACCAATCTGCAGAATCCCTCTCCCCTGCCACCGATCACCTAACTTTTTAAAAAATATATATATTTTGGGTGCTGCTTGATCAATTGACGACACAGGTATTGCATGCCCAATATACGATATATTTTATACGTTTTGAATAGAGAAAAATATTTTTTTATTGATTCTGTTGATGTGTCAAGCGATACCCTAATATTTATAATAATTTTTTTTAAAGCTAGAAAAAGAACAATGATATAATTAATTTTATTGGGTATTGGAACCCGAACTGTGACCGACGATATATTGTTGGGAAGTCGTTTCCCTAAATACGTAACGTGTGTTCTAGTGTGTATACCTCATCGATATATTGTTCAAACATTGATAGAGGCATCGTTGATGTGTCAAGCGGTACCCTAATATTTATAATAATTTTTTTTAAAGCTGGAAAAAGAACACTGATATAATTTATTTTATTGGGTATTGGAACCCAAACCGTGACCGACGATATATTGTTGGGAACTCGTTTCCCTAAATACGTAACGTGTGTTCTAATGTGTATACCTCATCGATATATTGTTCAAACATTGATAGAGCCATCAGCGCATGCTGCAACGACGTGCTCACACAGGTAATGAAGTGTCTTGAATTTCCCACAATTGCATCCCTTGTTTAGGAGATCAACTCCGTATGACCTAGGTAGGATACCCTATCGACATCCGACGATCTTTGTCACCTAAAAAGTTTCAAAATGTCGAGAATATAATTGAACGTTCATGGTCATCGCTCTTCTGCTGTTGACCACCATTGCCTTCCTAACCGCCTTGACATGCACGAACCCTGCAGTAATCTAATTTACATATTTGAGCCCCATTCTTGGCATCAGTGTGGCTATCTGGTACAAAGTAGCTGAGAATACAAATGTGATTGGGAGATGTCGTGTACGCCTCAATACCGCGTTAATGGCCTCTGTTAGGTTAGTGGTTATATGACCATATCGCGAACTGTCGTTAAAACTTTGAGCCCATTACCAGGGCTTCATACTCCCAAACCACTCCTATAATGTAATATTTGTTTGACCTTGCATATCACCTTCGAGGTAAGCCAATCTTCTTCTGAACTGATATGGTTCTAGCTTGTTCCCTAGACAGTTACAACATGTTACATGTCGTTTCACAAACTCTAAACATATGGAAAAAAATGAGATAGATAATTACCCATTTTCACAATTTGTCTGCGCCAATCTGCATTTTTGAATTCCTTGTGGAAGTTCACTGCAATGTGCCCAATGCAATAAACGGATCTCCATGGAACACCCGAACGCCTAATTATGACAATTAGCCCATTTGATCTATCAGAAATAATGCAAACATTGTCTTGAGTGAACATACCTTTACAAGTTCTTCAGGAAAAATTCTCATGACTTCATGTTCTCTCCCTTAACAATGGCAAACATTATCAGTAGCAAGTTTCAATTCTCGTCTTGTGCAACTGCAATGAGGAGGATCTGTGTATATTTCCCATACAACCAAGTCCCATTTACCTGCAGAAATGGCTTATAGTGGGGAAAGGCCCGAACGCATGGATTGAATGTCCAAAATATACGATGAAAAGTTATTTTCCCCAGATGTAGTTGGTTGTCCCGGTTGTAATAAGGCAACGTCTATAACTTAACGACAATCCCTGGAACGTACTCTCGCATTGCGGCAATCCATCCATGGAGTTCGTTGTACGAAGCATCCCAATTTTCGTACAACTAATCCATGACTATTTGTTTAGCCAATCATACCTTCCGGTATGAAACTCGATACTGGAATCGTTCTTACATTTCGATAATTAACACCGATACAGGAATGGTGGGCATGTTTATAACCATTGTCAATATGCAGTTGCAGATGATTTTTGAATCAAGCTTGGGGTGGTCCTGTGTCATACGTGCAGAAGTGCATGTATGAGGCCCAACATATTTTCGTATCTTCCACTGCTGGGACCTATGGATAAATACAACTCGTACCCGCCACTTGCACCCTTCTGTCAGCTTCCAACACTCACCAACATAGATCGTAGGTTTAGAGTCAGCCACCCTGTAGCCGATAGACACCTTCATACTATAGCGTTTGATAGCATCGACACACTCGTCTTTGCTCGCAAATATTTGACCAATGAACAACTCTTCCAATTCAGGATCTACTAACATTAGGTGAGCAGGTATTATGTCCGGGTACTCGAAAGCATGCACCGTATCGGGATCGATAATCGACATATGGGCCCTAGGATCATTGCATATGACGATGACACGACTCGGGTTTCCGACCGAAGGGGCGTGATCATTTCCATCATGCAGTCCTTTGACGTTGATATCGTTTGGGACATCGTTTAAATCGGGGTCACTAAAATCTTTACCTTCATGATCAGAACAATCACTATTATCGGATCCATCTTCACCAAGCGCATTAGTTTCAATAACGACTCGATGTATCTGTAATCCACCACCGTACTGATCTAAACATCCAATGCTGAAATCGATGTCAAGACCGTGCACACACGACCTCCTATCAATGAACGCTCTAGGAACCTCTGTACGCGGGTCTTCAACTACATATTGTTGACTTAAATGAGTTACATTTTCAACGGGCTCCGCATCTACTAACTTAGCAAATAACTAAATCGATTTATTGTTCAACCTCCCTGACGGGCAATACAATGCAACCATTGTCTCGACATCGTCATCGTCTAGAAGTTCCATCTCGGTAAATTTGATAGGATTGACGAAATTGATAATTTGTAGAATAGTTTCATCACCCTCATCCCATAACGCCAAGAAGTTTTTCACTGACCTTCTCTTTCATATCACCGACGGATACATTCCTATCGAATCTCATTCCTATTTTCTTTCGAGTTTTAAAAATACAGCCAATTATTATTTCTAAAATAACACTATCGAAATGAATGGCTACAAAAAATTGATTCTCTATTTTTTTCTAAAACTACAAAAATACAACCAAACATCTTAGTACTAATCTTAACTCTAAATACACTTTTAACACAAATAAACTACTACTCAAAAAAAATAACTAATTATACTAATAAAAAATAACCTTAAAACTAACTAAATACACTAACATTTTTTATACATGCACGGATGGGGTGAAATTTATTAAATTCCAATCACCAAAACTGCCAATTTTCAGGCTTGGGAAATCAGTAGACTTGCGACGACTTTTTGGATGGGATCCTGACATTTTTCGGTTGATATGTCTCATGAAGTTTGAAGATATATCTCTTAGCTTTGAAACGCATTTTGAATAACTTGATTTTGAGTTCGAGAGCTAAAGTTATGGTTGTTTTAGTGAAGACTGCGCAAGTAGAATTTTTGAACGGGATTATGACGGGAATTACGAGTTTCGGGCTTTTAATTCGAGTTTAAATCATATTGGGTTTGGGTTTTAGGCTTAACTTTTATTATATATGAGCCAAATATTGTATTTATCATCTCTTATTATTTTATTATTATTTTATTCCAATTTTTTTATAATTATTAAGTATTCTAAGTTATTTAGGAGTTTTATGTTAACATGAAAGTTTAGTTTAAAACTACTTCTTGTTTAGATTAAATTAGAGTTCTAGTATACTTAATAGTTTTATTTAGATTTATTTAGTTAGCCTATAAATAGGCCTTTGCATTGTACACAATTCAGACAATTGATTATTATTCTATTTTTCTTTTGAGTTAACAAATTCTCTCTGGGTTTTTCTTTTCTAGAATTTCTCTTGAGTTTCTTTTAGAAAAATTTTAACAATCTTTTTAAATTGTGGGGATCATCTTCAAACTTTTTCTTGTCAAGGTTTTTATCTTGGAGGGAAAATTAGAGCCGCTTGAAGAGGGTTGTGGATTTTTCGGACTTCTACGCGCCACGTTCTATCTTTCCATTTATCTTTTTTATTCGCTCCCTTAATCTTTGATTTATTATTTTATTTTAGTTATTTATTTTAATTGTTTTATCTGACTCGGATTCTATTTCATTTCAAGTTCTATCAAAATCCAAGTTTCTTTCCAAACGTCTAGAGCCCTAAGTTAAATCCGCGACTTTGACAAACTTTACGATCCATTTTCGCGTTCATCCTTCTCATCCTTTATCAATTTTCTTTCTTATTTTCGGTGAGGGGAAAGCTTCAACTCTTGAGCTGCTTGAAATTAATATAATAAAACCTAATATGCACTCTCATATAGAGGTGCTCATAAACCGGACCGGGTTTATTAATAAATTTATGCTTGCTTAAGCCCGACATGAAATATGGGTTTAAAATTTGCCCAAGTCCGCTTATATTTGTATAAGGTTAACCCAAGCTCATTTTAGGCCTATCGATATTATTTTTAAATTATTTTAATTTAATATTTAATAATTTTATTTTTTATTTATTAAAAATTTTTATATAGTGATCTTAAAATTATTTTAATGTTTACATTAAAGTAGTATTATATATTTAGTTAAATTTATTTTTTAAATATGTTATAGATTACATAATATAAAGTATTATAATATTAAAAACGGGTCGGCCTCGAGCCTTGAATGTTCAAGCCCGAGCCCACTCATATTTTAAACAAGCCTAATTTTTTTGCCCAATCTCATTTTTCGATCTTAATATTTTTGCCCAAATCTTTTTAAATTTCGAACGGACCTTCGAGTCTAGAAAGATAACCCAACCTATTAACAAGTCTAATCTCACATCTATATAAATTGATAATACGAGCTGCTTAGACAATCCTGATTCAAGAAAAAAACTAAAGCGGTATAAAATTGAATTACACATAAATGAAGATTGGAATACAAAGGAGTAAGCATCTTTTTCATAAAACTCATTGTATTTCAATATACACATTAAATTTATTATGTTTGTGAAAATATGTGAAAGGCGATGTTAATAATAAGGATTCATGTCTTTGGCAGCAGATTTCAACATTAATAATGTGAAATGAAGTCAAATCATGTAATTTTGTCTGTGTCAAGCATTTTCGGTAATATTAATGAGCAATTAATATCGCAACATTTATATATGAAACCATATTGTTTTAAATTTTCCTCCGACCTCATATAAATATTTTAAAATAGGAATAGATATTTTACACATTATTTTAAATCATTTAATATATTTATTTCAACGCAATTTAGTATAATATTTTGAGGTGGTACAGTTAGGTCTACATTAATTCAGTGGATTGAATATCACACAAAATATTTAATACATACCTGCAATAAAATGGGTAAATTTATTGGAAACTTAAACTTTTTTGTTTTTGTATTATAACAAAAATCCTGTTTGTCAAACTATAGGATGTTTGTAAAAAAAAGTATTTAAAGTATTTTAATATATAATTAAATAAAAGTTAAAAAAAACATTTTTGTAAAATTTTTGTTTTAAACAATATCCTTTTAGATAACAATTTTTTTAAACATCTATATTTAATTATTGGTTCAGGGTTTCAGATCTAAGGTTTAGGGTCTATGGTCCAGGATTTATAGTTCAAGGTTCAGGGTCCAGGGTTTAAGGTTCAAGTTAAAAAAATTACTAAAATAATGGGTCAATGACATGGAAAAAGATGCTGAAATGGCATTAAATAATTGGTAAGGGATACAAGATGATGTGGCGTCTTTGTTTCATACAATTATTTAATGCCACATCATCATGTATCCCTTACCAATTCTTTAATGCCATTTCAACATCTTTTTTCATGTTATTGACACATCATTTTGGTAATTTTTAACTTAAAACCTCGACCTTAAATCTTGAACTCTAGACCTTGGACCCTGGATCTTAAACCTTCGACCTTGAACCCTAAACTTTGAACCTTGGATACTAAACCCTAGACGTTGGATTTTGAACCTTAATCTCAACCTCGACCCTAAACCTTGGGTCCAAGGTCTAGGGTTCAGGGTTTGGAATCCTAGGTCCAAGGTCCATGCTTTAGGGTCCAAGGTCCAAGATCTATGGTTTAGGGTTCAGATTAAACAAAAATTACCAAAATGATGTGTCGATGACATAGAAAAAGATGTTAAAATGGAAATAAATAATTGATAAGAGATACAAGATGATGTGGCGTCTCTGTTTCATACAATCCTTTCCCATATGTGAACTATATAATTAGGGACTTATTTAAAAACATATTAAGAAAAAAGGGTTTTATTTGAAAATTTACACTAACCTTAATTTACATACCATATAAATTTTAGGGTTTTTCATTGTTGACTTTACCCTTTACATATTTATTCATTTTTCACCATTTTCATTCACTTTCCTTCTCTCAACTCCTCCCACAAACATCATGGAGGCTTTTCTACTTTTGAACCCAATTATTTGTTTTATCATCGCATTACATGAATGGGTGTATCCAGAGGTTGGTAGGGGCTCCGACCCCCGCTAAAATGAAAATTTTTTCATTTAAATATTTTAAAATTTTAAATTAGTAAAGGCAAAATTGCACTTTCCTTCCTAATAATGATAAAATTTTAATTTAATCCTTTAAAAATTATAAAAATATAGACTATTCAAATAATGAAATTGCATTTTTTACTATTGTAAAATTACAATTTAATTCCGGCCCCCTAAAAAAATTTCTAACTTCGCCCCTAATTACATGTATTCCCTAAAATCTTCCATTTTTTTTTTTGCCTTATCTTCTCATCTTTCACATTTTACGCGTAAATAAAAAGAAATCAACAAATTCAATGGTTTAACCAATACAAACTTATACTAAAAACATATAAGTTTATAGATTGAACTAGTTTTTTTTTTACTCGTACGATACATGGCTAATCGTGTGGATTAATTAAAATATATTAAAATAATTTTTAAATTGAAACATTTTGCTTAAAATTTTATAAAAGAAGATACAAAAAGAAGATACAATAACATAATTTGTTTCTTTCATTAATTTAGATGTATAATATTAAAATTATTTTAAAAAATATAAATTCGTATGTTCATAAAAAAAAGTCAAAAATATTATTGAACATGAAATAGATAAAAAGTTTATCATCTAAATATAAAAAAGTGATGTTATCATTATTCCATAAAATCATAAATTTAATTGATTTAATTTGATTAAAATAAATATGAAAATAAATTAAAGTGAATGTATATTAAATAATTAATTTGATTTGATTAAAGTAAATCTAAAAAAATTAAAAGGGATATTAAATCTAGATCAATTTTTTTGTCCCCACATTTTAATTAAATAATTTTTTTAAATTACTTTTGTTTAAATTTAATTACAAAAATAAAATAAAGGTGCAACAAATTCTGGTCTTATCAAAGATTACACCATTATTTTCTTCATAGCTAAAATAAGGTAAAATAATATATTTGTTTGTTTAAAAATATCAAAAGTAAGGCACATTACACTCTCAAGGGGAGATGTAGGTTCGAACAATGGAGATGATATTGTTAAGAGACAACTACGAATCCCGAATAGGACCGTAAAACGGACATGTATAATACAAAAAAAAAAAACTAATATTTACTTTATTGTATTTATTATTAAAAAATAATTCAAAAAGTGGGATCCATTTTTAATATATATATAAAAAAGAAGTGTTTTGTAATTCAAAGAACTAACTTAGAACTAGACTTGTTTATGGGTTGGGCTACCCGCCCAGACTCGAAAGCTCATTTGAAATTTAAGATGGTTTAGGTAAAAGTATTAGGCCCGTTTAAAATATGGGCTGGGATTGGGCTTGAACATTCAAGGCCTGAGTCTGGCCTAATCATTTTTAAGTTTATAATACTTTATATTATGTTATTTTTATATATTATGTAATTTATAATACATTAAAAAAATAAACATATACTAAATATATGACACTACTCTAATGTAAACATTAACACAATGTTAAGATGACTATATAAAAAATATTTCAATAAATAAAAAAATAAAAAATAAAAAATATTAAATTAAAATAGTATAAATATTAAAAATAAAAAAATAATATGGGTGAGGCTAAAATGAACTTGAGTTAGTCTTTTGCAAATATGGATGAACTTGGGCAAAATTTTAGGCCCATATTTCGAGTCGAGTTGGGCTTGGGCAAGTATAAAGTATGTTAATATTATGCTTAGGCCCGACCCAGGAACATCTCTACCAAGAACTTAATGTTTCCACATATATATATTTCGGTTGAGAAAACGAGCGGCTACCAAGTGATTTTTTGTACTCTGCCTTTGGGCGCTCGATAACGTTGTGTTGCTTGCATGAACCACGTTTGTATCTACACTGAGTTTTGCCTAAATTCATGGTGTGTATGAACATGATGAATGAGTATATTGTGTATGCATAACAACAGTGTGAATGTGTGAACTCTCGCAAGTTTGCTTGCTGGATGTTATATGGTTGTGAATTGATGATTAGATAACTGGTGTACTGTATGTATAGTAATGATTTATATGAAATGCATGATTATATTGAATGCAGAGTACATAGGGAATTACCTTGACAGGGTAGATGAAGATATGAATAATTGACGTAATGGAAGAAAGGGTGGATTGAAATGGGGATTTAAGGAAGTTTGGGTGGCATCGTGGAATGGTATCTACTGGCTTGCTAGAGTGACACCGTGAAAACGGTCTATCGACTTTATGGAGTGACACCAAAATGGCAGTTATCGATTGGTCCTTCGGAGCGACACTGTGAAACGATTTATAGGTATTTCAAGGCGACACCTTGAAAAAGGTTTATTTATTCCTCGGAATCATAAGTTCGCTAGGACAATAAACATGAGATTATGTTGTATAAGACCATGGTTGGGTGGAAACACGAAAATATACACACTTTTTCCTGCCCTTTTTAACTCAAATTCATGTAATTTTGGTAAAATTCTTGTCAAAAAAATATAATAATTATAAAATAATTAAATTGCACTCAAATTATGAACATGTTGAATTTTAATTAATTTTATATCAAATTTTGATTAATTTTGATTAATTTTGACAAATTTGCACAAATGGCGAAAAACGGCTCGGCAGACATTGCTAGAAGCGCAAAACTGAGAAGCAATTTTGAAGCATCAAGGCGAATTAATTTTTCAGCCTAAGACGGTCCAAATTATGTGTATTAATTCATAATATAATTAATTTTAATTTTAATCTAATTTAATTTGGGTTAAATAAATTATTATTAATTAATTATGAAAAGTGGCCTAGTTCAGCTAAACTGAGAAAACCGATCCAACTGAGCACTGGGTAGCCCAAAACCGTCCCACATGCTGACCCAATCAGCTTACTTGGATTATTATTTGGCTTGCAAAATGGCCCTTGAAGACTCTTTCAAATTGCATTCAAACCCCTCCACTATTTATGCCTTTCTAGATTTGCCCCTACCTTAAAATAGCATGTTTGATATCTTCAAACACGCCACATGTGTGGCCAGCCATGGGGGGGGGGAGTCTTTGGCTGCTGATTTTGGCTATTTTTAGCAGCCTTATCAACCTATAAATACCCCCATTGGCTGCTCACTTCAAACACATCTCAAACCCATTCATTTCTTCACTTCTCTCTCATTTTTCTCTCTTTATTTCCTTCCATTGTTCTTCATTTTCTTCCCCTATTCCTTTGCCAATTTCACCTCTTGAAAAAGAGTCATTCATCCACCATTTGGAGCAGCATTCAAGTGTTCATGGAAGCCTAGGTTCAACAAGAACAAGTGGAAAAGGAGTGGAGCAAATTAGTCAAGCCTCGAAGATACGCCGAATTTGATTCTTGCTCCCTATCCTTTTAATTTTGTTGTTGTTATGATGAACATGTCTATGAATATTTGTGACGTTGATATGTTTAATTTAATTAATATGGCTTAAATTTAATTTGTGTTAGGTTGATTGCATTTCGTCTACTTAATTTATTAAAATTGTGTTTGTGTTGTTATAGGCCACGGTAAGATGTTTGATTAAGCAAAATCATGACTAAGTTATTCTTGCATTACAATTGTAAGGTAACTAATGAATTTATTATTTAAACGGATTGAAATTGTAATTAATTGACATGATACTTGATCAGTGCACGTTTAATCATCTAAGGTAGTTGAGGGTTAAATTAGCAACGGTATCTAGCGATGCATTACCTTGCATAACTTACAAGATTATTGTGATTAAACTGTTTCAAGGTAGAAATACATTGTTACCTCACATAATCTTTTATGTGCTTATGAAATTGAATTAATTTTTTGAATTGCCATAGAGATATGTATAAGAGATTATTTTAATTTCATATGTATGTGCATTAACACATTTGCTTATTAAAATTTGTTTAATCGGTTGAATTGATGTAGAGATATGGTCAAGAGATAAATGGATTTTGGTAGGTAAGTATGTTCATAAGTTAGCAAATTACCGAGTTGCCATGAATTTATTCGTAACAATATGAACATGAGTTTAATAATTCTAAGTTAAGAAATGTAACTAATCTAACACAATTATGTCATCTTGATTAAAATCATCTTTTGAAATCGTGCATTGGAACTTCTATTTTATTTTTATTTATTTTACTTTGTTAAAATCCTAGTTTTTAATCACTTCTTCAAATCAAAATATTTTTCTTCACCAAAGTGTTTTTAAAATTGCATTTATAAATAATTCTTTTCACAGTCCTCGTGGATACGATAACTCGACATTTACTTGTCACTTTATTACCTATTGCGATTGTGTACACTTGCACATTTTCGTCATTCCACTGGGTTATAACAACATATGAAGTCCACCAGAATAATGAGCATGGGATTATGTTGTGTAAGACCATAGTTGGGCTATGGCAACATATGAAGTCTGTCAGGACAATAAACATAGGATTATATAGTGTAAGACCATAGCTGGGCTGTGGCGACAAATGAAGTCCGTCTGGATACTGAACCAAAAGCCCATCAGGGCATGAAATGAGAAATTACTGTATGACTCGCTCGGCAAATAGTATGACGAAATGATCGTGGCGTGTCTGGGAGCATGAGAGAATAGGATAATAAGGTGATCCACCAAGATGCAATGATGAATGGAGATGATAGAAACGTCTTAACGAAGGCAAGTACAAAAGGAAGGAGAAATTCCTTTAACGTATTGGCAAACATAATATCCGCCATTAAGAGTTTGTTTGAGTTCACGACATTGGATAAAAAAATACTGAATGGATTATCATAGTTGAAATCCTTTTTGGTGATCGATAAAGAGGTAGCCAAAAAAGTGGGTAGTCCGCCGGACCCCGTAGAAGAGAATGTCCATCCAACTCTAATTGATCAATAATGTCTGCCAGAGATCTGCAAAGAAAAAGGATGTTCGAATGGGACTATGTAGAAAGAAGGTCCATGTGGGACTACCAAGGGTGGATACCGCCAACGAATACCTAAGTAAGAGATAGCCCGCTGGGAACTATCTATTAATTGGAGTATTTTAAAATATTGGAATAAAGTAAATAAATACTTGGGGTTACATTGCGGGAATGAGTCTAGAAACAAAAAAATATATAGAGCACTTAAATTATTAACATATTGAATTTTAATTTTTTTTATAATAAATTTTCACAAATTTGGTTTATTTCAACAATTTTGCACAAAAGTTAAAAATTGGCTCGGCAGACACCTCAAAAGGCTTGAACCGTTGGAGAAATTTTTGCATCAAGTGAATCAAGAGCAAGGCTGAATATTTTTTCTAGCCAAGGACAGTCCAAATTATGATTATTTAATGTACTTTATATTTAATTTTTATCCAAAGTTAATTGGGTTAAAAATTAATATAAAGCCTGAAGGAGAAAGTGGCCCAGTATACTAAGTATAGAAGACTGATCCACCAAGCAAATTGGTAGCCCAAAATTGTCCAATAAGTTGACCCAATCAGCTGATTTTTTTCTGATTTTTATGCTTGCAAAACGGCTCTCAAAGTTTCCTTAAACTCCATTCAGACCTCTCCACTTTTCGTGCCTTTGGAAATTTGCCCCAAGCTTAATATAGCAAAGTTTGAAACATTCAAACTTGCTTGTTGTATGGCTAGCCAAGGAAGATTGTATGGCTACTAATTATTTTCTATTTTTAGCAGCCATTAACACCTATAAATACCCACCTTTTCTACCTCATTCAACACACCATTCATTTCTACGCATCTCTCTCTCTTTCACTCACTTTTTCTCTTCCATTATCTTCCTTGTTTTCCCATTTCCATTGCCAATTTCCCTATTGAAAAAGAGCCTTCTTCCACCTTGGAATAGCAGCATTCAAATATTCGTAAAGGCCTCGATTCAACAAAACAAGCAGAGAAGAAGATGAACGCACTAGTCTGGCTTTAGAGAAATCCTGGATTTGCTTCCTAGTTCCCTTCTCTTTAACTTTCTTGTTTATGTTGTGATCATGACTATGAATAATTATTGTGTTGTTTTGTAACAGGTTAGTAACGTGTTTACGCAAGTGTACGTAGTTGTTCAAGTAAAAAGTAAGTAAAAATGAGTTATCGTCTGCACAGGGACTGTATAAGCTTAATAATTTAATTGCAAAATTAAAATTAACAATTTGATATAAAATAAAACTCAATAATTTTAAGATGGTGATGATTTAATTAAATTAGATGCAATGAGTCATCCCTATGCAATGCCTAAACTAAATGCAATTTTACCTAAATGTATGAAAGAGGGCTTTAGAAATAAAAAATAATCAACTTCAAATGAGCTAGGATAATTATATTAATTAATTTAATTTACCTTCATCATGCTAACATGTTCGGAATTAATTCCATGGAAAATCGATATCTTATGGGTTTGGAAACAAAATTAAGTCTTCTCGGATCTTTTACTTAGTTAAATATGCATTTTACTGATCATATTAGACTAAGGGTTTCTTAGCATTTATGCAAGGTCACAAGGACATTTACATTTGCAATAGTTTAATTACATAAATCTAAAAACCATGCAAGATATTAGAGCTAACTAAAGATATTATGAACCTTAACTTAGTTGATTTTAATAACCTAAATTAAGCATTGCACTTTTCAATTATGTGTCTACTAGCCGTCGTCTGGTTAGGATCACCCAGCTAATCTGAGTGCACCAAATCACGTATGAATGAAACGTAGCATGATATTAATTGAAAACGTAATTGACTAAGGCACAAAACGTGTTAACATGAATAAAAAAACTCATCAATTAAATATAATTATCCTAGCAAATGGAATTTAGAAGAAAATGGTTGATGTCAAAAACATTAAAAACAAAGCAAACATGTTTAAAATAAATAACAAGAGGAAGGAGTAAACTATATTCAGTTCAGCAGCCTTTCAAATCTATTCTGACTGACTCAGTTCAGCAGCCTTTCGAATCTATTCTGACTAAGGTACTCAGCAGCCTTTCGAATCTATTCCGACTGAGGTACTTTACTCTGCTCAGTTCAGCAACCTTTCAGATTTGGTCTGACTAATGCACTCCTCCATTTTAATGAAAGCTTCTTCTACTAAGGGTTTAGAAGGTAGCCGACTAAGGAGTGCTTTTGACAAAGCTTCTAAGGCTAAAGATATAGAGGGGATGGATGGCTATGCAAAGGGAAAAAGGGAGAAGGATGAGAGAACTAAAGTGTGAGGGAAATGAAGAAAAAATGAGGAATAATGGATGAATGAGGGATGAGGGATAAGTGAGGTATGGCAAGGTGTTTATCGGTTAAGAGTAGGGTGTGAGTTTACTAAAAATAGTTCAAAATTACCTTCATTCCCTCTCTCATGTGGCCGGCCATGTAGCAAGGAAAAGGGATGACCAAGTCTTCCATTTTGAATTTGAATTTCAAGCTAAAGATAGCTATGTAGTGAACGGTTTCAACAGGTAAGTTGTTGGGCTGGATTTTGATTTTTTTCAACTTCAAGGACCTTCATTTAAATACCACAAAACATATTTTGGGCAGCCATCTTCAAGTGCCAAAACTAGGCTTTTAATTCCCCTTGTTGGACAGTTCTTCAGTCCAAAACTTAGCAAACATGTTCATTTTTTTATCACCTTTCTTTACTGGGTCAAGTAGTCAATCCCTATGCCCAAATTGCATGGTCTTTCCGTCCACATGGATAAATTGTGCATGGCCACCTTTTATTTATTTACATCATGTCTCCATAGCCTACCTATATAGTGAAAAATAAACACATTAATAAATTAACATGAATTAATATAAAATATGCATGAAAATCATGTTATCAAGCATAATTTCACATACTTTCTAAATTCATGTCTAAAATTATTAATTAAGTAAAATTCAATCATTTCAATAATAATAACTCGAGATAAACATAATAGTTAATTAAAAAGGTGGTAAAAAGATATAGAAAAACCCTATATAGTTTCGAGTTTACATTTCTTATTCTAATTAAAATGGTTTAAATTTAATTTGTGTTAGATTGATTGCATTCTGTCCACTTAAATTATTAAAATCATGTTTGTGTTATTATAGGCATTGGTAAGTTGTTCAATTAAATAAAATCATGCCTATGTTATACTTGCATTATAAAATGTAAGATAAAGGATGAATTAATTATTAATGTATTGAAATTGTAATTAATTGACACAAAATTTAATTGGTGCATGTTTAATCTTCTAAGGTAGCTGAGGGTTAAATTAGTGACGATATTAAACAATACATTATCCTTGCATAACTTGCAAGATTATTGTGATTAAATTGTTTCAATATAGAAATATATTGCTACCTCACTTAATCTTATATGTGCTTATGAAGATTGATTAATTGGTTGAATTGCCATTGAAAAATGTTCAAGAGATTGGTTAATTTAGTAAGTATGTATTTGCAGTAGTTACTAAATTACCAAGTTACCGTGAAAATATTCGTAATAACATGAACATGGGTTTAGTAATTTTAATTTACGGAATATAATCGATCTAACACAATTAGGTCATATTGATTAAAACTTATCTTTTTGAAATCGTGCATTGGAATTTTTACTTTTTTATTACTTAGTTAATTTTTAGTTTTTAAATCACTTCTTCAAAACGACATATTTTTCCCATCACCAAAGTGTTTGATTACATTTCGTAAATATTTTTCTTTTACAGTCCCTGTGGGTACGATAACTCGACATTTACTTGCCACTTTATTACTTGATACAATGTGTACACTTGTACATTTCCGTCGTTCCAAGTTTTTGGTGCTATTGCGGGGGATTGTTTTAAAAGTCATTATTTGTGAATTTGTTAATTTTACATTTTGGTTTATCTTTTTTCTATTCAATTTTAACTTAGTTAATTTTTCTGTGATTGTTCCAGGTGTTTATGAGTATTGATCGAATTATTGATTTATTCCCGGTAGATCTTGAAAGTGAAAGAACTTTTCAACAAATAAGAAGACAAGCAGCTCAAAGAAGGACCGAAGAGATGAACTTTGAACATCAGAATCAAGGAAATGGAGCAAGCCATGCTCAAAATCCAATCCTCATTGCTGATGATAGGGATAAATCTCTAAGACAGTATGTCGTGCCTGTGTTTCATGAGCTTAATTCGGGTATTAGGAGACCCAAAATCGAGGCACAATAATTCAAGCTGAAACCAGTCATGTTTCAGATGCTTCTAACAATGGGCCAATTCAGTGGAATGCATACCGAAGATCCTCACATTCACTTAAGGTTGTTTATGGAGGTGAGCTATTCTTTCAAATTAGCCGGAGTACCCGAATATGCTCTACGATTAAAGCTATTCACATATTCACTAAGGGACAAAGCTTGAGTCTAGTTGAACTCATTGCCACCAAAATCCATTACCATATGGCAAGATTTAGCAAGATTCCTTATGAAGTCTTTCCTACCTAGCAAGAATGCTAAGTTGAGGAACGAGATCACTACCTTCCAACAGATGGATGACGAGTCCTTGTATGAGGCATGGGAAAGGTTTAAAGAACTATTGAAAAGATGCCCTCATCACGAAATACCTCATTGCATCCAATTAGAGACGTTCTATAACGGTCTCAATGCTTACACGAGGATGATAGTGGACGTTTCTACTAATGGTGCTTTCCTTTCTAAGTCTTATAATGAGGCTTATGAAATCATTGAGAGGATTTCCAGCAACAATTATCAATGGCCAACCAATCAAGTAGCATTAGGAAGACAAGTCGTAGGAGTACATGAAGTGGACACTCTCACTTCACTCGCATCTCAGGTATCTTCGATATCCTCAATGCTTACAAAATTTACTACTAATGGGTTTAGTAATTTTATAGCTTAGTCACCGAATCAATTTGGGATTGTAGCCTATGTTTATTGTGGGGAAGGGCACTTGTATGAAGAATGTCCATCAAACCCAGAATCCGTGTATTACATGGGTAACACAACCAAAACCGACGAAGGAAAGGACTGCAATCTAATTTTTATAACCCATCTTGGCAAAACCACCCTAATTTTTCTTAGAGTAACTAGGGGGCTAGAACCAATAACACTTATGCACAACCTAGACCGACCCAACCACCTGTTTTTACCTAACAAGTTCAAAAACCAACTCAAGTTGAACCTTCCAATAGCTTAGAGAACCTATTGAAGGCATACATGGCAAAGAATGATGCCACTTTAAGGAATTTGGAGAATCAAATAGGTCAACTTGCTATTGAACTTAGGAACCGACCATAAGGTGCTCTGCCTAGTGATACGAAAAATCCAAGAAATTCAGGGAAAGAGCATTGTAAAGCATTGACATTGAGGAGCGGAAAGACATTAGAGCCCAACGTTGTTGAAGCTGAAGAGGAGCCAACTGATGCTCAAGATTCAGTGGAAGTTCAACCAAGTGTTGAAATTCCAGATTCACCAGAACCAGAATCTGTAAAATTTGATAAGGTAACTTCTAATCCAGTTAATTCTGATAAACTAATATCTTCATTAGATGCAGAATTGTCACAAAAGACGAATCAACCAATTGAAGTTAAAAATCCTCCACCACCTTACCCTCAAATACTTCAAAAGAAGAAACAGGAAGTCCAATTCAAGAAAGTTTTAGATGTACTCAAGCAACTTCATATTAACATTCCGTTGGTATAAGCACTTGAGCAGATGCTAAACTATGTCAAATTCATGAAAGATATCCTATCCAAGAAATAGAGACTTGGAGAATTGAGATGGTAGTTTTGACGAAGGAATACAGTTCATATCTACAAGACAAACTATCCCCAAAGATGAAGGACCCTGGATGTTTGACGATACCTTGCAACATTGGAGCAACTTATTGTGGTAATGCACTATGTGATTTGGGTGCAAGCATCAACTTAATTCTCATGCCCATATTTAAGAAGTTAGGGATAGGTGAAGTTAGACCTAGTACGGTTTCACTTCAATTAGCAGATCGATCTTTAGCACATCCAGAAGGAAAAATTGAGGATGTATTGGTACGTGTAGACAAATTTATTTTTCCTGTTGATTTTGTTATTTTAGACTTTAAAGTAGATAAAAAGGTGCCAATCATCTTAGGAAAGCCTTTCCTAGTAACTGGAAGGACCCTTATTGATGTACAGAAAGGCGAGCTTACTATGCGTGTTCAGGATGATCAGGTAACTTTTAATGTTTATAAGTCTATATGATTCCCTAACATAGTTGATGATTGTTCTGCAGTTTCTAAGTTAGAGGATTTAGTTGAAGAATGGGAACTCAACTCTATTGAGGACCCAATTGAACAAGTTTTGGTGTCAAACCCTCCAAGTGATGAAGAATGGGAGGAATACTTAGTTGTGCTAGAAGCTAATCAAATGGGATTTAATCCGTAATCCCGCTTTAAATCTTTAGAATTAGAAAGCAGAGATTATGTCCAACCAAAGGCGTCGATCGAAGAGCCACCTAAATTATAACTAAAGGTACTTCCCTCGCATTTAAAATACATTTATTTAGGTAACACTTCGACTTTGCCTGTGATTGTCTCAATAGAGTTAACTAAAGAACAATAAGAGAAACTTATCCTAGTACTGAAAAAATTCAAGAAGGCTATCGAATGGACCAAAGCCGATATTCGTGGCATTAGTCCGTCTGTATGCATGTCATCCTAGAAAATGGTGATAAAAGGACGATTGATGGAAAATGGAGATTGAACCCCCTTATGAAGGACATGGTAAAGAAAGAAATCATTAAGTGGTTAGATGCGGGTATAATTTATCCCATCTCAGATAGTTCATGGGTAAGTTCGATCCAGTGCGTGCCAAAGAAAAGTGGTATTACGGTCGTTGAGAACGAGAATAACAAATTAATACAAATCAGAACGGTTATAGGATGGAGAATTTTCATAGATTACCAAAAGTTGAACAAGGTGACTAAGAAAGATCATTTTCCTTTGCCGTTCTTGGACGAGATGCTGGATAGACTCGCGGGGCGAGACTATTACTGTTTTCTCGATGGATACTCAGGGTAAAATCAAATCACAATAACATCAGAGGATCAACACAAAACAACATTCACATGTTCGCAATGTACATTTTCATTTAGATGCATATCATTTGGTTTATATAACGCACCTGCTACATTTCAAAGATGTATGATGTCTATTTTTACTGACATGGTTGAGAAGTATTTGGAAGTTTTTATAGACGATTTTTTAGTGTTTGGAGACACTTATTATGATTGCTTAACCAATCTAGACAAGGTACTCAAGCGGTGCAAAGAAACAAACCTCGAACTCAACTAGAAAAAGTGTCATTTCATGGTACGAGAAGGTATTGTTCTGGGGCACCGAATAACGAGACATAGAATCGAGGTAGATAAATCAGAGGATGATGTTATTGGGAAACTCCCACCTCCAACATCTGTAAAGGGTGTTAGGAGATTTTTGGGACATGTCGGATTTTATCGAAGATTTATCAAAGACTTCTCCAAAATCGCTAAACCCTTATACAAATTATTGGAGAAGGATACAATGTTCAACTTTGATGAAGAATGTTTGAAATCATTTAATGATCTGAAGAATCAGTTAGTTTCGGCACCCATTATCATCACACCGAATTGGGATTTGCCATTTGAATTGACGTGTTGATCAAGTGACTTCATGATAGGAGCTGTGATAGGCCAATGAAGGAACAAAGTTTTTCATCTCATCTACTATGCAAGTCGGATTCTGACGAGAGCTCAATTGAATTATACGGTAACAGAGAAAAAGTTACTTGCTATTTTATTTGCTTTTGAAACGTTTTGATATTATCTTGTAGGTACCAAAATGACTGTCTATACAAATCACTCGGCAATTAAATATTTACTTGCCAAGAAAGATGCCAAGATGAGATTGATTCGATGGGTACTTCTACTCCAAGAATTTGATCTAGAAATTTAAGATCGAAAATGGGTAGAAAACCAAGTAGCAGATCACTTATCCAGATTGGAGCCACAAGAAGGAACTTCATCTCTTGTACCCATCTAAGAGACATTTCCAGACGAGCAAATACTTAAGGTAAATCATGTCCATAACACCCATTGTTTTGCCGATTTTGCTAACTATTTATCTTGTTACTTGATGCTGATTGATATTACATATCAACAAAAGAAAAAGTTTCTTCACAATGTGAAGCATAATTTCTAGGAAGAGCCATATTTGTTCAAAAAGTGCGTAGATCAAATGATCAGGAGATGCGTGGTAGAAAACGAGGTACATAAGATTTTATATCATTGTCACACAGCTCCGAGTGGGGGACACTTCGGAGGTACATGTACTGCAGCCAAAGTATTACAAGCTTGATTCTTTTGGCCAACACTATTCAAAGATGCATATGCCTACATAAAGAGTTGTGATCGATGCCAGAGGGTTGGAAACATCACCAACAGAAATTAGATGCCCCGAAAAAACATCATTGAGGTAGAATTATTCAATGTTTAGGGTATTGACTTTCTTGGTCCATTCCCTCATTCTTTTGGTCACAAGTATATACTGGTAGTAGTAGACTACGTATCTAAGTGGGCTGAGGCCGAGGCATATCCGATGAACAATGCCAAGGTTGTGATGAAGTTTTTGTAGAAATATGTGTTCACAAGTTTTGGGACTCCGTGGGATATCATCAATGATGAAGGGTCTTATTTTGTGAACAAATGGTTGAAATGGTTATTCGACAAACATGGAGTGAAGCATAAGGTTGCCATAGCTTACCATCCGCAAACAAATGGGCAAGCTAAACTGGCAAACAAAGAGATAAAAGATATACTCGAGAAGGTAGTTTGTCCCTAAAAAACTGGATGATGCTTTATGGGCCTATAGGACAGCATACAAAACACATTTACGGTTGTCTCCTTATCGGTTGGTTTTTGGGAAAGCCTGCCATTGCCCTTGGAGTTAGAGCATAAAGCTTACTATGCTCTCCAACAACTCGATTTGGATCCCAAGCTTGCGAAAGAGAAACATATGCTTCAACTTAACGAGTTAGAAGAATTCCGAACTTTCCCATATGAAAATGCCAAGTTACTTAATGAGAGATTATAGAGATGGCAAGATAAGCAAATCCGAGTTTGAGAATTTGAAGCAAGTCAGCAAGTTTTGTTGTTCAATTCCAGATTAAAGTTTTTCCCAGGTAAGCTGAAATCACATTGGCCTGGTCTATTTACTATTCACCAAGTTTTTCCATATGGAGTTGTCGAACTTCAAGGTAAGAGAGGTAATTTTCGAGTTAATATTCAGTGCTTGAAACATTACTAGAGGGATAAATTTGAGTGGGATAAAGTCTCGTTCATTTTATCGGATACTTAATTCTTCTCGTTTTCTTTTAAATAAAAGACTTAGGGTATATTTTTAGGATTAGTATGTTAAAATAAATTCTGGCTAGGATATTGAAACTTAAATGGGATTGCTTGTGACCCTTCCAATCTTTCCTAGGAATTGATTTTAACATAATCTTTTGAGAAATTATTTCCTAAATAGAAAAATAAACTTTTTATTTTGCAAATAAAAGGGTCAATTTTGATCCAAGTTTTAATTGCAACTAAATTTTCAAATTTTCTTTAAGTTTAGGTACTTATTTGAACAATTTGCAAAATTTGGTTTTTTTTTTGTAAATATTGAAATTAACTGTCTCTTTTTGTAAATATATTTAAAAGCAGCTAAAATAAAACTTTTTAATTTATTTTTTAATAAATAAGATGATAATAACTAATATATAATTATATTTTATATAATATATATTAATTGTTATAAACTTTACATAGGATTAGAATTGCTTTAATATTTTATTTAAGAGTTTTTATTTCAATAAATAGCAAATAAAAAATTAATATACATTATATTATTTATTAATTGTTATTTACTTTATAAGATATTAGGTCTTATAACAATTTAGCATTATTTTGTTTTAAGAATTCAAGTTAAACTCCTCCCTTCTATAACTTTAAATACTACCTTCATCCCTCATTCACACCACTCACCATCTATCAAACCAACCTCCCCATACATCCTACCATCATTGGCAACTGGCGGCAACACCACTAGCAGCCACCATCGCACGTACCGCCCAGCAGCTCCCACAACAACTCGCACACCCTGCAGCTCACACACCAGCTTCCGGCTGCCTTGCTCATGCCCTGATGTTCACGCCAACCCTGCTCGAGTGCTACTGCTAAAGACCGTACGTCCCTATTGCTTCCTGCCTCTAGTCGACGCACAAGCTCCAGCCCTCGTACGCCGCTGCTGGCCTCAAGTCTTTGCACGCTACTGCTGCTGCTCTTTGCCTCAAATCGTGCGCAACCCTACATTAGCCGCACGCCCCTTGTCACCCTTACACCACACCTTCGTTGCAATTTTCCATAACCCCAAACCACAATTCGAACACCCTTTCTCCATAAACATTGTACCTCCTAGATTCACCAACCAATCACCCTCCAACCAACCCTTAATCAAAATCTTTTGCTTCAAATTTTAATTATTTTATTGAGTCCTTAATTTTTATACAAAAGTGGTTAATCATGCCTCGCAAAAGAACTCATGCCTCTGTCTAAGTTGAAGAATCACAAAACAAATTCCACTATGAAGAAGCCAAAGCGAGATACGATAGTGTTTTCAAAAATTAACAAATGCTCCTAGAAAAAAGCTTTCTATTGAAAGAAAGCAACTATACTAATTTCATGGCGAGCATTCGAAAAGCTGCTGAAGCTTTAAATTGGGAAGTGTTTTGTGAGAAAAGACCAAGTGTAGATGAAGAGTAAGTTCATGAATTAACAGAAGTCTCTGTTCGAGGAATTAAAGTACCAATAAATTAAAACACTATTAATGAATTCTTTGATTTACCTGATTTTGAAGACGAATCATAATCTTCCTTAATGGAAAATATCGAGGTCGAAAAATTGCAAGAAATTCTCGAGGAACTTACAATCTCGGGTTCTAAGTGGGCTGTGTCAAAGCATGGAACTCACACTTGTCGCAGAGAATATTTGACACCACTAGCGAAGGTATGATTTTATTTCATTCGGTTCAGCCTTATGCCTATTTCACATGGGACCACAATTTCATTAGAGCGAATAGTCTTGTTATACTCGATTTTAACGACAAAGACCATTGATGTGGGAAAAATCATTATGAGAGAAATTCAAAATTGTGCCGCTAAACGTTCTGGCCCAGCATACTTTCCCTTTACAATAACAATTTTGTACTTGAAAGCTAAAATTCTTGCAAACGTAAAGAAGACGGGTTATAGCCAAGGCATAATCACAGATTGGGACCTCTACCGAGTAGCTGCAGATTCTGTTCTGTAGCAATGAGTTGAATCAAGCGGGGATCCCAAAAAAGAATAAGAAGATTGATCGTTGAAATCAAAGCTTTAAAATTTATAAAAGAATGATTGAACCTGGAGACTAACTCTGACAACGATTAAAGGCAAGTGTACCTATCGAACAGTAGTATAGCTTAGGCAAGACCGGATTATCAAACCCAAAGGAACTAAAAGTACTAATACTAACTTTCTTTTTATTATTTAGCCTTAAAAATTAAATGAAGTTGCTTTAGACTAAATTGACGACGACTAAGCTAAGGACACAAGACAAAAAGAACGAATTGGAAAATAACTTGAGGAAAAACTCAGTTGATCGCGACGATACCCTCAGGAAGAATCCACCTAGACTTCACTTGTTAATTAACCCGGAATTATACGATGTCTTTACTTAGCTTGATCCGTGAGACTCCCTAACCTATATTAACCCCTCTCTCGAGGCGAATAACGTCTAACCCTAGGTTAATTAGTGGAACTCTCGTTCGCTTATAATAACCCCCTAGGATAGCAGTAAATCGATCAATGGATTCCCATATTAGGTTTCACCCTAATCCGGCAAAATCTCATCACCCTATCTCTAGGCGTGCGATCAACTCCGCTTAATTATGTTAGATCTACTCTTAGGCAGGGTCTATTCCTCCTCCATCTAAGCACATCAAATTTGGATTAAGCAACATAATTAAGAACAAACTAAGTAATTATCATATAACTTAGAAATCAATTATCAAGATTCATCTAGGTTTCATCCCCTTCAGGTATCTAAGGGGTTTAGTTCATAATGAATAAAGAAAACATCGCAAGAGAAAAGATAAAACAAAACATAAGAAATCCCTAAAACCCCCTGAAGGAATTGAAGGAGAATTCCGCCATCTTGAGTATAACCCCGGCTTCTTGGGATGGATCAACTGGCTATCCTCGCGTTATTCCCCAAACCTGACCTTCTTGGCTTGGCTCCTTGGCCTAGCTTTGACACCTGTTTCGGCTTCTGCTGAACTCTCCTCTCAAGTTGCCCCCTTGGGTGTTTATATAGACTTTGTGATGCCTTGCTTGGCCCCTAAGTATCCTAATTTAAGTAGAATTCCTAATAGGGTGTTTGTATAGGCTTTGGAATGTGTTTCTTTGCCTTCAAGTATCCTTTCCCGAACGAAATCGCTTTTTCCAGCGATAGGGACACGGCCATGGCACACGCCCGTGTGGATCGTGGCCAGGCCGTGCTCGGACTTTTCATGAGGCACGGCCGTGTTAACTTTGGGCCAGGCCGTGTCGATTTCTCTCTTGGCCCAATTTGGCCCGTTTTAAGCCCGTTTCTCATTCTTTTCATCCTTGGGTGCTTTCCTGAGTATAAAACATGAAAAGAAAGGATTAAGAGCACCTTTTTACATAAATTGGGGGATAAGTCATCCAAAAACAAGCTAAATACGGGATTTAAAATATGTTATAATTAAGGTTTATCAAATACCCACACACTTAAGCTTTTGCTTTCCTCAAGCAAAATTCTCAACTCATAATTAAAACAAACTTCCTTGATTCATAATATTCATCAATAATGTTTCATCATAATTCAGAGATAATTCATACATGGATAATTCAACTCAAAGAGTCCTAAAGATTCAAACAATCAAAGTCATAGTTTTTATAGTGTGAGAACATAGGTGTTTCCCTTTACCTGAATAATTACCTCTGATTCGAAATCAACAAGAATTGACATCCTCACTAAAGATTCACTCAAATCACTCGAAGTGTTTAAGGTTCAAGAAAAAGCACTCATAAGTCGAACCTGAAAAGTTAATCCCGTGGGCTTGCCTGAAAATCAAATCTCCACCACTGTAAAATGAGATGATAAACAGATCAAAAGGTCTTTGTTAGGGTTGTAACGAGGCTAGGGTTAAAGGTGAGGATAAAGGTTGAATTAGAAGGTTAGTATCGAGATTGAATTGACAAGTGCCTTCCTAAAAATTACCAAAATAATAATTACATCAACTGAAAAGTAATGATCCTACTAACACGAGCTTTTCTTTTGGAGAATAAACTTTTAATTGTATAAGCTCACTTACTAATACTGAATGTACTTCGATTTTTTTTGAAGAATAAACTTATCAATAATAATGGATGAATTCCACTCATAATATAATTAGGTGACTAATCAAATCAAATCTCGATTAAAGGGTAGTAAAAAAGAAGGGTGATAATAAATACAAAGGGTTTTGGGTTATTAGTAGGTGAGTCAATAAAAAGGGTTGTTAGGATCAACGTGGTTCACTAGGGGTTAATTTGTGAAGGTAGGCTTTTTAGTGGAGTGAGTGGATTAAAACCTAGGTGCCTTTATCATCTCTGTATATCAAATCATCAATGTGGTCGCA
Source organism: Gossypium australe (assembly GCA_005393395.2). Classification (NCBI taxonomy): domain Eukaryota; kingdom Viridiplantae; phylum Streptophyta; class Magnoliopsida; order Malvales; family Malvaceae; genus Gossypium; species Gossypium australe. The sequence continues at coordinate 99,045,886 of CM016615.1, forward strand.
ACATGTATAAACGAGGCAAGTTCTAGAATAACAGTTCATAGTTGACACACTCATAATCAATAAAGTGAGCATGAAAAAGAATATATGCTCTATAAGGCTCAAAATCTCACAAAATTTATGGGTGTTTTTTATGTCAACCTCGTAAATTTCAAACTTTAAGGGTAACATTCAGATTCAGGTAGACATCCTAAAAAAAATTAATTCTGAAAATAGACTTATCATGCTTGATTCTCTAGTATCCTTTAAATTTAATCATCAATGCACAATTATCAATGACTTACTCCAAAACATATCAACAAAGATCATAAATTATAGGAAATTTCATTCTAATCATAATATGAGAGACTTTACTTTTGAACAAGGCATAATTCAGGGATTTTCAATTAATACTATAGTTAACCCCTCACACTTAAGATGTACATTGCCCTCAATGTACAAAGATAGATAATAGAAAAATAATCATAAAAATCATAAGATGGGGGAGAGAAGTGAAACTTCCTGAATTTTGGATGAAGTGAATGGAAAGAAACCGGATAGGATTGGAGATGAATGTGGGGAAGCATCTTGAATCGTTTGAAATTGAATCCTCTAAGCAGCCGGTCTAATTTTATTGTATCCTAAGCTAAATCAAAATACCATAAAGAATAAGAAGAAGAAAATAAAGTAAAAAAATAATGAAATGAAAATAAAATAAAAATAAAAATAAAAAATAAAAAATGGAAAATGAAAGAAAACTAGAAAAAGGGAGAATGAGGTTTTAATAGAGATGTAGCCCGTGTGTTGGGATTTTGAATTTTTGGGCGCGTTCAGGGTGTTCGGGCACGGCCGTGGGTGTAGTGGCACGCCCGTGTCTTTCTTCACACGGTCATTTAATACGGGCGTGCTCCTCCCGTGTTCGATAAGTCAGAATGTTGGCACGGTTGGAAGGCACGGTCGTGTTTAGCCCGTGCTTAACAAGTCAGTAACCTTGCATGGGGCGTCGGTACGGGCGTGGACTATTATCGCCTCCCGTGTTGGGAAAAGAAATTTTTCTATGTTGTGCACGGCTACTGGCACGCCCATGGTTCATCCCCTGGCTTCCACACGGCCACGGACACGCCCATGTGTAGGGCCGTGTGGCCTAGAAATCTGCTCTTTGGTTAGTTTATGGTTAGGTGCTAAAAGGAAAAAGAAAAGAAAAAAAATAAAAAAATAAAAAAAGTAAAAATGAGGTTAGTGCTCGAGCTGCCTCCCGAGAAGCGCTCGTTTATAGTCTTAAGCTAGACTTTACCTCTCATTCGTATGGTCATGGTGGTTTGAGGAGGTGAAAATCCTTTCTCATACGATCACTTCGGTTATGGATATATAGTTTAAGTCGAGTAATGTTTACCTCAAAAGTGTCGAATTTAGGATTGCTTACCTCGACTGTGCCGTATAGGAAGACATTAAGTACCTCAAAAGTGATTTCTTCGTTTGTCTTGAGGTCTGAATTGGTGATTCGAGGGTCTTCCTTATTCAACAATACCTGATCTCCTAATTTGAAGTGATTTGTTGTTCCTATCAGCTCGTCTGGGGTCTCCTTCGGTTTCACTTCGCGTGCGGTTCCTGTTCCTCTTTGATTTGTGTTTCCTGCTCTTTTAGTTTGTCAACCTTAAGGCTTTATTCCTTATGTATTTCTTCTTTGTTGGCATGAGGTTGAAGGTCTAGCTCAACTAAGTGATTTTGTGATGATTCCTGTAAAGAAGGTTGAACCAAATGATTATCAATAGAATTAACGTTCGTACCTTTATTACTCGATGTCCTAGCTGAGTCAAGAGCTTGAAGAGTGATTGTTTCGTTGTCTACATGAAGTGTGAGTTCACCGAATTCTTCCTCTGTGTGGTCTTTCTTTATTGCATCGGGATATGGCACACGAGGTTGGTACTCTGTAATTGTTGGTTTTGGTATATCATGGCACACCTCAACTTTACTTTCACTTACCACAGGTTCTCCCATTGGGTTTGGTTGGGTTTGGTTCGTCTAACCCTTCACTATCGTAAATGGCTTGATTTTGCTCTCTCGGGTTAGTTTCAGTATTGCTTCGCAAGCTTCCTTGTCGTAGTTCTGATATTAGCTTTGTGAGTTGTTCGACTGCATTAGTGACTTCCTTGACTGACTTAGTAAGTTCCCCAACTCGGTTCTCGTTGCTTTTGAGTGTTTTCTCAAACTCTTGGAAGCGGTTTTCTGTGGCTGCCACGAGTTTTGTCAGCATCTCCTCAAGGTGCGACTCCTCTTCCTGTTGGTAAGGTGGTAGTTGAAAGTTTGGAGTAAGTTCCGGTCTTTGGCTGTTTTGATCATCCCACGAGAAATTGGGATGGTAACTCCAACCTGCGTTATAAGTGTCATAATAAAAATTATTTTGTGATCCAGAATAGTTACCCGTATAGTGAACTTGTTCGTTCTCCATGCCATATCTGTAGGGTGGGTACTCAGGATTCTCCACGCCTCCTAGATTTGAGTCATATTGCATTACTGGGTGTACCTGCGAGAGACTATTCAAACCATCAAGCTTTTTATTCATCATTTCTAGCTGGTTGGATAACCTGGTGACCACGTCGAGGTTGAAAACACTGGCGGCTTTTGTCGGCGCTGTCCTCATAACTTGCCACTGATTGTTATTTGTGCCATCTCCTCTATAGACTAAAATTACCTGTAAAAGCAAATAGAGGAAGAATTAGCAAAGTAAAAAATATACTAATAATTTTTTTTTTGCACAAATAAAATTTAACTAAAAAAATTAAAAGTAAATTGCGGAAAATAAAAAATAATGGCTAAAGTAATAAAAATAGAGCTTTCTTAGTATTTTAGTTCCCCGGCAACGGCGCCAAAAAATTGATCGTTGAAATTAGAGCTTTAAAATTTATAAAAGAATGATCGAACCTGGAGACTAACTCTAACAACGATTAAAGGCAAGTGTACCTATCGAACAGTAGTATAGCTTAGGCAAGACCGGATTATCGAACCCAAAGGAACTAAAAGTACTAATACTAACTTTCTTTTTATTATTTAGCCTTAAAAATTAAGTGAAGTTACTTTAGACTAAATTGACGACGGCTAAGCTAAGGACACAAGACAAAAAGAACGAATTGGAAAATAAGTTGAAGAAAAACTCAGTTGATCGTGACGATACCCTCAGGAAGAATCCACCTAGACTTCACTTGTTAATTAACCTTGAATTATACGATGTCTTTACTTAGCTTGATTCGTGAGACTCCCTAACCTATATTAAACCCTCTCTCGAGGCGAATAACGTCTAACCCTAGGTTAATTAGTGGAACTCTCGTTCGCTTATAATAACCCCCTAGATAGCAATAAATCGATCAATGGATTCCCATATTAGGTTTCACCCTAATCCGGCAAAATCTCGTCACCCTCTCTCTAAGCGTGCGATCAACTCCGCTTAATTATGTTAGATCTTGAAACACCCCAAACCCAGCCCACGAGCTTTGACCATATTTGGTATGTTCCTTAAGTAAACCAGTTTCAAATTCTTTAGTTCCTTTGGAAAAACTTAAGCGATTTTAAGAAATATATATATATATATATATATATATATATATTGTTTTGGGTTGGGCTTGAATTGGAAACCAATTTATCTTATTTTGAAATCCATTTAATTAAGGTGACAAAACAATTAGGGTTTATTTTTCAAAAAATAAATTTACTCCAACTTTAATTGATAATAATTCGCAAACATAAAAAAAATAAAGAAATAAAACTATGGCCTTATTACATCAAGTGAAAACCCAAAATAAAATTCTTAAGTACTTAAATAAAATAAAATGTCCATATTGAATAAAACTTCAAGTTGAGCATGGCCACCACAAGTTCTGCCGTCCCGGTCCATCACTGTTCATCACCTGAAAAATGTTCCCACAACGGGGTGAGTCAACAGACTAAATGTGTAAACCAACACTAAAATTTAATAGATTTAGGCATACCATACATATCATGCTCACAAAACAATTCAAGATAATGATGTAATCCCAAACCCAAACCTAGATGCCATCCGCTACACATCCCCGTACCAACCTGCACACCGTGGGGACTACTAAGTCAACCCTCCTTCCGCTACACAGCATCGAAGGCAGTCGCTGCAGTCGACGTGTTCATCGCCCATATAAATTCGTGGCATAGCCACCAGATTCATATAATTGTGTCATGAGACACCACATTCAGATAATGTAACCGAAGTTACCACATTCAGATAATGTAACCGAAGTTACCACATTCAGATAATGTAACCGAAGTTACCACATTCAGATAATGTGACCGAAGCCACCACATTCAGATAGTGAGACCGAAGTCATCACATTCACTTCCCCTTTCTCATATAACCCGAATGCCCCATATTATTCATATCATGCATATCATACTTAAATTCACATTCATGTCACTTTTCACATGTTAGAATATAACATATTTCGTAATCCTAGTATAAGTAGGAAACGTACCTGAGTACTTTGTATCACATTAGGGTACTTAGCCATATTCACATTCTTATACATACATATATTACATATTGCCATATAACGTATTAAAAGATAGTGTGGGGTACACACCTGATTTGCTTAACGAATTCCTTGAAATCCCAAAAAAACCGATCTATTGCTTTAGATCTCAATTCCTACATTTGGTAACCTTAGTATGTTAGCATAAAGCCTATAAAACCAAATCCTAGTAGGATTTGTATTCTTAAAACCTACCTTGTTGTCGAATTGACTATAGTCAAATCCCGAAAACTTGTATTCTTCTCCTTTGAAATCGGCTACTCACTAGATCCCTTGAATCTATTAGTTTTCGGCTTAAAACACATAATAATAGATCTAACTACTAAAATAGGCCTTGGCCGAATGCTATAGACACTTACCTTTTGGATTTTAAATCCCGAAACTCACCGAATAACTAGGGAACACGCGGCCTATGGTGTACCTTCGGGAAAAGAACTTCTCCTTCCTTGTAGTCGACACTTAGTAAATCTTGAAAGATCTCTTCGGCAACAGATATTAAGGGTATTAGAATCTTAATTTCAACAGCCTTAAAAGAAATAGAATGAGAATCTAACCTAATCTTACCCTTACTGAAGAATTTGATGGAACTCTTGCTTGAACCCTTAGCAGTATTCGGCTATGGCTTTGATGTGGATAACAATTTCGGCTCTTGAGGCTTAGTGAGAAATCGACTAGGGCTATTAGTATCTTCGGCTTTTGATTGTGTTTGTAATAGAAGAAGGAAAGAAAAGAGAAAAAGAGAATAATGGCAGAGAGAATTCGGCAGAGAGAAGAGAAGAAACTTTAGAGAATTTCGGCAGAGGTTTTCTTGAAGAGAAAAGAATGAATGAAGAATAGCCTTACTCTTCCTTTTATAGCCAAAATTACTAGGCTAGAGTCCCTTACTTGGCCACCACTCTTCTATTTGATAGCTTTATCCTTTTAATTATCACTTTACTAAAAGAATTTAATCCAACCATTATCTCTTGAAAATAATGATAAATAAATCCCTTATTTATCCATCATTTAGCTGAATTTTAAAGAGAATAAAACTCTTCCTTTTTAAATAGCTTGTGCCGTCCACCTCACTTCTTCTGGAAGCAAAATAAAATTTCTTTTATTTGCTTCCCATGTGACTCGAACTCAGGCCCACTTGCTCATGTAGGTGGCGTCACTTACCTGGGCCTTTAGTGGCATTTCCAGGCCACTTTTCCAAGCCTGTTTGTGTGTCAAATTCCTCCTATTATTTTTCTTAAGGCCACCTTACCTTAGTTTTCTCTTTTTAAGCCTTAAAACTTGACATTTCTTTACATTTCCAAGTTTCCAAAAATTTTCGTTTGGCTCTTTAAACTTGACATTTCCTTACATTTCCAAGTTTCCAAAAATGTTTACTTTCCTTTTTTGAATCATTTCCACATCATTTCCTTACATCCCCTAGTTTCCAAAAATGTTCACTTTCCTCTTTTAAACTTAACGTTTCCAAAGCATTTCCTTACATTTCCTTACATTTCCATACATTGCCTTACATTTCCATACATTTCCACACATTTCCATACATTTCCATACATTTCCATACATTTCCATACACCTTAGGGTTCCTAGAACTCCTTAGAACACATCCAACACACTCACTGAGCCCACTATCTCATGAATTACACAGGAACGCATAACCCCTAATCTAGGATGTTACAGTTCTACCCTCCTTAAAAATAATTTCGTCCTCGAAATTACTTATTAACAGCCGTACAATCCTTCTCACCGCACTATGCTTTCGCTGCACACTCTGAGCTTAATAGAACCATCATACTTTCTAGGCACAATTTCTAAGTTCACGTCCCCGAGAACTCATTTCTAACATCGCGATTTAATCTGATTAAGAAGTTTTATGAATTAATCCTTGTTTCACTTGTTTACCCGCGAAGAAGTTTTATGAAAAGAGTTTTAGGAGTGGTTCTTTCGTATTCATACATACACACAGTCTTTTCATTCATACATCCATCAAACAATTATGAACTTTCGTTCATTCAGAGAAACGTTGTAGTTTTCATTGTTGTCGTTTTTCCACTACCCAGGGGTATTTTCGTAATTTGCCCTACAGGGGTATTTTCGTAATTTTCCAAAGAAATAGTTCCTTGGTGATTTTGTCAAAAAGTATTTTGGAAATTTTTTTAAATTCCCGGGGTATTTGGAAAATTTTGAAATCCGGGGGTATTTCGGTAATTTTGGAGCTCGGGGGTATTTTGGTAATAAACCAGGGTAAATGTGTAAATCTTACTAAATCAAGGGTATTTCAAAATTTGCAAAACTTGAGGGTTCTTTTTGAGAATTTGTTTTCCAAAGCGGTGATGTTGCAAAAATTTTGAAAATCAGGGTTATTTTGGTAATTTTGTAAGTCAGGGGCAATTTCGTAAATCTTCCAAATCAAAGTATTTTGATATTTTGCAAATTAGGGTTTTTGGACTTGTTATAAAGTAATGAAATTTTGGTAAAACTGTTGGGTAGTTGGACATTTTATAAACCAAGGGCATTTTTGTAATTTTGCAAGTAGGGGTATTTTAGTAATTTTCATAAATCGAGAGTATTTCGGAAAAATTTTATGAAATAGCTTTTATAAATCAGAAGGGTAATTTAGTAATTTTAAAATTAGGGTTTCCATAAAAAAATACGGCTAGTCCCTTTCGGGTTTTAGTTAGGGGTTTAGCCTATGAATAAGTCCTCTTGGTTAGGGTGAACCGAAGCTACGCACCAGGTAGGATTCGAGTGGAGAGGAGGTCAGTCACGCGAACTGCTTAAATACCAAGCTCCCACCGAATACCAATCCTAGACATGCGCACAATGGTTGCCACACCCTAACTCGACGACTTAGACACAGGTTTGTTTAATTAGGCATTAAAGTCTTATGTAATTGTTGGGGTAAGCTAGTCTTAGGGTTCAAGTACCTATCATACTATTCTACGTTCCATTCCATTTCTACCCTTCTACAAATCATAATATAAATCACACAAGAGATCGAAGTACTTACCTAGTGGACTGCGGGTCGGAGACTTAGGTGCCATGCCAGAAAAACCTGCTTTTTTCCAAAAATATTTTCATGAAACTCATTTGGGCTCGATTTGAAAACGTTTTGGGCCTTAAACCCCGGGCCGAGGGTTTGAAACTGGGTTCTGATACCAAATTTAAACACCCCAAACCCGGCCCACGAGCTTTGACCATATTTGGTATGTTTCTTAAGTAAACCGGTTTCAAATTCTTTAGTTCCTTTGGAAAAACTTAAGCGATTTTAAGAAATATATATATACTGTTTTGGCTTGGGCTTGAGTTGGAAACCAATTTATCTTATTTTGAAATCCATTTAATTAAGGTGACAAAACAATTAGGGTTTATTTTTCAAAAAATAAATTTACTCAAACTTTAATTGATAATAATTCGCAAACATAAAAAAAAATAAAGAAATAAAACTATGGCCTTATTACATCAAGTGAAAACCCAAAATAAAATTCTTAAGTACTTAAATAAAATAAAATGTCCATATTGAATAAAACTTCAAGTTGAGCATGGCCACCACAAGTTCTGCCGTCCCGGTCCATCACTGTTCATCACCTGAAAAATGTTCCCACAACGGGGTGAGTCAACAGACTCAATGTGTAAACCAACACTAAAATTTAATAGATTTAGGCATACCATACATATCATGCTCACAAAATAATTCAAGATAATGATGCAATCCCAAACCCAAACCTAGATGCCATCCGCTACACATCCCCGTACCAACCTGCACACCGTGGGGACTACTAAGTCAACCCTCCTTCCGCTACACACCATCGAAGGCAGTCGCTGCAGTCGACGTGCTCATCGCCCATATAAATTCGTGGCATAGCCACCAGATTCAGATAATTGTGTCATGAGACACCACATTCAGATAATGTAACCGAAGTTACCACATTCAGATAATGTAACTGAAGTTACCACATTCAGATAATGTAACCGAAGTTACCACATTCAGATAGTGAGACCGAAGTCATCACATTCACTTCCCCTTTCTCATATAACCCGAATGCCCCATATTATTCATATCATGCAGTCGACGTGCTCATCGCCCATATAAATTCGTGGCATAGCCACCAGATTCAGATAATTGTGTCATGAGACACCACATTCAGATAATGTAACCGAAGTTACCACATTCAGATAATGTAACTGAAGTTACCACATTCAGATAATGTAACCGAAGTTACCACATTCAGATAATGTGACCGAAGCCACCACATTCAGATAGTGAGACCGAAGTCATCACATTCACTTCCCCTTTCTCATATAACCCGAATGCCCCATATTATTCATATCATGCATATCATACTTAAATTCACATTCATGTCACTTTTCACATGTTAGAATATAACATATTTCGTAATCCTAGTATAAGTAGGAAACGTACCTGAGTACTTTGTACCACATTAGGGTACTTAGCCATATTCACATTCTTATACATACATATATTACATATTGCCATTAACGTATTAAAAGATAGTGTGGGGTACACACCTGATTTGCTTAACGAATTCCTTGAAATCCCGAAAAAACCGATCTATTGCTTTAGATCTCAATTCCTACATTTGGTAACCTTAGTATGTTAGCATAAAGCCTATAAAACCAAATCCTAGTAGGATTTGTATTCTTAAAACCTACCTTGTTGTCGAATTGACTATAGTCAAATCCCGAAAACTTGTATTCTTCTCCTTTGAAATCGGCTACTCACTAGATCCCTTGAATCTATTAGTTTTCGGCTTAAAACACATAATAATAGATCTAACTACTAAAATAGGCCTTGGCCGAATGCTATAGACACTTACCTTGTGGATTTTAAATCCCGAAACTCACCGAATAACTAGGGAACACGCGGCCTATGGTGTACCTTCGGGAAAAGAACTGTAACACCCCTTACCCGTATCTTATGCCGGGACCGAGTACGAGGCATTACCAGACTTAACAATACCTTTGGTCAAATTACTTAACACATATACAAAATGACTTAGTCAAGTCCCTATACATGCCATAACTTAAATCATTTATAAATAAAGATACCCATAGATAACTTTTACAATTTAACTCCTTTTATACGGTTTCATCGAAAATCATCTAATAAAACTCGTTTCTCTAATCATAGACATGCATAATCTACCATAATTCATCAAATTTCACAATTTTTCAACATGGGTCAATTTTTAAAATTAAACTCTAGCTCAAAATAATGGTAGAAATAGCTAGATTAAGTTACTGGGATTTCAAAAATACGATGAACATTAAAAACGGGGTTCAAAACACTTACTATTGAGCTTTGAAAAAGCTTGAAACCCTATCCATGGCTTCTTGAGAAATTAGGCAGGATGGAGAAGAGAATGAGCAGATTTTTTTTTTTGGGGTTTCAATTTGTCTTTTATGCCTTAAAACACCCAAATGACAAAAATGCCCTTAAGGCTTTTCTTTCAATTTTGTCCAATTCATGCCGATTTTTATCCATCAAGTTATTCAATGGTCTAATTACCTTTTAAGGGCCTCCAATTTAAAACTCATAGCAATATGACACCTCTAATATATAGAACTCAAGTTTTGCACTTTTTACAATTTAGTTATTTTGACTAAATTGAGTGCTCAAACGTCAAAAATTTTTTTTAACGAAATTTTTACGAAATATTTTCGTAAAATTGTAGACCATAAAAATATAATAAAAATAAAATTTTCTTTTTCGAATTTGTGGTCTCGAAACTTCTGTTTCGACTAGACCCAAATTTGTGCTGTTACAAGAACTTCTCCTTCCTTGTAGTCGACACTTAGTAAATCTTGAAAGATCTCTTCGGCAACAGATATTAAGGGTATTAGAATCTTAATTTCAACAGCCTTAAAAGAAATAGAATGAGAATCTAACCTAATCTTACCCTTACTGAAGAATTTGATGGAACTCTTGCTTGAACCCTTAGCAGTATTCGGCTATGGCTTTGATGTGGATAACAATTTCGGCTCTTGAGGCTTAGTGAGAAATCGACTAGGGATATTAGTATCTTCGGCTTTTGATTGTGTTTGTAATAGAAGAAGGAAAGAAAAGAGAAAAAGAGAATAATGGCAGAGAGAATTCGGTAGAGAGAAGAGAAGAAACTTTAGAGAATTTCGGCAGAGGTTTTCTCGAAGAGAAAAGAATGAATGAAAAATAGCCTTACTCTTCCTTTTATAGCCAAAATTACTAGGCTAGAGTCCCTTACTTGGCCACCACTCTTCTATTTGATAGCTTTATCCTTTTAATTATCACTTTATTAAAAGAATTTAATCCAACCATTATCTCTTGAAAATAATGATAAATAAATCCCTTATTTATCCATCATTTAGTCGAATTTTAAAGAGAATAAAACTCTTCCTTTTTAAATAGCTTGTGCCGTCCACCTCACTTCTTCTGGAAGCAAAATAAAATTTCTTTTATTTGCTTCCCATGTGACTCGAACTCAGGCCCACTTGCTCATGTAGGTGGCGTCACTTACCTGGGCCTTTAGTGGCATTTCCAGGCCACTTTTCCAAGCCTGTTTGTGTGTCAAATTCCTCCTATTATTTTTCTTAAGGCCACATTGCCTTAGTTTTCTCTTTTTAAGCCTTAAAACTTGACATTTCTTTACATTTCCAAGTTTCCAAAAATTTTCGTTTGGCTCTTTAAACTTGACATTTCCTTACATTTCCAAGTTTCCAAAAATGTTTACTTTCCTCTTTTGAATCATTGCCACATCATTTCCTTACATCCCCTAGTTTCCAAAAATGTTCACTTTCCTCTTTTAAACTTAACGTTTCGAAAGCATTTCCTTACATTTCCTTACATTTCCATACATTGCCTTACATTTCCATACATTTCCACACATTTCCATACATTTCCATACATTTCCATACATTTCCATACATTTCCATACTTTTCCATACATTTCTATACACCTTAGGGTTCCTAGAACTCCTTAGAACACATCCAACACACCCACTGAGCCCACTATCTCATGAATTACACACGAACGCATAACCCCTAATCTAGGATGTTACAGATCTACTCTTAGGCAGGGTCTATTCCTCCTCCACCTAAGCACATCAAATTTGGATTAAGCAACATAATTAAGAACAAACTAAGTAATTATCATATAACTTAGAAATCAATTATCAAGATTCATCTAGGTTTCATCCCCTTCAGGTATCTGAGGGGTTTAGTTCATAATGAATAAAGAAAACATCACAAGAGAAAAGATAAAACAAAACATAAGAAATCCCTAAAACCCCCTGAAAGAATTGAAGGAGAATCCCGCCGTCTTGAGTATAACTCCGGCTTCTTGGGATGGATCAACTGGCTATCCTCGCATTATTCCCCAAATCTGACCTTCTCGACTTGGCTCTTTGGCCTAGCTTTGACGCCTGTTTCGGCTTCTGCCAAACTCTCCTCTCAAGTTGCCCCATTAGGTGTTTATATAGACTTTGTGATGCCTTGTTTGGCCCCTAAGTATCCTAATTTAAGTAGAATTCCTAATAGGGTGTTTGAATAAGCTTTGGAATGTGTTTCTTTGCCTCCAAGTATCCTTTCCCAAATGAAATTGCTTTTTCCAGCGACAGGGACACGGCCATGGCACACGCCCGTGTGGATCGTGGCCAGGCCGTGCTCGGACTTTTAATGAGGCACGGCCGTGTTAGCTTTGGTCCAGGCCATGTCGATTTTTCTCTTGGCCCAATTTGGTCCTTTTTAAGCCCGTTTCTCGTTCTTTTCATCCTTGGGTGCTTTCCTGAGTATAAAACATGAAAAGAAAGGACTAAGAGCACCTTTTTACATAAATTGGGGGATAAGTCATCCAAAAACAAGCTAAATGTGGGATTAAAATATGTTATAATTACGGTTTATCAAAGATCCCACAGAGATCGAACCAATGTAGTCAGCTAAAATCCCTGATAAGGAAGCACCAATTGAACCAATGATCGAACCTGCCATGGCAACCTCAACATTCAAGACTCATTCGCCTCACCAGATCTTCGTTATGACCTGTCAAAGTTGATGGACCTAATGCAACATATGCAATGGTAGCAACAAGCTTACTAGAGATATTCAAAAATACGGGATGACTCAATGAGAAGTGTTTTTAGGAAAATATTCCATGATCCATTTATTTTTGTACCTGAGTTTCTAGATTTTATATTTGAACCATGGAGTCCAATATCGAAAAGGAACGAAGCGATTCATGCAAAAATTGAGACAATAGAGCAAAAGAAGAGTCAGATTCTGAGGGATCTGTAAATAAATAAAAAAGGGGGATTTTTACTTTATTTTATTTTCTTTCTTAGGATATTTAAAGTTTTTAGGATTAGGTTCTTTAAGGATTTTATTTCTCGCATAATAAAATAAGAGGTAGAAATCATTAATAAAATTGAACAAATTTCAAAATAAAAAGTGTGGCAATAGATATGTACATGTCTAGGATTGGATTTGCCTTGGAAAAGCTTGGTATTTAAGCAGTCAAACTTGACTCACCTCCTTTTCCTAGGGTCCTACCTGGTGTACAATATCTATTCACTTCTATATTTTCATTCGCTCTATTGTTTTTAGTAATAGAGACATTGTTCATCTTAAGTAGGGGGACCAAAAAATCGAAATTGTTTTTCAAGAAACATTATTCTTATAATTATGATTAAGTTATATTTTGTTCAAAATTTTGATTTTTTTTTAATTATGCTAACTTCTAGTATAAATAAAGTTTTATTATCTCAATAAATGCTATGTTAGTTGAACTATGGCATAATGTTAATTTTAATAAAGTTTGCAAATCATACAATAAAATTTTTAATTCTTTAGGAGAGCTAGACATGCATGAAATTCTAAGTCTCTAGAATTGAGTTAGTAATTTCTTGAGGCGAAATCCTAGGAAGCATGAAATTTTGAAATTGACTTAAGCAGACTTTTTTTTTTTGGATCGTTTAAGCCTTTCAAGCCAACCTTAATGAATATTTATCCATTGAAACTCAACTTTGAGACTATATGACCTAATTTTATTTGAACTTTTGCAATATTTAGCCATCATTTCTCTCATAATTATCTTTAAATTGTTCCAAACACTAGATTCAGTCTATCAAGAATATTCTTTGAAAATGAGTTTGGGGGAGTTGAAAAGAAGTATCAAATGCGCAAAAAAAAAAAAGAGAGAGAGAGAGAGCATATGTACTCAAAAGAAATAGATGTACAAATGAGCATGTGAAAGCAAAATGAGTTAATGTATTAAAGGTACTTATTCCAAAGGTCCGATGCAAGCTAAGTCTAGGGTTTTTAGCTTAAATTAATCTATCTTTTACTAACCCTAGCCCAGCCACGTTACAACCTATTTAAAAGACCTTTCGATTTAGAATTCAATGCCGCCTATATTAGTGGAGAGAAATTGCTAAGTTCAACATATGAAGACATAAGTTAAATTTAGTGATTGCAGTTTAGTCTTAAAAAAGGAAATAAAAATTAAGTGGTAAGAATTAGCATGTCTTTATTAAGAAAACATTTAGTCTATTCTTGCTAGCATAATAACAATTGAGAATAATTCAAATAATATGTATACTTGAGTTGCATAAGTTCAAAATTCTTGTTCTTGAGCATAATTACACTTAACTCATAATTGTGGAGGGAATGTATTCTAAAGACATTTTTCAAAGGTGATTCAAGAACTTCCTCTTTTCAATTTGTGCATTACTCAGGACGAGTAATGAATTAAGTTTGGGGGTGTGGAAACACAAAAATATATAAACTTTTTCAGCACATTTTAAGCTCTAATTCATGCAGTTTTGTAGTAAATTTTTTCGAAATTCACACTTTAATTATAAAATAATAAATTTTCACTTAAATTATTAACATATTGAATTTTAATTATTTTTATAATAAATTTTCACAAATTTGGTTTATTTTCGACAGTTTTGCTCAAAAGGTAAAAATTGGTTTGGCAAACACCTTAAAAGGCTTGAATCGTTGGAGAAATTTTTGCATCAAATGAACCAAGAGCAAGGCTGAATATTTTTTTCCAGTGAAGGACGGTCCAAATTATGATTATTTTATGTACTTTATATTTAATTTTTATCCAAATTTAATTGGGCTAAAAATTAATATAAAGCCTGAAGGAGAAAGTGGCCCAGCATGCTAAGTATAGAAGACTGATTCACCAAGCAAATAGGCAGGCCAAAACCGTCCAATAATCTGACCCAATCAGTTGATTTTTGCTACTTTTTATGCTTGCAAAACAACCCTCAAAGTTTTCCTAAACTCCATTCAAACCTCTCCACATTCAAACTTGTTTATTGTATGGCCGGCCAAGTAAGAGTGTATGGCTGCTAATTATTTTCTATTTTTATCAGCTATTCACACTTATAAAAACCTACACATCTCTATCTCTTTCATCACTTTCTCTCTTCCATTCCCTTCCTTATTTTCCCATTTCCCTTGCCGATTTTCCACTTGAAAAAGAGCCTTCTTCCACCTTGGAATAACAACATTCAACTATTCGTAAAGGCCTCAGTTCAATAGAACTAGTAGAGAAGAAGAAGAGCGCACTAGTCTGGCTTCAGAGAAATCCTGGATTTGCTTCCTAGTTCCCTTCTCTTTAATGTTCATATTTATGTTGTGATCATGAATATGAATAATTGCTGTGTTCTTGTTCTTATTCTAATTAAAATGGTTTAAATTTCATTCGTGTTAGATTGATTGTATTCTGTCCACTTAAATTATTAAAATCATGTTTGTGTTGTTATAGGCCTTGGTAAGTTGTTCAAATAAATAAAATCATGCTTATGTTACACTTGCATTATAAAATGTAAGGTAACAAATGAATTAATTATTAAACATATTGAAATTGTAATTAATAGACACAATATTTAATTGTTGCATGTTTAATCTTCTAAGGTAGTTGAGGCTTAAATTAGCAACAGTATTAAATAATACATTAGCCTTGCATATTTTTAGTAATTAATTCATTTGTTACCTTACATTTTTAGTAATCTTTGCCATAATGTAAGGTATTACTTGGTTAATTTTTAGTTTTTAAATCACTTCTTCAAAACAATATATTTTTCCCATCACCAAAGTGTTTGATTTACATTTCATAAATATTTTTCTTTCACAATCTCTATGGGTACGATAACTCGACATTTACTTGTCACTTTTTTACTTGATACAATTGTGTACACTTGCACATTTTCATCATTCCAAATTTTTCCAGGAAAAAAAGAGGGGTGTTGATTCTATCAACCAAGTATCATATTCAAGTCCGCGAATGAGGATATTAAACCATATTCAAGAAAGGAATCAAGCATAGGATAAGTCAAAAAGCAGATTCCACCGAAATAGTACGATAAATTCATATGGAGTTTAGTGTGGATTAAAGGGATCAATGAAGGGATCCGCAATTATGGCGAAGCCTCGGTTAAAACACTAATAGGTGTCGCCAATCTATGTTGGCAAATACGGGCATTAGTGATGAGACATATTCCAAAGGGTACAAGGAAAGTCTATAATAATGATAAATAAAGTCAAGACCCAAAAGAAAGTAATGTTTGATAGAACATAGTTATGGTTGGTGACTATGTCCACTGATAAGTAGCCCAGAGAAAACAAGGCATTGACTTCACCAGTGAAACTTACGAATTCTCCTACGAAATTCAAAGAGTGTACATCCATGCATAAGATTTTATTTTTCTTAATTTTAAGAAGTCTTCTATGAGTACCAACATACAGGATTTCACTAAGTTCTTTCAAACTTATAAAAATTACTACTTGTATACAGGGTCGATAAAGACTCGAGAATCGAGTGGGACCAAGCCAGACACCATAAGATTCTAGCGATGGGCACAGTAGCTGTTTCATGTATATAGACAAGTACCCTTAGAGTCCACGCCTTGGGGATTAAGATGGATATACATGTATCAAAGTCTTAAATTAAAATTTGCAAATAACTGCTAAGTTTATTAAGGTATCAAAGTTATAAGAATTTAGCACTCGTATGATATGAGATTAAGTAAAAGTTATATTTTGAAATTTGAGATTGTCTAAGTACGCAATTAAATCAGATTAAAAATTTTGTTAAGATATTCGGGTTCATTGTGACATTTAGTACCCGAGCCTAGTGATCGGGTTGGGTATTGGGTGTTACAAATGTTTTCCATTACAGACTCATGTCTTAGTGCCCAAGAAATAAGGAAATCAACACAACAATTTGCCCCTCAAAAAATGTAGACGATGTTTCATAAAGACAACAACAACATCAACTGCTTATACTTCAAAATGTTAGAAGCAAAAGGATCACACATATTAAGAGCACCAATGACTTTCTTGATAGCTAAAAGGGAATCTGATTCAAATAATACATTTTGCCAACCTTTCTCCATCACCAATCTAATGCTAACATGATAGTACGAACCTCAGCCTTCAGCGTTATATATTGCCCTATATGTATTAGAAATCCCCCTAACCATGCACCATCACGGTCTCTTGTGATACTGCCCACAACAAGATTCCCAATATTAGATTGAGTCGCACCATCGATATTAATTTTAGTGATGGACCAAGGTGGAGTCTTCCACAAAACCAAACGAAAAGTCTTGAAAGATGAAAGTTTGCAGCTCTCCCGTAGGCTCATATACTCCCTTGCTCTTTCCAAAACCAACATAGAAGCATTGAGAGGATGTTTATAGCTTTCATCAAAGATCACATTGTTCCTCCATTTCTATGCATTCTAGCAGCAAAATACAAATAGGAGCGGCCAAGGAATGCAACAACGACTTTAGATCGTGACAAATTAAACATTATCCAATCTTTAACGTTTAACGAGCAAAAGTGATCCCATTTAGCCCCATGTAGCCACCTATAGCAGACCAAAGCTGAGTATTTTCAGTTTTGCAAAACATGATACAGATATTCAAGATAAACATTACACCTCGGGCATGTATTGGTTAACAAAGTGCCTCTTGTAACACAAGCTTCCTTTGTTAACATTCTACCATGGATAATTTTAGGAGGAGAATCAAGTTTCCAAATTTTATTCCAAGCCATATCTTCTACTGCACCAAATTGAAGAAGTGAATAAGCAGATGAAACTGAAAACAAACAATTAAGAGCAACGACCAAATTGTTTGATCATCCAGGCCAAGTTGTAAGATTTAGACTAGCAATTTATTATATCTTCGGGTAAGTCTCACAATATGTTCCAATCCCAAGAGTCATTAGAGTCAAGGTGATCATAAACCTGCTCCTCCCCACAAACATCAACAACTGAATTAACAACATAACTAGTTAAAGGTAGTTCACAAAGCCACCTATCAAGCCAATAGAAAGTATTTTCACCACTAAAGACCAATTTCCTCATACCCATATTAACCACGTCACGACTCCACAATATACTCCTCTAAGTGTGTGAGGTCACTGGTTGTTTAGTCAGTTTAAATAAACTCTTGCCCTTCAGGTACTTTGCACAGATAACTTTGGCCCATAATTTTCATCACCCGACTCTATTTTCCACATATATTTTTGTTCCTTCTTTTATATTGTGTATATTTATTAAAAAAGGGATTCATTTAACATACTTAAAAAAGAAAATATTTTGAAACTCAAATAATTAACTTAGAAATCAACATTTTAATATATGCTTGTGTTCCTTTATATATATATATGAAAGATACATCTCTGCATTCCTGCTCGTATGTTTAAAGGATTACTAATAGGCCTATGATTGGATTGGATACTATCCATTCACTCAAAAAGGAAAGCTTTGAAGTCATTCTTTAACAAAAAAAAATCAATTAGAAGTGATCATAGACATATAACTTTTCCGATGAACGATTTGATTTTGTCCGATGAGAGAGGAGGTGGTGACAATGTCAATAACATTATAATACCAAAATAGTTCGATTTAAAGAGAGGGGAGAGGAGCTTAATGGTAATATGGCTATAGATCCGACCCCGGTGACAAGCCACTCTTGGAAAGATAAATTGTTAAACGGAGTTCCTCCTAGGTTGATGACTTCTCTAGGATCTGACATCTTAGATGGAGATGACTTTGAATTTACAGAAGGTGATGTTGAGCATTCCAATGTTAACGGGACTCCAACCATCAACTTCTAGGAGCGAATTTGGCACCTTCTGGTCAAAGATATGGACACAGATGTGGTAGTGAAATTGTTATGTAGGAACATGGGTTACCTTACACTGCTTAACTGGATTTCAAGCCTTTGGAAGCCATCCCAACCATTCCATCTAATGGACGTGGAAAATAGGTATTTCTTTGTTAGATTTCAGAGTAAGAGAGATTATGAAATGGTTTTGTCACTAGACGCTATGTCGCCACATAGGAGATCCAATACCGCAACATAGAGAGCAAAATAGAGAAAGTGAGAAAATGCCTTCAATGTCACGACACATGCTGAGAATGTCACGACATACCCCTGAAGATAGTTGCAGAGGAGCATACTAGTTGCTGTGTCGCGACACAGGCTCTAGTATGTCGTGACATCGACTCTGTGACAAGAATAAAACATGAAGATGAAACACATCAGCTAACCTATGGTTAAGGACAATGTCTACCTAAAGGCTATAAATAGAGCTCTCTAGCACACATTATAAACACCATTACATTAGCTCAGATTCTTTTCTTAGGTTTTTAAATTTATTTTCTTGTTTCTCTTAGGCTTTATAGTTTACTTTATTTGTTTCTTCAAGAGATCTGATTGTCAAGCAAGATCAACTTCTATGGATTCGTATTATTCAATATCAATTAGGCTTTCTTAAACTCTCTATTCTGCTTCATTCCCCATGATCAATTCTTCCATTCTTTCCATGTTGTTTATTAAAGCCATGAGAAACTAATCCTTCTATAAGGGATTAGCGAGTGGAGGCATAATCTCTTAACTGTTTTGTAGGGTTACTCAACGGATCAATTGTTTGGAAAAGGAAGAACGTGAAACAAGCCCTAGGCCTGACAACCATGAGAAGTCATCAAGGTAGGAATTAACCCAAAATTAGTATTGCCTATTTGTGAACACCTTTACCTCAAGCCAGTCTGCACTGTGAAGTCGGAAGATAAGTAGTTCTTACTGACTCATTATGTTGGTCAAAGATCGGAAGGTCCTATTAGAGTAACGACTAGTTGGTTGACGAGAACCTGAGAAAACAATTAATCAGGACTGCTGAAGCAAGCTGATCACCCATTCTCAGATTTGATTCACTCTATTTATCTATACCTCTTGCAATTTTACTTTTTTATGTTATTTTATTTTATTATTTTACAACCCTAAACAAATTTCTTATTTTAATCCCGTTGTAATATCCCAAAATAGGGGTTGCACGTTTGGAGACTAACCCAAGTGTTAGTGGGCCTTAAGAGTAGTTTGAAGGTATTTTAGGGGGTTTTAAAACTCTCGGTTTTAAAGGGGGTATTTTGATAATTTTAGGAATTTTTGGGTTAAAAAGTGGAAATGGGTATTGAGGCCTTAAAAGGAATTATGTGAGGTTTAAGGCACAAAGAAGTAATTGGCTTAGTGGCATAAAGGCGTGGGGGAGTGTTTGGAGGAAGGAGGTTCGAGCAGTAGGAATCGCTTTTGGGAAGTTTCATTTTTGGCGTTTAATGAGAGCAAGGCGAAGAGGCTTTAAAGGGTTTTTGTGTGCACATTTGGACATGAAAGTCTAAGTGGGAGAGGTGGCTAGGACGCTAGCAACAGGAGAGCTCTCGAGGTTGGGGGTTCGAATCCTAATGGAGGCGCGCTGATATTTTATTTTTAGCTTTAGCATTGAATCGATGGAGTGCTTAAAAGGATATGGTGACGAGTCATGTCACAAAAGGCGCCTTGGCCGAGTGGTCAAGGGCGCTGCTTGAAGACTATGGCAACGAGGTCCGAAGTTCGAGTCTTGATGGGCGCGCGGGCGTTTTAAATTTTTGTTTGGCGTCAAGGTGAAGGGGAGCGATTGAGGGAGTGTTTAAAAGCTTCTGGGACGGGTCAATGTCATGAAAGGAGCGCTGGTCGAGTGGCTGGGGTGTGGGGGTTTCTTCCTCACGTCCTGGGTTCGAAACCCGTGTGCAGCACCTGGAAGCTTTTGTTTTTTCTCTAGCCGGCGTGATTTTGGTGTCAGCATGCACATGCACGCGTGGAAAAACAAGCTTGAGGGCTGTCTTCTCTTTTTGTTCTTTTTATTACTTTATAGATATAGGATGGATGGGTTAAATTCTTTTAATTAATATTAGAGCATGGGAGGAATTTGTTTGGTTCTATGGTGATGGGCATAACTATTTAACCATTTTATTATTTTAAATGGTGATGGGAGAAAGAATAATTAATGGTTATTTTGAAGTGGAAATTATCACCAAAATGGGAAGGAAGCACGACCAGCAACCTTTTGTTTTTGGTTCTTCTTGTCATGCCTTTGATTATGGCCGAATGGGACTACTTTGGGGGCTACCATGGGCGGTTTTAAGTAGAGCAAAGAAGGTGCCAAAAATTCTCCTTTTCTTTTCTCCTTGATTTCTTTTGAACTAGCCAGCAAATCAATCCTTTCTTTTTGTAAAGCTTGGCCGAAACTTCACCACCCTATCACCAAGGCCAAATCCTCATAAACCTCTCCTATACTTCTTTTCCATTGCTTAATGCTTTAAGGGAACATCATAGACGAGTTCATCCTCTCCTCTTGTGGCCCACTTCTCCATCGTCAATTGAAGGGCCTAGTCGAATCTATTTGTAGGTGAGCTCTCTCTCAACTTTCGGTTTTAACCCACCTCCCTTAATGCATGTCGAAAGCATGAGATAAGGCCCTTGTAAGGATAGGCCGAATGGGTATAGGCCATATTAATGGTGTATCTTTTGTGTGTAGCCGACGCTAAGGGGCTTGAAGGTATCTTTCGGGTCTCGCTTCTTCAAGGTATGGTGACTCATAATTTCGGCCAAGGGTTCTGGATGTGGATTTACGTATTAAGTCGAATCTGACATTTGGAGTGTAGGGTCTCGATTATTCAAGGCACAAGGGAAATTTCAGAACTTCGGTAGACAAGGTATGAGATTATTGACATTCGGCCAAGGGCCATTTTGGTGTCTATGTATGACCAAATGCGCTCTATGATTTTAGGAGGGGACTAATCAGCTAGGAATCAGAAGTTTTCGGGATTTCAATCACGTTGGTTCGTGTCAATAAAGGTTCGGCCTAGGGCCCTATTTTGGTTATGTTACGACCAATACCTCTGGAATTGTTAGTAAATCAAATGAGACCCCTAAATACTAACATATGATGGCCGAATATAGGAACAATACGAGGACAAGTTCGGGACATTTGTAATATCGCGTAGATACGGGATTTCTATTTAGACCTTCGATTAAATAGGTGTGTAAGCTCTTACACACTTTATTAGTATAGATTGTTATCATGATGATATTTATAACCTCTCATGTAGTAATTTTGCCTTGTGGGCATAACCTTGGTCTTCGGGTAAGTCCTCTATTACTCGATCTATGATATGTGCTGTGTATGCCATCATATGCTGTTAAATGCTATACTATATACAAATGCATGATATATGGGATCATGATACTTGTTATGTGAGCATGATGATGGTGGGATTGATGAGAGGGAGTAATAATCGTGTCGACGGACACCAGTGGTTTGGTACCACATTTCGCGACTACGGTCACCAGAGGTTTGGCACCTCCAGAGGTTTGGCACCTCATAGCGTCTCGTCCCTGTGGATTAATTCCACCGTGGGTTGGCCCCATATTTGAGATACGGGATCGACGCCAGTGATTTGGTATCACACGATGGGTTGGCCCCATCATTTGATTGTGACCTCGGGTCACCAGTGGTTTGGCACCACCAGTGGTTTGGCACCACAAGTATTGACGGATATCGTGACTTTATGTCACCAGTGGTTTGGCACCACAAGTATTGACAGATATCGTGACTTTATGTCACCAGTGGTTTGGCACCACCAGTGGTTTGGTACCACACGGGGTAGAAAAAGGAGCACGGATGGCTAGGTTGGGTTGCATAATTGCATGTCATACTAATATCTTGTGTATGAGTGGTATTTCCGAGTTGGGGATTTATACACTGAGTCTTGGTGACTCACCCCTTCCCATATCATCTTGCAGGTGAGTTGAGCGCGGATACGGAGCCGGGGAGAGCTCGAGGCGGCCATGTTTGTTTTGTGGACTTCAAATTTTATTTTGCCCCGCTTTAAGTCTATTACTCACTAAATTTCGATTGGGTTGTAATATGGCCGCTTATTATTTTGGATGTTTAGGTAGTTGTTTTACTTTATTATATAACTGATGAACTTATGAACTGTTAAGCAAATCGGTTAAAGGTAACGTTTTCAAAATAAGTACTCGTATGCGTTTTCAAAAATGTTACCATCGGGTAACCAAAATTTTCTAAGTTATCAATCACTCTAATGTTTTAAAAATATAAATGATTAAATGGTTTCAAAGGAAAAAGGAAAAGTTTTCAACTCAATCGTATTTATCAAACCAACCCATCTAAGTTTTAGCAAACACCATTTTATTACCCCAACAAATTGAAAATTTCCATTGAACCTTTCAAAACATTTTTACTCAGTGACATACCAGATCCGGTCAAGGCTTGTGGGCCGGGTTTGGGGTGTTACAATTTTGGTATCAGAGCCAGGTTCAAAACTTGGCTGTGGGGCCCAAAGCCTAAAAATGTTTTCTTGATAGTCTTTCATGGAATATTATGAAAATGGTTTGTTTTAAACAGCATGGCACCGAGTCTCCGGCACCGATCCGCTCTTGTAAGTATCTCTAATCTATGTGTGAATGATTATCTATAAAGGGGTAGAAATGGGACGTAGATAGTATAAAAAGTATGTGAACTTTAGGACTAGTTTACCCCAACAATCGCATAAGATTTTAATTGCCTTAATAAACAAACCTATGACTAAGTCGCCGAGTTAGGGTGTGGTAACCCTTGTACGCATGTCTAGGATTGGATCCGGAAGAGCTTGGTATTTAAGCGGTCCTAGTGACTCACCTCCTCTTCGCGGGAATCCTACCTGGTGCGTAGCTTCGGTTCACCCTAACCGTGAGGACTTGTTCGTGGGCTAAACCCTATTATTAAAACCCGAAAGGGGATTAGCCGCGTTTTGATAAAAACTCTGGTTTTAAAGACTTCCCTCAAACTTGTAAGATTTATATTATAAAATTCTCTTGATTTATGGATATTTTAAAATACCCTTAGTAGTAAATTACAAAAATGCCCCTAGTTTTAAAATCTACTAAGCTACCCCAAAATTTTAACAAAATTTTCCTTATTTTACGAACATACCCAAAATCCCTAATTTGAAAAATATCAAAAATGTCGTGATTTTGGAAAATTACGAAATTGCCCCTAATTTGCAAATTACCAAAATGACCCTGATTTTCAAGGTTTTTGCAACACTACCAATTTGGGAAGACAATTTCTCAAAAAGAACCCCAAGTTTTGCAAATTTTTAAGTTTCCCTTGATTTGTCAAGATTTACAAACTTACTTTGTTTTATTACCAAAATATCCCTGTAGGGTAAATGACGAAAATACCCCCGGGTTAAGAATTGGTCAAAGAGGGCGATGAAATTACTGAATGTGTATCTTTGAATTACAATAGGAGACTTGAAACTTGTTTCATCGAAAGAACAACTTCTTAACTTTGCCCATAAAATTTTTTGCTAATAATCAGTGGAACATTGGCTAACTCATAAAACTTTTTAAGACAGATTGCGCTATAAGAAATGAGTTCTAGAGGTCGCGGCCGTCGGGGACGCAGTAGAGGCCGGATGGCCATGTCAGAACCAGTTAGGTCGGGCCAAGGATCGGATAATGAGATACCACCTCCACCACCACCCCCAACTTTTGGTGTTGGACATCAGGATCAGACGGGGGATGAGTCGGTATCGCAGGCTATGCTGCGTGTTTTAGAAATGATGGCTGGGACCAGTAGAGGTACAGGAGCTCGGAAGTCTGTATCTGAGCGGCTCCGATCCAACGGAGCTGAAGTATTTCGGGGTGTGTCAGGTGTCGCACCCAGTACGGCCGAATATTGGTTAGAATCGACGGAGAGGATCATGGACGATCTCGATTTAACAAATAAGGAGAAGCTAAAAGGAGCAGTGTCGCTTCTAAAAGATGAGTCATACCAGTGGTGGCTCACGGTTCGAGATGGTGCTACAGCAGGCGACCTTACTTGGGAATACTTCAAAGCTACTTATCAGAAAAAGTATGTGGGCGCCAGCTACACTGATACTCAGAGGAAAGCTTTTCTGGGATTAGTACAAGGAAATAAGTCGGTATCTGAGTATGAGGCAAAATTCCTAAGGCTGAGCCGCTACGCTCGGGGAGTTGTGTCAACTGACGTGATCGCTGCGTCCGTTTTGAAGACGGACTTAGGGATGATTTAAGGTTGTTGATTGCTCCACAGCAGGTGCGTGAGTTTGCTGTTCTGGTAGAGAAGGCTAAGGTAGCCGAAAGGGTAAGGGAGTCTGTGAGACAGAACTATGACAGGAACAAGCAAAAAAGAGGTGTTGGGTCGTCTAGATCGGGAAATAATACACAAAAAAGGGCCAGGCAGAGTGGGCCGAATCAGGCTGGAAGGCCCATGGCTTCTAATCAGAGACCGGCTCAGTGTAATCGTTGTGGGAAGTCACATTGGGGAGGTTGTTGGACCGGTGAGAGGGGTTGCTTTGAATGTGGATCTTTGGATCACCGTGTAAGGGATTGTCCTCGGAAGTTGGCAAGGAATCAACCAGAGGGTCAGATCCGTACTCAGGCAAGGAATGTGGGACCACCGCTGAGGGGTCGTGGTAATGGTAGGGGAGGCAATGGTCCTAATCGAGGTCGCGGAATTCAGGGCAGAGGTGCAGGCAACACAGAAGCTAGGCAGCCTGGCTTGGTCTATGCAGCGAGGCGCCGCGAGGAGGGAGACGCACCGGACGTCATAACCGGTACATTCCTAATGTTTGGTCTTCCATATGTTGCATTA
The DNA here is from genome assembly GCA_005393395.2 of Gossypium australe. Taxonomy (NCBI): domain Eukaryota; kingdom Viridiplantae; phylum Streptophyta; class Magnoliopsida; order Malvales; family Malvaceae; genus Gossypium; species Gossypium australe. The sequence goes on from CM016615.1 coordinate 99,071,425, forward strand.
ATTGATGTGGGTTCGACGCATTCATACGTTGCTAGTAGTGTGGTAGAGACTATGAACTTGGACTTTGAGACTACTTCTAGGGAGATGACTGTAATTAGCCCTCTAGGACACTCTGTGGTAGTGAACAAGCTATATAGAGATATACCCCTAGAGCTCCAAGGGGTAGTGTTTGTGCCTGATCTGATGGAACTGCCGTTTGGGGAGTTCGATCTAATTCTTAGAATGGACTGGCTGGTTAAGTATCAGGCAAGGTTGGATTGCGCTGCTAAGCGCATGGTTCTAAAGACGGCTGAGGGTGATGAAGTGGTCATGATAGGTAACAGAAGAGATTATCTATCCAATGTGGTGTCTGCCTTGAAGGCCGAGAAAATGGTCAGAAAAGGTTGTGAGGCGTTGTTGGTTCGAATTTGTGCCTTGGAGGCTAAGGAGTCAGCAGTTGAGAAGGTTCAAACTGTAGGGGAATTCGCTGATGTGTTTCCAGAAGAACTCCCGGGTCTGCCTCCAGATCGGGAAGTTGAGTTCGGTATAGACTTGATGCCCGGAACGGCACCTGTGTCTATAGCACCCTATCGAATGGCACCAAAGGAGTTGGTGGAACTGAAGGCTCAAATTCAGGAGCTCTTGGATAGAGGGTTTATTCGACCTAGTATATCTCCGTGGGGAGCACCTGTGCTGGTTGTCAAGAAGAAAGACGGGTCAATGCGGATGTGTATCGACTACCGTCAGCTAAACAAGTTAACGATCAAAAACAAGTATCCGTTGCCTCGAATTGATGACCTGTCTGATCAACTGAAGGGCGCATCGGTGTTCTCGAAGATAGATCTTATGTCGGGCTATCATCAACTTAAGGTGAAGGAGGTTGATGTGCACAAGACGGCATTTCGTACCCGGTATGGGCATTACGAGTTCTTAGTGATGCCATTTGGGTTGACCAACGCGCCGGCAGCGTTCATGGACTTAATGAATAGGGTATTTCAGCAATACTTAGACCAATTTGTCGTGGTGTTTATAGACGACATATTGGTTTACTCAAAGACGGAGGAGGAGCATGATAAGCATTTGCGTATAGTTCTACAAGTACTGAGGGAGGAGCAGCTGTATGCCAAATTCAGCAAGTGCGAATTTTGGCTTAAGGAGGTAACTTTCTTGGGTCACGTGGTGTCAGCTGAAGGGATTAGAGTGGACCCCCGCAAGGTTGAAGCGGTATTGGATTAGAAACCACCTAGGTCAGTGGCGGAAATTCGAAGCTTTCTGGGTCTGGCCGGGTACTATCGAAGATTTGTGGAAGGATTCTCTTTAATCGCAGCGCCATTGACTAAGCTATTAAGAAAAGGAGTCCCATTTGTTTGGTCAGAGAAACAGCAAGAAAGTTTTGATAAGCTAAGGAAGATTCTGACGGGAGCTCCAGTTTTGATGCAGCCTGAGGCAGGAAAGTTGTTCACGGTTTATTGTGATGCGTCCCATACTGGTTTGGGATGTGTGTTGATGCAGGAAGGGAAGGTAGTGGCCTATGCATCCCGTCAGCTAAGACCGCATGAGGTTAACTATCCTACTCATGACTTGGAGTTAGCGGCAGTAGTCTTTGCTTTGAAAATATGGAGGCACTACTTGTATGGGGAGAAATCGATAGTCTACACGGATCACAAAAGTCTGAGGTATCTTTTGACGCAGAAGGACTTAAATTTGAGACAGCGTCGATGGATTGAACTATTGAAGGACTACGACTGTTCAATTGAGTACCATCCAGGCAAGGCTAACGTGGTGGCGGATGCGTTGAGCCGGAAGGTCGTGACAGACTTAAGGGCGATGTTTGCTCGTATCAGTCTATACGACGATGAAAGTCTTTTGGCAGAGCTGCAAGTTAAGCCAACTTGGATCGAGGAGATTAAGGAAAAGCAATTAGAGGATGACAGTTTAAATGCGCGGAGGTTGCAAGTTCAAGATGGTGGTTCAGAAGGGTATGGTTTGACTGGTGATGGTGTGTTGTGCTTTCAAGGGCGGCCTTGCATGCCGAAGGATGTGGAATTGAGGCAAAGAATTCTTCAGGATGCACATAGCAGCCCATACGCTATGCATCCTGGAGGAAGCAATATGTATGGAGATTTACGGAAGCAGTTCTGGTGGCCAGGGTTGAAGCGTGAGGTAACCGAATTTGTGGGAAGGTGTCTCACGTGTCAGCGAGTAAAGGCTGAGCATCAGTTGCCATCGGGGTTACTTCAACCAGTGAAGATTCCTCAGTGGAAATGGGAGAGGATCACTATGGACTTCGTCAGTGGGCTACCCCTCACGCCCAGCAAGAAGGACGCAGTTTGGGTGATTGTGGACCGTCTGACCAAGTCGGCTCACTTCATACCGGTAAGGGTGGATTACTCGCTTCAGAAGTTAGCTAAGTTGTATGTGGCGGAGATAGTGAGGTTGCATGGTGTGCCAGTGTCGATCATCTCAGACAGAGATCCCAGATTTACGTCGAGGTTTTGGAGAGCGTTACATCAGGCTTTGGGAACACGGTTGGATTTCAGTACAGCATTCCATCCACAGTCTGACGGGCAGTCGGAAAGGGTTATTCAGATTTTAGAGGACATGCTAAGGGGCTGCGTTTTGGACTTCAGAGGTAGTTGGGAAGAGTTTTTGCCATTAGCTAAGTTCACATACAACAATAGTTATCAGGCAAGCATTGAGATGGCACCATATGAAGCGTTGTATGGTAGGAGGTGTCGCACCCCTACTTGCTGGACAGAGTTGGGTGAGCGACGGATGTTAGGACCGGAATTGGTTGCAGAGACTGAGGATATGGTGAAGAAGATCCAAGCTCGGTTGAAAGAAGCCTCGGATAGGCAAAAGTCATATGCCGATCTCAAGAGGAGGGACATAGAGTTTGCCGTGGGAGACGAAGTTTTTCTGAAGGTCTCGCCGTGGAAGAAAGTGTTAAGATTTGGGAAAAAGGGCAAGTTAAGTCTAAGGTTTATTGGACCGTTTAAGGTGTTGAGGCGAGTGGGACCAGTAGCTTATCAGCTCGAGTTGTCAGCAGAGCTAAGTCAGATTCACGAAGTGTTCCATGTCTCCATGCTTAGGCGCTATCGTTCTGATCCATCACACGTCTTGGCAGTTGAGGAGGTTGAGGTGAGTCCAGATTTGACGGTGGAAGAGGAACCTGTGCAGATCCTAGATCGGGATGTAAAAGTTTTACGTAGGAAGTCAGTTCCTTTAGTAAAGGTCCTATGGCGGAATCATGGCGTGGAGGAAGCTACGGGGGAGCCCGAGGATGCGATGCGGCAGCAATACCCCCAACTCTTCTGATCCAGGTAATTTCGAGGACGAAATTATTTTAAGGAGGGTAGAATTGTAATATCCCAAAATAGGGGTTGCACGTTTGGAGACTAACCCAAGTGTTAGTGGGCCTTAAGAGTAGTTTGAAGGTATTTTAGGGGGTTTTAAAACTCTCGGTTTTAAAGGAGGGTATTTTGATAATTTTAGGAATTTTTGGGTTAAAAAGTGGAAATGGGTATTGAGGCCTTACAAGGAATTATGTGAGGTTTAAGGCACAAAGAAGTAATTGGCTTAGTGGCATAAAGGCGTGGGGGAGTGTTTGGAGGAAGGAGGTTCGAGCAGTAGGAATCGCTTTTGGGAAGTTTCATTTTTGGCGTTTAATGAGAGCAAGGCGAGGAGGCTTTAAAGGGTTTTTGTGTGCACATTTGGACATGAAAGTCCAGGTGGGAGAGGTGGCTAGGACACTAGCAACAGGAGAGCTCTCGAGGTTGGGGGTTCGAATCCTAATGGAGGCGCGCTGATATTTTATTTTTAGCTTTAGCGTTGAATCGATGGAGTGCTTAAAAGGATATGGTGACGAGTCATGTCACAAAAGGCGCCTTGGCCGAGTGGTCAAGGGCGCTGCTTGAAGACTATGGCAATGAGGTCCGGAGTTCGAGTCTTGATGGGCGCGCGGGCGTTTTAAATTTTTGTTTGGCGTCAAGGTGAAGGGGAGCGATTGAGGGAGTGTTTAAAAGCTTCTGGGACGGGTCAATGTCATGAAAGGAGCGCTGGCCGAGTGGCTGGGGTGTGGGGGTTTCTTCCTCACGTCTTGGGTTCGAAACCCGTGTGCAGCACCTGGAAGCTTTTGTTTTTGCTCTAGCCGGCGTGATTTTGGTGTCAGCATGCACATGCACGCGTGGAAAAACAAGCTTGAGGGCTGTCTTCTCTTTTTGTTCTTTTTATTACTTTATAGATATAGGATAGATGGGTTAAATTCTTTTAATTAATATTAGAGCATGGGAGGAATTTGTTTGGTTCTATGGTGATGGGCATAACTATTAAACCATTTTATTATTTTAAATGGTGATGGGAGAAAGAATAATTAATGGTTATTTTGAAGTGGAAATTATCACCAAAATGGGAAGGAAGCACGGCCAGCAACCTTTTGTTTTTGGTTCTTCTTGTCATGCCTTTGATTATGGCCGAATGGGACTACTTTGGGGGCTACCATGGGCGGTTTTAAGTAGAGCAAAGAAGGTGCCAAAAATTCTCCTTTTCTTTTCTCCTTGATTTCTTTTGAACTAGCCAGCAAATCAATCCTTTCTTTTTGTAAAGCTTGGCCGAAACTTCACCACCCTATCACCAAGGCCAAATCCTCATAAACCTCTCCTATACTTCTTTTCCATTGCTTGATGCTTTAAGGGAACATCATAGACGAGTTCATCCTCTCCTCTTGTGGCCCACTTCTCCATCGTCAATTGAAGGGCCTAGTCGAATCTATTTGTAGGTGAGCTCTCTCTCAACTTTCGGTTTTAACCCATCTCCCTTAATGCATGTCTAAAGCATGAGATAAGGCCCTTGTAAGGATAGGCCGAATGGGTATAGGCCATATTAATGGTGTATCTTTTGTGTGTAGCCGACGCTAAGGGGCTTGAAGGTATCTTTCGGGTCTCGCTTCTTCAAGGTATGGTGACTCGTAATTTCGGCCAAAGGTTCTGGATGTGGATTTACGTATTAAGTCGAATCTGACATTTGGCGTGTAGGGTCTCGATTATTCAAGGCACAAGGGAAATTTCAGAACTTCGGTAGACAAGGTATGAGATTATTGACATTCGGCCAAGGGCCATTTTGGTGTCTATGTATGACCAAATGCGCTCTATGATTTTAGGAGGGGACTAATCAGCTAGAAATCAGAAGTTTTCGGGATTTCAATCACGTTGGTTCGTGTCAATAAAGGTTCGGCCTAGGGCCCTATTTTGGTTATGTTACGACCAATACCTCTGGAATTGTTAGTAAATCAAATGAGACCCCTAAATACTAACCTATGATGGCCGAATATAGAAACAATACGAGGACAAGTTCGGGACATTTGTAATATCGCGTAGATACGGGATTTCTATTTAGACCTTCGATTAAATAGGTGTGTAAGCTCTTACACACTTTATTAGTATAGATTGTTATCATGATGATATTTATAACCTCTTATATAGTAATTTTGCCTTGTGGGCATAAGCTTGGTCTTCGGGTAAGTCCCCTATTACTCGATCTATGATATGTGCTGTGTATGCCATCATATGCGGTTAAATGCTATGCTATAAACAAATGCATGATATATGGGATCATGATACTTGTTATGTGAGCATGATGATGGTGGGATTGATGAGAGGGAGTAATAATCGTGTCGACGGACACCAGTGGTTTGGTACCACATTTCGTGACTACGGTCACCAGAGGTTTGGCACCTCATAACGTCTCGTCCCTGTGGATTAATTCCACCATGGGTTGGCCCCATATTTGAGATACGGGATCGACGCCAGTGATTTGGTATCACACGATGGGTTGGCCCCATCATTTGATTGTGACCTCGGGTCACCAGTGGTTTGGCACCACCAGTGGTTTGGCACCACAAGTATTGACGGATATCGTGACTTTATGTCACCAGTGGTTTGGCACCACAAGTATTGACGGATATCGTGACTTTGTGTCACCAGTGGTTTGGCACCACCAGTGGTTTGGTACCACACGGGGTAGAAAAAGGAGCACGGATGGCTAGGTTGGGTTGTATAATTGCATGTCATACTAATATCTTGTGTATGAGTGGTATTTCCGGGTTGGGGATTTATACACTGAGTCTTGGTGACTCACCCCTTCCCATATCATCTTGCAGGTGAGTAGAGCGCGGATGCGGAGCCGGGGAGAGCTCGAGGCGGCCATGTTTGTTTTGTGGACTTCAAATTTTATTTTGCCCCGCTTTAAGTCTATTACTCACTAAATTTCGATTGGGTTGTAATATGGCCGCTTATTATTTTGGATGTTTAGGTAGTTGTTTTACTTTATTATATAACTGATGAACTTATGAACTGTTAAGCAAATCGGTTAAAGGTAACGTTTTCAAAAAAGTACTCGTATGCGTTTTCAAAAATGTTACCATCGGGTAACCAAAATTTTCTAAGTTATCAATCACTCTAATGTTTTAAAAATCTAAATGATTAAATGGTTTCAAAGGAAAAAGGAAAAGTTTTCAACTCAATCGTATTTATCAAACCAACCCATCTAAGTTTTAGCAAACACCATTTTATTACCCCCAACAAATTGAAAATTTCCATTGAACCTTTCAAAACGTTTTTACTCAGTGACATACCAGATCCGGTCAAGGCTTGTGGGCCGGGTTTGGGGTGTTACACCCGTACTATATCTGACCTAAAGTATTAATTAGATCTTTAATTGTTTAGGTTAAGGTTGATTTAGTACTCGCCTCCCTTGGGTACGATCCTCGGAGTACTTACCTACTTCGTTGTAAAATCTATATTACAACTCGACCAGTATACTTGCAGATACTGCCTCATAACTCTCTATTTTATTACAATATTCACACTCTGGATTTTAGTATATCCGAAGGCAGTTAGCCCATTATGACCATATCTTTTTATCTTGGGGCATGGTATTCGGGCTGAGATAGTTAATAGTAGGTGGAATCCTATTCGATTGTCTAGAAATGGTCTGCTGCTTTCCCATCTTTTTTTTTTTGTAAATGATTTAACCCTTTTTGGTCAGGTAGAAGAAAGCCAGATGAAAGTTTTCAAAGATGTATTGGATACGTTTTGTATGTACTCGGTGTAATAGGCCAATTTAGCCCGGGCCCATACAAAAAATAATAAACCCAAAATAATAAAACAAACTCCAAGTCCAGTCCAAAATATATCATTTTGCGCAATCGGAATGGCCCATTACTTGAAAAGATTGAAGGTCCATCTACAAGCTTAACGTATATGGGAACACAATCTTCAAGGATATGCAATCTTAGATATGATATGCAATCCTAGAAGATATGGTATGTAATCTTAGAAGATATGATATGCAATCTTAGATATGATATGCAAATCTTAGATCTGATATGCAATCTTAGAAGATATGTTATGCAATCTTAGAAGATATGATTTTGTAATCTTAGAGATTTAATTTGTAGATACCTTTTAATCTTAGCCGTTGATATAATTGGTCTGTACCATTGGATTTGGGGAGGCTCAACTATAAATAGAGGCCTCTCCCTTCATTGTAAAAACACACTTGAGTTTTAAGTAATAAAAATTCTTGAGAGCATCCATTCAAATTTCTCTCTCTTTTGCGTTCTTATTTTCTCTGGCTTGTTCTTATTTTGTTCTTCAGTCATCTTCGTTTCTTTTTTAGTTGCTTCCGTTCGAATTAGATTTTGGTGGAGGAATTTCGTTGAATCCTCATATTGCGGAAGTTAGGTTGACTTATGCGTTTTTTTTTAACTTTTTTATTTATTTATCCACTTTAATTGCTTAATCATTATTTATTCATTTATTTTAATTTTTTTAATTTTTTTGTTTTTCCCTATTTATGTTAAATTGTTTTATCATATATATTTTTATTTTTATTTGTTATATATTATCCATGTATTATATATTATTTAACTTTAATCATATTATATATTATTTGAAAATTTGTATGTTGTACATCATCTAAATTGTTTTATTATTAAGGCAAAATTTTCCATATATTGTTTATTTAAAATATGTATATTATCTATTTTTAAATGGTATATTATATACTTATTATAAGTTATCCCTTATAAAATAAGGCAATATTTGACATTTGGAGTTTTGAGGGAATCGTGCCCTAACTTACTGGGCTTCGATTTTTCTCATTAAGTCTAAATGATCAAATACCCTTTTTGATATTAAAATATATGATTTTCAAATAAAAAACCTATCTTTGTGAATTTAAGATGTTTAACTTATTGGATGTGACATTTTGATATTTTGAGATAGGGATTTCAAAAAAAGAAAACAAAACAAAGGATATTTGGTGTTTGAGAAATTCAAAAGGTCGTGCTCTAACTTACTGAGATTCGACTTTTCTTTTATCCAAATAATTTAATGTTTTTTTAAAGGTTATAAGTTTTGAAAAATCAAAAGGGTCATATTTTAAAATCTTCTCAAATTTTCGACATTAAGACATCAATTAATCAATTAGGTACCAATTTTGGGCGTTACGAGGGTGCTAATCCTTCCTCGTGCGTAACCGACTCCCGAACCCATTTTCTCGAATTTCGTAGACCAAAATCATTGTTTTAATAGATCAAAATGTTTTCTATTAAAATGATCAATTTCAAGGTGACTCGATCACACCTCAAAAAACATTGGTGGCGACTCCATTTTCGTTTTTAAAGTCAATCCCTGTTTTTTAAAACTTAAAATGATTTTGACAACTTGGCGACTCCACTGGGGACCAATAAGAGAGTCAAGCCGTAAAATTGATTGTTTCCTATCCTTTTGTCTAAATTTGAAAATTCGATTTGAAAATTATGATTTTTTTATTGCATGTTGTTTTAATATTGAAAAGCATGCCTGCATTGCATTGCATGACCGTTGTGGTCACACCCTTTTAAGTGGGAGCGAGAAGCTACTCCTTGGTGAGGTTTTCACCTCCGTGCAGAATAGTGAATCGCTTTCGGGATACATCCGTACCTATGTCTTCGTGATATTTTCATCTCTGTGCAACCATAGGGAAATGTATTCCCCTGAAATGAACTCGGTCCGTATGAGCCTATAATGGGTGAAGATCGAGGAATCTGCCGGTTTAGGTACCTCTACTTTAGAACCAAACCGCATGTAGAAAGCCCTAAGAGCTTACCCTAGGTAGATCTACGCTGAACCCTAGCAATCACCTAGGTAGGTGCTTGATTATTTGTCGTTTGCCTTGAATTTTATATGATACTGACTTGTTGTGTTTTGTCGAATTGATTATTTTTTGTCTTTTTATCGAAAATCAAAATTTGATTTTGATTCTTTCACCGCATGAGTTTATACCGTGTCATATGTTTGTAGTGGTTTGAGTCTTGTAAGATATTCCCGCATCATATTGCATGACCGTTGTGGTCACTCCTTTTAAGTGGGAGCGAGAAACTATGCCTTCGTAAGGTTTTCACCTCCGCATGGGCTAGTGGACTGCTTCCGGGATACATCTGTACCTATGTCTTCGTGAGGTTTTCACCTCCACATGGCCATAGGGAAATGTATTCCCCTGAACTGAACTCGATCCATATGAGCCTATAATGGGTGAGGATTGAGGAATCTGCTAGTTCAGGTACCCTCCCTTTAGAACTAAGCCACATATAGTGATCCTTAAGAGCCAACCCTAGATAGAGCTATATTAAACCCTAGTGGTCACCCAGATAGGTGCCCTATTTTGTTATTTCTCTTGTGCTAACGTGTTCTCTTTTGTTTTGATTGCATTACATCCACATCATAGAAAAAAGGTGTTGATTCAAATTCGATTACTAAATAGAAGAGTTTTTCATGAGAAAATGGATTTCTTGATAATGTGGATTATATAATACGGTCGTCTAAATACGGTCCAAGTAAACACAGCGAGAGAAGGCTGACAAAGACTATTTGAGAATCACCGCGTCTTGGCTTTCTTGAAGAGGCTAACGAGCATTATGGAAATAAGTGAGCAGTGAGTCGCGGCCCAGATCAAGCAAAAAGGAGCTAGTGGAGGCATCTATTAGAAGTTTGCAAGTTTTGACCTTTGCGAAGAAGGGGATTGATGTTTGGCTTGGAATATGAGGGCAAGGCCGCATATGTAATCCGTTTTATGTAAAGGAATTTATTTTCTAGAAAAGTTCTTCTAATGGAATTGAATTCAGAGTCAACGCCTCTCTTTCTTTTTTGCATTCATTCCATGCATTTGCATTGCTTTCATGCATTCACATTACATCACATCATATGCATTAAAATTTGTAGAAAGATCCTAATTAATTAAAAATTATTTCAGCAACCTGAAAACTGACGAAAGTCTACTGAATTGAGATCAGGGCCTTAGTGCAAGGCCTGATGGATAATAAATTGAATAGATCAAAGACCCGAAGGAATATTAGGGAATCTGAACACTAATAACATATCCGAAGAGAGAATCGGGGAATAAAAGTTTCCAAAGCCCTTACATACTTGGGAAGATTTTAGACAATGGGACTGTGGAAGGGATCCTTGTATTTTAGAGCTAATCTAGAGTAATATTCAGAACATGCTTGTTTCTTTAAGGCAATAGGAATCCTTTTGTGAAATAGGCTTATCTCCAGAATTTTTATTTGAATAAAATGCATCTTTGTAAGCAAATATTTTTTTATTCTTTACATTTCATACTGTACATTCTTTTGTTTTTTACAATATTCTTTCATTCTTTATTCATGACCATACCATACAAATAATCATCCTTAGAATCATTTATTCTTTGGATTTTTTTTGCCTTCGTACTTAGGTACCCAGATATCAACGACATGAGCGACGTTGTTATTGACTCCCTTTTTGAATGAGATATGGGTCTAGGGGATCTAAGGACTTTGAAGATGACATAGATTGTAGCCTATCTTTTGATTTGTTAAAGATGGTAGAACAAGTGAAAATAGACTCTACATTGCAAAGGGTCAGTGGACGTTGCGAGCTTAGGAAAGGGGTAAAGATCGAAGCCTAACTCACCACAGAAATAAGACAAGACATCATTGAGCCATTTTCAAGAATTCCAAGATGTTTTCACACAATCATATCGAGGAACACCAGGCTTGAAATGTGGGTATGCTGTTTAAAGAACCCATGGTAATGGTTCTATGATGGTCAGGATAATCAAGAGGATTAGGCTACTGGTTTACCAAGAAAAGGAAATTGCATCAGTTACACCATAAATGCCAAATGGAGGAAGACAAGACTCATGTGCCTCAGCTATTTCTTCACAGATTTTTTTATATGTGGGGAATGGATATTATGGAGCCGATCTCGTCAAAAGCTTCTAGTCGACATTCGACTCATTGTCGTAGTCGTCGTCTACTTCACTAAGAGGGTGGAAGTAGCTTCATATGCTAATGTTACAAAGTCGATAGTTATCAAATTCTCAAAAAAAAAAGATTAAGTGCCGACAAAGAGTGCTAAAAAGGACAATGTCAAAAGTTTGGGAAGTTTGTTCAAAGATCAGACGCCATATCACAATGCAGTAAAGGAAGCAAAAGAAAAAATAGCAAAACAATGATCATGGGAAAAATGACTGAGACTTGTGAATATTGACATAAAGAAGTTATCATTTACCCTCTGTCTTATCGAACACTGGCTAGAACCTTCGCTGGGGTAACACATTTCTCATTGGAATAGAAACAGTTTTGCCAATTGAACCTAATCGAAGAAAAGGTTAAAAGTTATCCATCACGGTCGGATGGTACAAGCTTATGACAAAAGGTTTGCCCAAAAGAATTTCATGATGGGGACTTGGCATTAAGAAGGATTCTTATCATATAAAAGGACTTCAAAGGAAAATTAATGCCAAAATTTGGAAAAACCTTATGTGGTGAAAAAGGCTTGTTTTGGAAGATCATTAACCTTGACCAAGATGTATGGCAAGGACATGCTCAGGCTGGTGAATTTAGATTTCATCTAAAAGGAGAGGCCAAGGTGAAAACTCGCAAAAGGCGCTTTGAGACCAAAGGGGTTTTGAGCCGAAAACCCGAAAAAGGCGGCTCAAATTTTGATCAAAAGTGGGGAATACAGTAGTCTTGCTACGCTTGAATTAACAATGAGGAAGTATGTTATGTCTTGGGGCATCGACAAAGTACTCCGGATCCCCTAAACATATATTGAGCTTAAAATGGTCATCAAGAAGTTTGAACAGAGAAGCTCAGGCTGCGATATCTGGGACACTTAGCTTCTATCTTACCCATTTTTGAATTTGTTATCTTTGATTGCTTTATTCTTTTCAAGATACACCTCAATCAATTTTCTTTTATGGTATTGGCTATCTTTGATTACTTTATTTGTTTCAAAATACACTACCAATAAATTTCCTTCTAGATTGCATTTGCTATCTTTGCTTAACTTATTTGTTTCGAGCTATGCTCCTGATTAATTTCTTTCTCGTCCGTTGTTGTGATCTTTTCCAAGCATTTTATATTGAAATAACGATTAATGGACTAATAATACTTTCATAAAAGGAGTTTCGCATATTACTCTGAAAACTTCTAAATAATATGGGAATCTAAAACAGGATTATTGTTTAGAACTCACCAAGCCTAAGGTTTGGAAATATTGAAAGATGATTATTTTCTTTGAATTTTATTGGATAAGATATTTCGTCAATGATACCCTCTCGACAAATGATGAGCAATGTCAACTCAAGGGTAAAAGGGGATCATTCTCGAGAAAAGAAAAATGATACCCTGCATTCATGCAAATTTCAGACACATACATCTGGTTATCACACCCAGAGAATGGTGTAACAGATCAAATTGATAACAGATTGGATGAAAGAAACCAAATGTTATTCTCCTGAAGTTGTAGTGGAAGGTACAAACAATATGTCCCAAAAAGTACAGTGGAAGGGACTCTGAAATTACAGCGGGGCAAGCTTACTGAGCAAAATATGATCGTTTCTTTGGATTTTCTGTCAAAGATATCAGCTGACCGAGAAAGAACCTTGATGAACTATGAGCAGTGACAACCCAAAACATTAAAAAGGGATCATTCTCATGCATTTATGTAAATATCATTCATACATTTCCAATTATGAGCATTTGATTCATTCCGATCATTGTGTCCTAATCGTTGTACATAAAAAAAAAAAAGAAAAAATGAGTTCATTTTCATGACATTCTGCATTCATACAAATGTCATCCCTAATATCATTTAGTTAGGAGCATTAGATTCATTCCGATCATTGCATCCTAATCATTGTACTTTTAAAAAAAGGGAGGATCATTCTCATGACATTCTACATTCATGCAAATGTTGTCCATAATACATTTAGTTAGATTATAGCATCTTGATCATTTGGCATAAACATATGCATGTGGAACCGAGTCTACAGGACATGTCTCTCAGAGGACGGTGTAGCAACATCAGTGAATTCACAGATCTTATCTCCACTGAACAGGAGTGGAGGAGATCGAATTTGAGCAAGTCTTATCTCCATGTATTGACAGTGGAGTAAACTGAAGATAACAGATCTTATCTCCACTGAGCAGGAGTGGGGCAGATCAAAGACAGCAAGTCTTATCTCCATGTATCGACAATGGAGCAGACTGAAGAAATCAGATCTTATCTCCACTGAGCAGGAGTAGAGCAGATCGAATTTGAGCAAGTCTTATCTCCATGTATTGGCAATGAAGTAGACTGAAGATAACAGATCTTATCTCCACTGAGCAGGAGTGGGGCAGATCAAAGACAGCAAGTCTTATCTCTATGTATCGGCAATGGAGCAGACTGAAGAAATCAGATCTTATCTCCACTGAGCAGGAGTAGAGCAGATCGAATTTGAGCAAGTCTTATCTCCATGTATTGGCAATGGAGCAGATTGAAGATAACAGATCTTATCTCCACTGAGCAGGAGTGGGGCAGATCAAAGACAGCAAGTCTTATCTCCATGTATCAGCAATGGAGCAGATTGAAGAAATCAGATCTTATCCCCACTGAGCAGGAATGGAGCAGATCGAATTTGAGTAAGTCTTATCTCCATGTATCGGCAATGGAGCAGACTGAAGATATTAGATCTTATCTCCACTGAGCAGGAGTAGAGTAGATCGAAGACAGCAAGTCTTATCTCCATGTATCGGCAATGAAGCAGGCTGAAGATATTAGATCTTATCTCCACTAAGCAGGAGTGGAGCATATCAAAGACAGCAAGTTTTATCTCCATGTATTGGCAATGGAGCAGACTGAAGATAGCAGATCTTATCTCCACTGAGCAGGAGTGGGGCAGATCGAAGACAGCAAGTCTTATCTCCATGTATCGGCAATGGAGCAGACTGAAGAGTTAGATTTTATCTCCACTGAGCAGGAGTGGAGCAGATCGAATGCAGCAGATCTTATCATCATGAAGTTGCAGGAAGTAGATCGAAGATATTAGCCTGCCTCCCTGAGTTTGCAGCGGAGCAGACTGAAGACAGCAGATCTTATCTTCTTGAAGTTGCAGGAAGCAGATCGAAGATATTAGCCTGCCTCCCTGAAGTTGCAGTGGAGCAGACTGAAAATAGTAGATCTTATCTTCCTGAAGTTGCAGGAAGCAGATCGAAGATATTAGCTTGCCTCCCTGAGTTTGCAGCGGAGCAGACTGAAAATAACAAATCTTGTCTTCCTGAATATTGTAGTGAAACAAGATCAAAGATACTAGTCTCACTTTCCTGAAGTTACAATAGGATGGATTAAATCTACAAGAGCAGGTCTTATCTCTCTGAAGTTGCAGTAGAATAAGATTAAAGCTACAGATTCAATCTCCTTGAAGTTGTAGTTGGGTTAGGGACTACTTGAAGAAGATGAGGATCAATAGGTTAAGGCTCGGCATGACCGGGCAAAATTGGTCCTTTTATAGTCTTTGCTCCATTCTCGTTACACGACAATGAGCAAAGAGGAGCAGCTGTAATAAGCCAATTTATCCTAGGCCCATACAAAAAATAATAAACCCAAAATAATAAAATAAAGTCCAAGTCCAGTCCAAAATATATCATTTGGCCCGATCGAAATGACCCATTACTTGAAAAGATTAAAGGTCCATCTACAAGCTTGACGTATATGGGAACACAATCTTCAAGGATATGCAATCTTATATATGATATGCAATCCTAGAAGATATGGTATGTAATCTTAGAATATATGATATGCAATCTTAGATATGATATGCAATCTTAGAAGATATGGTATGCAATCTTAGAAGATATGATTTTGTAATCTTAGAGATTTAATTTGTAGATACCGTTTAATCTTAGCCGTTGATGTAATTGATCTGTACTTTTGGATTTGGGGAGGCTCAACTATAAATAGAGGCCTCTCCATTCATTGTAAAAACACACTTGAGTTTTGAGTAATAAAATTTCTTGAGAGCATTCATTCAAATTTCTCTCTCTTTTGCGTTCTTATTTTCTCTGGCTTGTTCTTGTTTTGTTCTTCACTCATCTTCGTTTCTTTTTGAGTTGCTTCCGTTCGAATTAGATTTTGGTGGAGGAATTTCGTTGAATCCTTATATTACGGAAGTTAGGTTGACTTATACGTTTTTTTTAACTTTTTTTTTATTTATCCATTTAATTGCTTAATCATTATTTATTCATTTATTTTAATTTTTTAATTTTTTTGCTTTCCCTATTTATGTTAAATTGTTTATCATATATATTTTATTTTTATTTGTTATATATTATCCATGTATTATATATTATTTAACTTTAATCATTATGTATAATTTGAAAATTTATATGTTGTACATCATCTAAATTGTTTTATTATTAAGGCAAAATTTTCCATATATTGTTTATTTAAAATATGTATATTATCTATTTTTAAAGGGCAATTTACCAAAAAATATCAATTTTTAAAAAAAAAATTACGGAAAAGGGCCGAAAATTTCATTATTTACGGGAAAGGGTCATTTCCCCACAAAACACGTCCACGTCAGCGCGTTTTGTGGGGATAAAATATCACATTAACCAAAAGCGCGTCCTTGAGGGCGCGCTTTGCTGACGTGGCAAAAACATCCCCCAAAGACGCGTTTTAGCCCATGTTTTTTTAAAAAAAAAAACTATTCTCAAATTTTTTAAAAATTTACGAGAATAAACCTTTATAAAGGCTCAAAGTGACAACACCATTTTTTTTAAGGTGTCATCAATTAATAAGGAAATATAACTTACAAAGGAAATCTTTATATAGACCCAAAGTCTCATTTCCCTTGTTTTCTTTAGCAAAGTGGGATATGAGATATGTGTATATATAGACTCATGAATAGTTTTGCAGCTTGTTCCTAAACAATGTGGGATTCATTCCTCTTTTAACTAACAACATGAGATGAAATGCTACACTATATTTGATATTTTTTACTTAGAGTTTAAATTTTTTTACAAAAAGTTAACATTTGTTACATTATAAATAAAACTTTTAAACTCTATAAGTAAAAAATATATAAAATATAAAATGAGTATGGTAAAATATTAAAAAATAAATATTTAAAAAATTACTAATAGTTGAGTGATCATTTTGTAAGTTTTTATAATTCGATAGCTAAAAATATAGTTAAGTGACTACTAATGTAATTTAATCTAGATATAAAATATGAAAAATAATTATTATATTTTATGTATATTATATATTTCTATAAAAAAAATCTTATTTAACATAATTATATACTATGTTTAGATTATCTATCTAGTCAAAATATATCTGAAATAAATTTATCGGCATTCATTAGGTGATAAAAATTAAATTAAACTAGAATTAAAAAAAATTAGTATAGTAAAATATTAAAAATAAATAAATATTTAAAAAGTTTATCAATTTTTAAAATTACAAAAAAATACTATTTTAGTACCAAATACTCACCATTTATCTATTAATCAAACATTTATAAATAAAATAAATAAAAAAAATTAAAAGCATAACTTCTAAATTTAAATATGGAAAATTATTTTAAAAATTAGAATTGCATTGATATTAACTTCAAACATTTAAAATTGAATAAAAGATTATTGCATGTACAAGTTTCATATGTGCAATTTGTTTTCTTTTTTTTAATAGTTTTTTGTATATGTTAACAATTCTAAAATGCAACAAGATTAAAGATCTCAAAAGATAATTTTATAATATAAGAAAATGTTAACAAAATATAAAAAAAAAAAAGAAATTGTTTTGTAAAAAAAAATATCAAATATAGTGTAGCCTTTAATCTCATGTTGTTAGTTAAAAGAGGAAGGAATCCCACATTGTTTAGGAACAAGCTGCAAAACTATTCATGAGTCTATATATATACACATATCTCATATCTCACTTTACTCAAGAAAACAAGGGAAATGAGACTTTGGGTCTATATAAAGATTTCCTTTGTAAGTTATATTTCCTTATTAATTGATGACACCTTAAAAAAAATGGTGTTGTCACTTTGAGCATTTATAAAGGTTTATTCTCGTAAATTTTTAAACAATTCGAGAATAGTTTTTTAAAAAAAAAAACACGGGCTAAACGCGTTCTTGGGGGAGCGTTTTTGCCACGTCACAAAGCGCGCCCTCAAGGACGCGTTTTTGGCTGATGTGGCATTTTATCCCCACAAAATGCTGACGTGGACGCGTTTTGCGGGGAAATGGCCCTTTTCCGTAAATAATGAAATTTTCGGCCCTTTTCCATAAATTTTTTTTAAAAATTGATATTTTCTGGTAAATTGCCCATTTTTAAATGGTATATTATATACTTATTATAAGTTATCCCTTATAAAATAAGGCAATATTTGACATTTGGAGTTTTAAGGGAATCGTGCCCTAACTTACTGGGCTTTGATTTTTCTCATTAAGTCTAAATGATTAAATACCCTTTTTGAAATTAAAATATATGATTTTCAAATAAAAAACCTATCTTTGTGAATTTAATATTTTGCGTCCTAACTTATTGGATGTGACATTTTGATATTTTGAGATAGGGATTTCAAAAAAGAAAACAAAACAAAGGATATTTGGTGTTTGAGAAATTCAAAAGGTCGTGCTCTAACTTACTGAGATTCGACTTTTCTTTTATCCAAATAATTTAATGTCTTTTTAAAGGTTATAAGTTTTGAAAAATCAAAAGGGCCATATTTTAAAATCTTCTCAAATTTTCGATATTAAGACATTAATTAATCAATTAGGTACCAATTTTGGGTGTTACGAGGGTGCTAATCCTTCCTCGTGCGTAACCGACTCCCGAACCCATTTTCTCGAATTTCGTAGACCAAAATCATTGTTTTAATAAATCAAAATGTTTTTTTATTAAAATGATCAATTTCAAGGTGACCCGACCACACCTCAAAAAAAGATTGGTGGCTACTCCATTTTTGTTTTTAAAGTCGATCCCTGTTTTTTAAAACTTAAGATGGTTTCGACACTCGGGTCATATGGTTAACATGCAAAATTCAAGTATCTTCTTTTCTAAAGGGGTGGAGAAAGACCTCAAAAAGCGTATAAGCAGATCGATTGGGTTTCGCATAGTTTAAAATCTCGGTACGTATTTAGGAATTCCATTTTTTCATGACAAGCTGACTAATAATACTTTGCGCTTTATGGTGGAAAAAGTGTGTAGAAAAATTTGTAGTTGGGATGCTAAGTAGCTCTCTCTAGCTGGCAGAATAAATTTGGCGCAGTTGGTATTGCTCTCAATACCTAGTTACTTTATGCAATCGATGATGATTCCAAAGGGCTTGTGTGACAAAATTGAAAGCGTTATCAGATAGTTCACATGGGGCTTCTAATGGTTTTAAAAAAATCGCCTTAGTTGGTTGGGATTCAGTTTGCCAACTCAAAGCACATGACAGGCTTGGTATAAGATCGTTAGGGATCAAAATACTTTATTTATGATGAAACTGGGTTTTAGCGTAACACCCCTAATCCAAAACCGTCACCGGAACAGGATTATGGAGCATTACCAGAACTTACAGATTACATAAACATATATTCTACACCATACAGTATTCATGTCTGAAATCAATCATAAAGTCCCTTATATGAACCCTCGAGGTCCAAAACATGCATTAGAAACGAGTCAGGACTAAATCGGGTACTTAGAAAATTTTTCGCAAAATCTCAAAATTTTTCCTAGATACAGGGGTCACACGCCCGTGTGGTCAAGCCGTGTGAACGCCCGTGTCTCAGACCATGTAACTCTCTGACTTGGGTCGCACAGGCAATCCACATGCCCGTGTGCTAGGTCGTGTGTGGGCGCAGGGGTCACACGGCTATTCCACACGCCTGTGTGCTAGGCATGTGATCGATTCTAAGCATTCTGTTTTGACATTTTAAAAGATGCAGGGGACACACGGCTAGATCACATGCCCATGTGCTAGGTCGTGTGTCACATACGGCTGAGACACAAGCCCGTGTCTCTTCCTGTGTGGATAAAAATAGGCTACTTTCCAAGTCACATTTCTCACCCAATTGGTCTTCCTCTTACACCAATACTTAAACATATTTACAAGGCATTTTAAAACAATTAATTCAAGTCAAAACCAAGTCTCATGCATGACATATCATTACATACAACTAATGTGCTCTTAAACACCTCAAATTACACTTTACCTTCATGTAATTAAATATACAAACTTACTTAACTTATCGAATTCACCTATATGTATATTTTATCAAATACATTAGAATTAATTTTCAATATGCCAACATGATTTCTATCAATCAATCATTTAAGCACACACCAAACATGTTATAGCCTCATTTATACATATCAAAACATGTTCATCACAAGCCATTCCAATGGCTAGTTATAACCCAAACATTTACATGCCAACATTGGCTAATTAACCTATACATGCCATTATAACCATCATTAACTTACCATATATACCAAGATGGGCCGATGGATAGTGTGAGTGGTCTCCATCGGTGCTTTCAATCCAACGAGCTTCTGAATTACTATAGAACAAGGGAAAATAAAATAGAGTAAGCATGAAATGCTTAGTAAGTTCGTATAACATGGTAAATAACTTACCATATATTTATGGTCAAAATAAACATGCAAGGCACTATAAACCAATTTTATCACAAGCCCTAAACACATATCCTCATCATGTTAGCCAAGTAATCACATATAATAGTCCTTAATCATGGATGAACAAAGTCATCAAGCATGATTCACATTCATGTAACAACCAATTCATGCATCATTATATCAAGTAATGTCATTTCCATGTACTTCATGTACATATAGGTAAGGGTGAGCGTTCGATCGAATCGAATCGAATCGAATGAAAAAATTTCGAGTTAATCGAGTTGACGAATCATATTTTATCATCCTAATTTGATTTGAAATTTTCTCGAATCGAGTCGAGTGAGATGGAATTCGAATCGAATAGAATCGAATATATTTGTTCGAGTTAAATTTTAAAAAATAATTTTGGGTCCTTGTAACCATCGTCACCTATCGTAATAAAATTTGTCCACCTTAACCAAATTTTTTTATTAACTTTCACACCAAATAATTTATTTATTAATCTTTTATATACGGGTTAGCTTCTTTGCTTGTTTAGTTCTTTCAATTATCTTCAGATTCTTGTCACTATGTATTTTGGAATTAAAAATATATTAAACGTAAAAATGTGATTTTTAATAAAAGTTATTTTAAAGATAAAATGTAAAATTGATACCAATATAAAATTTTAACACAAAAATTTTATGGCATAATTAATAATTCAATTTGAATATAAATATTCAATATGACTAAACAATTCAATAATATAAATAATATAAAATGTGAAATTTAATTTAATAATATAAATAGTAGATATAAATAAAATTATTACTATTTATGTTTAGTGATTTTTTTGGATAATTTTGATTTTTTATTTGAGAGTAAAGGGTGAGAAGTAAAAGTTTAGGGGGAAAATAAAAAGTTTTGGAGAATAAAAGTTTGAGGGAAAATAAATAGGGGGAGTAAAATTTTGAAGGGAAAATATTAAAAAAAAATTGGAGGAGGGATGAGTTTGGGGTAGATGGGAGGTGAGATGGGAAGGGAGTAAAAGTTTTTTAAAAATTTTGGGCGAAAATAAAAAGTTTTGAGGGTTTTTTGGAGAAAAATTTTGAGAAAAAGTAAATGGGAGAGTAAAATTTTGGTGGGAAATGGATTTTTGGTAGATTGGGGGGTTGAGATGAGAGGGGAGTAAAAGTTTTGGGGGGAAAGTGGGAAGGAGTAAAAGTTTTGAGGGAAAAGTAAAAAGGTTTGGGAGTTTGGGGTAAAAATGTAAAATATTATAGTTTGATATTCGAATTATTCGAGTTATTCGAATTCGAAGTCTCAACTCGATTCGAACTCGAAATTCGAAAAAAAAATCGAGTTGACTCGAATAACTCGATTCGTTTAACTCGAAATTCGAATTTTTTTTCGATTTTTTCGAGTCGAATCGAATTTTGCTCACCTCTACATATAGGTAATAGTTCGTTTCTAAGTCATACTATCTCATATAAACATCAAGAAACATGTATGGGCTCAATAACAACCAAATTCTCATATACATATACTTTCCACATATGAATTCAAATAATATATATAATTCATACCCATGTATTTCAAATACATTTTCATAATATTTTGTCTTAAGTTCAAATTATTTCATGTCAGGATTTTACTCATTAAATCAATTAAAATATCAATAAAAACCCAGGAAAATACACTCGAAGTGTACAAATCTATAATCTTAGATGAACATATTCATCAAACAAGTTCCATATTCATATATCACCATCTCATACTTCCATATATCATGTATCACCATTTTCATGCATTTCAGGCATATACATGTAATAATTCATTTTGTGTTCATATTTTCTCATGTCAGGATTTTGCCTGTTGAATTTATTTGAAATACCGATAGATACACATGTAGTACACTCGAAGTGTACAAATCAGAAACCGTCAATTCATATTCAGGGGTACCCATAAGGGCACATAATCAGGAAGCACACTTTTGAGCCATATATCAGGATGCTCATGTGAGCCATGTAACAGGAAGCTTATCTTAGCTATACCAGGAAACTCATAAAAGTCTATAACAGTAAGTTCACAAAGAACTTTTAATCAGGAAACTCACGAAGAGCCTATTAGGAAGCTCACAAAGAGCCATGTAACAGGAGCTCCGGATAGCATAACAGGAAGTTCAAGCGAGCCATGTCAGAAAGCTCATAAAAGCCTATATCAAGACGCTCACGAAGAGTTGCATTTGTGTCTGCAATAAATGCTGGATCACAACCGATCGAATCATGTAACATGACACTTACAAAGAGCTGCGGTAGTGCGCAACAAATGCAGAATCACTACCGATCAAGATGCTCGTAGGAATATATAATAGGATGCTCAAGAGGGCTTATAATAGGATTGCTCGTCTGAGCTATATTCTGTCTGCAACATATGCAGGACCACATTCAATATGGGAAATCATGTATTCATCGAATTTCATTATTCAAACGGAACTTATCATTTTCTGAACATTAATGGGCATGTGATTATTTCATACATTTATAACATTTATATAATTCATATAAACACATACCACACTCAATTCAAGCATAAAAATAAACACAATTTAGTTATAAGAACTTACCTCAATAAATGTTCATGTACGTAAAATCTACTAATTCGACACTCTCTTTTCTTCGCCCTAACTCCGAATTTGGTCTATTCGGATCCAATTAAGCCAAGAAAGCTTGCTTTCTCTTTCCTAAGGTTTCCATGTATTTTTGGGGAAGAATATGATAAAATTGATGATATTTTCATTTTTTTATCATTTACATCTTTTATTATTTCACTTTCCAATTTCATCCTTTTCTTTATTTTATTTTCCATGGATGAATCATTATCCTTAACAACTAAGCATTTTTAATGGTCTATTTACCATTTAAGGACCTCAATTTTTGAATTCCATAGCTATTTAATCCCTTTAGCTATTAGAACTCAACTTTTACACTTTGTGCAATTTGGCCCTTTATCAAATTAAACATATAATCAGTAAAATTTCTTTATGAAATTTTCATACGACATTATTATCATACTGCATATCATAAAATAATATTAAAATAAATTTCCTTTCCGAAATCGAATTTGTGGTCCCGAAACCACTGTTCCAATTTTACCGAAAATGGGCTGTTACGTTTAGTATTGTGTCTAATGCCTCTGCTCTATGGGTTCGTGTCTTACGTTCAAAATATGGGATTCAAAGTGGCTTACTAGAAACCCTACCAAGAGGTCGAAGTTCCTTTTTATGGAGATCAATTTCAAAGGTATGGTCGCTTATTCGTGAGAACCTTTTTTGGTTTGTTGGAGATGGTAGGAGCATTAATTGTTGAAGGGACCCTTGGGTTACGAATATTGAGTCTCTTTGTAGGAAAATAGCTCCTAACTCTAATCTTGATATGGAATGCATTCTCTGTGAGATGATTGCAGAGAATGGGGATCGGAATTTATAATTTCTTCAACTTTGGGTTTCTGAAGAGGTCATTCAGTAGATTGTGGGGGTTCCACCACCTTTGCCAAACTTGGATTCAGACAGAGTCATTTAGGGGGGGTACTTCTTTCGGTTTATTTTCTATTAAAAGTGTGTATGAGAAATTGCATTAAGGAATATGAAATTCAAAGGAAACAGTCTGACAACTATCATGGAAGTTTAGGGGTCCACAAAGGGTTAGAGTATTCATATAGCTTATCCTTGAACATCGGCTACTTACTAATGCAGAGAGGACAAGAAGAGGAATAGGAGTGAATTCTGCTTGTGGAATTTGTGGTCATGAGTATGAAACAGTTTTACACGTCCTTCATGATTGTATTACAACTAGAGACATTTGAAATCATTCCTACGGGTATATTTTCTTCTTTTTTTGTAGGGACTTTACAAGAATAGATGGAACATAATCTATGTATTAATCAATCTGCCAACCTTGTGGAAGAAGTTAATTGGCAATGTTCATTTGGGATGTTAAAATGGCGCATTTGGAAGAATCAGGACCTTTACATTTTTCAAGGTCTATCTTGGAATGCTAATAGAGTTATCAAAGTCTCTTTAAATTGGGCAAAATAGTATACTTCAGTGATGAATCCGAGTACACTCAAGCCTTCAAAAAAAGTGTGTTGTTCCTTTGTCTAATAGTTAGGTAAGAATGAATACAGATGGCTCGGTTAGAGCAGAGGATGCGTTCGCTGCAGTTGAAGGGATTTTGTGTGATCATAATGGGAGGTAGATAATTGGATTTACTAGGTATTTGGGTAATTGTGTTGTCCTTGATTCTGAGTTTTGGGGTATTATGGACGGGTTGAAACTCGCACTTGATTGGAGATTTGAAAGAGTATTAATTCAGACAGATAATCTTGAAGATGTCAATATCATTCAAGATGGGGACTGAGAGAACACCAATTCCGCCTTGGTAAGAAGAATTCATTCTTTATTGAAACTCCTATGTCAGTGGAGTATTCAACATGTTCCTCGAGAAGAGAATAAAGTCGTAGATAATATTGTTAAGACAATCAATGACAAAAGAACTGAGTTAAGATTGATAGAAGACCCCATTCCGATGTATTACTCTTAATATTTAGCTTTTGATTTGTATTCCTATAAAAAAATACTTCTCTCTCATTTATAACTTAAAGATCTAACTTCTTAGTCAAACTTTTTATATTTATATGCCCAGTATTTATGGGAATGTTTTAATATTTTTGTAGCCCAGTATATAATAATATGCTATTTTTGTTATTTAAAGTCTTTGACCTTCAAATTGTATTTTTGGAATGGCGTTGTTTAATAGCATCAGTTATGCCTTTATTTTGGGTACAATGTGTATATGATTTTTTATAGGAAATATCCAATATAATTCCTGTTTTTCATCAATAATATGAGTTAGTTGCAACTTAAATAAGTTTTAAGTTTTTCTTTATTCTCTATTCATTATGTTTCCACACATCTTACTCTTATTGTGCCAAGTTTCAACATTCTAACAATCCAAACAAAGCCTACTTACCAAATTTATGCTCATATATTACTATATTCATGTATTTTTGTTGTATTCATATTATTTTTTTGAAATTGGTGTGATGTTGATGCTATTTGTTTTAATTATTTTGTCAGTATAACTTCACCATTTAACTCATGTACATGTTTTTAATATATATATATATATATATAATTTTACCATATGTTTCATGCAAATAATATTTAAAATAAATAACAGTTTATAAATCAAAGATGTTGGAATCGTAATGGTACAATATTATTAAAATTAATTTGTGCAATATAAATCAATTATGTATTATATATTTATTATAATTGAAAATATTTAATTATACATCTTATAATTTTTATCAACAATAACTTTCGAGGTAACTCATGAAGCTTATGTAAAATATTTAACCCAATGTCCAATAGCTAAAAGTAAATTTTTCATTTTACTTTTTCATAACTTAATTGAGAGAAATTGGAGAATTTATCTAAATGCCCGAGCAAGAAAAAAAAAGTGAAAGAGAAAAAAAAGTATACTACAATAATTTATTTTTTTATATAAATTTAATT
The DNA here is from genome assembly GCA_005393395.2 of Gossypium australe. NCBI lineage: Eukaryota > Viridiplantae > Streptophyta > Magnoliopsida > Malvales > Malvaceae > Gossypium > Gossypium australe. The sequence continues at coordinate 99,096,952 of CM016615.1, forward strand.
GATGAATGCATTTAATAGATTCCATTATTAAGTGTTGCTACTTATCGTTGATGTTTACTAAAACTCAAAACAGTTTACGAAAGTGTTTTACTATAATAGTCACTATTGAAAATTCTGCAAATAAAATTAAAGAATATACATATTTGTTTACGCAGTTCGGTTTCCTTACATTTACGAAGTCTAACTCAATAAGTAACTCCACTATTTTTATTTACAAATGCAATAAGTGATTCACACTTTATTACTTCCCAAGTATAGAGAAATGCTTTCAATTTAGTTTGCACTCTTTCACAAAATAATTCCTCAATAAATAGATTCAAGTGCTCTCTATAAACTCTCATACATAATCTAAGCAATCTTCAAAGCATATATCTGTCTTAGCTTGCTAACATAGAATTTAAGTAAACACAAAGTAACTCCTTGAATGTAGCTATTACAACATTAACATTCAAAGCATAATCAATAGAAGATATAATCTTCAAAAATTAGCAACACAATCTCGATCAAATCTCCACATTCCAAGAGTTGAGTTGATTCACTTGAATCCAATCTAATCTTCAATAGTTAAAGATTGGTTTCCATAGAAAGACCATTGTATCTTCAATATAATATTAAATTAATAGGTTTAAAGATTTTTTTCATTAAATTGTCAACTCAAATAAGGCAAGTAGTTTCATTGCCTCTGTGGTAGCCTAGAGTGGGCACTATTGAGTGCCACTCAACTCATTCAACACACTTTGCCTCAACAATAAGGATGGTATCAAATTTCAATAGAGTTAACATTTACTATTTCAAAAAAATGTTATTTATTGCTTAATAAAGTTAAAATTTTAGAAGTTTTTGTTAGTCCTACAAATGAATTTTTTTTATTTAGAGTTGAACTATAAATGCAAAAAATATATGTTATTATTAAATAGTAAATATTACTCAATTCTTATTTAATTTATTTAATAATAGAGCATCTTTAATAATAGAGGAACTTGACATGTACTTTCACTAAATTTAATTTTACCTGCTGAAATGTAATAGGACGAAAACTGAAACTTATGATGAGTTTAAGCCCAAGGAACGGACCATCGTATTTGCTGGTGGGCATACTTTGGGCTCCGTTTTAGCATTGTGCTACATTAAGCCCACATCAAAACCCCTCCTTCTCAAAGGAAAACTATTTTTCCAACTAAACAAAGCCAAGGTTAAAAATTAAAATAAAGGATTTATAATTGATAACATGATCACACATCATTTAATTTCTTTCAAGTACAAATTCACTTAAATTTTTTTGAATGATGTGATATTTGATTCGCAAGATACTGTTGATTGATATAATTAGGAATGATTATGTAGTTGAAATTCATTTAATACTTGATTTATTTAAGTGAATTTGACAACTTAAATTTCGACATATTTCGCGAGAGCATAATAGACTGACAGATTATATGATTAAAGTGTTCATAGTGGTTTTATTAAATTATCGACTTTTGAAGACCCATCTGATCATACTTGATCTTTATTTAAAGAAAATGCTCATTGAACCATGGTTAATATAAGCTCTCATCAACCTTATTGTAGCTAGTTCCTTAAATTTTTTTTTTCTACTTGAAAAATAATACGTGATGAGTTTTCTTTAATACTTCTTGTATATTTAGTATTGGATCCGTTTTATCTCTTTATCCAATTTACATTTTTAGCCTCAAAAGTTAAATTGAAAAGAACAAAGCTCGATATGTTGATAGGGCTGAGTATACCATTGAGTTAAATTTAAATGGCTTAATATATGATTTGGTACCTTAGTTTGATACTTTTTTTTAATGTAATAATTATTTTTTTTCTAATTTGGTATCTCTATTTGATAAAAAGTAATATATTTTGGTACCAAAAATTAATAATGTTAACTTTTTAATGTTTAACTCGAGTTTTAAGGCTGATTTGATGAAAGTTAATTGCAATATTATTAGGTTTGAATTTTTAATGATTTTGTTAATAGAATAAATTTAGTGTTAATTGTGAATTTGTTTAATTTTATGTTTAATTTTTCAAATACAATTTGATGAATGTGATTTAATTCGGATTTTAAGATTGCTTTGATGAAAGTTAATTGCTAATATTATTAGCTCATTATAAATTTTCATTAAACTAACACTAAAATCTAAATTAAACCCTAAAGAAATAATAGTGTTACCTTCAAGTACCAAAATGTATAACTTTTGTCAAATACAGGTACCGCATTGGACAAAAAAATAGCATAAGTAATACATTAGAAAAAAGTGTCAAACTTAGGTGCCAAATAATGTATAAAGTCAATTTAAATGGCTTAAGAGAAATCAATTGAGCCTTTGTGAAAAAAATGCACTCAATTGAGCTCTTAGTGACCCAAAATAAATTAACGAAAACCATCAGTTGACCGATTTGACCGTTAATATGGTTGACGGAAGCCACTAAAAATTGCCGCGTGGTAGTATGCTAACGTTGCGTGCCATGTTAGGTAGTATGCTAACGTTGCGTGCCATGTTAGCAAAAAATAAAAAAATCAATTTTTATAAAATAATTAAAATGTACATATAAAATAAAACTGGAAAAAATTTAAATCTAGACAAATAATTGTCCAAATTCATGTCGAATGAGTGTAAAATTAGAAAAACTAAAAAATTTTAAATAAATAAATATTGTTAAAAATTCTAATATATAAATAAATTTCAAATGTGAAACTAAAAAAAATATAATTTATTTAAAAATAAATTGTCATTTTGTATTAGCAAATTCAATTGAATGACTATTAGAATATATTTGTGAAGTTTTTTCTCTTTTAGATTATTTTAATAATTCCAATGCAACTCCACACTTGCCTTCATTTTGCAGGCTAAACAACAAACCCAACATGCAAATCCTTCTTCTCATGGACTCATTTCATATTCATTATGCTTCTTTTCAACAAACCCATCTTTTCTTTGCTTATTTTCATCACTTTTGATTTTTGCTAAAGGTGCAATCAATTAACTGACAGTTTTCCTTAATAGAAGAGATTGATTGATTTTTTTTATTGAGGGTTTAATTGGGTGTACTTCTTTTATAATGGTTCAATTAAATTTTTTATTTTTTTACTGAGGAAAATTTTTACTTTTGAACCATTTAAATTAATCAAATTGATGAAATGAGAAAATTATTGGATAAACTACATAATTAATCACTCAATTATTAGTGTATTTCTATTTTGATCATCAAACTATAAAAACTTTTAATTTCATCATTTGTGTTTTCGATTGATTTTGTTTTGGTTAATCTCCATTAAATAATTGACAAAAAATGATGGTATGATATTTTTTAATTGGTATAATAATACATGTAGTCCTCAAACTTACACATTCTATCAATTTGATCATACTTTTAAATAATTCAATAAATTTAACTCTCCATATTTATAAATTTTATCGAAATTTTCAATTAAACCGATGAGCAACAAAAATCTAATACAAAAGGCTTGTGTTGTTAGTAGAAGTGACCCACATCTGACCTGTCATTATCCATATTATTTACTATTTTCTAAAACCATCTAATACAAAAAGGGTTAAATGAGTTGTGTTCTTAAGATTTATGCCTTCTTATATAGATAATAAATTAATTCCAATGAATGTCATTTAGTCCAATGGCAATTGAATGCTTTGATGTGTTTTCTTTTCTTATGCATTCATTGGAATCATTTCAGTTCTTTGTTTTGCCTTTATTAGTAACATTCTTACCATTTCATGGCATTCTATCAGGAGCTTCCATCAATGGATTTCTTTTTTCAGAAATGTCATTGTCATTGTCAATGAAAATTTTCTTTTACAAATTTTGATGCATTTATAATTCTAATTTATGGTGGAGATGTGTTTGAGAATTAAATTGATAAAATTTACAAATGTGATAATTAAATTTGTTGAAATATTTAGAATTAAAATTAAATTGATAAAATATGTAAGTATTGATGACTAAATGTGTTATTATACCAATTAAAAAGGTCTAACATCACTCTCCGTTAAGTACTTTAACAAAGAATTAGCAAAGAGTAATCAAAATAAAACCGATTAAAAATATTAGTGGTGAAATTGAAAATTATTATAATTTAACAATTAAAGCATGCTAATGATTGAGGTGATTAATGATTCAATTTACCAATATATATATATATATATATATATATATATTCAAAAAAGTGTTAACGAAATCAAGTATGTTTATAATCATAGTGTTTTAGCAATAATAATGAATACATAACTTTACTTTTACATATAAACAAATAATTCAAAAAACAATGAGAAAAGTCGAGAAATATCACAAAATGTATTATTTTAATATGATTTGATGACTAATTCAACCATTTAAAACTACCATCTACAAGTCTTATTGTTAAAATGTCATCTCGAATGGATCATGAATGACTTTTCAATTGTTGACCTGATCAAAATTGTGCATATAAATTAAGATTAGATTCTAATTAATCATTCGAGTTACTCAAATAAATTGTGTTGTATAATTTAAATTCGAATTAAATTATTCAACTCAAATAATTTCTTTTACTTTTCGAATTGTGAAATTTCAATTATTAACCAAATAATAATAGTTAAATTAATTAGATTAAATGTTGGATTAAAATCCTAAATTATGGCCACATATGTATAATGTATAATGCTATTATAAAGTGTCATACAGAATTAGATGACCAATTATGTTACAAGTGTCATAGGTATTAACGTGTTATGGAAATAATGTGTAGATACCATAAGTAGTATTTATAATTTGCTGAGGGGCCAAATTATAAATACCAAAACTGATTTAATAATCAGGAATTTAAAAAAAAAAAGTAGTGGTCCCCAAGAAATAGATATATCTAGTATTTCTTTTCTATCCCCATCAGAGCTTGGAAGATAAGAAAATCCTTCTAGGCAATCTCTAACAATAGGTTCAGGTACATTTCCGTATATAGTTTTGTTCTTAATGATCTAACATAACAAATCCTAGTTTATTATTATTTATATCATATTTTCGATTATAACAAGTAGTGTCCGAACCTCATCATGTTAAATCATTGAAAGTAAATTAATTATTCATTTTCTATATATCGTTTCGTTTTAATATTTCAAGGAATTAAATTATTGATTTGGTGTATGAATGAATAAAGATTTTGTTTCTTCATATTCGTTAAATAATCCATTGATTTTGCGTGGATGTTGACAGAAATTGTAACGCCCAAAATATTAAAATTTTAATTTGTTAAACTTTATCATTAGTATGTAGATGTTTCAAGGGTTAAGGGCTATTGGAAATCATAGGTTCAAGTTCTTGCGCATGCAATCGAGTTTTATTTTTGTTAGCGTTTTCTTGTGCCGCATATCTGGGATGTTTGATGGCTGTAAGAAGTTTAGATGAAGTGGGGTAGTGTTTTAGTTAATATAATATTTCCTTTATTTTATTTTCTTTTCTTTTCTGTTTTGAAAATTGAAAATAATGGAATTTTATTCCTAAAAGCTTGCTCTTCTAAGTCATGTTACCCTTTTCTCTCTCCCCAATTGTTCTCATTCTTGCGTTTCAATTTGTTTCTCAGTAAAGAAATTCAAAGTTTTCTTCCACTTGTCTTTTGGCAGTTCTTTCTTTTGGTTTACCTATTTTTCCTGTTCAAGTTTTTCCTTTTTTTTCTTTTGATTTAGTTGCAGTTTCTACCTTCCTCCTTTGCTACGAATTTGCTTTTGGGAATATAATTCTTTTTGCTATTTTGTACTACGTTTCATCACACTGATAATCGTTTGTCGGTCTTTGAGTAAGTGTTCTTTATTATGTTTTTTTGGAGGATTTTGATGGATGGAATTGTGTTCTTTACATGGCGTACTTTTGTTGTGCATGAATCTTTGTTAGGTGAGGATCTCGGGAACGTTCCTTCGGCAGTTTAAGTGTGGTTTTGAGTTGCTGGTTCGTTTCAGGTAAGTAATTGTTGTTAAGCTTGAAATTAATTGGTGAGCTTAAGTTTATTAATTGGAGTTTAGGGTTGAGAAAAAGGGTTTAATTTCAGGAGGATTTTTGCTGATTGAACATGTTAAATATCATTTTTAGGTCCGGGAAGTCTCGTGGTTGCTTCCACATCAAAATCGGACCAGGCGTGTAACGAAAATCTGAGAAAATAGACGAAAGTCAAATATCTGAATTGTCGACGCCACACGGCCGTGTGTTGGACCGTGTGAGACACACAGTCTAGGTCAATTAGGTCGTATGGGCCACATGGGCATGTGTGAGACCACGTGGGCCACACGAGCATGTTGGCTCAAAATTTTAAAATTTTCCCTAGGACCGTAAACATCGTTTGGGTCGATCGTAAGCCTTTCGTAGGGCCGGTATGTTATAAATTAAGCTATAAAACACGAATTCTAACCATCTGTTAGCATAAAATTAGATATAAATATGCATATTTGAAATGATATAAGATAAGTAAAATCTGTAATAAGCTATGTATGAACTGAAAAATGTTATGCATGTCCTGATATCTAATAAGCATAACTTGAGTTTGATATTGAGCATGTATGACATATGCATATCTAGTATTTAATATTTTTGTATGTGCATTTAGGATAGGGTTTGTATATTTGGAGGAAGTGTGGGCAGTATAATAATCTATTGTATTTGGTGGCTTAGCCACACATATTTCTGTAAACGACGATAAATCGCCTAATGATCTAGCAACTAAGCTGCAAATATTCTAAAAAGTGTCATATCGACACCATGCAGTGTGTAGTGTTGGATGGGTATTTAATACCTTATATGGTGTGTAATGGATGGGGTAGGATCATAAATTTGCATCTAATTCTGTTTCTATATGTGATATATGTTTTGTATATGCTCTGTTATGAGTTATGTATGAAATTTAATCTATGATACTGATTTAATAAGTTACACACTGAGTTTCAAAAACCCACTCTCTGTTTGTCTGTCACTTTCAAGTAACCTTCATACTTAGGCGGATCGGTGCGATGGGAGCTCGGTTATAATATTTTGGTACATTTGATTTATTTAAATTTGGAATTAAGGTGTTTTGTAAATTTTGGACTATTTGGACACTTGGAACTGTTTCGATTTTGGACTTTCATATAGTTTTTTGGCTCAAAATTGACTAACCGTTTTTATTGATGACGCTCAGTTTTCCTGTAAAACAATAGATTTTCAAACAACAAATGGTGTTTTCCAAAATTTAACGTGCTAAAAAATTTCGCTGCAAACGTATACATTTTAGAAAATGTAAACAAACAATCATTTCAAAAATCGGTTAAAAAAGATATGTTCTCGAATAAATCAGATTTTCAGATAACAAAAGCTAACGATGTCTTTTCAAAACCAACGAATTCTGGGTTTTCGAATGAACTTGCAGTAATATCTCCTGATCTGGCCATAATGTCTAGGCCGGGTTTGGGTGTTACATTTTGTTGTATCAAAGCCAGGTTGCAAAACTCGGGCTGTGAAATTTTGGGTTCAAAATTTTGTGAAAACTATTCTCCAAACAAAACATATTTCTGCTTTAATCTGAAAAAAATAAGTTTAAGGAATACTGAGTCTCCGGTGTTGATTCTGTAAGTACTTCTGACTTAGTTAAACTTATAGTTTAGAAAACTCTAAAATGATTAGAACTACTCTGTGATAGTTAGATTGTAGCAAAATTCGTAAATTCTTCTGATAACTTTCTGAGCATAAAATATATGTTAATAAATATAAGAACTGATACTAAAATTCTGTAATATAGATAACCTACAATGAGTGTACGTGGAACTCATGGAAGAGATACTCGTAGGCATGGCGGGTGCCGAAGAGGGGCTCGTGCTGAGCCATCCGCGATAGGCAGTATGCCCAATTTGGATACAAGTGAAACACCAGGTACACCTACTGTTGAGATTGGGTCTTAGACTTAAATGGCTGGGGACGACACATTGTCTCAAGCCATGTTAAGAGTGCTTGAGAGGGTCACTAGAACTCATACTAGATCTGAGAGCCATGAGTCAGTAACTGAACGACTCAGGTCCAACGATGCGGAACTATTTAAGAGTGTCACTAGAGTAGCTCCGACTGTGGTTGAATATTGGTTTAAGGCCACGGAAAGAATTATGAATGATATCGACTACACCCCTGAGCAGAAGTTGAAGGGTGCCAAGATAGCAGAAAATCTACATCAGGCTATATCTTGCAAAAGTGTCAAACAGACACTTGTAGCTTCTTCCATTATGGTAGTAGAGTTTGTAGCATGCTGAGAAGCACCGAACCATGGAATATGGATTAATTCTGAATCCTTTTATGAATTAAGTCACTTGTGATGTTCATGGTATGATTTACCTAAATCCTAAGTTAGTCACTGACCATGCGTATGTAACTCATGTGCTTTAATATAAGTGGATGCTTATGTTTTAAAGATGATCGAGTCTTTAGCCGATAAGTTGGGTACATGACTTGTGTATGGCATGGTTTTATTAGCAACAATGGAATTCATAGCTTGGTTAAAGAGTTAATGATGTCCTCTCATTTGCATTATGTGGATTGATAAATATGGAACGTGGCCACAGGTTGCTTGTTCTCAAACGAGTAATTTATCACAGCTATCTGTTGACAGTGGTCATATTAATCATTAAGAAGACACAATGGTGACAATGAGATAAAATATGATTATATTGAGTGAATGGATTTAACTCAAAGGAATCAAGGATATCATATGAGGATAACACACACATGGCGGAGTCATTGGACAAAATAGTTGGATGAATTGCTTGCATAAAGAGTATACAATAAGGAGTTTTCAATCATGGTACTTCTTGTGGACTGACTCCATGATTAAGTAAATTGTAAATTATCGGAACGTTGCTTTTGGACATAATTGCAATTAGTCGAGCCTAATTGTATATGTCCGATTGGTCCTTCTGCTAGCTTAATAAAAGCTTGATCAGACTGCATTTGAATCAAAAGGAAATTCTACAACTTTGGAAATAATTTAATTGAGTCGATTTATTCGATATGGAATTAAATTAGGCAGTCATGAGAATTATTCAACTAGAGAATTTGATTAAATAGTTTTTCTTGAAAAATTAATTTAGAAAATCTTAGTGAATTTTGGTAAAATTAATTTTGATTAAGTAAAATTAAATCAATCAAATTAATTAAATTAAATATGATATTTTTAGAAATTAATTTTCAAGTCAGACAATTGGCCTAATAGGTAATTGAACTTGAAAATTGGACCTGAGATCGGAAATTGGGCCCGAGAACCCAAAACTAAGACCCAAAAACTGGTTGAATCAGGTCTGGTATGTGAAATCGAGTCGACGATCTAACCAGTGGTAGGACCGAACCGATCAGACGTTCATTGGCTCGAACTGAACCGGCAATAGTCGAATCGACTTGGGGTGCCGTGAAGGTGTCGCACTTGCGATGGCACTATTGGATACGACGATGCCAGTGACAACGACAACAACACTCCAATGGCAAGTGACTGGCGGGTGGTCTTTTTGCGATTGAGCAATGGAGGAATCACATTCCTACTGGGACTCTACTGCATAATTTAATTTCAGATTAACTTTTTCAAAAATAATATTATTTTAATAGATTTAATATTAAATTTAATTTAATACTTATCTTGATAGTATTTTATTAATTTAGTATTAAAGTGATTATCTTAATATTTAATTTAATTTAATAATAAATATTATATTAACTTAATATTAAAGTGATTAAGTTTAATCATAGTTAAACTTTTTAAACTCTCCCTATATAAAGAGAGTCACGAGTCATTATTTTTCACACATTTAAATTTAAGAGAAAGTTGTAGAGAGAAAATTCTCTAAAAAAGTTATTTTAAAAATTTTTTAGAGATTTTTTTATTTATAACTTGACCCAAAAATTTAGAAAAATTACAAAATTACCCTACTGGTAATTTTGTGGAAAAGTTTTTGATTCGAAGCAAGCCCACAACCAAGTTCATCCTAAACGAATCGGAAATATGCAATTTTGATTAAGTATTTATTACTTTAAATATCACAACCAAATTCTTATTTTTGGAAAAAAAATTAAAACTCTAGTTTTCATTAAACTTATTTTCTGATATATTCTCTAAACCATTTTCCTAACTGTAATAACCAATTTTTGCCCGGCCCATTTTACAACCTAAATTACCCAAAACTCGGAACCCAAGACAGATGACCCAATAAGCCCAACAATGCAGCCCAAATCAAAAAAAATGAAAAAACAAGAAAAAAAAAAAACCTAGCTTTTCTCTTAACCCAAGTGCCGCCGCTCTCCACTGGCCTCCACTACCATGGGCGCCACAACCCCACTGGTCACTGTCTGCCACCATCGCCACTCAGCAAGTGCTCCTGCAAACAAATAGTAGAAACGACAGCAAATAGAGGGAATAAACAAAGATTATGTTTTTATTTTTTATTTTTCTTATAGGCTATAAAAGCCGAATGGTTTTCTTTGTAAGGGGACTTTTTTTTTACTTTTTTTTCGATCAAGAGAATACAAAAGAATTTTCAATGAAAAAATAGTTGCGAACATCTAAAAGAAAACAGGGACTAACACGAGCATACAACAGATAATCGAAGGAAAAGAGCAGAGCGTTAAGGTTGATATTATGTATATATATTTTTTCTCTTTTATCCTTTTTTCCGAAACTATATTTAGAGATTTATTTTCTTTATTTTCTTCTAAAAAAGGTTTATATATTTATATAATAATAAAAACATAAAAAAGGGGAGAAAAGCCTACCTTTTTGCGAATTCCGCGGTGGCCGGCGACGATGGCCGGAGGCATTTTGGTGGTGGCACAGGCTAGGGTTGAAACCCTAGCAGAGAAAAGGGAATTCCCCTTTTTTTTTTTAAAAAAACCGCAGCAGTATTGAAAAAGAAAGTAGGAAAATTTGTATTTATAAAGGGTCCAAACGGCATCATTTAGGGCCTATGTCAATGGCCCCCAAAACGGCGCCGTATATGGTGACCCGTGCGCGACTCGACCCGCTGGCAGGAGATCCGCGCGTTCTTTGGACGATGGGATATTTGCACACTCGATCCTCCCGCTCTTTTGGTGCTTTGCAATTTGGCCCTTACTGCTTTTACTTCATTTTTTTAAATCCTACCGCACAATTTCACAACTATTCCAATTTGGTCCTGCACAAAACGCAGCGCATAGGAGCTAGGGATAATTTCCCAAACGGTCCCCCGTCTCTTCGCGCGCTTCATTTTGGGCCCCTAATCCGTTTTTTTCTTTTAATTTAGATCTGTAGTTTTATTTCTTTCTCAATTTAGTTCTCTTTTATTATTTTCATCCTTTCATTATTAATTTAACTAACTTTATTATTATTACTATTACTATTACTATTACTATTATTATTATTATTATTATTATTATTATTATTTTATTATATTTATTATTCTCATTATTATTGTCTCTATTATTACTAGTACAGTGTTGTTTTAAATTTCTTTATTGTTATTTTAATATTATCGTTTTAATTTTGTTTTTGTTGTTGCATTTTTCATTATGTGTTGTCTCGTTTTAGTCATTTCATGTAGATCGACAGTTTTGAATCGCAACTCAACATTTTATTTTGTTCTATTTTTAAATTCATAAAAAAGGGGTTTCACAAAGTTAATGTGTAACGACCCAAAATCCGTGGGCACCGGAAAAGTGTGTTATCGGGCCTCCGTCTTAGTAAATCGAGTTAGTAAATAATTATTAGGAGTAATTATGAGTCTAATAGTGTGTTTAATTAGATTTTTATTTAGTGAATTTAGTTTAATTTAAAGTAATTAGGAAAAAGGATCAAATTGAATAAAGAGTGAAAGTCTAATTATAGATTAAAAGAAAGTAAAAAGGGCTAAAATGACAATTAAGCCATTTAGCATAAGTTGAGGCGGCATATGAGATAAAAATCTAAGATTTTTACTTAGATTTTAATTATAAAAATATATATTAAATTATATTAAATTAATTTAAAGTATTATTATATATTATTATTATAACATAAAGTAAATAGAATAAAGAAATAAGAAAAGAAACAAAACAAGGAAACAGAAAAAGAAACAGAGAGCATTTCGACACAGGGGAAGGAAAAGAAAGAAAGAAGAGAAAAAGGAAAAACTAGGGATTTAAAGCTTGAAGTTTAAATTGCTAAAAGGAACTCGAGGCATCAACCCACAAAGGGAAGGAGAAGGTTACCGAGGAATAATCAAGCAAATTCGGGTTTGTATTACTATAATTCAAATTATTTATTTATTCATTAAATGTTAAATTAATTTATGTATATGGTAAGTAAATTATAAGGTAAGTGTTTTTATTGAATTGAATGGAAATTGAGTTGAATGATGAATATGTATTGAAATGGAATTGTATGTGGATTGAAATGGAAAAGTGTAATTGATATTGAAATTGAATTTGTTATGAAAATGAAAATGAAAATGAAATTGAGAACTGAAATATCCTATTAACTAGTCGGGCTGAGTCGGATATAATTGGCATGCCATAGGATTTGGAAGAGTACGGGATTTATCGGCTTTGCCGATCAGGCACTTTATGTGTCGTATATTGGGCACTTTATGTGTCGTATTTTAGGCACCTCGTGTGTCGTTTCAGGCACTTATGTGTCGTATACTGATCAGGTACTATGTACCGTTTTAGGCACAATGTGCCGTACTGGTGTGTTTGGGTTGGAATCCGTGTATCCGTTAAAGTCCGAGTCTGTTAATAGGGGTAAATAAGGAAAAAGTTAAATTGAATAAAATGAAATGGTTGAGCCATTGCAAGAAATGCGAAAATAGAACATGAACTGAAAAAAAAAATGTGATTGGAATATGAGTATGAGAATGGAAAGTATGAACCGTTGGTTCAAGAAATGGATAGTGGCTCAACATGTTTGTGTATTATTTCAATTGTCGAATAGCTAAGATTGAATTGTATGAATATATTGAGAATGACAAACTTATGTTTGAATTGGTTTAGTAAAATTAAAGTTATATGATTTAATGATATGATTATTATGTTTATAATTTGAATTATGGTAATACCACTGAGTATATGTATACTCAGCGTACGGTTGTTTCCGTGCGCAGGTTGTAGAAGTCAAATACTGAACCAGCATCCGAAGCCAGACCCGACTTCAGCAAACTTTTGGTGATGTATATTTCCTTTTGATAATGTGGCATGTACGTAGGTTGTGTATAAAGGTTATTATGTTTTGAATGTAAATGGTTAAAAATGTTAGTATTATAAGTTAAGAATATATGAAAGAAGTTTCTATTTTAATCTAACTAATACTTTGATAAATTAAGTTGATATTATATTGATTGGTTTGATTAGAAGGTATTTAGAATAGAAATGAATATATGAAATAAATTGGTTGAATTGGTTATGATTGAAATGAATACGATTTAATTTACAGGGGGTTTTATATGATAATAAGCAAAATGCTGCCGAAATTTATAATAAACAAAATATATTCTGAATACTTAACGAGCCATTTCACTTTTAATACAGACTTTAGACTTTGAAAGTCATAATAGGGATCAGTTAAAATTATACTATGATGTTATTTTTTAAAATTATTTGCAAATTGTCTGATATGTCCGGTAATGCCTCGTAACCCTCCGGCGATGGTTCGGGGTTAGGGGTGTTACATAATGTTCGTGCGTTTGGAAATTCAAAGAAATTGTGCCCAATGTGCTGGGTATGATTTTCTTGTTTGACCAAATAACGGATCTTTCAAATTTTTGTTCATATTTAAATAAGGTATTTGTGTGTTTGGAAATTTGAAGAGATCGTGCCCAATCGTGCTGGGTGTGGTTTTTTTGTTTGACCAAAAACGATATCTTCAAATTTCAATAATGTAATTTGTGATTTGAATTCGAGGATCGTGCCCAATCATGCTGGGTGGTTTTTTTTGACCAAAAACGAATATCCTTTCAAATTTCAATACTGTGCTTGGAGAATTTTGGGGATGATCTTGAATTCGAGGACAGATTGTCGTATCCAATCGTGCTGGATGTGAGACAATCTGGTTATTAAATGATCACTTCGAGGTGATCGATCACACCTCAGTAAAAAAAGATTGGTGGTGACTTCCTGTTTTTTATTCACCTTCAAAACCCAAGTCGATTCCCCCGCCTTTCAAAAATAATAGTTTCGACAGCTTGGCGACTCCACTGGGGACTTTAAGAGAGTCAGGCCATAAAATTGATTATCCTTTGTCCTTTTGTCAAAAATTTGGAAAATTGTTTTGAAAAATCATGTTTCTTTTGATGTGTTTGTTGGTGCTATAATGTTGAGTCTCATAGGATATTTCTGCATTCATATTTGCATGACCGTTGTGGTCACACCCTTTAAGTGGGAGCAAGAAGCTATGCTTCCGTGAGGTTTTCACCTCCGCATGGGCTAGGGGATTGCTTCCGGATACATCCGTACCTATGTTCCGTGAGGTTTTCACCTCCGCATGCCATAGGGAAATGTATTCCCCTGAACTGACTTATCCGAATGAGCCTTATAATGGTGGATTGAGAATCTGCTGGTTCGGGTACCCTCCCTTTAGAACTAAGCCACATATAGTGACCTTAAGGGCCCACCCTAAGTAAAGTATGCTAAACCTTAGTGGTTACCCCATATAGTGGTTTGACGTCCTTTTACTTGTTTTGGTTGCTATTATTCAATAGTAACCTGTTTATTTTGGCCATGTTTGCATGTCATTTCACATTAAAAGGTGTCAATCTCTGTTTGATTACTAAGATAGAAACTTGTTATGGGGGACGAATTCCTTGATAAAGTAGAGGATAATGCGGCCGTGCGTATATGGTCAGAAAATATACAACTTGAGAAAGGGGATAGTCTAGCCGAGGAATATACATTGGAGTTAGGGGACTTCACTCGCATCAGTATAACACAGAATGAGCTCCAAGAATTAAGAGACATATGGGCTCGTTGGGATGAGGGGACTAAGCAGCTTTTCTACCTTAATTATGGCGATCTACCCTATTTGCTTGACGTCAGAGTGGACAAACACTTGTTTCGGGCCATAACTCAATATTGGAATCCCGCGTATAGCTGTTTCACATTCAGGGAAGTGGACTTGGTATCTACCGTAGAAGAATATACGGCTTTACTTCGTAGTCAAAGGGCTCGGGTTGACAAAGTTTACTTCAGGGCCGGTAATGCACCAACTTTCGTAAAGAAACCGATGAGCATCACTGGGATGAGTGAACAATAGGTTATGGCACATATTTAGCAAAAAGGCGAAGGGAAATGCATTTCGTGGGTGAGCTTAAGGGACTTAATGGTGGCACATCCAGATGTTAAAATGAAGGTTGACATTTTCGCCTTAAGTATCTACGGCCTGGTAATTTTCCCAAGAGCTTTGAGACATGTAGATGAGGCAGTTGTTGACTTATTTGATCGTCTTGACAAAGGAGTTATGCCGATACCAGCAATTCTTGCCGAAACATTTAGATCTTTGAACGCGTGCTGGAGAGCAGGTGAAGGTAGATTCATGGGATGTGCACAACTATTGCTGGTTTGGTTCCATAACCATTTCTGGAGGATAGATAGAGTTTCTTGTCGAGTTTACTCTGAAAATTACTCCCCATTAAAGGAGTTGGCAGCTGTGCCTAGGAGAGATGACATATCAGAAGAAAATTGGATCGCATTCCTTAAGAATCTCCAGGAAAAAGACGTTGAATGGAAAGCTCATTGGTTTATTCCTGATAAAATTCTCTACCAGTGTGGGAGTTATGATTGGGTTCCCCTGCTAGGAATTTGAGGAGCCATTGGGTATGCTCCTTTGCTTGTGCTAAGGCAATACAAATCAAGACAGTTTATACCGATGACGTATGGCCTAGCTCAGTTTGAATTTTCGTATAAAGGGAATAATTCTAAGAAGAAGGTTCGAGAGATTGCTGATGCTTGGAAATAGATTTACCGAATGAAAAGAATTGCTGTAGGTCCAATGGTAACCCTCGAGTATAATGCCTGGCGGAGTAGGAGAGTAAACGATAATCCCCATACTGACATAAGATAGTACTCAACCAATAGAGAAATACCTGCAAGTGGTCCCTTCTGAGGTGGAGATTATGAAGCAAGACTTTGAAAGTAAAAATTCAGAGTTAGAAAAAAGGATAGAACAACTAGAAGAAGAAAAGATGCATTTAAGGTTAGATATTGATGTCCAAAAATCAGAGGCTGAGAAATTGAAAAAAGGGAAAAGGAGGGCCGAAGAAGATTTGGAGAGCTTGAAGACTGATTACAAAAAGCCGCATCTATCGATGAGGACTGCTGGGTTGGGTAAAACTTCAGAACAATGGCGTCAAGAAATTCGAGAAGAGAAAGCCAATGTTGACCAGTGGAAGAAGAGGTTTCATGAGGCTCAAGCACAAAAGGATGCTCTGAGGGAGACTGCAAGGGAGAGCCAAAGAGAGAATGAGATGCTGAAAGCTCGAATAACAGAACTAGAGAAGGCATTGTGCCGAAGACGCGACTCTACGGTGAAGCTAAAATCAAGCCTAAACCAGATTGAAGAGTTGAAAGGGAAGGTGGTAGAGCTTGAAATGACACTGCAGAATAGTGAGTTCCGGATTCAACAATCTCAGAATCAGGTCAGAGAAAGAGATTATGTCATTAGCGAAGCTGTGGCACAGATACGAGAAGTAGCTGAACATTTACAAACCTTAGCGGCTCAGGCTGATGTATTAAGTGTAGTATATGAGTCAGTATCAGACCGGGGCCGAGAGCTAGCTTCGCTTCTCAAGAAAGTTAAAGCTCTGGGCATAAGGGCTAGGTCGTATATGTGACTCTGTTTTATATAAAAGATTTTATTCTTTAAATAAGCTTTCTATAAGAAATTGAACCAGAATCGACGCCTTTTTGCATTCATACCATGCATTTGCATTGCATTTCGTGCACTCGCATCACATCATATGCATAGAGAGAGTCTAATAAGCTAAAAATTATAGCAGAGAGAGAGAAAAAGGGAAACCTGGAAGCTGAACACCCTTACGGTACGCGGGCTAAGTCGAAAAAAATGGATCAAAGATACGAGCAACTCCAAAAAGAAATACAAGAACAAGTGCAAGACATGATGGACAAAATGATAGAGTCCCAGAAGAACATGATGTCTCAGATGACTCAAATGACCCAACTGTTGAATGGACTTATGGAGAGAGGAAAAGGCCCCATTACTGAAGGAGAGAGTGAAGGTATTCCTTCAGGATCCACCCCGTCACATGTGCCTTCACAGCACGAAGAATATCCCCAGAAGCCATCCGTCACGATTAGGTCTCAACAAGGGCAAGCTAATATCAGACCTCCTGTAAACTTTCAAGTGGGCTCAGGATCCAACCTGGGAGATGACCCTGTTAACCCTATTGTCTCTGACTTAGATATAACGGAGAAGGAAGGGACGAGAGCTGAATCCGTAAGGCAGTTAGAGGATCATTGCAGATGGCTGGAGGAGGAATTCAAGGCTTTGAAACACGCGGACCATCACCCCGGTATTGACGCGAAGGACTTGAGTTTGGTCCCGGATCTGGTACTTCCTCACAAATTCAATATGCCAGAGTTCGAGAAGTATAATGGGACGATTTGCCCCGAAGCTCACATCACGATGTTCTGTCGGAGGATGACAGGTTACGTCAATAATGACCAGCTATTAATCCACTGTTTCCAAGACAGGCTGATTGGATATGTGGCTAAGTGGTATAACCAGTTGAGTCGTGCCTAAATTGGTTCGTGGAAGGACTTGGCTCAAGCTTTCATGAAGCAATATGGCCATGTAACAGACGTGGCACCTGACAGATTCATACTACTGAATATGGAGAAGAAATCAAGTGAGAGCTTTAGGCAGTATGCCCAACGATGGAGGGAGGTGGCGATGCAAGTCCAACTACCTCTCTTAGAGAAAGAGAGGACCATGCTCTCCATCAATACATTGAGAGCCCCGTTTATCACCCATATGGTAGGAAGCACCACTAAGAGCTTCACAGATATAGTCATGGCGGGGGAAATGATCGAAAATGCCATAAGGGGTGGAAGGATTGAGGCAGGAGAGGCCACTAGGAGATCTGTTCCAAGGAAAAGGGATAACGGGGTGAACAATATGAGTACATATAACAAAGGGTACTCAAAAACGGTCACTGTTAACCCACCCAAAATGGCGATTGCCAAGCAACAGGGGTCGATGAGACAAGAGCAAGGCCCAAGACAAAATTTTGAAAGGCTTCAATTTACGCCAATCTCAATGTCGTACGGGGAGCTATATCAACGTTTATTCAACGATCACATCATAGCCTCATTCTATTTGAAGCCTTTACAGCCTTTATACCCTAAATGGTATGACCCGAGTGCTGAATGCGAATATCATGCAGGAGTAGCGGGCCATTCAATATAAAATTGTACTACCTTTAAAAAGGTAGTGGAAAGGCTCATCAAGGCAGGGGTCGTGGAAGTTGACGATACACCTGGTTCAGGGAACCCGCTACCCAATCATGGAGATAGGGTGATAAACGCGATCGGGGAGGAGGTCATGAAAAGAACCAGAGAGGACATTTCGGAGGTGAAAACCCCGTTGAAGACTGTCTGGAGAGAAATGACAAAAAGGGGGCTGATAAAGTTAAATCTTAAGGGAGGAGGTAAAGAACATGGGAATTACTGTGCATTCCACGAAGCTGAAGGACATGAGCTCCAGGACTGCGCTGAGTTTAGACTATTTGTGCAAAGCCTCATGAACAATAAAGAACTAGAGTTTTACGAATAAGGCTCAGAGGGAGGAAGCATATTTGCAACAGAAGGAGAGCCAACTCATCAAAAAGTTAATTTTCCAAAAATCATTATCTCTAGGCCTAAGATTATAATCAGGAAACCAGTGCCCTTTCCCTACAAAGATAACAAAAATGTACCATAGAGCTATAATTGTAACGTGACAACACCCAGAGTAGAAGGCTCAGCCAACACTGTCAATGAAAGCCAAAGTGAAGGGTTCCACACACGAAGTGTAAGGCGTTATGACCCAGCAAGCGTCAGAATAAAACCAGCAAGATTGAAGGCTACGGCAGTCGAACCAGAGAAAAAACCTAGCGCCCTTATCAATGTACCTGTAAAGGAAGAAGAAGCGAAAGAATTTTTAAAATTCTTAAAGCACAGTGAATATAGCGTAGTGGAGCAACTGCGTAAGCAACCAGCCCGTATTTCTGTGCTAGCTTTACTATTGAGTTCAGAAGTACATCGTGAGGCATTGATGAAAGTGCTGAACGAGACTTACGTTACTAAAGATATATCTATCAATAAACTTGACCGATTAGTTAGTAACTTAAGTGCTGATAACTTCATTTCCTTCAGTGATGATGAAATTCCATCTGGGGGTATAGGATCAACCAAGGTCTTGCATATAACTACTCGTTGTAAGGGATCTATCCTACCGAGCGTGTTAATTGACAATGGGTCAGCCTTGAATGTCTTACCATTGTCAACTTTGAAAAGGTTGCCATTGTCTCACATGAAGTCATGCCAGAACATAGTGAGAGCGTTTGATGGCACCAAGAGGAGAGTGATGGGAAAGATAGACATACCATTACAAATCGGGTCGAATACATATGAAGTAGATTTCTTAGTGATGGATATCAAGCCCTCGTACAATTGCTTACTGGGTAGGCCTTGGATTCATTCGGCAGGGGCAGTACTTTCATCCCTCCATCAAAAACTGAAGCTGATGGCAGATGGTCGACTGGTCACTATAAACGCGGAAGAAGACATCATAGCAACTGTTACCAATGATGCACCATATGTAGAGGCAAATGAGTAGGCCATTGAATGCTCATTCCGGTCTTTAGAGTTCGTCAACGCGACATTCATTCGTGAGGGGAATGAGATTCTAGTACCCAAGATATCTAGGACCACGAAGATGGGCCTACAAATGATGGTCAGTAAGGGGGCCTTACAAGGAAGAGGACTAGGCAGATATCTCCAAGGTGAAGTTCAAGTGCCGTTATTGAAAGAGAAGAGAGACCGTTTTGGCCTGGGTTTTAAGCCTAATGCTAGAGAAAGGAAAATGGAAATAGAAAAGAAGCAAGAGAGAAGAAGGGCCCGATTAAACGGAGAAGAAGTCCAGTTGGAACCAATGACGTTCCTTCACATATCCCAAACTTTCGTATCTGGAGGGATAATTCACCCTGAGAGAGGGTTATTGAATGAAGATCCTCACATCAATGCCATACATGAGGAAGAAACCGAACAAAGAAACTTGGCGGGCATTCGCCCTTATGAATTGGGGAGCATTTTGAACAATTGGACTGCTGAGGAACTGCCTGTAGTTTTTAGAAATTACACAGAGTAATGTTCAGAACGCACTTATTGTTTCAAACCTAAGAACAATGGGATTTCTTTTGTGAAAAAGGCTCATGTTCAAAAATCTTTATTGGAATAAAATGCATCTTGATCCATATTTTGTGTTTTTCTCTATCGAAATGTTTTTTCTTTTTCTCATTCATGGCATGAATAATTATCTTCAAATTCATTTATTATTCATACACTTTTTGGCACCCACCACAGGTCCCTAGAGATCAACGATTGTAAGCAACGATACTACAGACCCAGATGTCCATTTAGAGCAGAACATGTGTTTAGAAGAATCTCAAGATTTTGAAGGTGATAGAGATGGTGACTTGTCCCCAGATCTATTGAGAATGGTACAGCAGGAAGAGAAACAAATCTTACCCCATGAAGAGGAAGTGGAGAACCTAACCTTAAAAGAAGGAAAGGTGGTGAGAATAGGAACACGCATAACTGAGGAAACCAAACAAAACCTGGTGGAATTACTACGAGAATTCAAAGATATCTTTGCATGGTCATATCGAGACATGCCTGGTCTAAGTACTGATATTGTAGTACATCGTCTCCCCATAAGAGGAGAATGCAAGCCAGTACGGCAAAAGCTACGAAGAATGAGGCCTGACGTAGTGTTGAAAATAAAAGAAGAAGTAAAGAAACAGTTTGATGCTGGTTTTCTACAGGTGGTCAAATACTCAGAATGGGTAGCCAGTATTGTCTCAGTCCCAAAGAAAGATAGAAAGGTTCGGATGTGTGTGGACTATAGAGACCTAAATAAAGCCAGCTCAAAAGACAATTTCTCTTTGTCTCATATTGACACGCTGGTGGATAATACGGTGGGGCACTCGTTGTTTTCTTTCATGGATGGATTTTCAGGATATAATCATATCAAGATGCACCTTGAAGATATAGAGAAAACAACCTTCATAATGTTGTGTGGTACCTTTTGATATAAAGTAATGCCATTCGGATTGAAAAATGCAGGGGCAACATACCAGAGGGCCATGGTAACTTCGTTCCATGACATGATGCACAAAGAGATTAAGGTGTATGTTGACGATATGATCGCCAAATCTCGAATAGAAAAAGAACACATTGAAGTTTTGAAGAAATTGTTTCTAAAGTTGAGGAAGTTTCAACTGAAGCTCAACCCGGCCAAGTGTACCTTCGGAGTTCGGTTAGGGAAGCTACTGGGTTTCGTGGTCAGCGAGAAAGGAATAGAAGTTGACTCGAATAAAGTTAAAGCTATACAAGATTTGCCTCCACCACACACTCAAAAGGAAGTTTGAGGTTTTCTTGGAAGATTAAATCACATTGCTCGGTTCATTTCACAATTAACAGAGAAATGTGATCCCATATTTCGTCTTCTCAAGAAACACAACCAAGGTGTATGGGACGAAGAATGCCAGAGAGCTTTTGACAAAGTCAAACAATATCTGTCAACTGCCCCAATACTATCTCCACCTAATCCAGATAGACCATTGATACTGTATCTATCAGTATTTAATAGCTCCATGGGATGTGTGCTTGGTCAACACAATGAGTCAGGAAGAAAAGAAAAGGCGATATACTACCTCAGTAAAAAATTCATGGAATGTGAAATGAGATATTCGTCGATTGAATATTTGTGTTGTGCTTTGATATGGACAACCCGAAGGCTAAGACAATATATGTTATACCATACAACCTGGTTGATTTCGAAGCTTGATCCATTAAAGTATATGATGGAGTCAACTGCTTTGAAAGGGAGCATGGCAATGTGGCAAATTTTGCTGTCTGAATTTGACATAGTCTACGTGAATCGAAAGGCTATAAAAGGGAGTGCAATAGTAGAATTTCTGGCCAGCAGAGCTTCAGAAGATTACAAGCCTTTGAGCTTTGATTTCCCCAATTTTGATGTATGTGGCAAGCACTGAAAAAAATCCGTGAAAGCTAAATTTTGATGGAGCATCAAATGCTGTGGGGAATAGAATTGGGGCAATCTTGGTATCCCCTAGTGGTGATCATTATCCGCTCACATGCAGATTGGATTTCGATTGCATGAATAACATGGCAGAATATGAAGCTTGTATAATGGGAATTCGAGTAGCCGTAGACCGGAAGATCAGGGTGCTAGAAGTATATGGAGATTCTGCACTAGTGATTTATCAACTTAAAGGTGAATGGGAGACCCGAGATCCTAAACTAATCAAGTATCGAAGGATAGTTTTGGGATTGATTGAGGAGTTTGACGACATCACTTTTAATTATCTCCCGCATGATGAAAACCAGATGGCAGACGCCTTGGCAACTCTGGCTTCTATGATCAAAGTGAACAGACCCGAAGATATGAGACCCATTCAGATGAGTATTCTTGAAGTTCCAGCCTATTGCTATAATGTGGAAGAGGAGGAAAGAGATGATCACCCCTTGTATCATGACGTATTGAGGTATATAAAAAACTGTGAGTACCCAGAGCATGCAACTGAAAATGAGAAAAGGACACTCAGAAGATTGGCCTCTGACTATGTTTTGGACGGGGATATTTTGTATAAAAAGAGAAAAGATCAAGTATTACTGAGATGCGTCGATGCTGTAGAGGCTAGAAAAATCCTAGAAGAAGTTCATGAGGGCATTTGTGGAACACATGCTAATGGATTCACAATGGCCAGGCAAATAATAATATTTGGATATTATTGGTCCACCATGGAAGGAGATTGTATCAGCTATACCAAGAGATGTCATAAATGCCAGATTTATGGAGATAAAATTCATGTGCCTCTGTCACCTTTACACGTGATGACTTCCCCATGGCCCTTTTCCATGTGGGGCATGGATGTTATTGGACCGATCTCACCGAAAGCATCAAACAGACACCGATTCATCTTTGTGGTCATTGACTACTTCACGAAATGGGTAGAGGCTGCTTCATATGCTAGCGTCACTAAATCAGCAGTAAGTCAGTTTTTAAAGAAGGAGATCATTTGCCGATATGGAATGCCCGAGAGGATCATATCAGACAATGTATTAAATTTGAACAATAGCACAATAGTAGATGTTTGCGGTCAATTCAACATCAAACACCACAACTCGTCACCATACCGTCCGAAAATGAATGGGGCAGTGGAAGCGGCCAATAAAAACATCAAGAAGATAGTGGGAAGATGACCGAGACTTATAGGGATTAGCATGAGAAATTACCATTTGCACTCTATGCTTATCGAACGTCTGTCAGAACCTCCACAGCGGCAACACATTTCTCGTTAGTCTATGGGATGGAGGCAGTCCTACCTATTGAAGTGGAAATACCTTCTCTTCGAGTTTTGTCGGAAATAAAGCTGGATGAAGCTGAATGGATCCAGGCTCGACACAATCAATTAAACTTAATTGAAGAAAAGAGGCTAAGGGCTATTCGTCACGGTCAGATGTACCAAAAACGAATGATGCGAGCCTATGATAAAAAGGTTCGCCCTAGAGAGTTTAAGGAGGGAGATCTTGTACTGAAAAAGATCCTTCCCATACAAAAGGATTTTAGAGGAAAATGGATGCCGAATTGGGAAGGGCCTTATGTGGTGAAAAAGGCTTTCTTTGGAGGTGCACTGATTCTAACTGAAATGGATGGGAAAATCTTATCCAATCCCGTGAACTCAAATTCAGTCAAGAAATACTTCGTTTGAAGAGGCCAAAGGCGAAAACCCGCAAAGGGCGCTCTGAGACTAAAAAAAAAAGAAGAAGAAAAAAAAAGGGGTCAAAACAAACTCACAAAGGGCGCCTCGGATTCAAATGATCTCGCTACACCCTAATAGACGAGGAACGAAGTCAGGGCACCAACAAAGTACTTTGAATCTTCTAAACACATGTTAAACCCAAAATAGTCTTCATAAATTTTGTATGTAGAAGCCTAATCAATGATATCTAGGGCATCAGACCTTTGTTAGCTTTTTCTCTTCTCAAAGAGACATGTACTCTGATAGCTTTTCTTGTATTTCTGATAATTCATTCGACTCTTTTTTGAAATCAATTTATTCCTACATGTTGCATTGAAATAATAATTGATGAACTAATAATTTCACAAAAGAGGTTCTGCATATTACTTTGGGAATTTCTAGATAAAATAGGAGATTGAAACAAGACAATTGTTTAAAATTTCCGCGTGTATAGATTGGAGATACATGAGAAAGAAGAGCCTTAATAGAGACTATTTCTCTGAATTCTCTGTCCAGTCCAACGGTGGTGATGGAAATAAAATATATCATCGGGTCATGGTATGATAGGCCAATTTTTGACAGGAAAAGATTCGAAAAACCCGAAGTTGTAGTGGAATGAATCGAAGTTGAAACAAGTCCTATGTCCTTTAGGTCACAATAAGGATAGGCAGAAAAGTATAATTCCCGGGGGATGGTTTGGAGCTGATATACCACTTATGTCCCTAGGACTCATGAGCCCTAAAATTGTCACAGGGGCAGAATGTTTAAGCAAGGAAATGATACTTCAAGACGAGCAA
Source organism: Gossypium australe (assembly GCA_005393395.2). Taxonomy (NCBI): domain Eukaryota; kingdom Viridiplantae; phylum Streptophyta; class Magnoliopsida; order Malvales; family Malvaceae; genus Gossypium; species Gossypium australe. The sequence goes on from CM016615.1 coordinate 99,121,784, forward strand.
AGACGGGACCTTGAAGGATGAAATGAGTGATAACGCCTTAAATAGGAACCATACTCATAACATTTTGCATCATAGCATGTTTAAATAGGAGCATTTGACTCATTTTGATCATGGCATCCTAATCGTTTGGCAAAAGCATGTACCCATTCTACAGGACAGGTTCCTCACAAAATGGTGTAGCAAGTTCAGATTTTGTTCCCTAGAAGATAGTGGAGCAGACTGACGATTGAAGTCTTCTTGAAGATAGTAAGGAAGCAAATTGACAGATTGTAGATAGCAAGTCTGGCATTCCTGATGTTGCAGGGGCAGACTGAAGATAGCAAGTCTGGCATTCTTGATGTTGTAGGAGCAGATTGAAGATAGCAAGTCTGGCATTCCTGATGTTGCAGGAGCAGATTGAAGATAGCAAGTCTGGCATTCCTGATGTTGCGGGAGCAGATTGTAGATAGCAAGTCTGGCAGTCCTGATGTTATAGGAACAGATTGAAGATAGCAAGTCTGGCATTCCTGATGTTGCAGGAGCAGACTGAAGATAGCAAGTCTGGCATTCCTGATGTTGCAGGAGCAGATTGAAGATAGCAAGTCTGGCATTCCTGATGTTGCAGGAGCAGATTGAAGATAGCAAGTCTGGCATTCCTGATGTGGCAGGAGCAGATTGAAGATAGCAAGTCTGGCATTCCTGATGTTGCAGGAGCAGATTGAAGATAGCAAGTCTGGCATTCCTGATGTTGCGGGAGCAGATTGAAGATAGCAAGTTTGGCAGTCCTGATGTTTCGGGAGCAAATTAAAGTCAATAATCATCTTTCGAGGTTGCAGCAAAGTGGGTCAAAGCGACAAATAAACAGTGGATTGGGATGAGGCTATATGAAGAATAAGAGCATTGAAGAATTAAGGCTTGGACAAGACCGGGCAAAATTGGTTCTTCTATTGTCTTTGCTCTATTTTCGTTTCACGACAATGAGCAAAGAGGGGCAGCTGTAATAGCCAATTTTTGCTCGGCCCATTTTACAACCTGAATTACCCAAAACTCGAAACCCAAGTCAGATGACCCAATAAGCCCAACAATGCAGCCCAAATCAAAAAAATAAAAAAACAAGCAAAAAAAAAAACCCTAGCTTTTCTCTTAACCCAAGTGCCGCCGCCCACTCCGCAAGTGCGCCTGCAAACAAATAGCAGAAACGACAGCAAATAGAGGGAATAAACAAAGATTATGTTTTTATTTTTTATTTTTCTTATAGGCTATAAAAGCCGAATGGTTTTCTTTGTAAGGGGACTTTTTTTTAACTTTTTTTTCGATCAAGAGAATACAAAAGAATTTTCAATCAAAAAATAGTTGCGAACATCTAAAAGAAAACAGGGACTAACACGAGCATACAACAGGTAATCGAAGGAAAAGAGCAGAGTGTTAAGGTTGATATTATATATATATATATATATTTTCTCTTTTATCCTTTTTTTATTTATTTTCTTCTAAAAAAGGTTTATATATTTATATAATATCAAAAATATAAAAAAGGGGAGAAAAGCCTACCTTCACGCGATGGCCGGCGACGGTGGCATGAGGCATTTTGGCGGCGGCGCAGGCTAGGTTTGAAACCCTAGCAGAGAAAAGGGAATTCCCCTTTTTTGTTTTTTTTTTTAAAAACCGCAGCAGTAATGAAAAAGAAAGTAGGAAAATTTGTATTTATAAAGGGTCCAAACGGCGTCGTTTAGGGCCTATGTCAATGGCCCCCAAAACGGCGCCGTATATGGTGACCCATGCGCGACCCGACCCGCTGGCAGAAGATCCGCGCGTTCTTTGGACGATGGGATATTTGCGCACTCGGTCCTCCCGCTCTTTTGGTGCTTTGCAATTTGGCCCTTACTGCTTTTACTTCATTTTTTTAAATCCTGCCGCACAATTTCACAACTATTCCAATTTGGTCCTGCACAAAACGCAGCGCATAGGAGCTAGGGATAATTTCTCAAACGGTCCCCCGTCTCTTCGCGCGTTTCATTTTGGGCCCCTAATCCGTTTTTTTCTTTTAATTTAGATCTGTAGTTTTATTTCTTTCTCAATTTAGTTCTCTTTTATTATTTTCATCCTTTCATTATTAATTTAACTAACTTTATTATTATTACTATTACTATTACTATTACTATTATTATTATTATGGATATTATTAATATTATTATATTTATTATTCTCATTATTATTGTCTCTATTATTACTAGTACAGTGTTGTTTTAAATTTCTTTATTGTTATTTTAATATTATCGTTTTAATTTTGTTTTTGTTGTTGCATTTTTCATTATGTGTTGTCTCGTTTTAGTCATTTCATGTAGATCGACAGTTTTGAATCGCAACTTAACATTTTATTTTGTTTTATTTTATTTTTTTTAAATTCATAAAAAAAGGGGTTTCACAAAGGTAATGTTCGTGCGTTTGGAAATTCAAAGAAATTGTGCCCAATCGTGCTGGATATGATTTTCTTGTTTGACCAAATAAACGGATATCCTTTCAAATTTTTGTTCATATTTTTAAATAAGGTAATATTTGTGTGTTTGGAAATTTGAAGAGATCGTGCCCAATCGTGCCGGGTGTGGTTTTTTCGTTTGACCAAACGAACGAATATCCTTTCAAAATTTCAATACATATGCTTGGAGAATTTTGGGGATGATCTTGAACTCGAGGACTCAGATTGTCGTATCTAATCGTGCTGAATGTGAGACTCTATTCTTTCGAAATAAGGGAAACTCAATATTCAATCAAGTTGTTTAAAATAAAAAAAAAAAGAATAAAATTTCAAAATCATTTCAAAAATTTCGACATTAGGACATTGATTAATCAATTAGGTACCAAGTTTGGGCGTTGCGAGGGTGCTAATCCTTCCTCGCACGTAACCGACTCCCGAATCCATTTTCTGATTTTCGTAGATCAAAATCATTGTTTTGATAAATCAATCTGATTATTAAAATAATCACTTTTCGAGGTGACCCGATCACACCTCAGCAAAAAAAGATTGGTGGCGACTCCCTGTTTTTTATTCATCTTCAAAACCCAAGTCAATTCCCGCGCCTTTCAAAAATAATGATTTCGACACTAACAATTGGTATCATAAGCCAATCTATGTTTTATCTAAAAGTATAAATTTTTAAAATAAGAAAAATCTAAAAAATACAATTGATTAGAACTAAAATTTTAAAAAATAAAAAATGCAATATCTAAAAATACCAAATTATAATAAAATAACTATATTCACGACTTAGAATTTTAGCATTACAAAATTTACTTGTTTTTGGCAAATGGGCGTGGGCAAAGTGCATTGTTACTATTTTGACACGTGGGATTCCCATATCCATACTTGCTAAGATCGATCACCTCCCCCTCCTTTATTTTTCCTCCTCTCAAAAAGACGAAAAATCACAAACCAAAAAATAAAATAAAATAAAAACCATTAAAATCATCAATGAAGATAAGACGCTTGTGGGGAGCTCATGCTACAAAATTTTCCCATTCATCATCTCAAATCCCGATCCAACGGTCCAGATTTAACAGCAGGCACCATCCCCACAGATATATATATATATATTTCCACAGTAATTAAACATCCTAAGCTTCTACAACCTTCATCACCATTTCAAAAGAAAAGGGTAAACATCTAAGCTAAGTAACAATGGCGTCACTGCTAATTCCCTTTTCTCCTTCCACAACAAGGGTTTTCGCAGCAAAAAGTTCAGCTGCAGGCGGAACCAAACAGGAAAAAGGGTTTCTTGATTGGATCCTCGGGAACTTGCAGAAAGAAGATCAGTTTTACGAAACCGATCCTCTCCTCAAGAAAGTTGAAGACAAAAATGGAAGTGCTCGAACTTCCAATGGCCGCAGAGACTCGGTTACAGTCCCTCAGAAGAAGAAGGGCAGTGTTTTTGGTGGACTTTTCGCCAAGAAATGAAATTATATTTGCAACTTATAAATCGTCTAAAGGGGGAAACTGGACTCATTGTCTATGGTATCCCCTGTTTCATATATCTTGTTTCTTCAACACTAAGCTCTTATTCTTTTATATTCGTCTCTCTATATAAACTATTAAAATTATTAAAAATACGAAATTGTATTTTAATTTTTACAAAATTTAATAATTTAATTGTGATTCGCCTAAACAAATTTTCTGATCTCATTCCTATTCACAAGTTAATTCGTTATCTAACTCATTTAAAAAGTGAGATTAAAACAGGTTAATATTTTTGTTGAAATTCTAACTACAACCGTTTAAGTTTTACTAAGATTTTAAAAATTAAAAAATAAAATATCTAAAAATTGAATTATTAATTTTTTTTGAAAGGTTAAAAGTAAAAATTTCTCATTAATTAAAGAATTTAAAAAACTTAAATTATAACTAAGAGGCCAATGCCCTATGTCCCTTTTTGCTTTACCTCTTGTTAGAATATAGGTCTACATACGCTGTCTACAAAGTTAACAAATTATGGATTTGAAAATTATAGTCAAATCATTGAATGAGTTTTAGTTTGGTTGGTGTTAGAATAATAATTAAGGTTGATAGTCAGCAGTTAAGGTTGTTAGCTAGTCGTTAATTAGTTAACTAGTAGTTATAGCCTGCACGTGTACACTATATATATGTATGAACAGCAATCTCTTGTAAGCAGTGAAATTCAGTATAATGAATTCTTAGCATGATATCAGAAGTACACCTAAGTTGACTACAGCAGATGATAGCCTTTCGTTTCTTGATGCTCATTTATACCGAAGCACAGTAGGTATGCTTCAGTACCTATGCATAACACGGTCAGATTTGTCATTCTGTGTCAACAAACTAAGTCTTATGAATCTTCCGAGTGAAAATCATTGGAAAGCTGTGAAATGAGTGCTCAAATACCTTAGTGGGACTGTTGACCATGGTCTGTACTTCTCCAAAGGATAAGCTGAAATAGTGTGCTACTCTGATGCTGACTGGGCCTCGTTTGTTGAAGACCGACGTTCTACTACAGGTTATGTGGTGTATCTGGGACCCAACTCTGTTGCATGGAGTTCCAAAAAGCAAGCTGTAGTGTCCAGATCATCCTTTGAAGCAGAGTATCGCAATCTAGCCAACTGTGTATCCTGCGTGTCTCATGGCTCATTCCAGTCTGTCTGTTGAGCAGTCTGCTACACCGATGACATCCAATTTTTCCGATGGAGTTGACAGTTGTTTCTTCTCTACCAAGGAGATCAGTGTACTTCTTGATGATAACAACTACCTGCTGTGGCGCCAACAGGTTCTTTTAGCGATTAAAACATATAAACTTCAGCATTTCATTGATCATGGTACTGTTCCTCCTTCTCAGATAATTCTTGATGATACTGGGGTGTCACAACCAAATCCTGAGTACGATCGATTTGAGCAGCAAGACAGTGCACTTGCTTCTTGGTTGTTGTTATCAGTAAGTCCTACTGTTCTTCTCCATCTCATTGGCTAAATACGAGTGCTCAGATTTGGAATGCGCTTGTTAGTGTGTATGGCAGCAAAACCACCTCCTAGTTGATGTTTTATAGACGAGCGTTACATTCACAGCGCAAAGCTGATCTCTCCATGTGAGATTTCTTGATGAAAGTCAAGGGTTACTGTGATCATCTTGCTGGCTGCGGAGAGGTCATTAGTGAGCAAGAACATGTGACTGCTATCCTCAATAGTTTGTTCGCTGAATATGACTCTGTAGTTACAATAATTACTGCGAGGTCAGGTTCCTTATAGTGTCGAAGGTGTAACCACGATGCTTCTTGATGCTGAAGCACGCCAGCAACTCACAACACTGGAAACTCTTAGCTCAGAAAATATGGTTTCTCATTCCCTTGAAGTGACTGACAGCAACAGTGTGTCTGTGCCAACTTATCGACCCACCTCAAACACTCGTAGCCGCGGGTGTAGTCGTTTTTCGGGCTCTCGTTTTCAGTGTCAGTTGTGCTAGAAATTCGGTCACTTGGTTGATCAATGCTATTAAATCCGGCCACTTGGTTGATCAATGCTATTATCGATTTGACACCTCCTACAAGAGCACAAACTACATGCCTCCTCTCTCTCCTCAAGCAAATGCCTGCATGTTTGGCAGTGGGATTCCTATCCCATCCTAAGCACCGCCTCCTATGGCTGTTGCACCTCATAACTCACACCAAGGATGGTTTTCTCCACTAGTCAATGTTCCTACCTGGACTAATCCTTTTGCTGTTGGTCTAGTGTAACATGTCAATCCACCTACATCAGTACCATCACACCCTGAGGCTTTTCTTTCTACACCTGAAATAGTGGCTAATAATGCCTGGTGCCCTAACTCAAGTGTAACTCATTATCTCACAAACTCTCCTACTGCTCTAGGTGAAAGTGGCTCCTATACTGGCCTAGGTAAAGTATATTTTGGCAATGGTATGGCACTCGCTGTCCGGTCTACTGGTTAGTCTTCTTTTCGTACTCAATCACGAGCATTATTCATAAGATCCTTATTGTTTGTGCCTGGAACAACCAAGAACCTTTTGCAATTTCAAAGTTTGCAAAAGACAATAAGGTGATGTTTGAGTTTTTTCTTACACAGTGTCATGTTCGAGATTTTCAAACCAGGGAGGTTCTACTTCGGGGTTCTGTCCATGATGGCTTGTATAAACTTTCTTTACCTGGCTCATCCAAGACTGATGTCCCTTCTGCATCAGCTCAATGTTTTGCTACTATTGCTACTGTGCCTCTGAGTCTATGGCACTCTAGATTAGGACACCCTTGTAATGCTGCACTTAAAAAAGCACTGCATCATTGTAATATACCTTTTACTTCAAATAAATATTCTCTCAGCTGTGTTGCTTGTCACTTAGGGAAAGAACACAAGTTGCCATTTCCTAAGACATTGACTGAGTATTTTAAGCCACTTCAGTTGGTAGTTGTAGATGTCTGGGGTCCAGCTCCAGTTTCTTCCAACGACTTCCGTTATTATATTACGTTCACTGATGCATGCTCCAGATACACTTGGATCTAATTTTTGCATACAAAATCAGAGGTGATTACTGTCTTTCTAATGTTTCATAAGCAGGCTGAAAGAACTATTGAATGTCAGCTTCTTGCCTTGCAAACCGATGGAGGTGGTGAATTTTAGGTATTGAAAGGGTATTTAGCTCAGCATGACATTCAACAGCGTGTTACTTGTCCGTATAGCTCTGAGAAAAATAGTTTAGTTAAGCGAAAGCATAGACGGATTGTAGAGGCGGGTCTCTCCCTATTAGCACATGTCTCTACGCCCCTGTCCTACTGGAATGATGCTTTCAGCAGTTCAGTATACTTGATAAACAGGTTACCTTCTTTTCGTTTAGGCAATATAACACCTTATGAAAAGCTATTTGTAGGTCAAACCAAATTATTCTTTTCTCCAAGTCTTTGGCTATCTTTGTTTTCCAAGTCTAAGGTCATTCAACACACATAAGCTTCAATTTCGCTCAACACAGTACGTTTTCCTAGGTTATTCACCCTTACATCATGGATATCGGTGTCAAGATAAAAATGGTAAAACGTATATTTCTCGTCATGTAACTTTCAATGAGTCAATATTTCCTTTTCAAAACATCTATTCTAAGGTTGGTTTTCCTATAATATCACCACAATCTAGTGCCAAACTCCTTGCCCTAGCTCCTACCCACCTACCTACTCCTATCTCACCTCCTAATGACATACCCGGTTCTTCAATCAGTTCCTCATATGGTAACCCCCTTGTCAACTCCCTCAGTGCTGGTTAGTCTCTGTGTCGGTCAGCTTCCCCTAATATATCTACCAACAATCCATCAAGTTCGTCATCAAGTATACCTATCAACAGTCCATCACATCCATCACATCACCTCTCAGCTCCAATCAACTCTCATGCTATGATCACACGTAGTAAAGCTGGTATTTTCAAACCTAAGACATACCTAATCAAAGCAGCCAGTTTGTTGAATGATACTTCTGCTAATATTCAAGAAGCCATGAAGAATGCAAGTTGGACAACAGCCATGACAGTGAGCTTTTAGCTTTGTTTCAAAATAACATATGGACTCTTTACCCTCTATCTACTAATCAATAAACTGTTGGCTGTAAATGGCTATTCAAAGTCAAATGGAAGGTTGATGGGACAATAGAACGTTATAAAGTTCGGTTGGTCACAAAAGGATCCTCTCAACATGCTGACCTTAACTTTCGAGATACCTTCAGCCCAGTGGTTCGAGCAGCAACCACTCGAATTGTGCTTGCTACTGCTGTTATGAAGGGCTGGTCCTTGAGGCAAATTGATGTCAACAACGCATTTCTCAATGGCAATCTGACAAAAGAAATCTACATGGATCAACCTCCTAGGTTTGAGGTGTCAGGTACAAATGGTCAGAAGCTGGTGTGTAGGCTGAATAAAGCACTATATGGCCTGCACCAAGCCCCTCGAACATGGTTTCACACTCTCAAGCAGTTTTTGGTAACTCAGCTTGGTTTTCACGCATCGAAGACTGATAACTCATTGTTCATCCAAATATCGTCTGAAAACATCTTACTACTTATGGTCTATGTTGATGATATTGTTATAATAGGCAGCTCAAATGCATCTATTGATAATATGGTCACTCAGCTCAACAACAGATTTGCACTAAAAGGCACCGGAAAACTGAGTTTCTTTCTAAGTATTGAAGTTCAACAAATGGCACAAGGGTTGCTCCTTAGTTAGAAGAAATATGTTTCAGAAATACTCAACAAAACTGGAATGTTGGGTGCAGCAGCTACGCCAACCCCCATGGTGAGTACACCTAAGTTGACTACAGCAGATGATAGCACTCATTTTCCTTATGCTCATTTATACCGAAGCACAGTAGGTATGCTTCAGTACCTATGCATAACACGGCCGAATTTATCATTCTGTGTCAACAAACTAAGTCAATATATGAATCTTCCGAGTGAAAATCATTGGAAAGCTGTGAAACAAGTGCTCAGATACCTTAGTGGGACTGTTGATCATAGTCTGTACTTCTCCAAAGGACAAGTTGAAGTAGTGTGCTACTCTAATGCTGACTGGGCCTCGTCTGTTGAAGACCGACGTTCTACTACAGGTTATGTGGTCTATTTGGGGCCCAGCCCTGTTGCATGGAGTTCCAAAAAGCAAACTGTAGTGTCCAGATCATCCTCTAAAGCAGAGTATTGCAGTCTAGCCAACTGTGTATCTGAGCTGCTATGGGTTAAACAACTAATCAATAAAATCGGTCTGACATTTTCCCAGTCTCCTACGGTCTAGTGCGACAACACCTCTATAGCATCCGTAGCTGCAAATCCTACTCATCATGATAGAATGAAACATGTCGAGATTGATCACCATTTTGTTCGAGAAAAGGTTCTTGATGGTACCTTACAGGTTAACTATGTTCCCTTGACAAAGCAAGTCGCAGATGTTCTTACCAAGCCAATTCCACCAAAACAATTTGTCTCATTTCGACAAGCTCTTAAAGTTCTCTCAAAAATTGAAGAAACCGAGAGAATGTTAGAATAACAGTTAAGGTTGATAGTCAGCAGTTAAGGTTGTTAGCTAGTAGTTAATTAGTTAACTAGCAGTTATAGCCTGCATGCGTGCACTCTATATATGTATGAACAATAATCTCTTGTAAGCAATGAAATTCAGTATAATGAATTCTTAACAGTTGGTATAAGCATTGTTGTTAATGAAGAAAGATATGAATTTAAGTACGTTGAAACGTATTATCCTCTCATTTATGAGTTAGGGAAGAGCTATAGATAGTTCTAAGTATTGTGTAAAAATAAATAAATATGATTAGAACCTATAATAAAATTATTCAAAAAAAATTATGACCTAATTCTCCTCTAAAAAATAAATTATAAAGTTACTATTTTCTAGTAAAATTTATCATCATTATACTCGTACAATCATATCAACTTCATAAGCAAATCATTATAAACCATATTTAAAAAAACCAATGACAAACTAAATTTTTAAATGAAAATAATTTTTAAATACAAAATTCAAACTAAAGATGGGACATATTTTAGCCAAAGCGCATAAACAAGATTAGGGGGCAAACCTCCCATAAATACCAAAAAAAAAAAATTACCGGAATATACCACTTTCAAAAAAATTTACCGGAATGTACCAGTTTCCCCAAAAACGCGTCCACGTCAGCGCGTTTTTTGGGGAAAAATGGCTAAAGCGCGGCCCAGAGGGCGCGCTTTTGGCCACCTCAGCAAAAACGCGTCCATGTAGGAGCGCTTTTGCTGAGGTGGCCAAAAGCGCGCCCTCTGGGCCGCGCTTTAGCCCCAACGACCGTTGGCCCCCCCAACGGTAAAAAAAAGCATAAACCCCCCCAGCCCTTTATTTTTTTTCACATTTCAATCCTTTCTCAATCCTTTCTCAATTTTCTCTCAATTTTCTCTCAAAGTCCTTGAAATTTACGCTCAAATTTCAAAATAGTCCTTTAGTATTTACGAAAAAGCCCATTATAATTTTTTTAATATATCTATTTTTTGGAAAATTTTAAAATTTTCTATCGGATTACAATGGCCGGGGAATTACTTCGCCTAGGCGAGAAGCACATTGCCGTCGAGCAAATGAAAATGGTAAGTTTTAATGTTAATTTTGCAATATTATTAAAATTTTTTTAATTATGCAATGTGAATTAATTTTGAATTTTATAATTTTTGAAACAGTCTGTAGATCGGGTGTTGGAATGTTATATTCGCAACATGCCTGGTCCCCCATCGCCGTTGATCGAGAATTACCTGCGGAAAGCGGGTTTTTGGCACATGGCCACGGTAGGCCGGGGGTTCAAGTTGGAGCCGCCTTTGATCAGCGCGTTGATAGAGAGGTGGAGACCCGAGACGCACACTTTTCATCTGCCATGCGGAGAGTGTACCATCACCCTAGAAGATGTGCAGTTGCAGTTGGGATTACCGGTGGACGGGTCGGTAGTCACCGGGTCGGCAACAACTATCGATTGGATGGCCGTATGCTACGAGCTTCTGGGTGCCATTCTGGATAGAATTCAAGGAGCTCGGATCGATATGGCCTGGTTACGAGACGCATTCCTGCAGCTGAACGAGGGTTCGACCGAAGAAGAAAGAATACGATATGCTCGGGCATACATTCTTCAGATAATTGGAGGCTATCTGATGTCGGACCTCTCTAGAAACCTCGTCCACCTGAGATGGCTCCTGAAACTTGTTGATTTCAGAGCAGCCGGTGAATTGAGTTGGGGGTCTGTCGTGCTATCGAGGTTGTACCGTGAGATGTGCGGGGCGACGCGGCTGAGTAAAGCAAAAATCGGAGGTTGCCTATCACTACTGCAGTCATGGGCATGGTTTCGATTTCCATTTTTACGCCCTCGAGTCGACCACCCATATTCATTCCCACTGGTAACGAGGTAAATTTAATATTATATTTTACAATTATTTCGTAGATTTATAGTATAATTGCATGCTAAAAGTTTATTTAATTAGGTGGTCCCATCCGGCGAGTCATGTTGGAATACCTAACTCGCTTGAGGATATACGACTCCTATTGGAAAAACGGTCGGAATCACAAGTAAGTTTCAAATTTCGTTATTATAATTTAGTATTTCGTATGTAGTGTCTAGTATTATGTATATAACTAATATTTTGGTAATGTTAATATAGTTTCAATGGACACCGTACGAGGATCCCAAAATTCGGGCTGTAATTCCGGAGGAGTTCTTCCAAAATCCGAACAGTTGGCACGTTAAGGTCCCCATAATCACCTACGCGACCGTGGAGATGCACCAGTCAGATCGGGTGCTGCGGCAATTTGGATTCCGGCAACCGATTCCCGTGCCACCTGAGGTGCTCGATGATGAGCACAAAGTGGACTTACGGCAGCCGCACACGGATTGGCCAAGATTTTGGTCAGGTCATATCGAGACGTGGGAGAACCGGTATGACTTTTTACCTAACCGAGAACCGATCATCGTTCCTGAGTTAGCGTGCGTACCGGAGTACATGCCATGGTTTAAAATCCATGGCAAGCCGTATCTGTTGTCGGATGAAGAGAGGCGACGGCAAATTCACGAGCGAAGGGAACGTCGGGTGTAACAGCCCAATTTTAATAGTGTCGGAACAGTGATTCGAGATCACTAAATCTGACGAAAAGTTAGAAAATTTTATTAATCGATAATTATAAGTTAAGTGTGATTTTAGAAATATTTTAAAATTAGTGAATTTTGTGAACTAAAAGAATTAATTAGAAAAATTGGGCCAAAAACGAGGTATTGAGACCTCGAATTCATAAAATGAGCCATAAATATTTTTAGAAATATTTATGGAGTGTCATTAAGTTATTATTAAAGTTTAGTTGAGAAATTTTAACGTTTGGATATGTAATTAAATGAAAAAGACTAAATTGAAAAATGTGTAAAAGTTTCATTATAGATTAAAGAAAGTATAAAGGACCAAAATGGAAATTAAGCCATTTTGTTTAATTGAGGCGGTTATTGTGAAGAAAATCTGAGATTTTTTTGTTTATATTATTATATTATATTATATTATTATATTATTATATTATATTATTATATATAAAAACAAACAAAAAAGAGAATAGAGAACAGAAACCCAAACGAAGAAGCAGAGAGCAGGAAAGAAAGAAGAAGAGAAGAGAAAGAAGAAAAAGGGGGGGGGGGAATTGGAAAATTTTCAAAATTAGCTAAATAAAAAGGGGATCAAATTGAAATATATGGAGAATTCTCTTCATTTCTCTTCATTTTCTTCAGCTGAAAAATAGCCATGGGAGAGAGTTCAAGCTGGTTTTCATACTCAAGCTTCATGTAAGTTTAATTCTTGCTTTCTCCTTGAAATTTCTATGTTTTAGACTTTTACAATTGGGTCCAATTTATTAATTCATTAGTTTTTGATTCTATGGCTAATTTTTAAAGTTTATGTGGATTAGTGCTGGAAGAATATGATGAATAAATATTGAATTAAAGCTTTAATTTTGTTATATGATGATTTAATCAAGTGAAATTGATGGAAATTGGTTTTAGGACCTAATTGTGAAATAGCTGAAATTAAGGCCTAGTGTTAAAATTCTGATTTCAAAGGTTATGAAGTAGTTTAAAATGATAGATAAAAGTATTAACTGAGAAAATTAACTCAACTGAGGGGTTAATTCAGCAAGGACTGAATTGTATGAATTGTGGAATTAGGGACAAAATAGAAATCAACATTTTACACTAAAGCAGTTTTGGACAGCAGCAGTTGTCTAACTTTGAAAAATCACCAAAAATTGTATAAATTGAATTACAAGTCGAGTGAGATATGTAATTAAAGCTTATTGAGTCTATTTTCATATAAAAGAAACATAGAAAGCAAAGGAAGTCTAAATTTTGAGATATTTAAATTTTTGTAAGACTGGTTTAGAACAACTTCGTGATCCCCTGTTCTTACTTTATAAATTCACTAAAAATTGTATAAAAATAATTTGGGAACATAATTTATATGGTTAGATTCCTTAATGAGTCTAGTTTTAGAAGAAATAAACCATGACATCATATGACTTCTATATAAAAAGATAATTAATTTTTAGTGAAGAAGGGTTGGAACTGCCAGACAGCAGAACAGGGGTGACTTTAAAGAATAAACTGTACTAATTGGCTAAACCAAAAATTCTGAAAATTTTATGGCAAGAAGATATGTGAGTCTAGTTTCAGGAAAAATTAACGGTTCTTCATTTGGAGTTCTGTATCTCTGAAAATAAATAATTTAGTGACTATAACTCAAATGGACAGTTTTGAATATACTTATGAGTAATTAATGAAATTATTGGTAATGTTACTTATAGCATATTATATACATTAAGGATGTGGAATGGAGAGGAGGAGGAGGAGGAAAATATGTATGAATATTTAGGTAGTATGGCTAATTTGAAATGTTTTAGGCTCAGGGACTAAATTGAATAAAAGTAAAACTTTGTGATTAATTTTGTAAAATTGTGGAAATGATCAATTTGCATGAAATGGATTATTTTATTATTTAAAATTGTAAAATTTAATGAAATTATTAATTTAGATTAAGATTGACTGAAAAATCAATGAAAATAGAAAATTTCCAAAGTGCCCCTGAATTTTGATATTTCTGCAAATTCAACCAGGTAAGTTCGTGTAACTTAATTATGTGATATAAGGAAATATAAGTTGATGGTACATGAAATATTGATATGATAAATTAACTGTTTTATGTTTATAAAGAAACGACAAGTGAATTGATATTTTTTTTTTTTACGATATGTAAATATGTGATTATCTTTAATATGTTAATACAAGGTAATTAAGTATGATGAAATGAGTAATAAATTCAAGTAAGACATGAAATGAGAAAAATAAATATATTTAAGGGACAATATGTTTGATTTGATTGATTTCAAATATAAATGCTAGATGAAATAAAATGTCTGATAAATAAATTTGTAATTCCGGTAATGCCTCGTACCCTATTCTGGCGTTGAATACGGGTAAGGGGTGTTACATCGGGCCCCTTTACATCCAAGGAGAAGGGGTGATGAGACGGGGCCAGCAACAGTGCCTACACAGTCACCGGGCCCAGCAACAGCGCCTACACAGTCACCGGGCCCATCAACAGCGCCTACACAATCACCGGCCCATCAGTTCAGCCGACAACACCGACATCACAGCGTCCACCGTTTATGCCAGGTGCGTACCCTGCCCCTTATATTTATCCTCCTAACCCATATATGTTTCCTTTTCCCAGTCCTACCCCAGGTTGGAATGCATGGCCGGGTTCGAGCCCGTTCCCAACTACTCCCGATAGCCAGCCGATCGTGAGACCGACGTTGCATGTGGGATTAAAGGAGGCGCCGTCGGGGAGCAGTTCTTTCTACCAGGTTCCGTCGCCGTACGGGATGCAGTCACCCCCGCCGTGGTTTATGCAAACACCTCCGGGGTCATTATTTTATCAAGGTGGGTCATCATCGCAACACCCAGAACCAGACCCACTGCCGGAGGAACCCAATTCCTCGCCCGAGGTTCCACGACCCCCGCCGGAAGCTAGAAGAAGGAGGAATCCAGCGCGTAACCGCCGACCGCCCTCGTGTGGCACTGGTTCCCACCGGCATCAGCCCTAAACCCTAATTTAGTTTTGTAATTTTATTTTTTTTTGTAATTTAGTTTTAATATATTTAATAAAATTTGAGTTTAATTTTTTTATTTTTTGTAATTTAATTTTTTAATTTAATTTTAATATCTTTGATAAAATAGAAATGGTTTAATTTTTTTGTAATTTATTTTTTTATATTTAATAAAATTTGAGTTTAATTTTATTTCTTGTGTAATTTAATTTTTTAATTTAATTTTAATCTCTTTGATAAAATAAAATGATTTAATTTTTTTGTAATTTAGTTTTAATATATTTAATAAAATTTGAGTTTAATTTTATTTTTTTTTTGTAATTTAATTTTTTTAATTTAATTTTAATATCTTTGATAAAATAGAAATGGTTTAATTTTTTTTGTAATTTAATTTTTTTATATTTAATAAAATTTGAGTTTAATTTTATTTCTTTTGTAATTTAATTTTTTTAATTTAATTTTAATCTCTTTGATAAAATAAAATGATTTAATTTTTTTGTAATTTAGTTTTAATATATTTAATAAAATTTGAGTTTAATTTTATTTTTTTTGTAATTTAATTTTTTAATTTAATTTTAATATCTTTGATAAATAGAAATGATTTTTTTTTTTGTAATTTAATTTTTTATATTTAATAAATTTGAGTTTAATTTTATTTTTTGTAATTTATTTTTTTTAATTTAATTTTAATATCTTCGATAAAATAGAAATGGTTTAATTTTTTTATATTTAATAACATTTGAGTTTAATTTTATTTTTTTTGTAATTTAATTTTTTTAATTTAAAAGTTCTTGTACAAAAGTTCACCATTTTCCTCTAAAAAAAAAAAATTACATAGCCGCCGGCATTATGAAGCCTGCCATGGCCTGTGAGATTAGACGGGCACGGTTTCCCTAGCTTTGAACAAAAAATAAAAGTTCTTGTACAAAAGTTCACCATTTTCCTCCAAAAAAAAAATAGAAATTACATAGCCACCAGGAGAGAAAAAAGCTACGAACACGGTCAACTATTCCGATTTGGACACGAGCGAGATGTATGGCCCGGGTTCCTACACCATCCGCACAGCCGACTTTGGTTGCTCGTTTCTCGGATATTCATATTGTTGCGTATTCTAGTCGAGCAAGGTCGACCTCTTGGTTTGTGCCTTAATTGTCTATCCGGCAACAGCTTATACGGTGCAAGCGATACCGATGGCCACTTACGTTCATCTAGAACTGGTGGGAATACGTGTCTCCACACGTTGTACATGTTTTCTACTTTGTACACTTCGTCGACATAGCTCATGGGATCAAGACGGAGATTATGACAAGCCGCAAGTACATGAGCACATGGGTAACGAAGTGCATCAAATATCCCACAGTCGCATGTCCTATTTGTCAAGTGTACACGATAATGCCCGCCAACAATACCTTGGTTTGGTCTGTCAAACTCCATGACACGAAACCATAGGCTGTCGCGGTCATGACACACTGTGTGCATGGTGTTCGCCCGTGCCTTCCCACGGTTAATTTCTTGTAAGACCTTCGGGCTTCATATATGGCCTCCTTGCATCTGCCCTCGATAACTCGCTGCTCTCTTCAGAAATAGTGCCGCTAAACGAAAATATGTCTCCCGCACAACCGCTATAATCGGCAGATGACGGGTTCCTTTTAGCACAGAATTTATGCATTCGGCCAGGTTTGTGGTCATATGACCATATCGTAGGCCGCCGTCATATGCTTGTGTCCACTGTTCAAAAGGAATATTGCACAAGTACTCTGCGCCTTCGGTGTTATCTGCGCGCAAGCTGGCCAACATCTCGTGAAAACGGTCTTTATTGATCTCGTACCCTGCTAATATACGTTGATAGCGAATATTACATACCACTCATCAATTACAAATAAATTGAATTTTTCAAAAGAAATTATATTAATAGATATTTCATACCCATATCGGTCACTTGCCGTTTCTGTCTTTTAGATCGATGTTGCCCATAGTAGTTGGATGAAACATGCCTCAGGCAATATCGATGGTGTGTGCGATGCCACATGCTTCCCTGGCGTTCTATTGCCGCAAGTATTCCAGGGCCTCGATCCGATATAATGCATATATCAGGTTGAGGGCAGACATGCCTCCTTAACCTAGATAGGAAGAAGTCCCAGTCATCAGCTGACTCCCCTGGTGTTATTGCGAACGCAATCGGAAGGATTCTCCCACAGCCGTCTTGTGCCACAGCTAGCAATAGCCGATGTGTATATCTACCATACATGAAGGTACCGTCAATTTGTACCAATGGCTTGCAGTATGTAAAAGCATCTCGGTATTGCTTAAATGTCCAGAACAGACGCTTGAACACTACGCATCCACGGAGCAGACGATCGTTGTAATACGCCGGTTCTGTTTCAAGGTCTGTTGTGCTGCCTGGGACATACCTCTCCAGCACCTGACACCACTGCCACACTTCATTATATGACGCGTCCCACCGACCGTGCAACTTTTCCAACGCCTTCTGCTTGGCTATCCAAGCCTTTCTGTAAGAGGGCGTGTACCCCAATTGGCTACTAATATTGCCAATTAAGGCTGGCACTGTAGTTTTTGGATCGGCCTTCACCGTCGGGATTATGAAATCGGCCAACATGTCTGAATCCATCCTCGGATGATCTTGTCTTACACCTGTCAGCGAAGTACGTTAAATAATGTAACATTACATAATATTAGTGTTATTCGAAATCATTGAACATATAGTCGTACTGTACCGGTAAGACATGTATGCGGCCCTTTGTACTTTTTCACCTCCCACAACCCTGTCCTTTTCCTCAACGACGCCATGATTTTCCATGAACATGTGCCGTCTTGCATTGCACACTTTGCCTCGTACTTATCCAGCCTGGATTTAACCACATTGTAGTTAACCCCGTTCCTAATGCTGTATTGTTTTAATGCGGCAAGAAACGTATTCTTGTTGGAAAACTGGTTACCAACTTCTAATTGGTCCGAATTTAACGAAGAATTTGTACGGTCACGCGTCCGGTGTGGTAGTTCAGGAAACTCCAATGCATCATCTTGAGATAGATCGACATTATGCATGTGGGCTGGAGGTGAGTATGCCCTGAATAGCGGATCTTCTTCTTCTTCGTCTGAACCGCCCTTAACGTCTTCAGGTACAATTGGAACGGGCTTCGATTCAGAAAGTAATCCAACTTCTGCACCGTCAGGCCCTGGCTCCCGAGGTGGATCCACATCGGATTCATCGTCCGATCGTCCATAACCTGCAACAAACGAGGGCCCCTCGCTGGTGGATGTAGTCGGGAGTACATCATCCCTCCTTAAACATCTTTCGTACATATCCCAATCATATGTGGATTGCCAACCACTAGAAGTTGATGACGTCCCCCAATACGTATTTCTGTCATCGGACGTCTACTGACGGATATGCATGTCCCATCCACCGACCGAGTGTCGTGCAGGGGTTACGTTTTCCATACTACCACCGCACACGGGCACTTCTGTGTTTTGCCTCCCACTTACATAGTGTCGGCTTGGGGTCGTGTATTCCCCTCGAACGATACTAGATGTTGAGGTCGCAGAAAGATCACTTGGAGATGAAAATTCTACATATACCTCGATATAGGGTGAACCACTGCCAAGATGAGTCTCCACCATTGCCTCAAGGCTCCGAGGACCTTTGATGTCGAATGAGTCATATCTACCGGATCAACCAAAGCGCAAAATCTATACTTAATAGACTGAACTTTCATTAGCGTTGTTCCGAATATTTTACGCCTAATTCTTTTGCGAAGTTCTACCAAATCAACGTTCCGATTAAAACTCAATCGCGCTGTGTTCTCCGATAAGAAAACAACACCATTTTCGGTGTCACGAACTTCACCATCGTAGTAAATAACAGCATTAATACGTTCACTCATTTTCAATTTTTTTTCTTTTGCCTGAATTTGCCTTCTGCAACCTGAGAATGAAATTTGCCTGATTTATAGCCTAAGTTTGCCTGAGACCACTGTAGCAAAAGAGCGTCCACGTGGGAGTGCTTTTCAGTACTCCTGCTCACAGTGCACCCTGCTGGAAGCGTTTTTGGCCATTGTTTGTTCAGAAACGTCTTCTCAAAATAATTTTGCCGGAGACCACTGTAGCAAAAGAGCGTCCACGTGGGAGCGCTTTTATGTACTCCTGCTCACAGTGCACCCTGCTGGAAGCGTTTTTGGCCACTGTTTGTTCATAAACGTCTCCTCAAAATAATTTTGCCGGAGACCACTGTAGCAAAAGAGCGTCCACGTGGCCGCGTTTTTTGCCACTGTTTGTTCAGAAACGTCTCTTCAAAATTATTTTGTCGGAGACTGGCCAAAACTCAATTCATTTTTCACATCACAAGTGGACGTGCCCCAAAAACGCGGCCACGTCAGCGCGTTTTTTGGGGAAACTGGTACATTCCGGTAAATTTTTTTGAAAGTGGTATATTCTGGTAATTTTTTTTTTGGGTATTTATGGGAGCTTTGCCCCAAGATTAGGTGCAATATAAATCATGGTTTGCGTAATTAAATATTTTTTATCGTAAGATTTGAGAAGATGTTAGGGCAAATGCAAAAAAATTGACGCCGCAAATATTTGTGAAATACTGCTATATTTTTTCTTGGTTGAAATTAAGATGAGGGCAATTTACCAGAAAAAGCCCAAAATTTTCGAAAATTACCGAAAAGGGCCGGGTTGAAAAAAATTTACAGAAAAGGGCCATTTCCCCCAAAAACGCGTCCACGTCAGCGCGTTTTTAGGGGATACGAACCAAAAGCGCGCCCTGTAGAACGCGTTTTGTCCACGTCAGCAAAAACGCGCCTACGTGGACGCGTTTTTGCTGACGTGGACAAAAACGCGTCCTACAGGGCGCGCCTTTGGTCCCAACGGTAAAAAAAAAACTATAAAACCCCCCCCACCCTTTATTTTCTTCACATTTCAATCCTTTCTCAATATTCTCTCAATTTTCTCTCAAATTTCTCTCAAATTTCTCTCAAGGTCATTGAAATTTACGCTCAAATTTCAAAATAGTCCTTTACTATTTACGAAAAAGCCATTTATAATTTTTTTAATATATTTTTATCGGAAAATTTTAAAGCGGATTACAATGGCCGGGGAATTACTTCGCCTAAACGACAAACACATCTCCGTCGAGCAAATGAAAATGGTAAGTTTTAATTTTAATTTTGCAATATTATTTAATTTTTTATCCAATTATGTAATTTTAATTAAATTTTAATTTTATTATTTTTTAAACAGTCTGTAGATCGGGTGTTGGAATGTTATATTCGCAACATGCATGGTCCCCCATCGCCGTTGATCGAGAATTACCTGCGGGAAGCGGGTTTTTGGCACGTGGCCACGATAGGCCGGGGGTTCAAGTTGGAGCCGGCTTTGATCAGCGCGTTGATTGAGAGGTGGAGACCCGAGACCCACACTTTCCATCTGCCATGCGGAGAGTGTACAATCACTCTAGAAGATGTGCAATTGCAGTTGGGATTACCGGTGGACGGGTCAGTAGTCACCGGGTCCGTAACATCTACCGATTGGATGGCCGTATGCTATGAGCTTCTGGGTGCCATTCCGGATAGAATTCGAGGAGCTCGGATCGATATGGCGTGGTTACGAGACACATTCCCGGAGCCGAACTAGGGTTCGACCGAAGTAGAAAGAATACGGTATGCTCGAGCATACATTCTTCAAATAATTGGAGGCTATCTGATGCCGGACCTCTCTAGAAACCTCGTCCACCTGAGATGGCTCCTGAAACTTGTTGATTTCAGAGCAGCCGGTGAATTGAGTTGGGGGTCTGCCATGCTGTCGAGGTTGTACCGGGAGATGTGCGGGGCGACGCTGCCTAGTAAAGCAAAAATCGGAGGTTGCCTATCACTACTGCAGTCATGGACATGGTTTCGATTTCCATTTTTACGCCCTCGAGTCGACCATCCATATTCATTCCCACTGATAACGAGGTAAATTTAATATTATATTTTACAATTATTTCGTAGATTTATAGTATAATTGCATGCTAAAAGTTTATTTAATTAGGTGGAACCATCCGGCGAGTCATGTTGGAATACCTAACTCGCTTGAAGATATACGGCTCCTGTTGGACCAAAAGTCGGATATCTATATTGTTGCGTATTCTAGACGAGCAAGGTCGACCTTTTGGTTTGCGCCTCAATTCTCTATCCGGCAACAGCTTATACGGTGCAAGCGATACCAATGGTCACTTACGTTCATCTGGGACTGGTGGGAATACGTGTCTCCACACGTTGTACATGTTTTCTAATTTATACACTTCGTCGACATATCTCATTGGATCAAGACGGAGATTCTGACAAGCCGCAAGTACATGGGCGCATGGGTAACGAAGTGCATCAAATTTCCCACAATCGCAGGTCCTATTTGTCAAGTGTACACGATAATGGCTGCCAACAATACCTTGGTTTGGTCTGTCAAACTCCGTGACACGAAACCATAGGTTGTCTCGATCGTGACACACTGTGTGCATGGTGTTCGCCCGTGCCTTCCCACGGTTGATTTCTTGCAAGACCTTCGGGCTCCATACATGGCCTCCTTCCATCTGCCCTCTATAACTCACTGCTCTCTTCGGAAATAGTGCCGCTAATCGAAAATATGTCTCTCGCACAACTGATGTAATCGGCAGATGACGGGTTCCTTTCAGAACAGAATTTATGCATTCGGCAAGGTTTGTGGTCATATGCCCATATCGTAGGCCGCCGTCATATGCTTGTGTCTACTGTTCGAAAGGAATATTGCACAGGTAGCTTGCGCCTTCGGCGTTATCTGAGCGCAAACTGGCCAGCATCTCGTGAAAACGGTCTTTATTGATCTCATACCCTGCCAATATACGTTGATAGCGAATATTACATACCAGTCTTCAATTGCGAATAAATTGAATTTTTCAAAAGAAATTGTATTAATAGATATTTCATACCCATATCGATCACTTGCCGTTTCTGTCTTTTAGATCGATGTTGCCCATAGTAGTTGGATGCGACATGCCTCAGGCAATATCGATGGTGTGTGCGATGCCGCATGCTTCCCTGGCGTTCTATTGCAGCAAGTATTCCAGGGCCCCGATCCGATATAACGCATATGTCAGGTTGGGGGCAAACATGCCTCCTTAACCTAGATAGGAAGAAGTCCCAATCATCAGCTGACTCCCCCGGTGTTATTGCGAACGCAATCGGAAAGATTCTCCCACAGCCGTCTTGTGCCACAGCTAGCAATAGCCGATGCATATATCTACCATACATAAAGGTACCGTCAATTTGTACCAATGGCTTGCAGTATTTAAATGCATCTCGGCATTGCTTAAATGTCCAGAACAGACGCTTGAACACTGCGCATCCACGGAGCAGACGATCGTTGTAGTACGCAGGTTCCGTTTCAAGGTCTGTCATGCTGCTTGGAACATATCTCTCCAGCACCTAACACCACTGCTACACTTCATTATATGAAGTGTCCCACCCACCGTGTAACCTTTCTAACGCCTTCTGCTTGGCTATCCAAGCCTTTCTGTAAGAGGGCGTGTACCCCAATTGGCTACGAATACTGCCAATTAAGGCCGGCACCGTAGTCTTTGGATCGGCCTTCAACGTTGGGATTATTATGTCAGCCAACATGTCTGAATCCATCTTCGGATGATCTTGTGTTACACCTGTCAACGAAGTACGTTAAATAATGCAACATTACATATTATTACTGTTATTTGAAATCACTGAACACATAGTGGTACTGTACCGGCAAGACATGTATGTCGACCTTTGTACTTTTTTATCTCCCACAACCCTGTCCTTTTCTTCAACGACACCATGATTTTCCATGGACATGTGCCATCTTGCACTGCACACTTCGCCTCGAACTTATTGAGCTTCGATTTAACCACCTTGTAGTTAACCCCATTCTTAATGCTGTACTGTTTCAATGCAGCAAGAAAAGTATTCTTGTTGGAAAACTGGTTACCAACTTCTAATTGGTCAGAATCCAACGAAGAATCTGTACGGTCACGCGTTCGGTGTGTTAGTTCAGGAAACTCCAATGCATCATCTTGAGATAGATCGACATTATGCATGTGGGCTGGAGGCGAGTACGCCCTGAATAGCAGATCTTCTTCTTCTTCGTCTGAACCGCCCTCAATGTCTTCAGGTACAATTGGAACGGGCTCCGGTTCAGAAAATAATCCAACTTCAGCACCGTCGGGCCCTGGCTCCTGAGTTGGATCCACATTGGATTCATCGTCCCACCCTCCATAACCTGCAACAAACGAGGGCCCCTCGCTGGTGGATGTCGTCGGGAGTACATCATCCCTCCTTAAACATCTTTCGTACAGATTCCAATCGTATGTGGATTGCCAACCACTAGAAGTTGACGACGTCCCCCAATACGTATTTCTATCATCGGACGTCTACTGACGGATATGCATGTCCCATCCACCAACCGAGTGTCGTGCAGGGGTTATGTTTTCCATACTACGATCGCATACGGGCACTTCTGTGTTTTGCCTCCCACTTACAGAGTGTCGGCTTGGGTTCGTGTATTCCCCTCGAACGGCAGTAGATGTCGAGGTCGTAGAAAGATCACTTAGAGATGAAAATTCTACATATACCTCCATATAGGGTGATCCACTGGCAAGATGAGTCTCCACCATTGCCTCAAAGCCCCGAGCACCTTTGATGTCGAACGACTCATATCTCACCGGATCAACCGAAGCGCAAAATCTATACTTAATACACTGAACTTTTATTGGCGTTGTTCCAAATATTTTACGCCTAATTCTTTTGCGAAGTTCTACCAAATCGATGTTCTGATTAAAACTCAGTCGCGTTGTGTTCTTCGATAAGAAAACAACGTCATTTTCGGTGTCACGAACTTCACCGTCGTAGTAAATAACAGCATTAATACGTTCACTCATTTTCAATTTTTTTTCCCTTTGCCTCAATTTCCCTTATGCAACCTGAGAATGAAATTTGACTGATTTATAGCCTAATTTTGCCGGATGCTACTGTAGCAAAAGCGCGTCCACGTGGGAGCACTTTTCAGTACGCATGCTGACAGTTCACCCTGCTGGAAGCGTTTTTGGCCACTGTTTGTTCAGAAACGTCTTCTCAAAATTATTTTGCCGGAGACTACTGTAGCAAAAGCACGTCCACGTCGGAGCGTTTTTCAGTCCGCATGCTGTTTTTGGCCACTGTTTGTTCAGAAACGTCTCCTCAAAATTATTTTGCCGGAGACTACTGTAGCAAAAGCGCGTCCACGTTGGAGCGTTTTTCAGTACGCATGCTGTTTTTGGCTACTGTTTGTTCAGAAACGTCTCCTCAAAATTATTTTGCCGGAGACTATTGGGCCAAAAACTTCAATGAAACAATGGGGGGTGTAGGGCAAAAACGCGTCCACGTCAGCACATTTTTGGGGGATACGAACCAAAGGCGCGCCCTGTAGAAAGCGTTTTCTTCCACGTCAGCCAAAACGCGTCCACGTAGGCGCGTTTTTTGCTGACGTGGAAGAAAACGCTTCCTACAGGGCGCGCCTTTGGTTCGTATCCCCTAAAAACGCGCTGACGTGGACGCGTTTTTGGGGGAAATGGCCCTTTTCCGTAAATTTTTTTCAACCCGGCCCTTTTCGTAATTTTCGAAAATTTTGGGCTTTTTCTGGTAAATTGCCCTTAAGATGATTATTATTATTAATCGTGATTAATTCTTTTACTACAAATAATTTTTAATTTTTAATAAAATAAATAATTGATCATAAAATATATTTTATTTCCATAAATAAAATCCAACACGAAGTTATGGTAAATATAATTATATTCAATTACAACTAGAACCTAACTCATTTCTGTCATACTCGACATAATCGAAATATCATATTAGCTGGCATATTTACTTTTTAGACACTGTTTGTTTCAAATCAAGGGCTGCTTTTACAAATCACAATATATGACATATACAAGGATGTAAAATTTAATTTCCTAAATAAATGTGAATGAATTTGGATTGAGTTTATTTGAATTTTGATATTTTTGGATTAATTTTAAGTTATTAGGCTTTTTAGGTTGAATCATTATTGGTTCAAATAATTTTAAGTTCTAATCATTTTAAGTTTTTGTCACTTTAGATTTTAAACATTTCAGATTATTTATTTCATTTGAGATAGTGGCAGATTTTGGCATCAAATTTTGAAGGGTCCTAATTAAATTTTTCAAAACTTTTGAGGGATTTAATTAAAATTTTCAAATTTTTTACAAGGCTGCTTAATGAGAATATTAGAAAAAATGAAGGTTTAATAAAAAAATTACATATTTGAGAGGCCTCATAAGATTTTAAAAAGAAATTAAGAGGTCTAATAAAAATTTCCAAAAGTTTTAGAAGACTGATAAAAATTTTTCAAAATTTTGGAAGGCAAAGACTTTCGAGTTTAATAACAATCTACTTCTAATTTAGGGTTTGATTTATTTTGAGTTTAAATCATTTTCTATTTGGACTAAAATAATCTCTGTTATCTAAAAAAAAAAATACCTCTTCTAATCATAGGTTTAAAATGAAGCTTTTGTAGTTTACATGATGAAAAATATGAGTGAGATTATTGGGTGGCAATGGACAAACAATAAGGACGAACCCTAAAGAAAGGTAAGAATGCTCATCCAATTCCGTGTCAAAATAAAGCTATGAATCCGAATGCACACGCCCCATTTGGCAAACAGTATCATCTGATTAATCTGCTTTGTCTTTTTCCCTTGAATCTTGTAATAACTTTAATATCCATTAAATTTCTTGGTACAGAATTTGCTGCTCTTCACCTTGAATCTATGTAGCTAAAACAGAAGGATTTAATAACATATTGTACACATATATCAAACCTACAAATGGGACTGATTTGGAAACCTATGACAATGGGGCAGTCTAATTATGATTTTTAGTCTCTCCATTATGCTGGAATTTGAGATTTAATTCCTCTAATTTAATTTATCCGTAAATCTAAATGAATAACATCATTAATTATTGTAGCTAAGCATGAATCACATAGCATCAAAACAAAATTCAAACTCTCAAGTTACTATTATAGTAGAGTGATTCATATTATGTCAAATCAAAAGAAAGGAGTTAAATCGCAGAGTTTAACGCAATATAAGGACTACCTGGTAGTCCCTGTCTGAAATATATGCACCCCAACAGAATGTGTAAGTAGGAATAAAACCATACTTTCATAGCCAAAACTAATCCATTATCTAAAAAGAACACAAGACAATATACACATAAGCTACTAGGATGATGCTTAATATTTTCATCAAACTATCTTTACCCCTAAATATCACCTATGCTACATATATTTGAACATGGCTATGGGTACGTTTTTGGCACATATCTATATCAAACACTCACCGGAGTGCCGGATGATATAGAACAGACGATTATCGACAACCGGAGTTCAACGAGAAGTAGCAGAAACCGAATTTGATCTAGGCAAAGACGCAGCAGAAGAGTTGATGAATTGGATACAGTCTTCAATGGCAGCACTTCTATGGGAATCAACAGGGGTTACAAATGGCTTTGATCTTCTTGATGAAGAAGTAGAAGAGGAGGCAGCTACTTTAGGATGTGAAGAAGCCCTAATTCTCATTGACATCAAATGTAAACCCTTTGCCACTTTACGACCAAGGTGCTTCAGAAACCTTACCGCTGAGAATTCACGTCGTCTGCATCGCATGAACCCACAGAACTTGGTATTGTTGTACTTGTCCATGGCAGAGCCATTTGCCTTGTCGTTTTGACTGCCTTTGCTGCTCTCTTTTGTTGACATATTTGTTTGAGAGACAAAAGATTGACAATGGGTTATGGAATGGAGGGGAGAGGTTGATGAATATAAAAAGGAGAGAGTGTTGAAGCTGTTGAGCTCAAAAAAAAGTTGAAGGCAAGGAGGGATATGTAATTAAAAGGAAAACATTGAAATAAAAAGTTGTGAATAAATAAATATGACCCAACATTTTTTTTTTAAAGTAAAACAGCTGTAGCATATTAATTATTTAAAAAACAAATCAAACAACCGTCATAAAAGGAAACTAAAAACCTCCTACACAAATAAATTTTATTTCCTAAAAACAATTACTTTTACCTCAGCTTAATTAATGGACTCTGTCACAATCGAAAGTCCATTTTCAAATAAAGTTAATTTGTTTGTCGGGTCTTTTCATATATTTAGAGAATTTTTGAAAATCATATTTTTATATTCATAAATAAGATAATTATGAATCAAATATGATTATGAGACACGAATAATTTAAAAATAATATAAACAACGTAATTATACGTATTTATTTTTATTTTTTTCTTTAACATATCATGAAAGAATGATCATAAATGATGAAAGGATTAGAATCAAAACTAAAAATGGTTGAACCATGTGGATTAAAGCTTGTAATCACTCGTATTCAAGCAAAATAGAGTTAAATACATAGCTGAAATTCAAACTCTAGGACCATTAGATAACACCTGATCTTATTGGTTATATATATTGAATACGTTTCGATTTGAAGTGATGAAGGGTCTTGTATTTCTGGTATTAATTAGATAGAAAATGGCAGGCAAAAACTTTATACATGGAAGAGAAATGTCAACATTAGCAGCTGGTTGTAAATGCCTGTCAGGTACCTCCCAAACGTTTGCACATGAATCTACTCTCATGTCCATTTCTATCCAACTGCTTGAAAATCCACATCATTTCCCATCATAAATATATGTAGCTGCATGTGCATACATGAATATATTTTGATATTATATTCTTTTGTGTTTAATAGTAACATTGAATTTTGATTAAATTTAAAATTAAATTAGATTAAATTCTTAAATAATATTCAAAATTTTTCCAACATTTTTTTCTTCATTTATAAGATTCAAATTTAATTTAATTGATTTATGTGATGTTTGCGACTTTTTTAAATACAAAAACGAGATGTGTTGATAAGAGAAGTAGGATGCCCCACTCAACAAAGCTACAAATGGAAGAGGAAATGTTATGATTGTGAGAAATATAGGGTTGAAGTGACCTGAAATTCTTGTGCACACACGAGGGGGCTATAACTAAAACTAGTACCCCTGTCAAATCATTAATATCTAATAGGAAATAAAAGCAAAATGTTGGAGAAAGTTGCCAGTAACCCTTCACAGTAACAGCAAAATAGTGAAGTCAAGAAAATAACCTCAGCCAGCCCCACGATTTGGGTTGGTAATGGAGTGGGGAGGATTGCTTAAACATAGTTTCGATATATATTATTTATTATTATTATAGGTATGATATAAATATACATATGATCAGCAAATCTATGACTTTAGTGCATACATATTATTGAAAAAATTAACAAAGATATATAGATATATTAATCAGGTAATGGAAGGCTTTTCTTTGGGGGGGGGGGGTGTGGGGCTTTGTTGTTTTTGGTGCTTGCTCAAGAAGAAAGGAATTTGGAGGTTGGTATTTTCCATCAATAGGATTGACAGTAAGTAAAACAAAATAGATGTCAAAAGGTGTTTTAGAGAGCAGATTAAAAAATCTCACAAAAAAATTAAAAAAAAAAATCACAAACGAATCATGTATTTATATTGTATCAATATTTAATATATTTGTATTTTTTTATAATATTAATAATTTCTAAAATCCAAAAGGTAAATTACAAATACAACTGTACCATATTGGTAGTGGCTTTGTAGTGTGTCAAAAATTCAAAATCACAATCAACAATAGAACCAAAATAATAATAATAATCACAATCAACATACATAAAAGTAGAAGATTTGTTTTTGGAGTGCAAAAGTTGGATGTAAAAACATTCAATATGTTTGAAGATTATTAAGGCCCCGATTGAGGTCATGAGAGTGGGGACTTAAAATGACAGTCTAACCAATGGCTAAAATGCTGTGCCGAAAGCTCAGATTCTTCCTACTCTCTTTTCAAATATGCATGGAGTCTGGATTTCGTAAATATATGGTTAAGGGCAAAAATGGGGAATGGTTTTCAAGTATAGTAGTTGGTACATATCATTCTGGTTTTAAACCCGCATTAGGTAGTTTATGTTCTGTCGTTTCGATTCAAATTTTGGTGTATTTTAATCATTTTTATGTTTTTTACCCATTTCAATCAATATCAATTTGTATCGGCTCGTATCAATTGATACAAAATTTTGATATTTTAAATCAACTTTTAAATTTTTTATCTTAATCATTTTAATATTTTTCATAATTACATTTAAAATTAATGGTTATTAAATTAAATTATTGAACCTAATTAATAATTTTAAAGCTTATATTTACATATAAATATATTTATATGGATGTAATTGACATGAATTTGCATGTATATATAATAGAAAATTTCTTTTTTGTTAAAACAATATATAATTTATCAAGAAACTAAAAAATTAGACTATATATATATATATATATGTAAAAAATATTTAAAAATATCAATGAACTCGAAATGGTACATTAAAATATACTGATACCGATATGTACCAGAATCAAGATAAAAACCAATCCAACTATTGGTGCATGAGGATAAAAATAAATTTTTAAGAAATTAACGAAGGCTTCAAGGTGTGTATCAATGTCTATTTATCCCCACCTATATTTCGGTATGCAAAAGAGTTATTGAAAAATAATTCTCGAAGATACAATGAAGCTTAATGAATGTCTTTGTATTGCACTGA
The DNA here is from genome assembly GCA_005393395.2 of Gossypium australe. NCBI lineage: Eukaryota > Viridiplantae > Streptophyta > Magnoliopsida > Malvales > Malvaceae > Gossypium > Gossypium australe. The sequence goes on from CM016615.1 coordinate 99,151,628, forward strand.
CGGAAACAGTCATTGAGCATTGAGTGGAGTATTGCAAGAATATCGATTTTTATAAAGAACTTCTACTGTGATTCTTTATAGAACAATTTAGGAATATTAAAAGATGGAGGAGAATAGAAAAAAAAAACCTTTGATGCTTTTCTTTTTTTGACTCTTATTTCTAAGAATTCTCATGTCTCTTCATAGGAACACAACTATTTAAATGAATAGTCACATCTTTCAACAATAAACATAATTATTCAACATATGTCTCCTTAAATAATCATGATTCCTTATTAACAATCAAGTGATATAATTTTTGAATTTAAGAAATTTAACTCATCATTATGAAATGTGATAACTCTTAATTAATAACCAAATGATATAATTCTTGATTACTTATAATTTTTCATTTGCAACAATTAAAATATTGTATACATTTTGAAAATGTTCCAATAGTTCAATTATAATAGTATTAATTGATGTGATATGATATTTTGTAATGTAATCTTCAACCATCTACTTTCAGGCCACAGGAGTATATACTAGAGTAACTTTTAGACAATTTCTCTAGTTATATCTGCACCATGTACTCCACACAAGCATTACACTTAGAACATAAAAAAGAAATAAAGTTATATGACATAGGAATCAGTGAAGAAAATATGCTATAACGTATTGATTTCTTTCTTCTGATTTTTTCCTTTTGATACACAAACTCTGTAACAGACTATAATTTTTTATTTATTTATGAGTTATCATCAATAGAAAGAAAAAAAATCTATAAACAAGGTTAAAATAATTACATGTTCTATTTATTTATTTTTATATTTTAAATATAATTTAAGGGACACTTCTTCTGATTTAATCCTTGTTTGTGAAAATCTTTTTTCACCGACAATACTCCAAATAGTAATCTTTTTTTTTTATATGTATAACCCTAATATTAGTGTGATAATCAATTTATATATATGATCAATTTCTATTAAAATACATAATTTAATCACTATAAATTCATCTACTTAATTTTAGACTGGATTTATAATATGTGCTAAAACCTTACATTGTCCCACTTGATCCAATGTGATAAAGCATAAACATTAATAGCACAAGCATTGAATGAGCATAACAAAATATAATATTCATCATTATTGTCATATTATGGTGAAATACAAATGTGAGTTTTGATAGTTCTACATAGTTCAAATAATGTCGTTTAATATACTACAACATTACAACTCAATATAATAGATTTTAAGTAACATCTATATTACGTCATGGTCACAATAATATCTCATAATTTTTTCCTTGTTTTAAAATAATTTTGAATAAATTATTTTCATAGTCATAATAAACAAGAAATATGTCAATTTTATATATAAAAAAGACATAGTAATTGAGTCAAAGTGTCTTATTGTCATAAAATATCCCTTGATACAACCAATTCCAAGACACATTCTATGTACATATTTTTTAAATGTCTTTAGTTGTAAACCTTTAGTTAATGAGTTTTTAATTATAAGATCAGTTCTAATTAGGGATGGTAATGGAGCGGGGTGGGGGTGGATGTTGCTAAATCCACCATTGCTCCACAGTTAATACGCTTTGCTCCACCATCCGCCTCTCTCCACTGTGGATGTATAATTATGAAACTCACTACCGCCTCCATGGATGTTGGATGCATCTATCTTCACTCCACCCCGCTCCGTTTCAATTTAAATTTTTCTATTTATTTTTAATATTTTCAATATTTTTAAATTCAAGTAAATATTTAAGCATAATTCTTCAGAAAAGTATTTCAACATAAAATATTTTTTCTATAATACATTATTACATTTTTATCCTTTTAATATATATATAGAAGGATAATATGATAATTTTATATAGTGGAGCGAGATAGGCAATCAATTACCATAATCACTCTATACCCATTTCTAAAAGAAAAAATCCACCCCCTCGCCCCACGTCCACTTTTCAAAAAACAAAAAAGAAATCCACTCCATATGGAGTGGATTTGGTTTGAAATCGATGGGACGGTTCAAGTTTTGCTATCCATAATTCTAATGTGCTCTACAAACACTTTTTTGTTTTTAAACTTCCTCATTGACAGTAAAATATTTTAATTCCATATGTTTTACATATTTGGAATATTTGTCATTCTTAGAGAAAAACAATGCTACGAAATTACTATGATAAGTTTTCAAGGACTTAATAATAATGTCAACTACCCCAAGCCTTAAAATAAAGTTTCGCAACCATAATGCATAGATAGTGGCCCAAAACATACCATAAACTCTACTTCCCTTGTAGATGATGTAATGTCACATTGCTTTAACACTTTCCACGGTTTGTCTCCTTTAGCAAATAAAAACAAATAGCTAAAAATGAATTTTCTACCCAATGCATCTAGAAATATCTTAATCTAAATATTTTATTCCTTTTAGTTTACCAAATCTTTTTTACATGAGCATATAATTCTTTTTCTTTGTAGATAAAGTAAAACTTTTTTGCAACCTTCTAGTGATCAATTCAAAGATGATGCGTCATGAATTAACTAAAAATTTGACTAAGGCAAGTGCACCTATCAATTAATTGTATAGTTACAGTGAGCAAAGATATTGTTCCTATGAAGACTAAAAGTATTAGTAATTATCGTCTTTGTAACACCCCTAACCTATATCTGTCGCCGGAATAGGGTTACGAAGCGTTATCGAAACTTTTCAGAACTTTTTCAGATAAATCATGTCAATCACTATTCATTAACCGAGGTCTAATACGAGCATTAGAATCGAGTAAGGACTTAATTGGAAACTCTAAGAATTTTTGTGACATCTCAAAAATTTTCCAAAGTGCAGGGCTCACACGCCCGTGTGATCCAAGGGACACACCCGTGACTCTTAGACATGCCCGTGCATCAGGCCTATTCGAATTAGGTTGCTCTCTGACTTGCGCCACACAGCCATGCCACACGCCCGTTGCTAGACCGTGTGGTTAATTAATTTAATTTGAATTAGATGCAGGTTTCACACGGCCATGACACACGCCCGTGTTCAAGGCCGTGAAACCTACACAGTTGAGACACATGCCCGTGTCTCTGCCCATGTGCTCAATTCTGAGCATTCTGTTTCTAAATTTTAGGATGCAGGGGACACACACACGGCCAAGACACACACCCGTGTGTCTACCCGTGTGGACAAAATAAGGCTATTTTCCAAGCCTTATTCCTCACCCTTTTTGCCTAATACCTGCACCAAAACTTAAACACATTCTCATGGCCATATAAACATTTAACCAATATGCCTTTATGCACCACAATTTATTTCCATATCAATCTTGTACTCATATTTACCTATATACAATAGTCACATTTGTGAATTTTGTATCAATTATACTAATTTAATTCATTCATCCATTTCTCAAGGTGATTTCTATCAATTAACCATTTTAAACATACACTATGATAGCTTTCATACATAAACACCAAAGCATGTCCATAACTAGCCATTCAAATGGCTAGTCATTATCAAATATTTACATATCATTCTTGACCAATTTAACCTATACATGCCATTATAACCTTAATTGTTTTACCTTATATACTAAAATGAACTGTTGGATAGTGTGAGTGATCTCCGCCAAGCTTCCAATCCAACGAGCATTCCTATTTACTATAAGACAAGGAAAAATACAACGGAGTAAGCATATAATGCTTAGTAAGTTCGTATAACTTGGTGAATAACTTACCAACCACTCACATTTAAGTTAAACATTGCAAGGTATAACCAAACCATTTGGTCACAAGCCCTAACACATATTCTCAATACCCATGTTAAACACATATTTCATATAAACATCAAGAAACACATATATGAGTCCATATTCAGATTCTCATGCACATGTTTTTCCACAACATGTATTCACATAACATATATAAAAATTATTTCCATGTATCTCAAATTTATTTCATATTAATTCATCTCGAGTTCTGGTATATTTCATGTTAGGACTTTACTCAACAATCAATTGCAGTATTGATAATCACCCGGATAGTACATTCAAGGTGTACAAATCTATTTTCATAGATGAACGTATTCATCAAACCATTTCATGTAACATCATTTCATATTTCTCAAGTAAATACATGTAAAAATCTCATTTCTTTTCATATCAGTATTTTACCCGTTGAATTATTGAAAACATCGATGGGTACACAGGTAGTTCACTTGAGGTGTACAATTCCATAGTCCGTCAATTCATATTCAGTAGTACCTTTTAGGTACACTCTCGAGCCACATATCATACAGCAGAATTACCAGTCCAGGCTAAATTCTAACTATAACATATACTCTAAGGGCTTTGTCGAATTACCAGTCCAAGCTAAATCCTTTATATGACAGAATTCCCTATAGAGTCCATTCTGGATTACCAGTCCAAGCTAAATCCAATCAATTAGGATTACCAATCCAGGCTAAATCCTAATTGAAACATATGCTCGATAGGCTTATTTTAGGATTACCCGTTCTGGCTAAATCTATTCTGCAACAGATGCAGTTTTATCAGGAAAAACACATTTATCCATTGACTTCCATTTATTCAAACAAGATTTAACATTTATCAGGTAATTTTCGGGTATATGTTCTCATAAATTTATGCATTTATGTAATTCACATTTTCACATTCAACTTAAGCACAAAAATAACATTTTTATCATTTATCACATATCGTGTATTATCATTTATCGGGCTTTATTAGATATGCAATCATTTCACTTATATATTTATACAATAAACATACACAATTCAATTTAAGCATAAAAACATGCATAGCTAAGTTATACGAACTTACCTTGATAAATGTTCGTATACATAAAGTCTACTAATCTGACATTTTCTCCTTTCCTCGTTCTAACTCCGTATTCGATTTATCCGAATCTATACGAGTAAATTACCATCTTAGGCAATTCATACTCAAACTAGTCCAATTTACATCTTAGGCAAAATTACCATTTTGCCCCTAAACTTTTAATAAATGACAATTTCGTCCCTAGGCTCGAAAAATGAAATTCATGCAATTTACTCCTTATTCCAAGCCTAACCAAAATTTAAACATAAAATTTACAGCACATGTATTCTATAAAATTCAGAATTTTTCCATGGATTTCACATTTTTACAATTTAATCCCTAAATCAAGTTTTCATCAAATTTCACTTTGTAAAAGTTGTTTATCTATCAACAACCTTTCATTTTCTACCATAAATTTCACAATTTCAGCATATTCATCTATGGTAAAAATTCTATACTTTGATATCTTTTCAAATTAATCCCCCAAATAGACAAATTAAGCTTTCCCGATCTCAAAAATATAAAAATTACTAAAAACGGGACATGAAAACTTACCAATTTGACCAAGAAAGCTTGCTTTCTCTTTTCTAGGGTTTCCATGGAATATTTGGGGAAGAAGATGATATAAAATGATTTTTATTTCTATTTAATTATTTATCATCTTTTAATTTTATCACTTTCCAATTTAGTCCTTAGCCTTTTTCTAATTTTTTATGGATGAATCATCCAAAAATATCTACTAAATTTTCATTAATGGTCTAATTACCATATAAGGACCTCAAGTTTTGAATTTCATAGCTATTTGATCCTTCTAGCTACTAGAATCCAACTTTTGCATTTTATGCTATTTAGTCCTTCTCATAATTAAGCAGATAATCGGTAAAATTTTTTTATTAAAATTCTCACATGATATTTATATCATATTACGGACCATAAAATAAAATAAAAATAACTTTTATTTTCGGCTTAGATTTGTGGTCTCGAAACTATTGTTCCGATTTCACCGAAAAATGGGCTGTTACGGTCTTTCTATTATTTAACCAATAAATTCGAATGCTTGATTGGAAACTAAAATTAACTGCTAACAAACACGAGCAAAGAACAAACATGAAAAAAACAATTAACAACCAAGAAGCGAAACAAGACCCATGAAAGAATTCACCTAGATTTCATATGTCACTATCAATCTAAATTACGCAATTTTCTTTACTTAGTATCTTGATCCGTAGAAATCCCTAAATTATGCTAATATCTCTTTCGAGAGTAAAAGCAACTGACTCTAGGTTGATTAATTGAAATTTCTTTCTAATTAAAACCCCCTATTATTACATTAACTCGATTTATGGATTCCCCTATTAGAATTGACTCTAATTCGGTGGATTTATGTTGTCCTATTTCTAGGATTGCATGCAACTTCACTCAATTATGTAAGATCTACTCTTAAACAGTCTATTCCTCCTTTGATTTAAGCACATCAAACATGGACCAATAATTTAGAAATATCAAACCAAGAATTAATCATACATAATTGAGAACAAGATCTAAGTATTTATTGTGTAAAATAAAAATGAAAAGACAAAATTCATCATAGGGTTCATCTCCCTTAGGTATTTAGAAAATTAGTTCAAGCTTAAAAATAAAAAATCCAAGACACAGTCTAACCTAAAGAAATAAAAAAAAAAACTCATGATAATCTTCAATTTTGACGGAAATCTGCTTCAGAATCAGCTTCAATAGTGTTTTTCAAGTTGTTTTATTGAGTATTCCTTGACGGCTCACTCTTATCTTCTTATTTTTGTCATATATACGTCTTAGAATGCCCGAAAACCTAAAAATCACGTTTTTCCATAACTCGAAATTCCAATTTGCGAAATCCACACGGCCTACCACATGGTTATATGGCAGCCCATGTGGTTCACACGGTCGTGTGGAAGGGGTCAGCTCGTGTGGCTCCTATACCTTACTCCATTTTTTTTTCGATTTTCGCTCGTTTTTCACTCCTTTTTCCCCCAAATGCTCTCCTAAGCATAAAAACATGAATTTAAAGGATTAGAAGCATAAAACTCACCATTAACATCGAATAATCAACTAAAATCGCATTAAAAATGCGATTAAAACATGTTACTTTTAGCACTTATCAAAAGATTACTTTGATACTTGCCAAGTATATCAACTACAAAGTTAATATCGAGTTTATGTAGGTCTTGATATATATCAAACTACCTACAACAGAAGCACAATGAATTGATTCTATTACTTTTTGTTTGCATCATTCTTTGGACACTGCAAAGATTAAATTTATCCTTTTTTTATATGAACAATTTTTATTGAACAATTATGTATATTAAAGATCTAAAACTACTTTGATATAAGATTTTCTTAGATAATCCTAACATTTTTTGTGATCTATTATGAAATATTTTAATTCCTATTATAGAGGATGTCTTTATTATATCTTTTATTTCAAAGTTATTTGAGAGAAAAACTTTTGTCTCACGCAATATTGTTAAATTATTAGTTGCAAGCAAAATATCATCAACACATAAAACTAAAAATACATACATTGCTCTCATCGATCTTTTAATATATACATCGAACAACGATATTTTCTTGAAAACTCAAATATTTTATTGTATCATTAAACTTGATGTATCATTCTTGTGAAGCTTGTTTAAGTCTATATATTGGCTTTTTTAGTTTACACACCATATGACATTTTCCTTCAATTAAAAATCTTGTAGATTGGTTTACATAAACGTCTCCCTTAACATCTCTATTTAGAAAGGTTTTCACATGTATTTGGTGTAACTCTAAGTTATAATGAGCTACCAATGTCATAATACTTCTTAAAATCTATCTTAGAGACTAACGAGAAAGTTTCATTATAATAAATATCATCTTTTTGGATATAACCTATGCAACAAGCCTAGCTTCATATCGTTCGATATTGCCATTTGAGTCACCTTTGATTTTAAAAACCCATTCACATCGAATTTGTTTTGGAGAAATTATTGAGTATGCTATCAATGGAGTTTTTAAACTCCACGAGCAGAGTTAATGGGTGATAACATCATTATTTTGAATGATTTCTTGTGTTTAATTCGGTTTATTTCTGAATTAGTCCCTGCTAAATTAGTATTTTTATGATTTAATTCTTGTCAGGGATGCAATTGATCAAAAGCAAGCTGAAAAGGGCCAAATTGGAAGAAAAATCATGGAAATGGGGCCAAATTAAAAATATGGAGGAAGCCAATGACACATCAATAATTTGACTTTGTAAAAAGCCAAAATAGAAAATCCTATTTTAAGTTTATTTATTTTTAATTTTATTATTTTAGATTTTATATTAATTAATCTAGCCTATTTTTAGTAAACCCCATGTATATAAATAGGGGTTATTTGTATTTGGAAAATCATCAATCAAATACTTCTTTTGCTATTCCTATTTGGAGTTTTATTCTTCTTTTCCTATTTCAATTTAGAATAGGGTTTCTTCTTTTTCCTTCAAGTTTGACGTCAACATTCTGCCAATTTCAATCCAATTTTTGTTTCTTTTCCAAAATTGGTTCAATTGCCTTCCAAGTCCCCTTTCCTTTCCCAAATTCCATCATCATTTACAAAAGCCAAATCATATTCCACAACCTTCAAGCATGATTAAAATCATGCCACACTAAACCCCTTTCAGCTTTAAGCCGGTGTTAACCCCCGTCAAAGACCCGTGAGTTACGAACCCGAGCTATTTAACCCTTACTTTCCAGTATTTATTATTTCTCCGTATTAAGAGTATGACTTCGTCAACTCACAAAGTCAAATCAACACTAAGTCAAAAAAGACGTCGTTTGAGTTAGTGTGGTTAGACGTACAGTTAGAATTCCGAAAGGATCGATTGTCTAATTAGTTTTTCGTGAACACATTGGCGTGCCAAGTGGGGATTGCTGTTTGGTTCCATCAAGGGAAGTAGTAACCGAATTTAAATGTCCCAACGTTTGAGGGCATTGGTTCGAGCTAGGCTCTTCTAGAATGCAAAGCTGCCGGAGTTCTAAATCACGAACGTTTCGTAGGTTGTTCGATCGGTAAGGGTTAGTTATAGGACGTTCCATAACTAATTTACACAAGGAAGAGTTGGTGTCTGAGGCGTCCTTGGTAGCTATAACTAGCTTATTGGAAAAGAGGAGTTCGTCTAATTTCGAAGATCGGGTCAAAGACGGAAAAACCCGTGCTTAAGGCTGAGCTAAACTTAATCGATTTTTCTTCAGATTACTTTATTGTTTTTATTATTTTATCTTTTACTTTTTACGTTTTTTTTTTTGTTTATTTCAAGTTACATATTTTACTCCCCCAACTTCGCGGGCACCACAACTGCCCAGACATAAATCTGGTCGAGATGGAAACAATTATCAATAAACCCAGTCTCTGTGGGATCGACCCTACTCCCTATACTGCTTAAATTTGCAAACTAGGTGTAGGTTTATATTGGTGGAATCGACAGCCATCAGTTTTGGCGCCGATGCCGGGGACTGGCAACACTTACAATTATTTAATCGTCTTCATGACCAGATCTTCATTAGGAGATCTCAAATATGATCCAGAGATCGAGAAATCAGTATGAGCATGACGAAAAGAGACAGAAGCTCTTAAACATGCAAGTGAAGCAGCAGTTGAGCTAGGACAAGGGATCCTAGAATCCGACGTTGAAAAGTTGAGCGAAGTAATTCGTGCAGAAGCAATTCGACGTGGGAAACAAGTCGAAGTGGTTGAACCTGAGACCGAACCACTTTTTGAAACAAAAGGCAACCTCGGTGAACCAGAAAGGATGGCGAACCGAACCATTCGACAACTAGCCGTTGCTCCCAACAAGCAAACACCGTTATGCATCAACTATCCAACCGGAGGAATCCCTTTCGAATTGAAGTCGGGCTTGATTCACCTTTTACCCACTTTTCGAGGCTTGAAGAATGAAAATCCACACACTCACTTGAGAGAATTCCACATGGTCTGCTGAAGCATGAAACCCCAGGGAGTTCCCGAAGATGAAATCAAACTTCGGGCCTTTCCTTTTTCCTTAGTTGATACAGCAAAAGAATGGTTATTTTACTTACCTCCCGGTTCTATCACAACGTGGGATGATTTATCTCATGTTTTTCTTGACAGATTCTTCCCAGCGTCACGAGCAGCTGAACTTTGGAAGGACATAGTGGTAATTCGCCAAATGGAGAGTGAATCGTTCTACGACTATTGGAAGCGGTACAAAAAACTGTGTGCAAGTTGCCCTCAACACCGGTTGACTGAACAATCACTTCTTTAATATTTCTACGAGGGTTTGCTCCTTATGGAAATGAAGATGATCGATGCTGCTAGTGGAGGGGCGCTTGTCAATATGACTCCTCAAAGGGCAAGAGAACTGATATCCACCATGGCGGCAAATTCTCAACAGTATCGGCCAAATTTGGAACCCACGAGATGGGTTCATGGGGTAAACGTTTCATCTTTGGAAGATAAATTGGATAAGCTTACCAATTTTGTTCAATCTTTGCTTACAAAGAAGAAGAATTCGACCCAACTGTGTGGAATTTGTGCTACATCTGAACATCCGACAGATTTGTGCCCAATCTTAACGACAATTCAACGGCACATGTTGATGCTGTTGGAGATTTTCCGGGACCTCCGCAAAGACGTTATGATCCTTTCTCCAACACCTACAATCCCGGGTGGAAGGATCATCCCAACTTGAGTTACGGAGCTAATCCCTGATATAATCCATCGTACCAACCGAGATCTATACAACCACCACAACAGCAACCCAAGCCGAGCACACCTCTAGAAGCTATTGTGGAAAGACTTACCGCTGATGCTGCAAAGTATCAACAGAGGACAGATGCATCAATACAAGAGTTAACTAATCAAGTTAGTAAACTCTCGATGGCAGTTAATTGTTTGGAATCTCAAGGTAAATTACCTTCCCAGACAGAGCCGAATCCTCAACAGAATGCAAGTGCAATAACTCTTCGTAGCGGAAAGGTTCTGGAAACAATGCCAGGCAAAAGTCGTGGGCAAGACAAGGAACGGGAAAAGTAAATCTCGGATCCAACAGCCAGGCCGGAATAAAAAATTCAGAGACCAGTTGTGATGCCACCTTCTTTTCCAGGGAGGCTTGCAAAGGATAAGAAAGAGGAGGAAAAAGAAATCCTCGAGACGTTCAGGAAGGTGGAGGTAAATATCCCTTTACTCGATGCTATCAAACAAATCCCTCGTTATGCAAAATTCCTCAAGGAATTGTGTTCTAGCAAGATAAGGTTAATAGGTAACAAAAGAGTAAATGTAGGAGAAAATGTCTCCGCAGTATTGCAAAAGAAAGTTCCGCCCAAATACAAGGACCAAGGTATGTTTGCTATTTCCTGTGAGATAGGTAATGTAGGCATTAAGAAAGCCATGTGTGATTTAGGGGCTTCAATTAATGTTATGGCTCATTCTATTTATAAGTTGATTAACGTGGGTTCTTTGAAAGAGACAGGAGTAATAATCCAGTTGGCGGACAGGTCAGTCGTCTATCCCGAAGGGCTGCTTGAAGACGTCCTTGTTAAAGTTAACAAATTAGTTTTCCCTGCAGATTTCTACATTATTAATATGGAAGATGATAACTCAACTAATTCGTCTGACATTTTGCTTGGAAGACCGTTCCTAAGTACCGTAAGTGCAAAAATAGATGTTCGAAGTGGGATGCTGACCATGGAGTTTGATGGCGAAATCGTGAAATTCAATGTTTACGAGGCCATGGGTCATCCTAACTCACTATTAAATGTTTCTAGCATCAATATTTTAGATTGTTTAACTCAATTTTATTCTGAATATCATGACTTTGATGAGTTGGAAACTGTCCTTTACAGAAGCATTAACATGGATGTTTTACATCATCTTGAGGAATTAGCAATCGTAGAGGATCCGTTGCAAGAAATTGTCAAACACTTGGAAACACAACCATTATTGATGAACCAAGGTAACCAATTTGAACTATTATCTTCCCAAACTAAAATGTTACCTTCGGTTTTGCAGCCACCAACCTTGGAGCTTAAAGCATTACCGGACCACCTTAAGTACGTCTTTTTGGGGGGAAAAGACACCTTACCGATGATAGTGTCAAAGAAACTAACCCAAGACGAGGAGGAAAGTCTAGTCCGAGTGCTGAGAGATTATAAGGAAGCTATTGGTTGGACAATAGCCGACATAAAAGGGCTAAGTCCATCAACTTGTATGCACAAAATCTCCATCGAAGATAACACGAAACCAAAGAGAGATGCTCAAAGGCGTCTTAACCCACCCATGATGGAGGTAGTAAAGAAGAAGATCCAGAAACTGCTAGATGCCGAAATGATATACCCGATTTCCGACAGTGATTGGGTTAGCCCAGTTCATGTCGTGCCTAAGAAAACTGGCGTGACAGTGGTGAAAAACTTGTCAGGAGAGCTGGTCCCTACACGAGTCCAGAATGGATGGAGGGTTTGCATCGATTACAGGAAGTTGAATACAGCTACCCGGAAAGACCATTTTCCACTTTCCTTCATCGATCAAATTTTCGAGCGATTAGCTGGTAAGACCCATTATTGCTGTCTCGATGGGTACTCAGGATTTTTCCAAATTCCAGTGGCTCCGGAAGATCAAGACAAAACGACTTTCACGTGCCCCTTCGGAACGTTTATATATAGACGAATGTTGTTTGGACTCTGCAATGCTCCGGCTACTTTCCAAAGATGCATGGTGAGCATATTCTCCGATTACGTCGAGAAAATCATTGAAGTCTTTATGGATGACTTCACAGTATACGGTAACTCTTTTAACGAATGTCTCGATAATCTTGCTAAGATATTACAAAGATGCCTAGAATTTAATCTTGTTTTGAATTATGAGAAATGCCATTTCATGGTTGACAAAGGATTAATTTTAGGTCATATAGTTTCCTCGGAAGGAATTATGGTCGATAAGGCAAAAACGGATATTATTAACTCATTACCTTACCCCACGTCTGTGAGGGAAGTTCATTCGTTTCTTGGCCATGAAGGATTTTACAGACGATTCATGAAAGATTTCTCGAAAATCACGCGACCGCTTTGCAGCCTGTTACAAAAGGATAAAGAGTTTGAATTTGACCAGACTTGCAAAGATGCGTTTGACGTACTGAAACAGAAATTGGTCTCCGCTCCCATAGTGCAGCCACCAAATTGGAACTTCCCATTCGAAATCGTGTGTGACGCAAACGACCAAAGTGTGGGAGCTGTTCTTGGCCAAAGAATAGGGAAGGAGCCTCATGTTATCTATTATGCTTCGAAGACTTTGGATGCTGCCCAAAGCAATTACACAACTATCGAGAAAGAATTATTAGCTATTGTGTTTGCTTTAGACAAATTTAGATCTTACTTGTTAGGAACTAAGGTGATTATGTTTTCTGATCATGCAGCTTTGAAATACTTAATAGGAAAGAATGAGGCAAAACCCCGACTGATCAGGTGGATTTTGCTCCTACAAGAGTTTGAATTTGAAATTCGGGATAAAAAGGGATGCGAAAACCTAGTAGCTGACCATCTGAGTCGATTACCGATTCCAGTAGACGACACACCATTGAAGGACAACTTCCTAGATGAAAACCTATTTTCGGCAAATGTGGTCCACCTTCGGTACACAGACATAGTAAATTACCTTGTTACAGGTACTGTTCCTTCAGAGTTACCAAGGTCTAAAAAAGATAAGATAAAAAAGGATGCGTGATATTACATTTGGGACGATCCTTACCTTTGGAAGCATTGCTCGGATCAGGTAATATGATGGTGTGTAGCAAAAATAGAGGTACAATCTATCTTAACTTTTTGTCATTCTTATGCATGTGGAGGACACTTTGGACCTAAACGCACCGCACACAAAATTCTCGAATGTGGATTATTTTGGCCAAACATATTTCTTGATGCCTTTTTATTCTGTAAAACTTGTGAAAAATGCCAAAGAGTTGGCAACCTTAGTCGTCGAAATGAGATGCCCCTTACTCCTATTCATATTTGTGAAATTTTCGATGTATGGGGTATCGACTTTATGGGTCCATTCGTTTCTTCTTTCGGTAATTTTTATATACTCTTAGCTGTTGATTATGTTTCTAAATGGATAGAGGCGAAGGCCACTCGCAATGATAATGCTAAGACCGTAATTGACTTTCTTAAAAGTTCTATTCTTTCCAGGTATGGCACTCCACAAGCAATAATTAGTGACAGAGGAACTCATTTCTGTAATAAGCTCGTAAGTGCACTGATGGAGAATATATGGAGTGACTCAACGAATTGCCACTACTTACCATCCACAAACAAACGAGCAAGTCGAAGTGTCGAATCAAGAGATCAAGTCTATTCTGGAAAAGACGGTTAAACCTAACAAGAAGGATTGGAGTTTGAGACTTAATGATGCATTTTGGGCCTATAGGACAGCTTACAAGGGACCAATAAGCATGTCACCTTACCGACTCGTTTTCGGTAAACCGTGCCATCTTCCGGTCGAGTTAGAGCACAAGTCGTTTTGGGCCGTTAAGCAGTGTAATATGGAAATGGAGTCTGCAGGAAAATCTCGAAAATTAGACATCCAGGAACTCGAGGAAATTAGAAACGGTGCATATGAAAATGCTTGAGTTTATAAAGAAAAGACGAAGGCATTTCATGACAAGTTCATCACTAGGAAGCAGTTTTCAATAGGACAAAAAGTTCTCCTATACGACTCCACCTTAAAAATCTTCGCCGGTAAGCTTCGATCCAAATGGATAGGACCATTTATTATTACTAATTTATTCTCGAATGGTGCAGTGGAAATTCAAAGCGAAGAAACACGAAAGTGCTTTAAAGTGAATGGCCAACGACTAAAGCCCTTTTTCGAGAATTTTCAAACGCACACAGTTGAAGAGATTGTTTTCGATAAGCCCAAAATTTGAATAACAGGTCATCAAGCTAACGACGTTAAACAAATGCGCTTTTTGGGAGGCAACTCAAATTTCTTCTCATTTATTTAATTTTAAATTTTTAGTAAATCTAGGGTGTAAATAAATAAATTTTTACTCAGTTCAATTAATTTGATGTTTTCAGGAAAATAATGGAGAGCATGATTTTTTCCCGAAAATTGGATAACAGTGGTGGGGCGGGCACGACATGTTTACATGGTGACAAATATTTCCCCAACCTTTATAAAACACCCACCCATCCTTTTAACCCACCAACACCCACCCATATGCCAACCCAACAACACAAACACAAAACCAAAACCCAATACCCATCCATTTGACCCAACAAAAATAACCCAAAAATTTAACCCCTTTTACCATCCATCCATTTAACCCACCTAACCATACCCAATACCCAACCCAATTAAATCACCTACTCAAAAACCAAACTAACCCAATACCCACCTAGGCCCAACCGAAAATCCAAAGGAAAATAAGAAAAAAAAAAAGAGAAAAAGAAAAAGAAAATTAAACACCCAAATCCCAAAAATCCCCAAACCTTCTCATCCATCTTCTTCTTCTTCACAACAAACATAAAAAAACCCTAACCCCACAACTCACCCCACGCCACCGCCGTCGTTCCACTATGCCACCGCCGTCGTTCCACCACACCGTTTCTATTACACTACCGTCGTCGTTACCGTTCCCTCACCATTTCATCACCATCGCCTAAAGCCTCCTCCCTCCCTTTTCTTTCCTCCACCCCCTTCAAACACCATTCGTCGGCCTCTTCCACCGCCGCTCCACCCTCTATTGAAGCTTCAAACTCCTCCATCGCCGCAAGTTCACTGGTCGGAACCCAAACCCCAACACCACCACATTTTCCATATTTTCTTTCTTTTCTCTCCACCACCGAAAACACCCTCTCAACCACCTAAACCACGGCCACAAACGACACCCCCACCGTTAACCCTTCAAAAATCGACCGAAAACGTGCCTTGACCACTCGTCGCCGTCGACCGCCGTGCGCCGACCGCTGCCGACTACTGTTCGTCGCCGCTGTCTTCCTCGCAACAGAGCCGAATCTTCGTGACATTGCCACGGACGCAATGGTTCGAACTCAAAACCAAACGACCGACAATGTTCCGGTTTCGCTCAACCGTAATCGAAACCGTTTTTCAACACCTCCATTCATCGATTTAGATGACGATGACGCTCCTCCATATCCTCCACGACAAATGGCTAGCCCATCGAGAACCCGCCATCAACGAAGGCTAACCCCGGTCGAATCAGACACTTCGGATAGTCCTGAAGAAGTTGGGACTTCTAACGACCATGTCGAAGCCACCCCTATCGTCGATGATCTTGTCTCTCAACGCCAAACCCGAAGTCGTCGACAATCGACACGTGAGCCATCAACACCCCGAACTACATTACTGACGTTGCTGAAGATGAAAACCCACCCGACTCGCCTAACGAACACGTTCGACCACCCCGAGACAGTCAAAACAACAGACGTAGTCGTGCCAATACAATTCCTACCGAAAATCGTCTACGTGGATTTTTAAACTTTTCGACATCGGAGCATCAGACACGATACGGCGCCATCCGAAAACGTTCGCTCCCAGTCTGTAAGCAAATCAATTTTCCCACTCTTGAACTTTTAGATATTCATGATGCAGTGCTTCATTATTTTGATGCTATTGGTTGGACTTTATTTGCTAATATTACTTGTAATGCATATTATGAATTAGTATATGAATTCTATACCACATTTAGCTTCGATATAAATGCATTGCGAACTGTTGAAACAAAAAATATTGTATGCTTTCGTTTGCTTGGGAGGGACTTTCGGATGTCAATTTCAGAATTTAACATTGCCGTGGGTTTTATCGACCCTGATGATATTCAATCCGATTCCTATCATTCTGCTCTGTTAGATATTTCGAGCAACTTTGATGCTCAGCATGTTTATCGTGTTTTAACTAATTCTGATCATCTGTATAATCCGAATACCATAAAAGACTTATTGGTGCATGAACTTGCTTTGAGATATATACACTGATTTTTAGCATTTAGCTTTTCAGGTAGAAATGACGCATCATCTGCTTTGACTAAAACTGAACTGTTCTTTTTGTGGTGTATGCATCCAGGTTTTAAAGTTAATTTATGATATTGGTTTGCACAAAATTTTCATGCCATTTTGCGTTACAACTGTCCACTTATACTTGGATCATTTATTTCAAATTTAGCCTCTCGACTTTATCAATCTGAAATTGATTTCTCAACTTTCACATGTGCGTATAGTATGAGCAGCCTAGACAAATATTGTTTGGATTCTATGGGATTGCTTACCGGCACCTCTACTTCGTGTTATTTTGTTCCTCCAGGTACGCGGACTACTCGCGAGAATATGGTTTTTCGCCAACGCCCACACGTCAACACTAGAGAGCAAGAGGAATAACCTCTATTTGTGGAGAAACGTTTAGGACGAATCGAGACGAGACTTGGAATGATGGAAAACCAAGTCTCTACAATCTTGGATATCCTACAAAGCCGTTACCCCCAAGATCGACAAAATCATTAAGACACATGGGGAGTAATCTGAACTTTTCATTTTATTTATTATTTGAGATGCTGATCTTCTTTTCTATAATATGACACATGCTTGAGGACAAGCACAAATTAAGTAGGGGGGATGAATATAGTAAGTATGCATGGATGGTTGATTGATTTTTGCTGCATGTTTCTCTTGTGCATATGATCAACCTTGCATTGAATTCATTCAACAGTTTATTTGACATTGAGCCTTTATCTCATAGTTAGTCAACTTGGACAATTGGGAAATTTTTTTTTTTTGAATTTAAATGCTCAAGTATATAGATTAGTCGAAACTTGTGTTTTAAGGTTGATATATGTAGCTAGATGTTCATGAATTGATTGTTTGAAAAAATATATTTGCTTGTGCATGAAAAAAAATGAAAAAATGAAAAAAATTTAAATAAATAAAGGCTCAAGTTATGAGTGAAAGTTTCGAAAATGTGACCGGATTGAGTAACCGGGGCGAGGCGCTTGGGTTGTCATCTCGTCTCGCGTAAAAAGGTTCGAGTGACAAGTCGATAACTTAATAACATTCCGCTAACAGAGCTCAATAATAAAGACTGTTTGAACTGAGTAACCGGGATAGGGTGCTTGGGTTGTCATCCTAGTTCGCGTAAAAAGGTTTGACCACGTCTAATTTATTTTTCTAAAAAGTATAGCTAATTAATAATGCCTTGCAATTTATTGGATTCAAACTCAATTTAATGAAATTATCTAGTTCGCATATTTCAAATTTTATGACACTTGTCTTGTTGATTAAACTATATGTTCTGAGTATTTATTTAATTATTTTTGCCTATGTTGCTTACATTGAGTATGGATGCAGAAAAAAGGCTCGATTTTTAATAAATTGTAGAATTAATTCAAATGTTTGAAAGAACAACATGCTTGAGGGCAAGCATGAGATAAATAGGGGGATTTGATAACATGATTATTTTGCATGATTTCTTGTGTTTATTTCGATTTATTTCTGAATTAGTCCCTGCTAAATTAGTATTTTTATGATTTAATTCTTGTCAGGGAAGCAATTGATCAAAAGCAAGCTGAAAATGGCCAAATTGAAAGAAAAATCATGGAAATGGGGCCAAATCAAAAAGATGGAGGAAGCCAAGGACACATCAATAATTTGACTTTGTAAAAAGCCAAAAATAGAAAATCCTATTTTAAGTTTATTTTAATTTTATTATTTTAAATTTTATATTAATTAATCTAGCCTATTTTTAGTAAACCCCATGTATATAAATAGGGGTTATTTGTATTTGGAAAATCATCAATCAAATACTTCTTTTCCTATTCCTATTTGGAGTTTTATTCTTCTTTTCCTATTTCAATTTAGAATAGGGTTTCTTCTTTTTCCTTCAAGTTTGACGTCAACATTCTGCCAATTTCAATCCAATTTTTGTTTCTTTTCCAAAATTGGTTCAATTGCCTTCCAAGTCCCCTTTCCTTTCCCAAATTCCATCATCATTTACAAAAGCCAAATCATATTCCACAACCTTCAAGCATGATTAAAATCATGCCACACTAAACCCCTTTCAGCTTTAAGCCGATGTTAACCCCCGTCAAAGACCTGTGAGTTACGAACCCGAGCTATTTAACCCTTACTTTCCAGTATTTATTATTTCTCCGTATTAAGAGTATGACTTCGTCAACTCACAAAGTCAAATCAACACTAAGTCAAAAAAGACGTTGTTTGAGTTAGTGTGGTTAGACGTACAATTAGAATTCCGAAAGGATCGATTGTCTAATTAGTTTTTCGTGAACACATTGGCGTGCCAAGTAGGGATTGCTGTTTGGTTCCGTCAAGGGAAATAGTAATCGGATTTAAATGTCCCAACGTTTGAGGGCATTGGTTCGAGCTAGGCTCTTCTAGAACGCTAAGCTGCCGGAGTTCTAAATCACGAACATTTCATAGGTTGTTCGATCGGTAAGGGTTAGTTATAGGACGTTCCATAACTAATTTACACAAGGAAGAGTTGGTGCCCGAGGCGTCCTTGGTAGCTATAACTAGCTTATTGAAAAGAGGAGTTCGTCTAATTTCAAGGATCGGGTCAAAGACGGAAAAACCCGTGCTTAAGGCTGAGCTAAACTTAATCGATTTTTCTTCAGATTACTTTATTGTTTTTATTATTTTATCTTTTACTTTTTACGTTTTTTTCTCTGTTTATTTCAGGTTACATATTTTACTCCCCCCAACTTCGCGGGCACGACAACTGCCCAGACACAAATTTGGTCGAGATAGAAACAATTATCAGTAAACCCAGTCTCTGTGGGATCGACCCTACTCCCTATACTGCTTAAATTTGCAAACTAGGTGTAGGTTTATATTGATGAAATCGACAGCCATCAATAGGTTGACAAATGTGTAGTACAATATTTAAATATGTATATATTTAAAAAAAGAGACGTGCTTCAATTTTTCAAGACTGCTTATAAAATAAAAACAGTATGTTGCCAGTATACTAAATACTAACCATTTGTTTTAAACTTTTTGACAATTCGACAATATCTCAAACTTTTAGTTTGCTCCATAAATTTATCGCATTTTTCAAGGCATCAAACTATTTTTTAAATTCACCACTATTTATGACTTGTAAAAAAGCTAAATCTTTATTAATTCCAATATCAAAATCAGACTCTTATAAATAAACCATATAATCATAAGTAATACATGATTTTCTCTTTTTAAGAACTTCTTAATGGCATTTTTTAAAGTTCAATTTTATCAGACCTCGGTGAGCTAGTTTCCTCTACGAGTATTTCATTATTTAAATATCATGCAACATTATTAGGACATTCTTTAATTGCTAGAACAATATTTGTGATAGTTGTAGATAAACAAACATTTATGTGTAGAAATTTCTACTTAATTTCTTGAATATCCACAAGTATTTCCACTAACTACATCATTGTCAAGGAATCTGGTATTATTAGTTTTACGATCATTGCCAAGTATCCATCTATCGTATGATAATTTTATTTTCTTTCGTGGACTATATATTTTTCTTTTCATTGGCAACCTCAAACATGTAAATCTCTTAATCTAGGTTTTTTTCTAGTCCACAATTTAAAAAAAAGTTTTAATAACTGTTTTATTAAAAACCTTATTTAATAGATATATAACATTTTTTAATGCATGCATCTACAATAATATAAATAATAACAGTCTGCTCATCATATTTCTAACCATACCAATTAAAATTCGATTATGTCTATAATTTATTCATACATGCATACATACATCATATCTTTACAGCCTTATCATAATCTATATATCTGTTATTCTATTTCTTTTAATATTTCTCTGAACTCTCCATTCACCAAAAAGAAAGTTTTTTGGAACCAAAGGTTATATTTGAAATCTGATGAAAACTCTAATATATGTTGTATCTTATGGAGGAATACATTGAAATCTAATACTCGTAATTATAAGGCAAACGAGCAAAGCATCAATTGCAGTAGATGCATTCAAAGTACATCAAGTAGTTAAAACAAAAAATCAGAAGTCAATCAAGATATAGCAATTGCACTTCAAATACACAAGGTATATTTTATAGGCTCAGCTACGGGAGTTGAGTATGGTGATTTTGATGTTGGTTCAGGGGTAGGATGAGATTGACCGATGGGGATTGATGATGGTGGTGGAATGGTGATGCAACAGTGAGTCGAGAGATGGTAATGGTAAGACTGGATTTTAGGTTAGCTCTACGTTGAAGATGAAAACAATTTCAAAGTCATGTAATTTACTACAAATTTGACGACACTTGTTAGTAGTTTTCGTTAAAGTAACAACCTGAAATTTTTATTAAAATTGACTTTAAAAATTCAATTGATATGTAAATTTTATTATTGATTGATAATGATGGATTAAATTTTCACGTAGCTCTATCCAGAATAATAATAAAGAAAAATCAAAGCCATGAAAATAAACAACTTTATTATCAATTTAGACTTAATAATATTATAAAGATAAGGATCAAATTATGTCAAATTAAAATATAACATTAAATCTTCGATTTACTAAAACCATGATCGATAAGGCAAATACCGGAGTGAGTTGGGCCATAGAGCGGCCTTTTCTGCCCTGGAGGATGAGGTAGCCCAAACCATCGATTGGACATGGGAGCTCCATCCCTGTTCAAGCAACAGCAACAAAAATGCACACTCCCTACGCAGGAATTATCCTGTTCAGGTTCAAAGGGACTTTCTCAGCCTCATTCTGCCAAAATGCCAAAGAGCTAAATGGCAGATACAGGCACCCCTGGTGCGTTTTTATGTCAATACCAACATCGATAACATAATTTACAATGGACATGGAAATTGTGGGGGAAACCCTTTTTTTATTAATTGAGACTCACAACAGACAAAGCAGAACAATATATAGATGTCTCAAGAGGGTATTATTCTACAAACTAAACTGGTAACTCACCTAAAGCATTATAGTAAACAGACTGCATGTATAGCTATTATTATAGAGCTAGTGATGCCTCAGGGATCCGAGAAATTCTGAAGCAATTCCCCTTATTCATGTAAGCCTGCAAGGAAATCCCGATAAGACAAACTACGTAAGGGAAGAAGACAACCTTTAATTTCCTTGCCATTAGTCCTTCTAGAATTTCAATAATAATAAATTAAAACACCGTACTTACTTTCTCCTGTCAGAAGAGTTCACATAACTGGCGGGCAGGTAGATTTCCCCACCAACTTCACCATGTTGTTCACCGCTAACTGTTTTCTTAGCAGCCAGGAATTCAGCACTCATAGCATCCATCCCATGTTGCATAGCTTCCTCGGGGTTCCCGTAACCATGCTCCTCAGCGTACTTTCGAACATCCTCTGTTATCTTCATTGAGCAAAACTTCGGTCCACACATGGAGCAAAAGTGAGCCACTTTGGCACCTTCGGATGGCAGGGTTTCGTCATGGAAGGACATGGCAGTCATGGGGTCCAGTGACAAAGCAAACTGGTCCATCCATCGGAACTCAAATCTAGCCTTGCTTAATGTATCATCCCATGCCTGAGCATGCGGATGACCCTTGGCTAAATCAGCAGCATGGGCAGCTATCTTATAAGCTATTACACCAGCCTTTACATCATCTCTGTTTGGCAACCCAAGGTGCTCCTTTGGAGTTACATAACACAGAAGTGCTGTGCCAAGAGCCCCAATATTGGCTGCACCAATTGCAGAAGTGATATGATCGTATCCAGGAGCAATATCAGTTGTCAAAGGACCAAGGGTATAGAAAGGTGCTTCATTACACCACTCAAGCTGCTTTTGCATATTTTCCGGAATCTTGTGCATTGGGATGTGTCCAGGTCCTTCATTCATTACCTGAAAAGCGCCAAAAAAAAAAAATCATGTTGAAGTTATAAGATAATCAAAGCCATGTAAGGCCAGTAATACGCTTCAAATTGAGCAGTACTTTAGAAACATTTTATGAACAGAATGCTAAAGGAGCACTTCCAAGGTACATTGAGATACCTGTACATCCTTTTCCCAAGCCCTACGAGTCAGTTCCCCTTGGGTTAAAAGCTCAGCAAACTGTGCAGTGTCATTGGCATCATATATGGATCCAGGTCTTAGTCCATCCCCGATTGAAAGCGCCACATCATATTGGTTGCAGATATCAAGTATGTCATCCCAATGCTCATAAGCAAAATTCTCCTTATGGTACGCCAGGCACCATTTTGCATGAATAGATCCTCCTCGAGAAACTATTCCTGTCATGCGTTTTGCTGTTAAGGGAATGTACCGCAGCAGTACCCCAGCATGGATTGTGAAGTAATCTACACCCTGCTCAGCTTGCTCAATCAGGGTGTCCCTGAAGACTTCCCAACTAAGATCTTCAGCAATTCCATTGACTTTTTCAAGTGCTTGATAGATTGGCACGGTCCCAACAGGCACAGCAGAGTTACGTAGGATCCATTCACGGGTTTCATGAATGTGGCGCCCAGTTGAGAGATCCATAACAGTATCAGCACCCCACATTGTTGCCCATTGGACCTTGTAAACTTCCTCCTCAATTGAACTTGCAACGGCTGAGTTTCCAATATTTGCATTTACTTTGACCAAAAAGTTTCGTCCAACTATCATTGGTTCCAGCTCTAAGTGCTTTTTGTTGGAAGGAATGATCGCCCTCCCACGGGCAACCTCTGACCTAACAAATTCTGGGTCAAGCTTCTCACGAGTAGCACAATATAACATTTCCTCAGTAATGATTCCCTGCTTAGCATAGTACATCTGAGTGTATCTAGGTGCACCCAGTTTTTCCCGTCTGTCAACCCAGCCCTTGCGCAATTTAGGGAGTCCTGTTTAAAGATGTCAAGTACAAAACTTAGCATTTAACTTAACCATAAAACTATAACAATATCAAGAGATCCAATACATGAAAGGAACATAAAATAATCAGAGTGGAGTAAAGACCCAAACAAACAAAGATTTATCAAGAACATATAAGAGGGGAGTTGGCTAAGCAAAACAAAGTGAAGAAAAACTAATGTCCTTCAAAAAGGAGCAAGAAGCTGAGAGTAAGGTTGAGCATCCTACCAATGCGTGGATTGATGTTTTGAGGACCACTGGTGTCATATGTGTCGAAGTTTGGCACATCTCCAGTCAAATGAACCCTTCGAAAGGGAACCTTGAGTACATGGCCAGATTCTTCATGAGTAACTTCCCTGAAAGGTTCATCACGCATAAAAAATGTTTTCAAGGAAAAGGGAAAGAAAACAGAACCAACAAATTACATATATATAACTAAATTAACCTGCATTCTTTTGAGCTCTTTGGGAAACATTCCTCAAATGATGGAAGTGGCATAAAATCAGGGGAAGCAGGATTTATGGTATGCTTCTTCTGTTTGCTTTTCTCTGAATTGGTTGTTGGAGGATCAAAAGTTAATGTGGCTTTAAGACCTGAACTCATAGAAGGGCATATTTCCTTCTTACAAGCATTTGAAACACGGCCAACCACATCAAAGCCGGGTAAGAAGGTCGTACAAGGAAACCTTGAAGGAGCAGAATGGTTGCCATTCTTGCATACAACTGATGTGAAGCTAGCATGCACCGATGCCATATCTGGATTGACCAAGCATGTCGTGAGTTATCAATAAATCATCACCACACAATCATCAAATGATTAACTATACATACAACATCAAGAACAAACATAATTGATAAATGCAGCACGTGAAGGTCGAATTTGATTAGAAAAAAAGCAATCATCGTTGCTTACTCTTGAGAATAAAAATAACAAATTTGTATACATTATATATACAAATAAATTAACTAATGGCATAAAAGATAAATCCAGAATGAAAAAGAAAAAATGCCGCGTTAATCAGCATTACCAGCAAGGACAAAAGGTCTATACTCTATAGTATTTCAAACTTCATAAAGTTTTCATCAGATAAACAGAAGAATTCTAGTCTAGTTTCTAATAAATAATAATCTAAGGGACACCACGATGGACGTAAATGTGATTACATAGTTCTATGCATTTCAGTGAAAACCCTGGATCTACAATATATATGCAATATATATGCCTCCTGGTTCAGTGTGCTGTGTATTCATATAAAATGCTAAAGAAAATGCATAATCTTGGATATTTTGCACAAGTAAACATTATTTTCGTATAGATCAAAATTTGAATTTCTTCAGAACTAAAATAGAAAGGCATTCAAGATTAATAAGCACAGAGCATATCCATTAAGATTTAAGAAGACTTCTCATACAAATCCAACCGCTGATCTATAACTTACCATTATCACTTATAAATAATTAACTTACTATAATCGCAGAAAACGTTACCAAAATTAAGAAGAAAAAACAACAGCTTCCTTAGTGGTTCAGTGTATCTGATATAACAAGGCAGTACAAATAAAAAGAAAGAAAGAAAAACACGTAAAATTACAAGCCTATGTTTGAATTAAACCAGCATGCAGTGATCTAGAATAAGAAGAGAATAAAAAGAAAATGTGCTGTTTATTTAGATTTAATTTAATTTTCTCACCAGCCAAACAAACAAAAGAAATTTAAAAAAAAAAAAAAAGAGTGAAGAAAGAGGAGGAACCTGGAAGATCTTATCCCTTTTAAGCGTCTCTAAAGTGGAGAGTGAGAGAGCTGTCTGATAATAACTGAGCACTTGTCCTTCACTGGCTTCTTCCATTTATATAGGTAAAAGAGTGACAGAAACATTTCTTTTCCCTCTCAAAAATAATGAAAAAGCGCATGCTTACGGGGTGCATTTATTAGATATTTTCTATGTACATTTTTAGAATTAATTTCATTATATGTCCCTAAACTATAACTTATATTTTAAATTAGTCCTCAAATTTTAAATTATTTTAATTTAATTTTCAAAGAATCAATATCGTATCAATTGCTTCCTTCCATCAGCCTAGTTGCCAACATAGATATAAATGTTAACTCAAATTTGACGAGGATCATATTTAAAATAAATATGTCAAATTCTAAATACATCTGTGTTTATAATATAAACAATTTAGATATAATGTGTTAAAAAGAGAAAAAAATAATAATTTTCTTAAATTTTAATAATAATATTTTTTAACGCATCAAATTTATTGTTAATGCATTTGGTATACACATGTTTAAACTTTGATCTATGTGTTTTAAATATTCTTCATATTAAATTCGAGTTAACATTTAACACCCAAATTTGATATTAGATGGAAAAACATAACAGATACAATATTTTGGTAAGATTTAATCATTCCCGTACCTTATTTTTAGTAACGAAAAAGAAAAAGAAAAAGAAATTATTTATTTTGAAGAGGCCTTTTTTTATTCTATTTTTAAATTTAAAATTGTACTAACTATTTTTTTTATTTTATAATATGTATATAATAAATAAGACTTTCCTCAAATTAAACCAAACATTTAAAATTTAAAATTCAATTCATTGGAACGTTTGTAAAAGACCTCAATCCCTACTCGTACTATTTTACGTTAATCTTGAATTAATTATTTTTTTGTTGAAATCAAGGATAGGGAATTAAAGGATGACATTGGGCCACCTGTTGCTTGAACTGTGGTCCAAATGAGAGAAAAGGTAAACAGGTCAAGTGGACTTCTTTGTTTGTTTCCCGAGAATGCGGACGAAAGAACGAAACTGTGATCTGAAAGCAACACTGATATTTTTGAGGGCCAAAATATCAAACCTCAACCTACTCACCACCCTTCATTCTTCTCAATTCCTCATGTTCTGGGGCCAGCTTCGCCTATTGCTAAGATATGTTCGTGAAAAGTTCAATTTAAAAAGGACGGTTTTAATTTAAAGTTAAAATTTAAAATGAAAAATTAAAATGTCTAATGTTAAAAATTAAAAATTAAATTAAATTAGATATTATTTAAATAATTTAATATAATTATACATAAAATATATTTTTAAATTTTGTTAATAATTAATAAATTATTTGTAAATTTAATTAGACATGAAATATTTTAAAATTTTAAATATAATAATAAACCATATTTAAATAATTTAATATGATGATACATGAAATATAAATTAATCCAAAATTTTATATACATCTTAAATAGTTAATAAAAAACAATATATTTGATAATTTATACTTTAAAATACAAAGTCAAAAAACCCGAAACCCACCTTAATTAGATGATGGCTTTTGCTTTCAGTTGGTAAAACTTCTAATTTAATCTCTGTTTTAAAATGCGTTAAAAAAATTCAATTAACTGAATATCTGAAATTTTAACTCAGAATGCAAATAATTAGACAGACTTAAATAGAGAAAAAATTAAATTCAATTGTTTTATTATTTCATTTAAGATTATATTATCTTTTATTAAAGAATTTAATTATATTAAATATTTAACTTTAACATATTTTATAAAACTTTTCAATTATCAAACACAAGCTTATACTCCCTAATGCTTTCCTATGTAAAAATCTAAAATAAATCAATTAAGAACATTTGGATAAACATAAATAGATTTTTAATTTTGATTCACACCGATTTAACCTGATTTAACACTAAAAGGCAACAAACCAAAACAATCGTAACTCAAAATGGTCCGAACAATTAACCCAAAAGAACCAACATGAACTAAAATAACCCAAACTTGAAAGAATCAAACCTGAAATCACTTAAACTCTAAATTAGCCCAAACCAAAATGATTTGATAATTTAACAATACCCAAAACCAACCTGACCTGCTGAATTGACAGATATAATATAAGATAAATTATTAAATGTATCAAAATCCTAAATACAAAACATGAGTGTTAAGCATATCATATTAGTTTTGTTAATTATACTGTTTTTATATTTTTATTTGATGTGTCATGTTCTCGGACAAAGGAAATTACACTTCTGGTTTCATGTCAATGCTCAAAACTAATGTTTAGTTCCATTTTGGGAAACTATTATTAACAGCATGTATTTTCTACAGCATACTATATGTACAATGTTCTTCTGAAGACAAACATTTTTTAACCCAACATTATTATGTGCAATAATCTTATATTATATTTCACATAATAATTATGTGTACAACTCAATTACTGTTAAAACTCCACCCGTTATGACTGATAAAAATAATAGCCAATGTACAACAGAACAGACGGAGACCAACCTGAACTTATCACCATAACATCAAGAACGGGGAGACAAGCTTGAAGGATTTTTCGGGAAATAAATATTCAGCTTCACCACTTCCTTCTCTATGTTTCCTCTGGTAAGTGTAGTGAGAATAAAATAATGAAAAGACTTCGTAGTGTTAATACTAAAGCCAGGACTCACCTTGCTGAAATACGAAAAGAAAAAGCGCAAGGGAGCTTTGATGCCGGTAGCCACAGCATGGTCATTGACAAGGTGCAAGGAAAGATATAGTCAGTTGGTTCAATGCAATGCTCAATGTTGACAAGCAATGAGCAAAACACTTATCCAGAGCCCGCTTGAACCGGCAGAAGAGACTCTTGCTTGCCTTCAACGAAGATGATTAGTTCCTTTGGTGCAACAACCAATTTCAACCATTTTTGTAGCTCTTCACCTTCTACTTTCTCATTTTCTGAATAAAGCGAAGCATTAGACCATAGTATGAAGTAAAGAGTGATCATTTGTTCTCCTTTCCCCTTTTTAAAGATGCAGAATATTGACTTCACAACAAAAATTAAACTGTTTGAAGAGTGTGGATGTTATCTACACTATGATATAAACTACATCAGTACTAAATTTAAACAAAACAATGCTGAATAGCATTAAAGATCTGACAAGTAGAACTGAAGAGTTCATCAGGAAAAATTGTCAAAATAGCAATACATATTTCATCAAACAGCAAACAAGTAGGGAAAGTCGGCTATCGGAATCATCTACCTATTAGATCCCTTGTAAGTTTTCATTAGATTTTATTTTCTGAAAAACACGTCAAGTCCATAACTTATAGCAAAGAATGAAAAAACAAATTGGATGATCAGGAATTTTGACATACAAAACAGGTAGCAAAAACAGATTACCTTCCAGGTGAGCACCAAGCCCTTCCAAAACTGTTGGATTAGCACGTACAACAGAAAGGGCTACTTCATGGGCAGACTGTAATAATGCCTTCACCTCTCCTTGGACAAGATCAACTAGATGTCCCTGCAAGTTCCGTTCTGGATCAATCTTCATTACAGACACTGTAGGAATTGGAAACAAAAAAGATCAACTAAACTTTAATGAAAAAGAGTATAAAAAAGGGACCTGATCTCGTCCCCAAGGAACTCCACCCCCGGATTCATCCATGCCTCCACCAGAAACCGTAGCTAAAGAGAGAGGCCCTATAGTCTGATTAAGACCATATTCAGCTACTGCCTTGTATGCCATGTCTGTTGCCCGCCTAATATCATCAAGTGCACCAGTAGAAACACGACCTGAATAGATAACTTCCTCTGCAGCACGTCCACCAAGAAGAGTAACCAAACGGCCACGTAACTCATCAATGAAGAGTAAATATCTGTCCTCATTGGTAGGAGGAATATAAGTAAAGCCCAATGCTCCCCCAGATCTTGGCAGTATGCTCAGTTTCTGCAGACAAAAAGAGTTGACTAGTTACCATATTATCCATTTCATGTGAACAAAGCCGCAGGGATGATTTAAGTCCATTGTGACAACTATTGAACAACCCAACCTTAATAAGTTGAACATTATTGTTCTTAATTCCATGTATAACCAAAGATCAAGTAGACCTCCCGCTTGTACCAAACAAGATTAAAAATTTTGTATAACAAGTAAAGAAATCTAATACTCCTCCAATTCAGTCTAATTTTCAAAATGTTGCTTGAAAATTTGAAAATAGTATACTACTGTTTCTGAGGTCAGCGTTGTACTCTAGGTCTTGACAGACCCTCCCAACTCCCAAGTACCAAAAGAGAAACAAACAATTAGGAAGGTCAATAACTAAGAAGCCAATTATCTTCTTAACAAGGAAGATATAAATTATTGCCCTGGGACCGTCTCTGGTACATGACGTGAACAGTACACACTCCTAAACCAAATGCTACACGACACAAACTCAGAACTTAAGATTCCATTCAAATTTCATATATTTTCTTTATCATTTTCATATTTCAAATTGAGTTAACAAGAACAAACAAAGATAAAAAAAAGAGATTAAGTAAATTATTGCCATTGTTTACCTCAACACGTGGCTGTCCATGAAGAAGGTTTGCAACAGCTGTACCTACTACTGCATGGCCAGCTTCATGCCTTGCAACCACAGCCTTCTCACATCCCTTCAATTTGGCAGTTTTCTTTTCTATGCCCTATGAAATATCATTCTTTTCGTCACTCAATTTCAGTTTAGTATTTTTCTCATAATTCTTCAGTAAAATTACACATCTTGTGAGACAAATGTCTAAGAGGAACTGTGTAAATCACAGTTGATTGGAGAATATCCTTTATCCCTAAGGATAGTCTCATTAGAAAGTGCAAAAAGCAATATAAAAGGATTGCATGAAAACTCCTTTTATTTTTTTGCCCTCAAATATCTGTGTTTTGTAATAAAGTAATTCAAAACATGTATGGTACAAAGTAAAACCAATAATCAAAACCAATAACTAGACTGAGAAGATTGCATAGCATCATTGGCTATGGGAGTAATAATTAAAGTTAACTTTCAAGGCAAGGGAAAATGTGAAGAAAAATGTTTAAAAACATTGGAGAAGGAAACAGCTGAAAACAATGATGTAATATAAAGAGTCACAACAGAAAACTGTAACAAATAAACAAAACAATGATCAAAGAGAGAGAGAGTTACAGCTATTGATCGTTCTACTGCCTGAATGAAATCAATCCTCTCTACAACAACTTTATTATTTCTTCCAGCGAGTAAGGCTGCTTCATTTACCAGATTTGCAAGATCAGCCCTGCGAAATGAAAAAAAAAAAAAAATCATTAAGTCATCCCCACATCATCAACAAGTAGAAATTTATGAAGAGGAAAGGAAGCTGAAGAGGAGATTGGGAAGCAGTGTACTTAAATATGACAATGTAAAAGAGAAAATACCCAGTAAAACCAGTAGTCATAGAGGCAATGTCACCAAGATCAACATCATCTCCAAGGGGAAGTTCCTTCTTGGAGGCATGCACTTTTATAATAGCTTCTCTTCCAATCCTGTCAGGAGTCTCTACCTGGAAACCATTCCAGACATAATATCCATGAGATACGAGTTAAGCAAAAAGGAACTGGTTGATACGGCAGATTCCAACATTCTGCGAATTCGATTGAAATATAGTGCATGATACAAACCATAACAATACGATCAAATCTCCCTGGTCGACGAAGGGCAGGATCCAAGACATCAGAACGGTTTGTAGCTCCAAGAACAATCACCGCGGAATTGCTGTCAAATCCATCCATCTCCTGCAATGTAGTTCAGAAATGTTAGCTTCAAAGGGGAATGGCCAAGAGGTCCACATGAGCAGAAAACCTATGATGCAGGGAATGTTACAGTGAGTAATTGGTTCAAAGTTTGCTCCCGTTCGTCATTGCTAACAATGCGAAATTTACCATCGCGACTTTTAGCCACGGCATCTATCTGTGTGCAAGGAAAGGTGTTAGAAAACTCTACCGTACAACAAAGAGGTTAAACATATTGTTCCAACAAAATTATAATGCTCATAGGCTGACCTCATCAATAAAAATTATTGATGGTGCCTCCTTCTTAGCTCGTGCAAAGAGATCTCTAACTCGTGATGCACCCATGCCAACATACAACTCTACAAACTCACTTGCAGAACAACTTATGAATGGAACTTCTGCCTCACCAGCCACAGCTTTTGCTAGAAGAGTCTTGCCTGTCCCAGGAAGACCCACCTGCATCACAAATAAAATCATAAATACTGACTATAGTTTTTAGAAAAGAGGTAACCATGCAAGGAAACCATCATATAACACTAGCATCTGAGAACTAAGTGGAGACAGTGAACACGCTGAATTCCATCTGAAACTTTGTGAACTTATCTTGACAAGAATGACAAGTAGAAAGCTTTAGAGGACCAAAAGCTTTTGATGAAAGATATTCTAAGAGTAAGAGACAGAAGTAGCAAACTTAATGCCAGAATTTTCAGATATTAATGAAGTTTTTCACATAGGCCCTGACTTCTTAGACCAAAAGCTTCTTCAACAGCATCAAATAAAGTTTCAGCTAATTTTTTCAGAAAGGCCATCATGCTTAATGTCCCTAGTATCAACTCACCAGGAGAACTCCTCGTGGAGGACGAGCACCAAGCCGTATATACCTGTCTGGATTCCTAAGAAATTCCTGGGCAGTAAACATAAGAATATAAAGACAATACTAGAACTTCAAGGGAGCATTCACTGCAAATATCAATTACTGATAACATATTAAGTGGAATAATATTTAAAATACCACAATTTCTTCAAGTTCCTCCTTTGCCTCATCAACACCAGCCACATCAGCGAAAGTTATTGTTTCACCTTGTTCAGAGACTTTTGAACCCCCAGAACTCCTTGCCTTGCGATTCCTAATCTGACCAGCTGTATGCTGCATACATGCATGATTCAAATCAGAACGTATCAGTACTACAAAAACATTGATGTACTCAAAGAGCTTACAAGCAAATTCAAACCTGAGAAAAATTTACAGGGAACCGATGGAGAAGTCCCGCAAGAACAGCAACATAGAACAAAGCTATCTGCAAAAGAGAGGAAGTCAAATCGATAAAATTCCACAGACGTATACAAACACATGATTTAGAAAGAACCAAGTGAACGGAGTAACTGAAGGAATTCTTGTCCCAAATTATAACCAATCATAGTCCACCAACTACAACCTCTACATTCCTGCCACCTGAAGAGGAAATAGATTACCCAATAATAGAGGGCCCATCAGATCACTCTTTGAGATTCCTAGTCCAAAGAAGGCAAGAGAAGATCCTCTCCTCTCCTAGATTACATACTTCAATCAGGCAGCCTACCACAAAAAAACTGCTACCCCCAACAAAACCACTACCATTCAACCGGTTAACTCATTAAGAACTCTGAGATAAGCTGCTTCTTTTTTAAAAAAAGAAGAAGAAGCAATTAATCTAGTTTCATTCAAATCATGACAACAAACAAAAAACACAACTTACCAATGCAGAGTTGAAGAATCCACCAGATCGCTTATCGGGAGACCCGAACTCCACATCGTTTTCCAGCATCTTCTCATATGGAGTCTTAATATCACTGGGCCGAGTTGTTGTATATACAATTCGCTTTGTAGGCGCCACACTCCTCAACAAGGACTCCGACTCCTGAAACTTACCAATTTCACTCTCTTGAACGCTCCCTTCGTTCTTCAATTTGAACATTACATGAACTCCATCAACCTCCACCTTTTGAACCTGATTACTATTAATCTTATTCAAAAACTCGCTGTAAGGAACGCTGACAAAAGTCGTCGGGGTCCTAGGCTCGGACCCGGGCAACGGAATCCCGGGTCGGAGCAGTCGCATAACGAACATAACAACACCCAACTGTAAAAGCAAAACACCAATTTCTTGAGCTTGAACTATCGGTTGCCACTGCCATTTCTTTCCTTTGGACCTCCACAACCCGCTTCTTCCACCCTTTTCTCCTCTCTGATTGGTCGAACCCCCCGAATTTGACGGACTCTGTTTCTGCGTCACTCCTTGCCCACCTTCGCTTTCATTTTTCTCGCCGGAGCTCGCCTTCGAATCGTTGCTGTCCGTACAATTAGCCAAAATTTTGCTCTCTTTGAACCTTAATTTACCTCTTCCGTAAAGATTTAATCTCTCGTGGTTTCCCACAACGGCGACGTTCTTTAGGGTGGAAGTGATAGAATTGGGGAAGAAACGGTTCGTTTTTTGTTGCAAAACCCTAAACCGAATGGCTTTGAAGTTTAATCCATGTAGATAAAGAAGATTAGAGTAAGAATTTGTGCTGAAATTACCGTGGAATGTTATCGTCGCCGGTCGTAGAAATTCAGTAGATGACATTGCCGGAAACCTAAAAAAATCAGGAATAGTCTTTTTTTCAAAATATAAATTAAAAATAGGATCATTTATATGTTCGTTTTAGTTAGCGTTTTTTATCTGCAGAAATTCGTAGAGATAGAGACACGATAATAGAGCATTAGCGAAAGATATTATTATGGGAGAATTTGAGCCGTTGGATTAGAGAAAAATCATCGAGACTTCGTTTCATCAGGAGCAAAAGGGACAAAGATTAGGGGATTAACTGCACCAAACGTCCTTAAATTACTATCTAAATTTTATATTTGTCCTTGAATTTTAAAATCTTTTATTTGTGTTCTTGAATATTAATATTATATCAATAATGTCTTTTAGTTAGTATACACATCAATTTTGGCATTAAATTCCAATATGAATATGACTATATCATATTTAAAATAAGTAAATCAAATTATAAATATATTTAGAAAATTTTTTATTTGATAATTTAAAAATAAATGCATAGTCTTCTTAAATTTTATTAACATGTGTGCATCTAATGCATTGACAATTTTGATTAAATGTGATAGGTACATAATTTTTCAATTCGATGTATATTTTTTAAGTATACTCTATGTTGAAGATGAATTAGCATTTAACACCTAATTTGTGGTTGGGCTAAAAATTGCTTTGATTATACAATACTTATCCTTTAAAGACTCAATTAGAATATTTTGAAATTTAAAAATCAATTTAGACTTTGAGCAATAGTTTGAGGATATTTGATGCAATTAACCCTTGGTGTTTGGAGGATTACATAGAAGTTTGTGACTGGTGATTAAGATTGAGCGGCGACCACATGTTTGGAACTGATTGGTAGCCACACGCTTGGTTACATTAGGGCCTTAGCTTTGGATTTTTTACGTTTTTATGGGCTTTAATTTGGGCTATTTTGTCTTGCGCAAATAATGGGCTATTGTGCGTGCATCCTTTTACGAGTAATTTGTAATTTTCTTTAGATTTTCAGGTGGTTTTTTTTCTTTTTTGAAATATCTTATATCTATCTTTTTTTGATATAATATTTAGAACTACTCATAGTACTTCCTCAATTCATAAATAGGAGGATAATATGCTTCAGCGCAATCTAACCCACATCTTGCTGCTTTGACAACAATCCTCATACCAACTAAGCTAAAACACAATTGACTTCATATAGGTTTTAATTGTATAATCGAATAATAATAGTAAAATGAATTCAAGAAATCTCAAATTTCAGCAAGTAGAGGGCACTTAAGTAAGGTATTAGACACAATTGTGTTGTATTAGTTGTAAACCTTCTTTGTTAAGAATGGTTTGTTTTAGAGAAAATCGTTTTTAAATTTCTTTTTGAAAATATTTTTATCTGTCACAATCTGATTATTAGTTAGTCGATGTGGATTGTCTCTTTCCCTCCCAACACTAACCTTACTAGATATAAGAGTGGATATGTTTTATCGAGGATTAAATAGATCTAGAACAATTTCTTATAAATAATACCATTGTTGATACAATGATTGTTTAAAGTATTAAAAATAGAGGGAAACAAAGTTAACCTTTTTCTCATGAGATACTTTTTTAAATGGCAATTTTGTAAAGATGACTTTCACTTTCAAAGTAAATGATATATATATTATTGCGGATGTAATTTGATAATTCTTAGATCAATATTGTTGTTAGTGTAGAATGACGTGAGTTCAAGTATGCTGAAGTGCATTATACTCCTATTTAAGGGTTAAGAAGGGATTATGAGTAGTTTTAGGTATTATATAAAAAAAATGCAAATATGATAAAATCTATACTAAGATTAATATTAAAAAATAATAATATTTTTTAATTCATTAATTTTAATTAATAGAAATGTAAAAATAATCTAATTTAACAGGTACAAGATTCAATTTAACTTTTGCTTAGGTTCTGGATAGTTTTTTGGAACTATGGCGGCAATAATACATTTCGGTGTAGCCAAAAATTTTCCAACTTCTTATTTTTCTAATCAACAAAAATACATGCAAGTAAGAGCCAATAATTAAATATTAATTTTTATAGATGTGGGTGAAAATAAATTTTAATATAAAAATTATATTTTTAAAAAACCAAGAGAAAAAATAGCAATAATTGAGTTTTAGGCAACATAATACTTTTTTAAAATTAGGTTCAAATCTTAAATACGGCATGTTTAGCTCATTTATGTAAACATTTAATATAGAAATAGTAAAAGATGAAAATACCATTATATTAATATATTTCATTCTTTTTTAAAAATGGCAATAAAATGATTTCTTTGAATGAGTTGGTGATGAGTTAGCTCGTAACACCAACTCAATCAATAGCATTATTCTTAATTGGTAAAGATAATAAATTGTACATATTAAAATAAAAATTTGTAAAACTATAAAAATGAAGTTTTGATTAAATGGTAAATTTAAGGTTTTACTAATTTAATTGACTTAGGTTCAAATTTCATCATAGAGAAACTACACATCAAATATTGTACATTAAAAGTGACGTGAATTTAGCAACAATCTGGAAAAAAGTCTTCAAATTCTATAAAAACGTTCGTTACCGATCATGGCGAGTGGTGAAAATTTTGAATTCTCTAAAGATCGATCAACCAAAAAAGTGAGATTCAATGACTCAAATACAGATGGGGCCATCGATATGGCAGTGGATTTGGAACCCAAGTCAACACTTTCCTGAAAAGACAAACTATTGAGTGGTTTAGCAGGTGGAGCTAGAGCGTCAGAGAATCATTCTGATTTTGGAGATGATGAAGAGATCGAATTGTTGGACGAGATCTATGGTGAATGGAATTCCCGCTATTAACTTTTCTGAAAGATTTAATCAATTGTTGATTAAAGACATGGCCACCACGATGGTCTTCAAGCTCTTAGGACGATCCATCGAATATGCAGCCCTACAAAACAAAATCAATAGTCTTTGATGACCCTCATCTCCATTTCAGCTAATGGATATAGAAAATGGATATTTTCTAGCGAAATTCCAGAATAAGGATGATTTTGAAAAAGTTTTATCTCAAGGTCCATGGATAATTTACAAGCAATACCTTACAGTGCAATATTAGACTACGGACTTTAATCTGATGCAACCTTATTCGAGCGCTGTGAAGGCATGGATTAGACTCTCAGGTCTCTCTGGTTTGTTTTATAAACATAGGATCCTTGAAGAGATCGGGGGAACTATCGATAAAGTTACAAAGATGAACTTTAACACTAACAGTGGAACAAGAGAGAAATTTGCTAGGATGGCAGTCTATGTAAACATTGACGAACCGTTGGTCTTCTAGGTTCTAATCAACGAAAATATTCAACAGGTTGAGTTTGAATCTCTTCTGGTGGTGTGTTTTTGTTGCAAGCGGTATGGTCATGTAAGAGAGGTATGCCCAAAAGTTTCCACTGTTTCGAACCATCCGGAGGTGGGAGATCCAACGATGAGTTCGAAAATGGCTCTGGTGCACCATCTAGTAACAAAAAGGATAAAGTAATGGATGTGGGCGCAAGTTGGGCCAGCATATAAATTGACCCCTTTGGGTATTTCTAGTCCAAGTTCGATAATGGAAATTCAACAGGCTAAAGGGTTGGGCAAAGTATCCACTAATCCCTCTAATCTCAGGATGAGAAAATGCTTTTGCCCTCTACTTCTATTTTTAACGCACCTAATGTCGTTTGACGTGAAGAAGCAACTTACAGTGATATTATGGCTAATTCGCAAAAACAAGTCCATATTTCAACAGCTTTTCTTAATCCCAATTTTATAGGTCCTTTTGGGATGAAGGTTCCATTGAAAGAGGGAGTTCTTGATCCTGGTAGACATTCGGCCATTTTCTTTAAGGAAAATTTGGCTTCTGTTGGAGAAAGGTGTTGAAAGGAAAAAGTTCTGTAGAGACAGGGAATGGAATCTATGTTGGTAAAGGACGTGGGAACAGTGGAAAAGCTGAATCGAATAGAAACGGCAAGATCCTTAACAGGACTATTCGAGGTCATAGAGATAGATTCAAGGCTATTGGTAATTCACGTACTTCTCTATCGGACACTATAAATTTTATGGCTAAACTTATTAGCTCCCAAATTGATGTTGTCGGTGACACGGGTACCCCACCAAGGAATGGGAAATGTTTGGGAAGTTCGCCTTTTGCTAAACAGTAAAGGTTAGTTTTTTCTCTCATAGTCTTTGCATTTTATTATGAATTTATCAGTGTTTTAGTGAAATTGTCAAGATTACACCAGTTTAAAATTCCCTCATTATTTTGGGAGTATAACTTGGAATATAAACTGGATATAGTCAGTTTGTTGGAAACGATAGTTAGTGGTACAAAAGGAGATAATATTATAGCTAAGTTGGACTTTCAATTTTCTCATCATGTGGAAGCAGTTGGTTTTTCTAGAAGAATTTGGGTTGGCTGAAAGGACTCGATTCAAGTTGAGGTAGTCCATACCCGTCCCCAATTTATTCTAATTTGGGTCATTAATCATTTTCTTCGCCAACCCATTTTTATCACTTTTGTATATAGTAGTCTTGATAGGCAAAAATGGAAACTTCTATGGGAGGGGCTTAAGGCTACTATTCCAATGAGGATGTTCCTTGGCTTGTTATTGGGGATTTTAATGCCATCTTCTTTGCTAGTGAGAAGAAAGGTGGGCGGACTAATGGAAGGAAGTGTTCTCTTTTTGGTGACTTCATGATTTTTGCCGCCTTACATGATTTAGGCTTTAGAGGCCCTCAGTTCACTTGATGCAAGGGGGATTTTTTATAGGCTTGACAAATCAATTGGGAATGATGCTTGGATGAATATGTTCCCTAATAGTTTGGTCACCCATCTTCCAAGGCTTAAGTTTGATCATAAATCACTTTTCCTTTCCTTGAAACCTGAGGGTAAAACTTCAACACAACAATCTTTTAGAATTTTAGTTGGATGGCTGGAACATCCGTTTTTTTCAAATTTTGCTAAAAGACAATGGGGTTTCAACGGTAATTTGGTAGACTCCCTTTCTAATTTTTCCTTGGGGCTAAAGGAGTAGAATCGTATTGTTTACGAGTACATTAGAACACGTAAAAGACAGATGTTGAATAAGCTTTAAAGCATCCAAAGAAGGATGGAGTTTTCTTATTCTAGTAGGCTCATTCGGTCTAAAATGGAAGTTCATGAGGAATTAGCTAGTGTTCTCCATCATGAAGAGATTCTGTGGAAGAAAAAATCTTGATGTGAATGGTTGAATCTAGGTAATCGAAATACTAAGTTTTTTTCATTTTCTTACAAAGGAGGAAACATAACCATATTACTTCCCTGAAAAATGACAGCGGTTAATGGATTTAGATGTCAAAGCTCTTCAACTTGAAGCAGTTAGTTTTTTTTCAGAAGTTGTATGGTGAGCAACTGAAGCCTATGAGAAATTTACCCACTAGTGCATTTCCTAATCTTGAGCACTATAATGTTCAGTTTCTTGGAAAGGAAGTGTCTGAGGATGAAATTAAAACTGCTCTGTTTGATATGGCCCTTATGAAGGCTCTGAGAAGTGATGGCTTTCAAACTCTCTTTTTTCAGAATCATTGAGATTTAGTTGGTTCGACAATTTGTGAGTGGGTTAAATCGATTTTTACTAGGAAATGTGTTGATCCTAAACTCAATAATACATTGGTAATCCTCATTCCTAAGGTCCCTAATCCTTAGAAGTTGACACAATTTTGCCCCATCAATTTGTGTTTGGTGATGTATAAGTTGGTGATGAAGGTTATTGCTAATTAATTTAAATTAGTGTCCCTAAGGTCATTGGACAAGAACAGGTTGGCTTTATTGTGGGTTGGAATATCACTGGCAATATCCTTATTGCTCAGAAGGTTATTCACTCAATGAGATGTAAGCACAAGAATAGAAAGTGGATGGCAATCAAAATTGATATTGAAAAAGCTTATGACAGAGTTTGTATTCCTAATATGCTTATAAATGTTATTATGTCTGCTATAACAAATTCTATTATGCAGGTGTTGTAGAATAGGGTCCCTGGGTCCCTACGCAGAAGTTCAGACCTACGAGAGGTATTCGATAGGGGTTCCATTTATCACCTTATCTGTTTATCTTGTGTATGGAATGACTCAGACATATTATTAATTATGTTATAGATAATGAACATTGGCAACCAATCCGTTTATCAAGGTCTGGACCTTTTCTTTCACATATTTCTTTGTAGACGATCTTGTTATCTTTGGTTATGCAGATCTTCAACAAGCTTTGCTCCTTAAAGATCTGTTAGAGAGGTTTTGTGTTTACTCTAGGCACCATGTTAATGCTTGGAAAATGAATATCTACTTTTTAAAAAGTAGATATGATGGAATTGGAAAGCAATCGAATGGAATTCTTGGTTTTCATAAGGTGCAGAATCTTGTTATTTATCTAAGGGTACCTCTTCTCCATGATAAGATTTCAAATAGTACCTTGCGTTTTATTGTCGATAAGGTCCACAGCAAGCTAAATAGATGGGATGCTAGGAAACTCTCTTTTGCTGGTAGAGTTACTCTTGCCCAGGCAGTCTTGTTGTTGGTCCCTAATTGCTTCATGCAATCCATGATGATCCCTAAAAGGATTGTGTGATGAGATTGAGAGTATTGTTCAACAATTTATATGGGGGTCCTCTGAGGGTCAGTAGAAGATGTCATTGGTTAGTTAAAAGGCTGTTTGTTAGCCTCGATCATGTGGTGGCCTTGGCTTTTGACATTTGAGGGACTAAAATACCACTTTTATGATGAAATTGGGGTATAATCTAGTTTCCAAAACGGATGCTTTATGGGTTTGTGTTCTTAGGTCCAAGTTTAGAATGAAGGAGGATGTAACAGTCCGTTATTCAGTGGTGTTGGAAACAGAGGTTTCGGGACCACAATTTCGACTAGAGAGTCCATAGATATATTTAATTAATAACTATGAGATTAAATATAGTATAATAGTGAATCGTGATTTAAGAGATTTTATTAATTGGTCAGTTAGTTAAGGTACAAATGGTGCATATCGAAAGTAAAGTGATTTTGAAAAATGAGGTATTAGGACCTCATTTCTGTAAACTAAGCCCATGAATATTTTTATTAAATATTTACGAAGCTTTTATATAAACGGATTGAAGTTTGATCTAGAAATTTTGATGATTTGATAATTAATTAAGGAAAAAGGATTAAATAATAAAAGTGGTAAAGATTAATTGCTATAGATTTTTAATTAATTGAAGGACAAATTGTGTAAATAAACCATTAGTATATGGCCAAATGGTCGTGGGTGATGATTGGAGTCTACCAAATTTAATTAAAAATGACTAATATTAGTTTAATCAAGGTTTTAATTAATTAATTATAATTAGATTAATTTAACTAAGGTATAAACGTAGTAAAATAAAATAAGACAAACCATTTTCTTCTTTCTTCTCCAACTTGTCTATTCACTGAAACCATATAATCAAAAGAGGGTTTTGAATATCAACTTTCGATCCTCCATTGTTAGTAAGATTCAAGTCCATTTCTTATAATTTTTATATTTTTGAGATTGTTGCAACTAGGTCCAGCTAACCCGTATCTCCGTTTTCAAAATTGTTAAAGATTTCTAAAGTAGTCATTGATGAAAATTAAAGTTTTTGATGTTTAATAGTTTAATTATAAGCTTAGATATGTTTAAAAACTAAATTGTTAAGTAAATT
This sequence comes from Gossypium australe, assembly GCA_005393395.2. NCBI lineage: Eukaryota > Viridiplantae > Streptophyta > Magnoliopsida > Malvales > Malvaceae > Gossypium > Gossypium australe. The sequence goes on from CM016615.1 coordinate 99,193,176, forward strand.
TTGTTAGTTTTGTGTATAAGGACCAAATTGCAATAATATAAAAATTTTCATGAAATTTCTAAAAATTATGTTTTTAGAGGGTTGTACAGTGATGAATTTGTGATTGGATTGAAAATCAAAGCTTGAATTTAAAAGATATAATAGTTCCGGCTTTAGGGACTAAATTGAAAAAAATGAAAAAATAGGAGAATAGTGCAAAATGAATAAAATATATTATATTCATGAATTGAGATGGTTTAAAGTGATAAAGCTGATAATATGAAATGAATTATTATATAGATCAAGGATTGAATCATACAGAGGGACATAAGAAAAATAAAAAAGGAAAAATTACAGAATAATCCCTACAAATTAACTTGTTATTCGAATACATTAGGTAAGTTCATAGTGTATAGAAATGTACAGTTATGCATTGGTTGTTGGTGAATTCTGTATTTATATTTATTTATATTGCTTGGAACTTGAAATGTTATAAATTAATACTAATGTGATAAATGACTTATTGGAAAACTGTTGAATACCTGTGAAACATGATTTATATGGACTTGAAATGTTGTTTACAATATGTGTACTAAGAACATGGAAGTGCCCTTGATTTATAAATATTATGAATCCTGTTTAAATGTTTGTTTGAATGTAGTAAGCAATTAGGATACGATTGGCACGCTAATTGGGTTATATCGCGTGTTGTACGGGTTTAATATGAGATGAGATGATGAAAGATGATATGTTTATATGCTCATTGACTATGCCGATATCCAGCATTTGTTACAAATTTCTGAGTTGTATTTATAGTGATTCATGCATTTGTTTGGGGGAGGATGTGTAGCTTTAGGGCTTGACACTTAATGCCCAGGCGTGTTTCTGGGAGGATGTTAGCTTTCGGGTTTGAAACTCAGTGCCCAAGTATGTTCTTGGTTGGTTTAGCTCATTTGAGCATTCTAGCGTGTTTTGGGAGGATAACACAGTATCCAAATTATTTTGCTATAGTTCATCGGGCTACCTGTTAAAAGAAAGTATATTGATTGATTTCATGAGTTGCTTGGAAATGATATGTTTGTATGACTATTGAAATGTTAACTGATGAAATTGAATGAATGATAAGTGTGTGTTTAAAATTTGTTTAAAAACTATATCAAAATGACTAGAATGTTTATAGTTTACATGTATGAAGCGCTTACATGTATGAAACGCTCGCTTTGTACTTGTGACATGTGGTGACAGTGAAAATGATATATGATTATATATGTAACAAATTAAAAAAATGTGTTTAAGAATAGATTTGATCAATTGATTAACTTGATTCATATGTTTTATAGTTTGACTGAATGATACTGTTATGTATCATATTGAATGGATTTGGGAAGATTATATGATTTAATTCGTGATATACTCACCTTACTGTTGTAAAATATTTTGATAGGAAAGTGGCTTAAACTAGTTAATTCTATTTACTTAAATGTGAACCTAAGATAAGACTATTGTTTATGTGCTTATGAACTTACTAAGCATGTCAATACTTACCCCATTTTATTTTCTTGTCTTCTGTAGTTGTATCTTTGCTGAACTTGGCTATCGGATCACGTCCAAAGCTCACACTATCTAACGTCTCTATGGGTAATCTTTGGTTCATCTTGTTCGGTTATAAGTGGCATGTAATAGGTATGATATGTGTGTGTATGTGTGTGTGTGTGTGGTGTTCAAATTTATGAATTTGCCCATTTTGGTATGTTTATTTATGTATTGTATTAAAGCAAGTTTATGGGATTGTTTCGGTAAGTTGAACTATGCTTATGCTCGTATGATACGAAAATGTGTATGACTAGCTTGAATGTGTGCTAAGGGATTTAGAATGTGATAGTTGGATGAATGCATAAGTTATAGGTGAGTAGATTGAAATACTTTAGTTGATTACGGTGCCAATTGTGGCATATTGATTAGACATTTAGGAATGCTTTCTAAGTTATATTTTGAGCATGAAATGTGAATGTTTGAGTAGGTGTTGATGTTAGTAAAGGAATGCATTATAGGTCTTTGTGTAAGGTTGAGCCAAATTTGTACATTAGATGATTTTTCCTACACACACAATTTGCCACACGGTTGGGTATATCACATGGTTGGTTGATAGGGCCGTGTGCGATTGGTAATTTAGATGCGTGAATGTTAACATGGTCTCAATCTCTCACACGATCGAGCCACACGACTATGAGAATGTTTGCAAAATTTTACAACTAGGTCCACACGACCATAGTTTTTTACGCGGCTTGACAACACGGCCATGTGACCCTTGTTTACTGAAATTTTCATATAGTTTATTAAGTTTACAATTAAGTCCTATTTATTTTTGAAATGTTTTAAAAGCTTTCTTAAGCTCGTTTGGGACTCAGATTGATGTGCAAATCATTGCATACTTGAGTTATGAACGTTTTAATGGTTGTTTTGATTGCTAAATGTTGAACTTACATGTATTTATTCTGTTATCTTCTATAGCATCCTGTAGCTCGAGTTCAACGACCGAATCGTGTATAGGGTGTTATAGAGGAGCTGCTAGAAGATATTTCTGTTATCTTTCCTTTGGAGAGCACTCTCTAAGGTTTGCCCTTTACTCCGAGAGAATCTGCTTTAGTCTGTGGGAAATGTGAACAATATTCATTATTGGAAGGATCTGTAGATTTCATATGTGGGACCTTTAATTCATCAGGTTCTGTCTCATGCTAATATCAATCAAGACTGTTTGCTTAGTGAGATGATTACTGAGGAGGGAACTTGGAATTTGAAGCTTTTTCGCATTTGGTTGCTGGAAGAGATTATTAGACGTATTGTGAGTATTCCCCTACCACACATCTCTACGGGTTGTGATAGGATTATTTGGCTCAAATTTCAACTGGTTTCTTCATCCTTAAAAGTGCCTACTAGAGCTTATGAGAAAGATCGTGGAGCTCGAGGGACACGAAATGAAATATTCCGTGGAAATTTCAAGGTCCCTAGAGAGTTAGATTCTTCATCTGGCTTGTTTTGAAACAACGCCTACTTACCAATGTGGAGCGAGTCAAGCGAGGTATAGGGCACAATAGTTCTTGTAGACTGTGTGGACATCATTTGAGGATATCTTACATGCCATCAGAGATTGTCCTACAGTTAAGGAAATTTGGAAGCAGGTTTTGTCAAATGAGCTTTGTGGGTGTTTTTTTGCAGGTAATCTTCATGAATGGGTTAAGTCTAATTTACTTAACCCTTCTAAACTAGCTATGGGCGAGGCTGTTTAGTTGAGCTTATTTGGTTTGATAGCCTAGAGAATATGGAAAAATCAGAACCTTTTCATCTTCCAAGGGTCTCCTTGAAAAGTAAGTGACATTGTTAATAATTCATACACCTGGGCAGAACAACTTGCTTCTTTTCATGGGAAGGATTTGTGTAGACAACAGACACCGAGGCCATTTATTCCTATACCGGAGAATTAGATTAAATTATGCACTGATGGTGCGGTGCAAGCTATGTCTAGAACTACTGCAGTTGGGGGAGTCCTAAGGAATAGAAATGAGGACTGGATTATTGGATATAACAGATTTTTGGGTGAATGTTCCGTCTTTGATGTTGAATTGTGGGTCATTCTTAATGGGTTGGCCCTTATCCAAGATAAACGATTTTAGGGCGTGATGATTCTAACAGATAGTTTGGAGGTGGTCAAGTCTATTCAAGATTTCTCTTTGGCAGATTCAAACTCCACCCTCATTAGAAGAATTCATCAACTTTTAATGAATGTTAGACATTGGGTCATGCAACATATTACTAGGGAGTTAAACAAAATTGCAAATTGTATGGCTAAATTGGCTTTTGATACATGACAAAACTTGACGATGTTTGAAAAGATCCCAAGGAGGCGTTAGCAATCTCTCCTATTGTCAAAACAAGTGTTAGCCTTGCTCAAAAGTCCTCTGTGTAGTTAGTTTGTCTTAAGTTCATTTTTTTTCACAAAAAAAAATCAGATACATATTTTTATTAGTTTTTGTTAAAATAAAAGACTAAAGTACTCTTAGTTCATAAATTTTCTAATTGAATTGGTCTAGTTGACTTAATTTTCCTAATCGAATTTGTGTCTGATTGACTTGTGACACAAACTCAGTCAAGAACTAGACTAAAGTACCCTCAAATGATATAATTTAGTTTAATTAAAAAAATATATTTTCACAATTTTTCTAATCGAATTGGTATTTAGTTGACTCGTAACATCAACTTAATTAAAGACTTAATTTTTTTGATAAAATGTTGAATGGTTGCCATTAATAATACAAGAATAAAAACAAGCTCATGGACGACACATGTGCTAACCTATCAATCACCATTAAAACGGTGATAGACTCTAATTAATGAGAAAGCTGAAAAGTGAAACATTTCCTAAAAGACTTCCATTGTCAAAAAAAAAAAATCCATTTCCTACTACCATAAATTAGAGACTTAATTGGGCGATGGCAATACAATTGATATTAGAAGGGATCATTGGGGGGTTGAAGGAACTAAGGGAGAGTCGGTTTGTCAGTCTCCCTTTAATAATAATGAGAGAAAAGTCAAAGATTTGTAGGACTATGAAAATAGGCGATGGAAAAAGGAGAGGGTCATCTAGATATATGGCGAAAATTTGGGGGACAGTATCTGTAATTTGCCCATTCCCCATAATGGCATCAAAGATACCAGGACGTGGATTCAAAACCCGCATGGCATCTACACTTCCAAATCGGCTTATTCATGGATGACCCTTAAGAAAGTTGGGTTCGGCCCTCACAGATTGTTTTGGCGCGTTATCTGGAAACTAAAGACGCTCCCAAAGATTAAAATCTTCAGCTAGAGAATTGGTCATAATATTCTCCCAACTTTTGACAATCTTTCTCGTATTCGACAGGGGGTCAATAACACCTGCCCGAGATGCAAAGGCAGAGAAGAAACCCTGGTTCATGCACTGAAAGACTGCCCAAAGGCTCGCAAAATCCTTGTTGCTGGAGGTTTAAACAACAGACTGCTGGAAGGGGATTACAATGTCTGTATCGATTGGCTCGAAGACGTTTTTCGCGAGCTTGATAATAAGGCTCCAGCTGACTTCTTAACCCTCTTCTGGAATAGTTGGAATGACAGAAACAATATGGTTTTTAAAGGCAAGATGGATGTTGCGGTGATGATTTGGGAAAGGGCGCAAACCTTAAGTAGAGATTTTAGAATCTTTAATTTTTCCGAACCTTCGGTTATCTCCTAGATCTAGACGAACAAGGGATGGAAAAACCCTCTGACAGGCTATGTCAAAGTGAACGTTGATGCTGTTATTTCGAACAGATGCAGTGGGATCGGCGTTGTTGCGAGAGACCATGATGTTTTGTTTTGGGGAGTTGCTATAAATTCAGGGAAGAACCTATGGACGTAATATGGGCAGAGATGGAGGCGTTCAAAGAAGGGTTAAAGTTGGCTCTAAGGTTAAATGTGGCCCAGCTAATCATGGAATCTGACAATGCAATGCTGGTCAACAAGGTCAACAAAAGGGAGCAGGATATCACCGTTTTAGGCCAGTGCATTAAGCAAGAGTGCACAGCCTTGAACAATTTTATTTCGGCCCAGATTAAATGGATAAATCATAATAGTAATACCGTAGTGGATTACCTGTGTAATTTAGCTATTAAGAATAAAAGTGATTTGTACTTCGATATGGATTATCCGGTAGATATCCATAACATTATCATTCATGATGCAATAATATGAGGTAGACCCTTGGGCCGTTTTTCTTTCAAAAAAATTTAGAGACTTAATTAAAAGAATAGATATAGACAAACATATTATATATAAATATAGATATAGATACAAGCATTATAGTACAACAAAGAAATAATAATATAAAAATATATAAGTAATTATTAAAGTAATTAAAAATAAAAATGATTCTGTTAAATAAATTTCAATTGTGTTGGCAAGGTGTACATTTTAGAACCAACACATATATAACTCTTCTAATGTATAATTTAAAGATTTAATTATTTTTCAAATGAAGTGAAGTTTCAATTAATTCAATTAAATATTATATCTACATATTTTCATTGCTAAAAGCCAAAAAGTGAACAAAACCAATTTAACTAGGGTTTATTCTTGGATAACCCCTTACGCTGCTTTTATTAAAAAGAAATGGGTCACACACAAAATATTACAGGTGAGTTGAGTCAAATATTACAGGTAATGATGCAATATTAACTGTCACTTCCTCGTATACCTGTTTTCTATTTTGTCCTATATTGTCCCCATGAATCAAGGGAAGAAGAGAAAAAGAAATGGCAGAGAAAGCCCTAAATTGAAGGATCTAAGAAAGCTATCCACCAAAAAGAAGTTTTCTAAAAAAAAAAAACAAATCGAAAACCCCATGTCCAAAACCACTCCCTCACCCCCCCTATTTTACATCTTCCTGTTTTTTGCTAAAAAAAGAGAGAATTCCATTATGTTTGAAATGCATGTTTTAGCTGAATTCTTTGGTCATTTTCTTGATGTTTACTAGGTATAATGGATTATTAGCACCCAATTTGTTTGTTTCTCTTATTGCTTTGTTTCTGAAGATAAATTAATATTTTTTATTTAAAAATGAGTATTGATGCAAAGGGTATTCAACTTTTTGTCTGGAGAATTATTAGATTTTCTGGAATTTGTTGCTATAAAATTGGAAGAAAATACCCAGATATTTCAGGGTTTTTGATCTTTGTTTTCCTTTTGTACATATTTTTCCCTCATGTTTTCTTGTATTTTATGTACATTTCCCCTATTATTGTCTGCACTGCTGTTTTTATCCGATTTTATTTCAAAACCAAGTATGCTGCATCCCGATGGCTAAAGAAAAAAGAGAGTGCAGATGGAAAAGTTGTAAATACATCAAAAGAGGCTTCATTGCGGCTCCAGAAAAGTGTTCGACGAAATGCTCGAAAGGAAGTTCTAGAATGGGATGGAAAACATAGTGAGGAAAAAGACATGCTTTTTGTGAGAAGTACTTGTGATAGTCCGTCTAGTAAAACTAATTTCTTGGAAGAAAATTCCAAGGTTACCTTCGATAGGGTAGGAAGTTCTAGCAGTGAACATGGAGAGGGTTCCCCCCATGACGAAACTGGAAATCCGAATTTGGTCTTTGATAGTGAGACATCGAAACCTCATCGGGTGTTGGATGATAGCTTTCAAGGGTCATCAGAAACAGGTCCTCGTGCTCGTGCTCGTGGTGTCAACAGCTTGGAAGAAGCGAATGATGCTCGGAATAAGGCTAAGAATCGTATGGATCTTGGGTTAACTGAGTTGGAAAGAAACAAAAGGCTGCAAAGTTTAATTGCGAAACGTAGAGCAAAAAAGTTGTTTAGAATGGCAATTGAGAAAAGCCTGATGGGTATCAATGGTATTCCTCCTCCTCAAATAGCTCCCATTCTAACCGCTAAAATCAACAATGGTGAGTTTTCAAGTCATCTTGATGAAGACGATTTACCAATGCCTGGTTCAGCTCCTTCCTTATTGTTGCCTAAACAGAATTCATTTGATCTACCTTATGATCCAATTGAAGAAAAACCCAACCTTATGGCCGACAGTTTCCAACAAGAATTCATGCCAGCCAATCTCTTCTGCAGACATGAAAGCTTCCGTCACACACCTTTGTTTACATTTCCAACTTCTCAATATCCATATGGTGCCGAGTTTAACCCGTATTATAGCGGCGAGAAAAGGCTTTTTGAATGGAAGCCAGGTAAGATCAAGATAAATATATTTTTCATTGTTGAGATCTTTCTTTTATTTGGTTTTTCTGTTTAACGGATAGGCTGTAGAATTGATTGTTTCAAAGCTTTGAGGTACATAATCAAATTATTTAAGTCATTATTCTGTGGATAACAATTGTGAAGAAAGAATTTCCACAAGGCCCTGCCTAAAACTGTGTCCAAAAAGAGTACTTAAGAAAAACTTTTTAGACTAGAGGTAAGGGGGACAAACATATTCCAGAAAATAATTTGATCATCCTATTGAACTCCATAGCCATCAAAACCCTAATATCTGTCATTATGTAGTTATTGAATCAATGGAATTACTTCAAATTTGGTATAGAAGTTTCTTTTCCCTTTTTAAAGTCTGCTGTTATCTAATGGAATAATTTTAACATTTTACCTTTTCATCAGACAAAGGTGGTCACCACCAGCTTAATTCCTCTGGTATAGAAAATGATATTGATCTTGTTGAGCTAGAAGAATCAAATCACAATGAGGCGATAAACTTATCCGAAGAGAAAAGGGAAAAAAATATAGAAATCCCACACAATAGGACCGAAGTAGAAGGAGAGAAGATGGAACACCCTCATGATCTGGAGCCAGGATTAGATAGTGGAAGTGAAGTCAGAATGGAGACAGATTCAATTAAAAACAACAATTCCTGTGACTCATCTTCATCCGAAAACACAGAATCGATCTTAGATCAAACAAGTAAATCTCCTGGGATACGCAATGATCATGTGCAAAGGGCCTTTAAACTTGCAATTCCTCATAAGGGGAGAGCTATTAACAGACTTTCCTTTGATTCCAGCCCGTCGCCATCTGAAAGGCGTAGGATAGACATTCATTCATTTTACAGTTCATATAGGCGACAGTGCCATACCCCAACGTTTTCCATAGCTTCTGACTTGCAAGTTGAGGTCTCAGAAGTTGGTTCACCTCCATTAACAACTGATGGAACAACTTCACCTGCTGATGGGGATTCAGTTATATATGATGGGGATGTTGAAAGGGATATCAATTCTGAAAGTGAAGAACCGTGGGGAGGTTCATTTAACCTATCAAGAGAAGAGGCAAATCGAGAAAGACTAAGAGAATTAGATGATATTATTGAAGAGGAATCTACTGAAGTTGTTTCAATCTCTCCATCCGAACATGAAACCAAGCAAAATTTGAATAGCAAAATTTCACTATCTTCAATAGAAATAACTGAGAATGGTGCATCGCCTCCAACATATATAAACTCTGAAACTCATCAAGATTCCAGCAACTGCAGGCATGGCAGTTTACAAACATCTTATGAGAGTAAAAGTACCATGGAATCTGGAAAGGAAGTAAAGGAAAGCCATCCTTCAAATTTTATTGAAGAAGATACTCAAACCTTAACTAAGCATAAAGCTAGGGATGCACGAAAGGCAGTTCGAAGCAGAGACAAATTAAAATCTGCTCCAGATATCATAGTTGATCAAAATGTTTCAGAGAACAATATATTGGAACAAAGATTACGTGAATCTATTGCAAGGGCTCTAAATCGAAGATTGATGCTTGACCAATTTTCTGTCAGCTCATCTTCATCTCCAAGGTCTGTATTACCACAAAATATCTTGGCAGATCAAATGCCTCTATCTGAAGTTGCACGACGAATACAACGAAATCTATCACAGTCTGTTAGGGAAGATATAGTGAGGCAAAATTTAGCATATGAACAAGCACATGAAAACTTTACTTCTAACAGGCCCCGATTTTCTCATGAATTTGTTTGGAGTTCAATGAATCGCTCATTCAGTAGTTGCGGTCTTGGAACATTGGAGGTCAGTATGAGAATATCAACATTCCATCTTCGTCTTTTCATACATTAGACAAATCTTGAAATCATATATAATGTTTGAGGCTTATGAATTCAAGTATATAAACATGGTCCTTCACTTTTAAGTACCTTTTCCATTTTCTTTTATGCCTACAACCCCCATTCTTGGCCCTTGGCCCTCGCCCCGTGCGTGTGTTTGTGGTAATCATAAAGAACTTCCAGCATGTAAAGAGCTATCAAAACCATCCAGGAAAATATTCCTGGTTCTACTATCTTGAAGGAAGATTAAAGTTGAATATGAAATTAGAATTGATCCAAGGAAATCAGATTATCCTAAAACTTATAGATCTCCATATTTGCTTTACTCAGTTGGCACTGAATTACAACAACAGTACGGCACTTTTTCATTTTTTGATTTTGTAGTAATTTTTAACATTACACTATTGACTTACTGCTTCTCATTTATGTTTCGTATTCATTGAATGTCCTTGAAGCATATTTTTTGTAACAGATGAAAATTTCTTATCAACTAGAGAGCCTTTAAACTGATGAAGTAACAACAGCGTTGCTTTGTTTAACTGTACAGGCTGCAAGGAAGGTCATTGAGGCAGGCAACATGGCCGTAAATATCAATAATTCAGCAGTCTTTAACAAGGATGAAGGGGAGAAGTTGGTAACTAATGAAGGTGGATCCCAATTCTTAATCAGACCAGAAGATATCAACAGGCCTGAAAAATCAAATAAACAAGAAGTATATACGGACAAAACAGAAGCAATTGAAAGTGATTATACAAGCATTGTTGAAAGTGCAAAAGAAAGAGAGGTAATACATTAGTCTGAACTGAAACTCTCATGTTTTTACTTAATCCTCGGTTCTTAGAAACAGAACAAAAGAAAAAAGAATACCAATTTAAAAAAGCCAAATAGTTGCAAACTATTGAATCTTTTGTCCTTTGAAAGACCAAATAAAGAATGAGAATCAGATATTCTTCTATTTTCTCCTTTATTGAAGAAATGTTTCCTTAATACTTCTAATCCATATCTATATCACTCAGACTTAGAAGTGAGTGATAGATATGGATACACAGGTGTGTATGCTTAAATTCTTTTTTCAACTTTTTCATATATTTAGAGGATCGTGCTCCTATATTCATTTTCGAATATAAGTCAGGCATTGAATATGGGTACTTCAGAAAAAATGAAGAGCTCGGGTAGCATAGCTTCTAATTACGTACCGCATACAATTAATTTCTCACATATATGTTTCCTTCTGCGCTGTTCCCCTAGATGTTTAGAAAATTTCCGTAGCTACTGCATTTACAATAATCTCAATCATGTTATTTAGCTATACTCGATGGTCAGAAAGTTATTTTACTGATCCATTCTTTGTTGACATTGAGCTGGAACCTTTCTCAGAATTCTGCAGCTGAAGTTGATCGTATTTGCAAGGTTAATGAGTCAGTAGCTAATAATGTAATCAACAAAGAGATCAAGAATGATGTTTTTGAAGGTGAAGAAGCGCTCCGAATATTAGGTAAACTAGAGGCTGTCATTGAACCATCAAATACCACCGGGGAAACTAATGCAGGATCTGTTGAAGATACTGAAGACGAATCCAAAAGATTAGCCAAAGCCAAAGCAACTGCTGGCCTATCAACTTTAACGGGAGAAACTAATAGCTTGAATAACATTAAAAATGTTGAAAACATACAGAATTTGACTGATCAAGAAGGTGTCATGGATGCATCACAATCAGGGGAGGTTCAGGAGGAAAATCTAAAGGTCATTGAAAGCATCCTAAATGTTGATAGCATTACAAAGGGTATATCTATCGACCATGACATGACCATCAAAGCATCAAAACCAACAGAATCTGAAGTCAAGGCAGCCAAAATGATTAAATATGACACTGGAATTGATCCATCAAAATCAGGAAAGGAAAATTCTAAATCAGATGATACTGAAACTATGGTAAGAGAAGAAGCAATCCCAATAATTTTGGAAAAAGATCTCCATACTTGTTGCTTTACTCAGTTGGCACCAAATTACAACAACATTACAGAATCTTTTCAGTTTTGATTTAGCAGTAATTTCTAACATTAGGTTATTTACTTATTGTTTTTCATATATGTTTCTGATTCATGAGATGTTCTTAGTACATCTTTTTGTAATAAATGAAAATTTTAAATCAGCTAGCGGTATTGTAAACTGGTGAAGTACTAACCGCGTTGCTTGTTAAATTGTACAGGAACCAACAAATTCTCCTAGGAAGGTCTTTAAGGAAGGCAACAATGTCGTAAATATCTATGATTTAGGAGTCATTGGCAAAGAAGGGGAGAAGTTGACAACTAAGGAAGGTGAATTCCAATTCTCAATAGGACAGGAGGGCATCGGGGGACCTGAAAAATTAAATGAACTGGAAGCTGATCTGAACAAAACAGAAGCAATTGAAAGTGATTATACAACGATTGTTGAAACTGCAGAAGAAAGAGAGGTAATACATTATTATTAAGTAAAACATTCATATTTTTAATTAATCCTGTTTTGTGAGAAGGGAACTAAAACAAAAGAAAAACGAATACCAATTTAAAAGCACCATTTACATACCAAATAGCTACGAAATATTGTATTTATTGTCCTCTAAGAAATTAAATGATGAATGAAAATGAGATGGTCTCTTAGTTGCTCCTTCACTGAAGAACTGTTTCCTTTTGAAAGTAAGAACTGTTTCTTTAATACTTCTAATCTATATTACTCAGAACCGGAAATGAATATCGGATATATGTATGTGTGTTCTCCTGTATCCATGACTGAATATGTGTTAGACACAAACACTATGGATGCTTCAGAAATGAAGGGTCTTGATAACATGTCTTCTAAATACGTGCTTGCAAATAAATTACTCACATATGTACTTCCTTCTGCTGTTTTCCTAGCTGTTTTAGAAGTTCCCATACTTACTGCATTTATAATAGTCTCAAACATGTCATTTAGCTATTTTCAATAGTCAGCTGGTTATTTTACCTATCCATCCTTTACTGACATTGGTCTGGAATCTTTCTCAGAATTCTGCAGCTGAAGTTGATCGTATTTGCAAGGTGAATGAGTCAGTATCTGATAATGTAACCAACAAAGAGATCAAGGACGATGTTCTTGAAGGTGAAGGTGCGCTCCGGATATTAGGTAAAATAGAGGCTGTCATGGAACCATTAAATACCTCCCGGGAAACTAGTCCAGGATCTGTTGAAGATTCTGAACATAAATCCAAAAGATTAGCCAAAGCCGAAGCCAATGCTAGCCTATCAACTTCAGCAGGAGAAACTAACAGCTTGAATTACATAAAAAATGGTGAACAGATACAAAATATGTCTCGACAAGAAGGTATCATGGGCACATCACAGTCAATGGAAGATAATTGCAAGGCCATTGATAGCATCCCAGATGTTGATAATGCTACAAAGGGTACATCTATCGACCATGACATTGCTGCGAAAGCATCAAAGCAAAAATATTCTGAACACAAATCCAAAAGATTAGCCGAAGTTGAAGCCAATGCTAGCCTATCAACTTCAGCAGGAGAAACTAACCGCTTGAATAACATTAGAAATGGTCAACAGATGCAAAATATGTCTCGTCAAGAAGGTATCATGGACACGTCACAATCAATGGAAGATAATCTCAAGGCCCTTGATAGCATCCCAGATGTTGATAACGCTACAAAGGGTACATCTATCAACAAAGCATCAAAACCAGAAGATTCTGAACACAAGTCCAAAATTTTAGCTGAAGCTGAAGCCAACGCTGGCTTATCAACTTCAGCAGGAGAAGCTAAGAGCTTGAATAACATAAAAAACGGTGAACAAATACAAAATATGTCTCGTCAACAAGGTATCATGGATGCATCACCATCAGGGGAAGATAATCTCAAGGCCATTGATGGCATCCTAGGTGTTAATACCGCTACAAAGGGTACATCTATCAACCATGACACTGTGGTGAGAGCACTAGCACCAACAGAATCTGAAGTCAAGGCTGTCAAAACTGATGAAAAAGATAGCAACGCAGTGGCAAAATAAGGCGGTATACACAATATGGGCACATATAGAAACCATCATTGAGACAGCACCCTGCTATGGTAAATCTTGAACGTCTCCATTTTTACAATATACTAGGAATAGGATACATAAGATAGAATTGCTAAATAGTCAAATAAAAATGCCCCTGTATTTAGCTTTTGACTGGAGAGCTTGAAAATTAGTATTTTAGCTCTATGTGCCTGTAGGTCTTCCAGTTTCGCTTTAAACGTTAAAAGTTTGATTTTTATTTTTGAATATATTGATGAAATGTTAATATACTTAAACAACATTGTTTATTTTTTTTACATTTAGTCTTTTTGATGAAAGTCATCACAATTCGTGAATATATTAATGTAGGTTAAAATAATTTCGTGGCTCAGCTCATCAGGGCTTTTGTTCTTTTTTAAATTATTTTGAATTCTTGATGTTGATTAATGGTGTTTCCAGAAGCATATAATGGTGACTTATCATATCATGCATGCATGCAATTGATAAAAAAAAGGGGCATTTTTGGTTTTTTACCTAATAATAAGATATTAAATGGTATGCCCCAAAATGTATGGTTGTAATATGAGTTGTTTATTGTAACACTTGAAACAATATATAATCTTGTAAGCTTTGATTGCATCGGTTCAAGTTAGTGAGATATGTACATGAACAGCTTGAATCCCTCTAATAGTTTTTTTCTTCCTTCTTAATTGAAGTAAACCCCCCCCCCCCCCAAAAAAAAAAAAAATCATTTTCCAATATGTTGTGGGGCAATGAGGCAGCATAGGAATACCCTCTTTGTCAATGAGCTTCAGATAAGAGCTTCACTTACAAACATATCAGTTTTGTTTTTTGGATTTATCAACCAGAAGGCAGAAGCATTATCAGAGAAGAATCAGAATAGTTGAAACAAGATAACCGAAGGTGTTAAATTATGACCTAATATACGTGGTTGATTGAATTAGGAATAAAGGTGGTAATGTGCTTTTTTTTTCCACCAATACTTGGAAAGACCGAACTTAAGTTTAATTTAATTGATTCATAAAATTATTTTTAAAAAGTTTAATATCCAGTATTTCTTTCTATTTTAATCTGCATTTTGAAAATTATTGTGATTAGAGTATCTTAATATTTGATTCGAGTATCTTGACAAATAAGGTATAAATAAGCTAAGAAATTGATAGGATAATTTGATTTTTTTATTTTTGATAGGAGATTTTTTTATATGGGTTTTTTTAGTATTCGATAGTTACATTATCTTTTTGATATTCGATAGTTACATTGAAAAATCATTTTAGTAAGACCGTAGAAATAGTGCTTAAAAAGATGTTGATCAATCTAAAAGAACTTATGCTCCTCCTCAGTCCAAGGAACCCTTTCTTCCTTTCATGCTCTGGTGATTAGCTTGTGGAAGATCTTTTTCCATACGTTTATTTTAATCCATCAAATCCATGGCTACCTAATGTGAATGGCGAAGTGTTGTACCCAGTGTTGCGAAATGACCATCCATGCGAACTGTGAGCTCACTAGAACTGAGAGCTCACTAACACTGTGAGCTCACCAAGACTACAAGCTCATCAAACTTGAGCTCTCACCTGCGAGCTCTTCACTCTGCAAGTTGTCAACTTGCATAAAAATAATAATAACTTTTTGATTAGACATCGTGACAATTAATTAAACTGAAATCAACCAATGAAAAAGAAAGTTATATGAATCTAGTAACTAGATTAAGCCAAATTGTAATTATTTTATTATTATTTTCAACTTATTTAAGCTTTATGATTCATGTAATCTTAGTATTAACCCTCCATGTTAATTAAACAGTAGTTCATCCTGTGTTCACTTAATTTGTGATCTGTTTTTGCTTCTGCTTCAATCCTTCCTTTCATCAAATATCCAACAATTGGTATCAAGAGCCATTTATCTTTGAAGTCCTATTTTCATAAAAATTTCTTCAGCAATCTTTACACCACCACCACTCATTGTTTTTACAAGAGAAAACTACCACATCTGGGTAGTAAAAATAAAAACCAATCTTCAAACCTTTAATCTTTGGGAGGTTGTAAATGCTGAAATAGAACCACCAGTGTTGAGGCCAAATCCCACACTCGCTCAAATGAAACTGTTGGAAAATATGGACATCACATATATAATAAGGGTAATTACATGTTATTATTTACTATCATGATAGCTTAGCCCAAATTAATTAAAAGTGATTTAATTTGGTTAAAATTTTATTGGGCTTTAATTATTAAATAAAGTATGGGTCAAATATGTGTAGATACTCTAGTAATTGAATTCTAATCAAATTCTGATTAATGATGGGCTAGTTAGAATTTGATTAGAACTAATATGCCAAGCTTATAAATATTAGGGTTATGGTCCCCAAATTATACACAAGAAATCTTTTCTAATATCCCATCATTATGAAAGAGAGAGCAGATATTCTTTGAATTTCTTGTGTGCTAATTTGGAAGATCAAATCCCCAAGGTCCAGTAAAACTTCAAGAAATTCATGGATTCAGGTACGCTTCCGCATCTAGGTTTGTTCTTGAATTATTCTTGATGATTTGACATGATAGATCCTGGTTTATTAAGTTTTATTTCAGATTTATTTTACAAATCTAATAAGTGGCATCTGAGCCTCGTCATGTTAAATCATTGGGAATTGATTAAAGTTTCTTCTTTAAACGATTGATTCATAAAATTTTATGGGTTTTATATTTCGGATATATATTGATCTTTGAAGGCTTATATTAAAGTATATATATATTTTTGAATTTATAAAAAAAAATTTGAGGTTTTCCTTTTCTTTTATTTTTTTGTTCGATGGATAACAGTAAATAGGCATAACTTAATTCATATATATATTTTGATTATATACATATATAATAAATGCATGTTGTTTTGAAAATTTATATAAATATATAATTATCTTTTAATTTGATTGAAAGATGAGATTAAGGTAAATATTTTGAAACAAATAAATTCAAATTTTGGCTTTTAATTAAGGATATCTAATATTTTAAATAAATTAGTTGAAACAAAATGTCGCCAAAGTGACCTCTTTTGTGTAGATTAGCTTATTTGAAATATTAAGATGATTATATGTTTTTGTGATTCATGCGTTTATTAATTGACCCAAAGGTAAGTTAATATTTGGCAGAATTTCAACGACATCTGTGGTGATAAATGTGTGACAATTATAAGGTATTTTATGTGAGCAATAAGTTAGTCCAAAGATTAATTCATTGTTTGACATAATTTATTGTCAATGTTTGATTGCTACAACAAGAGTACCACTTACTGTTAATATTACCTGTCCGAAGACTTGATATTAATGTTGTGTTTGGTATCTTGAGTTGGGATTAGCCATTATCTTGAATTTATTGTTTACTTATGAATATTAATTTAAGCTTGTTTTTGTTCTATATTTAGCTAATTCATCTTCTGCTGTCACAATATCTACTAATATAAAATCTATACCCATGCTTAATGGGACTAATTTTAAGGAATGGAAAAGACACTTACTTATAGTGCGTGGCTGTATGGACATAGACCTTGCACTAAGGGAAGAACAATTTGCACCTCTCACTACGGATTGAAAGCACCCCTGATGTTAAAAGGGATTTTGAGAGGTGAGATCGTTCAAGTCGCATGAGTCTAATTATCATGAAACACAGCATTCCAGAAGCCTTTAAGGGCACAGAATCTGAAGAGATTACTCAGGCCAATGGGCTCCTTGATGAAATTGAAAAATGTTTTGCTAAATATGATAAGGTTGAGATGACATCACTTCTGACTTCTTTGATGTCTATGAAGTATAAAGGTCAAGGAAACGTAAGGGAGTACATTATGGAGATGTTCCATATTGCTTCAAGACTTAAGGCACTTAAGATCGAGCTTTCTGAGGAATTGCTTGTTCTTATGGTTTTGGTATCGCTTCCTGCACAGTTTAATCAATTTAAAATTAGTTATAACTGTCAAAAGGAGAAATGAACCCTAAATGAGCTCATTTCTCATTGTGTGCAAGAGGAATGAAGCGTGATAAGTCTGAAAGTGCTTGATAAACCATAAATTATACATATTTTTACCCCATGCTTGGCTTATTTTTGGATGAATATTCGTTAGATTTAATGAATTCGATGCTCCTAATCCTTTAATTTCATGTTTTATACTTAGGAGAGCTTAGGAGTCGAAAAGATCGAGAAACGGGCTAAAAAGGGACAAAATGGGCCTACATCAGAAATCACACGGCCTGGACTATCGACCACGGGCAGATCACACGATCGTGTGTGGTGAGCAGAATCGAGCATGGCCGAAGGAGTCCACCACGGGAGTGTCACACGGACGTGTCCCTGCAGACCCTAGGTTTAATTTTATTCGGAAAAGGCTATTTGTGGGCCAAGAAAGGCATATTAAAGCCTATATAAACACCCTAGGGGGCAACCTAAAAGGGGACGCCGAGTAGAAGACAGAAAATACTCCAAGACAACTGTCGAGAATAGCTTAGGAGAAGGATCTCCATCAAGACTGAAGATCTCCCATCAAGGTTTTCATATGTTTTGTTGTTTTCCCTATTTTAAGATGTTTCTCTCTATTAGTATGAACTAAACCCCTTAAATACATAAGGGGAAGAAACCTAAGACATATCTTATTATTGTTTGATTTATAAGATAAATACTTGTTATTATTCTTAATTGTGAGTTCTTATTCTTGTTTTAATAATTCAGATTATTGATTCAAAGTCGAATGTGCTTATTCAGTAGAGCAAAAGTCCCTGTTTAAGAGAAGATTAACACAATTAAGCGGAGTTGATTGCAACCCTAGAAATAGGGCGACGAAAATATACCGGATTAGAGTCAAATCTAATAAGGGAATCCATAGATCGTTAATGCAACAATAGGGGTTTTAATTAGAAAGAGATTTTAATTAATCAACCTAGAGTTAGTTGTTTTTAGTCTTGAAAAAGATATTAACATAAATTAGGGATTTCTACGGATTAAGTCAAGTGAATAAATCATATGAATCAAAAGTAATTAGTGAAGTCTAGGTGGATTCTTCCTTAGGTATTTCCTATCTCATATAAGTTGTCTAAAAGTATTTTCCCAATTCACTCTCTGTCACGTTCATAATCATTTAGTTAGTTAAATTCGTTAGTTAAATTTAGATTAAAAATAAATCCCTTTAATTATTAAGCTAGATAATAAAAAGATAGTTATTACTAGTAATTTTAGTCCTTGAGGATACGATATTCCGGACTCATCATAACTATACTACTGTTCGATAGGTGCACTTGCCTTTGTCGAAATAATAGTTAGTTTCGAGACCATCAAGTTTTTGGCGCTGTTGCCGGGGACTAAGATATTAGGAAAACTAAATTTTTATTACTTTAGCCATTTTATTTATTTGCAGTTTATTTTTATTTTATTTTTAACTTTGCTAATTTTTCTTTATTTGTTTCTGGTAGGTAATTTTAGTTTATGACTAGAATGAACCCGGCAGGACCATTACTTTTTGACAGTGATATAGAAGGTACTGTTCGCGGAAATCATAGAGAAATAAGGCGAAACCTACAATACATAGAAGAAGAGCAAGAGGACGATACCAATACTACCGAAGAGATGGCCGATAATAATTCGCTACCTCCTGTGATTGTCGCAAATCCGGTGAATCAAAATCCTGCTCCTCGCACTATGTATGATTATGCTAAACCTACTTTAACAGGAACCGAATCAAGTATTGTTAGACCTACTATTGCTGCAAATAATTTTGAACTAAAACCTAACACTATTCAGATGATTCAGCAATTTGTTCAGTTTGATGGTTTGCAGGATGAGGATCCAAACAATCATTTGGCGAATTTTCTGGAATTATGCGATATATTCAAAATTAATGGTGTTTCTGATGATGCCATTTGCCTTCGGTTGTTTCCCTTCTCATTGAGAAACAAAGCTAAACAGTGGTTAAACTAGTTACCATGAGGATCAATCACTATATGGGACCAAATGACCAAAAAAATTTTGTTAAAATATTTTCCGCCGGCTAAAACAGCTAAATTGAGGAATGATATTTCTTCTTTTATGCAGATGGATCTAGAAACACTCTACGATGCATGGGAAAGATATAAAGATCTACTAAAGAGATGCCCTCACCATGGGTTACCTTTATGGCTACAGGTTCAAACCTTTTATAATGGTGTAAACCCCTCAACTAGGCAGTTGATTGATTCAGCCGCCGGTGGAACCCTAAATAACAAGACCCCTGAAGCGGCTTATGAGTTTATAGAGGAGATGGCACTGAATAACTATCAGTGGCAAGTTATGAGGACAAAGCCAACAAAAGCCACTAGCGTTTTCAACCTCGACATAGTGACCATGCTATCAAACCATGTAGAACTTTTAAGTAAAAAGATTGATGGTTTGTGTGGTTCTTCGCAAGTACATCCAGTGATGCAGTGCGATGCAAATGGAGGAGGGACAAACAATACAGAATACCCACCCTACAACCCTGGAATAGAAAACGAACAGATGAATTATATGGGTAATAACTCTAAACCTCAAAATAACCCTTATAGTAACACTTGTAATCCAGGTTGGAGGAACCATCCCAACTTCTCATGGGGTGGTCAAGGAAATCAGAGACAACAATCCCCTCCAGGCTTTCAACAGCAAACCTACCCATAAGAGAAAAAGCCGAACCTTGAGGAGATGCTAACAAAATTCATCGTGGTGTCAGAAACACGCTTCCAAAACACCGAAACAACACTTAATAATCAACAGGCATCAATTCAGGGGCTCGAGAACCAATTAGGACAACTTGCTAAGCTGATCTCAGAACGACCACAGGGTAGCTTGCTAAGCAACACTGAAACTAACCCAAAGGAGCAAATTCATGCCATTACTGCTCACGATAGTGAAGGGTTATGTAATACCCCAAACCCGGCCCATTTATTCCGACCGAATTTGGAATGCCACTGCGGAACACTTTCAAAAATATTCTTTCTTAATAGTGAAACCGATGAAAATTTTGTCGAGTTTAATAAAACATTTTCATGACTTGTAATATTCTAAGTAAAAATCGGAGTTTGTTATAAACAAATCGGTTTCAAGCTTTATTAAGAAAATAAAACCATTTGAGATCAATCTTTAATCATACTTCCATAATAGGGCATAATAGTAACGATACTTAACAAATGAACTGAAACACTTTAGTGGGCCTTATTACAATGCACACTTAATCAAAATATGGAAAATATAAATATTTAATTAATCACATAAAACGTCCCTTTTCAAAAAGTCCATTTCCTCATGGCCACCTTTGTATCCTCTCCGACCCGGTCCAAGCTTTACGCGCCACCTGAAAGGTTTAATAAAAATAGGGTGAGTCGCCAAGACTCAGTGCATAGTTAATATACATATCCTCACATATGGACTTGGTCCATATCCACACAATCCATATACATATAACATACGATTATAAAATATGCAATTATGAATACACAATATTATAAATATGATTTCAATATACAACTACGAAGTCCAATCCACAAGTGATCCACATATCTTTCTTTTGCACATTATTTCTTAAAGTTATGGCTAAGCCACCGATCCCGTAGGGATCTCACATATCTTACAATTCACAATTCATCAAGCACGAATGCAGCACGAGGTTCAGATTAGACCACTCACATAGTGTACATCCTTTTCTTCAATAGTCACATCACAGTCTCATGCGTACGTATGTGTACCATAGCAACCTTTCGTACGAAACAATTATGTATATTTTATACCATGGTCACATATTACTCATAACAATATACATCACATGTCATCACTTTATTTTACATTCATCGATAATCATTTATAATTGCACATCACCAAAAAGTTAATATCATAACCATTTACTTGATTTATCGATCACTTACCTTGGTATCCTTACTCTTAGCCTTTATTTTGGCTAACATGCATAACATATTTGTTTATATAAAACAACACATATCATGAATAACAAACAAGAGTACAGTGCGATAACTACGCACCTGATTCTAGCGAGATTCTGATTTATCGAATCTAACAAAGTCCCGTAAGCTTCTATTACTTCTATCGATTTGTCCCTAGATCACATAACCGAAATCGGTCACCCTTAGTACCAATATCATGGCCTTAGGCCGAATACCACAACCACTTACCTAGCTTATTTTGATCCCGAAACACCACTTGATCTTGTCGATTAGCTCTCGAAGTCATCGAAAGTCCTACTAAAGCAAGGTTAGGGTCGGCTAATACACACATTTATGAACAAAGGCCATTGGCCGAATATTTCACTTACCATTTCTTGAATAGAGGACTCCTTTTTAAAGCTATAACACTTGCCACACAACAAGAGCACTTTACCATGGCCTTATACACTTTCGGTCACCCCTAGAACCAAGGTTAACATTGTTTATCATCAAAACTCAAATTATAACCTTTAGCCGAAAATAATACTTCCTTACCTTGCTGTATCCAACCCCGAGAGAACCCTTACTCCTTTAAGGCTATCTCCTTTGACTACACAAGAATGAAACATAAAATCAAGGCCTTAATAAAGTTCAGCCAATCCCCGTTTACCAAGGCCAAAATACTGATTTCGGCATGCTAAAGAATAAGAGCATCAACCGAATATTTTCAAGGGAGAAATTACTTACCATAAGATTCGGCTATGGTTCAAGTGTAAATGAAACGTGCGGTTAACAACCAACAAGCAATATTTGTTAGCCAAATCACTCTTTAGCTCTTTTAAAATCGATACTCAAACTCTTGTAGTCCCCATTTCGGCCAAGATTAAACTGAAAGGAAAGGAAGAAAAGAACAAATCAAGCATTCGGCACCATCCTTGCTAACCTCAAAACCGAGTATACACCAAAAAGGCAACAAGGAAAAATCGGCCATGTGAGCAACATTTGTTAGCCGAAAAGTTCTCTAGCTCCTCCAAGACCGAAGCTTTATACTTGCTCTTTCACTCTCTCTCTCGGTCAAGAACAAGAAAAGAAAACAGATAAGGCAATGGCCACCTCCCTTGCTACTTGAAAATCGGCCATGCACAAAATGGAGAGAAGGGAGAAACAACAAGAAGCATTCGGCCATGTTTTTCCCTCACAAAGCCGGCCATGCTCTTCCCAAAAGCAATAAAAATGTAGCCCATCACCTTTGGAATAAACAATTTGGAATGAAAGAAAAACCCAAGCATGAGTTTCGGTCATGCTTTTCTTTTTACCAAATCAAGGCCGGCCATACTTCCCAAAAGCATGCTTCATTCCCACGGTCAAAGCTCTCTCTCTCTCTCTCCCTTTTGTAAGTTTCAAATATCAATTTCCAAAATCCCCATGTCTAATCCTTTTTCCCATACATTAAAATAGGCAAACTAACAATATGTTTCATACTAAAAAATATAATAATAAACTCCCAAATTCATGCAGCTTTTGCAAGCAAAATAATAAAAATAATGAGCACCACATGAAACTTTGTTCCCGCATGCATGCCCCATGCAATCCCTCTCATCGGCACAAAAAGAAAACCACAAGTGCAACCCCCAGGTCTCGAACCTGAGACCTGGAGAGAATCTTCAACGCCTCAGCCACTCGACCTTTTGCTCATTTCGTGCTATTAAACGCGTCAAAAAATCTTTTAAACCTTACTTCCATAGCTCCTTATACTTTTAGCACTAGAAGCAAAAATAGAAGGCTTCCAGTGCGACCTCCAGGACTCGAACGCGAGTCCCCTTAAATGCAGCTCTCAGCCAAGTCCTTAACCACTCGGCCACGGTGAATTTCATGCAAATAATTGCATCGCATTTTCTTTTAAGCCTTATTTTCGCTGGCACTTTATTGCTAAAAGCAAAATAGAATGCTCATGCGCTACAATCGTTACTCGAACGCTGACCTCTTGAAGCCTCCTTGTGCTCTTAGCCACTCTGCCAGGCGCCCTTTTTGTGACATAACTCTGCCCCATTTTCTTTTAAAGCCTTCTTTAAAGTAGCGCATGCTTGCAAAATAAAATGCTATGCGCCCCATGCCACTCGAACCCCTGACCAGATTTTGCGCTGACCCTTAAGTGGCACACGGAAGCCACTTTACCAGGGGGATTATTATGCCACAGCCTATCAAAATTTATTCTTAAGGCCTCCTTGCCCAAATTTCCACTTTTAACCCTAAATTTTCAAAATTTTCAAAAGTGTCCCATTTTAATCCGAGAGTTTTAGGGACTCCAAAAACACATCAAAACCACTCTTGAGGCCTAATTCACTCGAGTTATTTTCCAAACTCGTAACCCCTATTTCGGGATATTACAGGTTAGATGAACCAAAATTGAGGCAAGAGAATGTTGTAGAGGAAGGTAAGGTTGAGGTAAGCCATGATAAACCAAAACGGGTAAGTACAGAATACCAACCTCGTGTGCCATATCCCAATACGACAAAGGTAGATCGCACAAATGAACAATTCGGTAAATTTCTTAAACTCTTAAAAAAAATTACATATTAACTTACAGTTTATTGAAGCTCTTTCACAGATGCCCAATTCGAAAAAGTTTTTAAAAGAGCTTTTGAGAAACAACGGAAGTTAGACGAGGTGTCACATGTGGAGCTAAATCCAGTGTGCTCATCAATTTTACAAAATAGACTACCATAAAAGTTAAAAGATCCAATGAGTTTTATGATTCCTTTCTTAATTGGTAGTTTATCTGTTAATAATGCTTTAGCATATTTAGGGGAAAGCATAAATGTTATGCCTTATAAAATGTTTAAACAGCTAGGTCTTGGGAAACCCAAACAAATTAGGATGAGCATTCAATTGGCTGATAAAACTTGTCGTAACCATTTTTTGACAAAACGGGAATCGAATTTTAAAATAGGGAGTCGCCACTGATCCTTTTTGTTTAGGTGTGATCAGGCCACCTATAAAAACATTTTGGTCTTCGAAATTCGAGAAAATGGGTTCGGGAGTCGGTTACGTGCAAGGAAGGGTTAGCACCCTTGCAGCGCCCAAATTTGGTACCAAATTGATTGATGTTGTCCCAATGTTGAAAACTTGAAAATACTTGGGGTAAAATGAATTAAAAGAGTGGGTTAATTAAATTGGGGTTGAATATCAAGATTGACTCGTTTCAAAGGAATAAGAGTATCATACCCAGCACGTTAGGATATGACGCCTTTATACTCTGACATCGAGATCCTCTTTGATCTTCAAATCATGTGAAAAAGGGTACTTGAATATTTAGTCGAACGAAAAATCAACACCCAGCACGTTAGGATGTAATTTTTCGTGCTTCTAATCATACAAATATTGCCTCAGTTTTTCAAGTATGCGTTCTTAAAATCGGCTCGAGATTTATTTTTTTCGTAATAAAATATTTGGAAAAAGGTTTGAGCATGCTGAAGTTTGAAATACAATTCAAGGATGAGAAGCGTAAACATTAATCATAAAATACGCAAATTTAAAAATATTGATCGACGAACTATACAATACTCTACATAATAAAATAAAAAAATCAGTAATAGTGATGGCAAGTAATACACAAATAATAATATATACATATATAAAAATAATATAATAACAGTAACAAAATAATAATAATAATAATAATAATAATAATAATAATAATAATAATAAATATAATAATAATAATAGTAATAATAATAACAATAATGATAGTAGCTAATAATAATTATAGGAGGATTAAAACATGATATGCGTAAGTTAAAAAGTGTTAAAAGTGCAATTTACTCAAATTAATTAAGGCTGTATTTAAAGAAGGGTTAAAATTAAAATGGCATAAAATATGAAAGCAAAATTTAGAATAAAATAAAATTTAATTAAAAAAATGCGAACTGCAGAGGGATTGCAATAGAAATTAGCCCCAAACTAAAAAAACACGCGGATCTTTGCCTATGGGTCGGGTCAAGTTCTCGGGTTTAGTCGAAACGACGTCATTTTGGCTATGTAAGCCTCGGCTCAAAAAGACACCGTATTATCCCTGTATAACATCACAAAATCAGAGAAAAAAACATTCTTTCCTCTCATCTCAAAAAAAACCTGAATATTCTCTCAAATCCCTACCCCTTCACTCCCCGTCCGACCTTCGGGCTTCTTCATCGTAGCCGCCATGTACGGTGGCGAGGGAGGGTGAGAGAAAGCCATTTTTTTAAAGCCCCTTTCCTTTTTGCAAACCTTGATTTAATACTAACGTGCCCAAAAAGGTTTTAAAATTCGAATAGGAAAGAAACCTTTCGGTTTCGTCTTTCCGATTTTTGAAAGGTATGAGTTCTTACTCTTTCTTCGCTAGCCAAACGACATCCGAATCGGTAAAAATAATGCGAAGCCAGGTTCGTCCACCTCTTCGTTCAAGCCCCGATTGCGACGGAGTGAACGAGGGCAAAAACCCCCTTTCGGTAATCCCTTTTCCTACCCCATTTTCTTTTTTTCATTATTTATTTACAAAGATACAAAGTAAACAAAAAATAAGCAAAAATGACAGTAGACAATAACGGAAAATAAAAAGGAAATCACTCTTTTAAAATTTGCTTTTAATTGCTGAGAGTTTTGTGAAAAAACCCAGAAGGCTTCCAGGGTTTGCTTCAGTTTTGGTTTTATAACCGATTTACAAAGATTCTTCTTTGTTCTCTTCTTTTTTCTTTTGTATTTCTGATCGATGTCCCCTCCCGAAGAAGGTTTTCGTTTACAATGGTTTCGGTTTTATAACCGATTTACAGATTTTGTTTTTCTTGGTTTTCTTGCTTGTGTGCTGCTATTTTCTGCTATTTTTGTCGTTTTGCTCTTGTTCCATACTTCTTGGTTTTTGTTGTCTCTGTTTGCAGGGTATGGGCAAGGCAGTGACCGCGCGAAACCAGAGGTGCATGGGGGACGATGGCCAAGACAGGGGAGTCAGAAGCATGCAAAGGGTCGACGCCTGGGGCTGGTCAGACGCGTGAGGAGCGGCGGACGAGGCACTTAGTGGCTGAAGTCCTTTCATTTTTTTTTGAAAATGTTGTGGGCTTAGGGTTTTTTGGTTTAGTGGGCTGGGATTTGGGTTAGCTGATTGGGCTAGGATAAGTGGGTTTTAATGTTGGGTTGATTTTGTTTTTGTTTAGTTTTGTTTGGGCTTTGGTTACTTCTGACGAGCCCAGGTTTATCTTGTAAATGGACTGTTATTTTTGGACTTTTTAATGGTTTTTGTTTTATTTTTTATTTTTTTAATGGGCCTTTAATTTTTATTGGACCCGGGCAAAAATTGGTTATTACAGCTGCCCCTCTTTGCTCATTGTCGTGAAACGAGAATAGAGCAAAGACAAAAGAAGAACCAATTTTGCCCGGTCTTGGTGGGCTTTGACTTACTGGTCCTTGTCTTCCTCAAACATCTTCAAACTGTAACATGTTGTTTTGATCCACTCCACTGCTGCTTCCAAGAGATAGGACCTGTAGCTTCAATTTGCTCTCGCCCAGTCTTCTTTGCTCAATCTTCTCTGCTGAAACTTCAAAGAAATGCAGACTGATCCTCATTGCGAACTCAAGAAGAAGGGATTTGTAGCCTCTGCCTACTCCACCGGAATGTTAACTCAGGGAGGCGTGACTTATTGGTCCTCGTCTCCCTTAAACATCTTCAAACTCTACTGCAACCTGTTGCTTTGATCCATCCTACCGCTACTTCTGCGAGACATGACTCGTAGCTTCAATTCGCTTTTCCTCAATCTTGTTTATTTTTAACTTGCTCCAACATGACTTCAGGACACGAAGAGATTTGTAGCTTCGATCTACCAATTGCTCCACTAGGACTTCGATGAAATAAATCTGAACTTTTCAAACTGTTTCCTTATTCTCGCGATATGAGTTAACTTTTTACCTTTTTTTTTGAAAAAAAGAAATTGAAAATACCTCGGCGTGTCCCAAGGCTCAACTCACCTCTCGTATTATGAGTTGATTTTTAAACAAAAATTGAAAGACAGAAATTAAAAATACCTTGACGTGCCCCGAGGCTCAACTCACCTCTCGTATTATGAGTTGATTTTTGAACAGAAATTGAAAGACAGAAATTAAAAATACGTCGGTCTGCTTCGCTTAGGAAGGTAAGATCCAATCTTCGATCAGCTTCGCTTAGGAAGGCAAGATCTGTTATCTTCGATCTGATTCACTTAGGAAGGCAAGATCTACTATCTTCGATCTGCTTCGCTTAGGAAGGCGAGATCTGCTATCTTCGATCTGCTTCGCTCAGGAAGGCAATATCTGATCTTCGATCTGCTTCGCTTAGGAAGGCAAGATCTGCTATCTTCGATCTGCTTCATTCAGGAAGGCAATATCTGATCTTCGATCTGCTTCGCTTAGGAAGGCAAGATCTACTATCTTCGATCTGCTTCGCTTAGGAAGGCGAGATCTGCTATCTTCGATATGCTTCGCTCAGAAAGGCAATATTTGATCTTCGATCTGCTTCGCTTAGGAAGGTAAGATCTGCTATCTTCGATCTGTTTCGCTTAGGAAGGCAATATCTGATCTTCGATCTGCTTCACTTAGGAAGGCATGATCTGCTATCTTCGATCTGCTTCGCTTAGGAAGGCAAGATCTGGTATCTTCGATTTACTTCGCTTAGGAAGGCAAGATCTGCTATCTTCAATCTGATTCGCTTAGGAAGGCAAGATCTGCTATCTTTGATCTGCTTCGCTTAGGAAGGCAAGATCTGTTATCTTTGACTTGTTCCACTACTGGTTAGGGAGATAGGGCTGGTGACTTAAATCTACTCCGTTGCTTCATGGAGGTGAGATTCGCTATCTTCGATCTACTCCACTCAGGAAGGCGAGATATTCAAATTCACTGATGTTGTGACAACGTCCTCTAGGGAATCTGTCCTGTAAAATTAGTTTTGTGTTTATGTTTATGCTAAATGGCTAGGATGCAATGATCAGAATGAATCTAATACTCCTTACTAAATGTATTATGGCCGACATTTGCATGAATGTAGAATGTCATGAGAATGGTCCTTTTTCAAAGATTAGGATGCAATGATCGGAATGAATCGAATGCCCCTAAATAGATGTGTCTTATGGATGACATTTGTATGGATGCAGAATGTCATGAGTATGTTTATGCAATGTTTATGATGCAATGATCAGAATGAATCAAATGCTCCTAACTAAATGTGTTTTTTGCATGAATGTAGCGCTTCCTGAGAATGATCTCCTTCTAACAGTTTAAGGTGGTCACGCTCATTATATCACTGATGTCTTAGGCTGCGATCCTGTTCTGCTGGTATTCATGATAGAAAACCCGGGAAAACCAATATCTTTCTCAACAAATTTGCCTCACTGTAACTTCAGGGTTTATCTCATTGTGACCTGGGGGTATAGGATTTGTCTCTTCTTCAAACCACCCTCTTGTTATTCAAAGGTACAGGATCTGTATCAACTTCCATCTAATGATCACTCTTTAGGTGACCCAACCAGATGTATATGCATGATGCTCGCATGAATGCAGAATATCATTTTCTTTCGAGAATGATTCTGGTTTTGCACTTGGGTTAACAATGTCCATTTTTCGTCAGGATTGTATCACTGACGCGATACTTTGTCATTTTGTTCAATCACCATTTTTTTTTGACAAAAATTCGAAGTGATAACCTTAATTTGGACTCAGATATTTTTAACCCTTAAGCTTGGTGAATCTTAAGCAATAATCCTATTTCAAACTCTTGTATTGTTTAGAGGTTTCCAGAGTAATATGCAAAACTCCTTTCATGAAAGTATTATTAGTCCAATAATCGTTATTTCAATGCAAAATGCTCAAAAAAAGACCATAATGATGGATGAAATGGAAACTTATTGGGAGCATAGCTCGAAACAAACAAGTTAATCAAAGCTAGCAAATGCAATGGAGAAGCAAGTTTATTTAGAGT
This sequence comes from Gossypium australe, assembly GCA_005393395.2. Lineage (NCBI taxonomy): Eukaryota > Viridiplantae > Streptophyta > Magnoliopsida > Malvales > Malvaceae > Gossypium > Gossypium australe. The sequence goes on from CM016615.1 coordinate 99,222,718, forward strand.
GTATTTTGAAAAGACAAAGATAGCAGACTCAAAATGGGTAAAATGGAAACTAGGTGCCCCAGATATCACAGCTTGGGCTTCTCTATTCAAACTTCTTGAGGACTATTCTAAACTCAATATGTGTTTAGGGGATCCGGAGTACTTTGTCGATGCCCCAAGGCGTAACATTCCTCTTCATTATTACTTCAAGTATAGCAAGACTACTGTATGCCCTATTTTTTATCAAAATTTGAGCTGCCCTTTTCGGGTTTTCAACTCAAACCCACCTTTGGTCTCAAAGCGCCCTTTGCGGGTTTTCGCCTTTGGCCTCTCCTTTTTCTTTCTTCTTTTTTGATGAGGATTTTTTCTTTTTCTCTTTTTTTATCCCCCTTTTTTAGGTCGAATCTGAATTCACCGAATTGGACAGGTCCTTGCCATCCATCTCCGTCAATATCCATGCTTCCATAGAACAGGCCTTCTTTGCTGCATGAGGTCCTTCCTAGTTTGACATTCACTTTCTTCTGAAGTCTCTTTTGCATGAGAGGATTTTTCTTTCAAAGCCCTATCATCTAAGGCGATCCTTTTTGGTCCTAATGACTATCGACTTTGTAATATTGGCATATGAAGCGACCCTCACCCTCTTAGTGAAGAGATCGACATCCACCAAAATGAATCGATGCGGACCAGAAGCTTTCGAGGAGATTGGCTTGATAATGTCCATGCCCCCACGTGTAGAAAAAATGGAAGAGGCACATAAGTTCTGTCCTCCTCGATTTGGCGTTTGATGCAATTTTCCTTTCTGGGAATACCAGTAGCTCGAACCTCTTGATTGGCTTAGTCAGGGTAGAACCATCAGCATGTGATCTTCAAATATCCTTATGGACTTCTTCTGTGACTTCCTTAGCTTTGACAGCATACTCGTGCCTTAGTAGGCCCGACGTGTCTTAACGTGATCATACGAAAATATCTTTGAACTCTTGGAGATAACTCAATGATTCCTTGCCTTGTTCCTGCGGTAAGCTAAGCTTCCATCTTCATCTCCCTTGTAGTGTTTGCTGACACTTCGTAAGATAGGATCTACCATTCTTGACAATTTAGGAAACAAGTTCTGACCTCTGCCATTTCCACAGTCCTCCAATCCCTTTAGACACATATCTCGTTAAAAAGAGAGTCGGTAACAGTGTCGCTCATGTTATTGGTATCTGGGGGACCCATTGTGGGCATGAAGGTAGAAAATTAAAAGAATGATATGAAAATGAAACGATGTAGAGTATGAAATGCGAGGAGTGAAAATAAAGATGCATTTTATAACAATTCTGGAAACAAGCCCATTTCACAAAAGGACTCTTGTTGCCTCTAGGCTTAAAGCAACAAGCATGTTTTGAATATCACTCCAGATTAGCTAAAAATGCAGGTTTCTTTCACAGTCCTATTGTTCAAAACACTCCCAAGTGTGTAAGACTTCGGAAAGCTTTATGCCCCCGTTTTCTCTTCAAATGTGTCATTGGCGTTTTGACTTCTCGATTTCTAGGCTTCTGATGACTTCTTTAAGGAATCGAGACTCTGTTGCCCCCTCCTTCAATTATCGCAAATTATTGCTCCGGTCGACTCATCGAACTTCAAAACCCCTATTTTAATAAGCCTCTCCACCAATTTCTTAAATGCAATGCAGCTATCGGTTGAGTGAACCGTTATTCCCGCGTGATACTCGCATTGAGCATTCGAATCATACCATTTGGGGTATGGGGGTTGCACTGGTTTCATGTAGTGAGGAGCCACCATATGTGCATCAAACAGGCTTTGATACAACTCCCTATATGTCATTGGAATTGGTGTAAACTGGAGACACTTTGCATTGGATTCTTGACTTGATGATCCCTGATGACCAGTGGTCACAGCCCTCGGTTGACCTGTAGAGATTGACTTGGAACGCTTGCTCAAGTTGTTCACTTCATTTTCCATATTTCTCAAGCTTAGTCTTTTGACACTTTCTCTTGCATCTATTTTTCCACTTTTTATGGCATTCTCAATGAGTTCCACAGACATTACGATATCGGCGAAGTCTTTTGTGGCGTTTCCCACCAGCTTGTCATAAAATGGCGCTTTCAAAGTGTTGATAAAGAGGACCGTTATCTCAGTTTTTGTCAGTGGGGGTTCTACTTGGGCCGAGATATCCCTCCACCTTTGAGCGTATTGTATAAAAGTCTCTGTTGGCTTCTTTTCCATCATCTGCAGCGTTAGTCGATTTGGCACCATATCGGAGACATGCTTGTATTATTCATAGAATGCTGATGCTAGGTCCTTCCATGATCGGATCCTCTCCCTGCTGAGTTGATTATACCATCGGAGGGCTGATCCGACCAGGCTATCTTGAAGACAGTGTATTAACAATTTGTCTTCACTCACATAACTGGCCATCTTCCGACAAAACATGATATGATGCGCCTTCGGACATCTCGTCCCATCATATTTTTCAAAATCTGGCACTTTAAACTTCGGAGGCAGAACCAGATCAGGCACCAAACTGAGCTCTTTGGCGCTTAGTGTAGAGAAGACTTCAGTACCTTCTATCGCCTTGAGTCTTTCTTCCAGACTCTTATACTTGTCCTGAGCATAACGATCTTCCGTTTTCAACCTGGCTATTTCTACCGGATCATCCAAATCTGGAACTATTGGATTAGCAGAATTATCTCCGGAGTTTGATACAAATATACCTTGCCCTAGATGAGCAGGTGGTGCAGGTCGTGGCTCTAGGCCTGCCGGTTCCCCCTGAGGGTATCCTCTTTGCGTTGCATGGGCATGGGGCGGAGTGAATCCTGGGAGATAGAGCGGATCCTGATTATCTCTTGACTGGGGCTCTGTGATGTCAGGGCTCTGTGCGGGTCATTTTCCTTTGACCAAGGCTGTCATCATCTCTATCATTTTGGCCATTTGATCCCTTTGCTCGAACGATTCCTCTCGAGATCTCACCACCAGATCTCTTGCTTCCTGTTACGACTTAGCCAATTGCTCTTGCAACTCTCTTTGGATCCTTTCCATTTTTTCGATTCTTTCGTTGAGCTTAGCATCCATAGTTTTAGCTCTTAGCCGTGTTCTATAAGGATGACGTGATTCCAGATTCGTAGTGTCACAACTGTAGATTATATGATTTTAGCCTTAGTGAATGATTAGGGTGATATGATGCTACTGTATGCAATGCAATGCAAATGCATGGTATGAATGCAAAAAGGTGTCAGCTCTGATTCAATTCCCCATAGAAAACTTTCTTAGAAAACAAAGTTCTTTACATAAAACAGATTACAGATATGGTTTGGCCTTAGCGCCTAGATCTCTAATCTTTCGGAGTAACGAAGCCAGCTCCTATCCTCGGCTTGTCTGTGACTCGTGTAGCACGCATAACACCTCTGCCTCTGATGCCAAAATTTGCAAGTGCTTGGCCACCTCTCGAATCTGATTTATGGCCTCTCTCATGAAATAGTCCCTATTTTCAATTTGCTTCTGGTCATTATGTAACTCCTCCTTCTGTTGCTCCTTACTCTCTTTCAAGTACCCAATATAATCCTGACAATCCTGTAGTGCCCCTTCTAACTCTTCAGTCTTCTTTTCCATTTCTTCAATTCTACTCAAACTTGCCTATAATTCTATTATCGAGTTACGGTTTCGATAATAATTAAGGGACCTTTCCAACTCTGCCACTCTAGACTTCAATTCATTTCCTCCGTTTTGGCCTTCTGACACTTGCTTTTCTAGGATCTCCTTCTGAGCCTTCATTTCTTGGAATTTCCTTTCCCGTTGCTCGGTCTTAGCTCTTTCTTCTTGTAACTCTTGTCGCCATTGACTTGAAGTCTTTCCTAGCCCCGCATTTCTCATTGAGAGACGCATCTTTTTGTAGTCCCTCTTTAGGCTATCCAGCTCTTCTTCAGCTTTGCTCTTCCCTTTTCTTATTTTCTTTGCTTCTGATTTCTGTATCTTTACATCCAATTTCAAAAGCATCTTCTCCTCCTCCAACTGCTCAATTTTCTTTTCGAGCTCTGAACTCCACTTTACAAAATCTTGCTTTATAATTTCTAACTCTGTTGGTATCATTTGCAAACGTTCCTCCATAGACTGAGCATTATCTGAACTTGGTCCCGGGATATTATCGTTGATTCTTTTGTTTAGCCACACTTTATACTCAGAAGTCACTGTTTCGCCCATAGTCAACCTCTTCACCCGATGGGTGTGCTTCTAAGCATTTGCAACTTCCTTAATCTTCTTCTTATAACTCTCTCCTGTATAAGAGAATTCGCTTTGAACCAACCCATATGTTGCTGGCACGAACTGTCTAGACTGGTATTGTCTTGCTGCTAGCAAAGGGGCATATCCGATAACTCCCAAAATTCCGGGCAGGGGGACCCAATTAAAATCCCTGCATCTGTAAAGGATCTCTCCTGGCACCATCCATGGAGCTCTCCACTCGATGTCTTCCTCCTGAAGGTTCTGAAGAATTGTCCTCCATCCTTCTTCCGTTATATCTTTTCGTCTTGACACGGCGACTTCCTCCTTTATCGGTGTTCCTTACAAAAGGGTCGGTAGGAGACTTTATCCATCTTCCAAAAATGCCCATAAAACCACACCATCAGTAGCTGTGTGCATCCGATAAACCTTCCTTCTCCCACTCTTCTGCATGCATTTAATGATCTGAAAGTCTCTGCAAGAATTGCTGGGACAGGTGTAACTTGTTTATCCAATCGGTCAAATAGATCCACCACTGCTTCATCTATATGTCTTAGGGCTTTTGGGAAGACGACTAATCCATAGAGGCTCAAGGCAAAGATATCAACTTTCCTCCTCACATCAGGGTGCATCAAAATCAGGTCCCTTAAATTTACCCAAGGAATACATCTCCCTTCACCTTTCTGTTGAACCTTGGTTGAGATCCATTGTTCGCTCATTCCCGTGATTTTCATCAATTTCTTCGCAAGAGGAGGGACATAGGCGGGCCTAATATAAACCTTGTCAGCTTGTATCCCGGGAATACAAAGTAAAGTGGTATATTCTTCTATTGTTGGCACCAAATCCATTTTCCCAAAAGTGAAGCAACTGTATGCGGAATTCCAAAACTGGACCATAGCCCGAAACAGGTGTTTATCTATCTTAACATCCAATAAGTAAGAGATATCACCATAACGGCGGTAGAACATCTGTTTAGCTTCATCTTCCCAATGGGTCCAGATATCTCGCAACTCTTGAAGCTCATTTTGTGTCACGCTAACACGGGTGAAGTCCCCCAGCTCCGACGTGTGACCTTTAGCTAAGCTATCTCCTTTTTCCACTTGCAACTTTTCTGACCATGCGCGCACAGCCGCATTGTCCTCTACTTTATCAAGAAAGTCGTTTTCTATAGCAAACTTCCTATCTCAGCAACCGAACAGAAATTGACACCTCTACGATATGGAATGTCATGCAAATTAGACAAATCAACACAAGTCAGTATTGTATAATCAAAACAAGCAAAATATCATCACACATTTATCTGGGTAATTATTTTGACATTCTACCTAGGGCAGGCTTTAGGGCTTCTATATGGGGTTCGGTTCTAAAGTAGGATACCTGAACCAGCAGATTCCTCAATCCTCACCCATTATAGGCTCATACGGATCGAGTTCAGTTCAGGGGGATACATTTCCCTATGGCCATGCGGAGGTGAAAACCTCACGAAGCACATAAGTACGGATGTATCCCGGAAGCAGTCCTCTAGCTCATACGGAGGTGAAAACCTCACGAAAGCTTAGCTGCTCACTCCCACTTAAAGGTGTGACCACAACGGTCATGCAATGCAAGTGCAAGTATTATGAGACTTGATATTATTGCAGTTATAGCACAAACAATTGCTTTAAAAGAAACATGATTTTTTCCAAAACAATTTTCCAAATTTTCAACCAAAAGGACAAAAATCAATCAATTTATGGCCTGACTCTCAGGTCCCCAGTGGAGTCGCCAAGCTGTCGTAACCATTTTTTGACAAAACGGGAATCGACTTTTAAAATAGAGAGTCGCCACCGATCCTTTTTGTTTAGGTGTGATCAGGCCACCTATAAAAACATTTTGGTCTTTGAAATTCGAGAAAATGGGTTCGGGAGTCGGTTACATGCAAGGAAGGGTTAGCACCCTTGCAGCGCCCAAATTTGGTACCAAATTGATTGATGTTGTCCCAATGTTGAAAACTTGAAAATACTTGGGGTAAAAAGAATTAAAATAGTGGGTTAATTAAATTGGGGTTGAATCTCAAGATTGACTCGTTTCAAAGGAATAAGAGTATCATACCCAGCACGTTAGGATATGACGCCTTTATACTCTGACATCGAGATCCTCTTTGATCTTCAAATCATGTGAAAAAGGGTACTTGAATATTTAGTCGAACGAAAAATCAACACCCAGCACGTTAGGATGTAATTTTTCGTGCTTCTAAACATACAAATATTGCCTCAGTTTTTCAAGTATGCGTTCTTAAAATCGGCTCGACATTTATTTTTTTCGTAATAAAATATTTGGAAAAAGGTTTGAGCATGTTGAAGTTTGAAATACAATTCAAGGATGAGAAGCGTAAACATTAATCATAAAATACGCAAATTTAAAAATATTGATCGACGAACTATACAATACTCTACATAATAAAATAAAAAAATTAGTAATAGTGATGGCAAGTAATACACAAATAATAATATATACATATATATAAAAATAATATAATAACAGTAACAAAATACTACTACTACTAATAATACTAATAATAATAATAATAATAATAAAAATAGTAAATATAATAATAATAATAATAGTAATAATAATAACAATAATGATAGTAGCTAATAATAATTATAGGAGGATTAAAACATGATATGCGTAAGTTAAGGAGTGTTAAAAGTGCAATTTACTCAAATTAATTAAGGCTGTATTTAAAGAAGGGTTAAAATTAAAATGGCATAAAATATGAAAGCAAAATTTAGAATAAAATAAAATTTAATTAAAAAAATGCAAACTGCGGAGGGATTGCAATAGAAATTAGCCCCAAACTAAAAAAACACGCAGATCTCTGCCCATGGGTCGGGTCGAGTTCTCGGGTTTAGTCGAAACGTCGTCGTTTTGGCTATGAAAGCCTCGGCTCAACACGACACCGTATTATCCCCCTATAACATCACAAAATCAGAGAAAAAAACATTCTTTCCTCTCCTCTAAAAAAAAACCTGAATATTCTCTCAAATCCCTACCCTTCTCTCCCCGTCCGACCTTCGGGCTTCTTCATCGTAGCCGCCGTGTACGGTGGCGAGGGAGGGTGAGAGAAAGCCCTTTTTTTTAAAGCCCCTTTCCTTTTGCAAACCTTGATTTAATACTAACGTGCCCAAAAAGGTTTTAAAATTCGAATAGGAAAGAAACCTTTCGATTTCGTCTTTCCAATTTTTGAAAGGTATGAGTTCTTACTCTTTCTTCGCTAGCCAAACGACATCCGAATCGGTAAAAATAATGCGAAGCCAGGTTCGTCCACCTCTTCGTTCAAGCCCCGATTGCGACGGAGTGAACGAGGGCAGAAACCCCCTTTCGGTAATCCCTCTTCCTACCCCCTTTTCTTTTTTTCATTATTTATTTACAACGATACAAAGTAAAAAAAAAAGCAAAAACGATAGTAGACAATAACGGAAAATAAAAAGGAAATCACCATTTTAAAATTTGCTTTTGATTGCTGAGAGTGTAACACCCCAAACCCGGTCAACACACCACGACCGAATCTGGTATGTTACGGGGAAAAATCGAATTTTATAACCATAGTTTTCTTTGAAAGTTTAGTAAAACAATTTGGTAGATTTAGTACTTGCAGAAATCTTGGGCATGATCGTTTAAAAACTCCTATTTCATTTCGAAAACGGGTAACTTTGAAAAACTTAATTAGTTGTGAAGTTTAAACATGTTTAATTCATTTAGAATTAAAGTCATTCTGATTATGACTAACATATTTTGGCTTAGTAGGAAAATCAAGTTTAAGTTAGAAATACATTTGAGTTCTCTTTATTCCAAAACTTAGTATGATACCCGATGGTATAGTTTAAAATATCGCTTTGTAGTTTTGAAATCGTTGTCTTTCCAAGTTTAAGCAAATTTTGACCCCATTAATTTGTTAAGGCATATTAAAATCAACTTTAAGCAAAAACATAGCAAAGCATAATTTTAAAGGCCATTTACAACCAAAATAAAACCAAATAGTAATAAATAGACTAAAGTACCAACTTTTATAAAAGTCTGAGCAATTCCTTATTTAGGCATGGCATGAGCACCTCGAGTCCATCCCGGCTCCATGTCCGCGTCTAAGAGTCACCTGAAAAGTCAAAGGAGAGGGTGAGTCGCAAGACTCAGTGCATAAATCCCACTCCCGATAATACAACATGCTAACACACATCATATCATAGCAACATAATTAATGCACCCCGATCCTAACCATCCATATCACCTTTCTACCCCGTGTGGTACCAAACCACTGGTGGTGCCAAACCACTGGTGACCCAAAGTCACGATATCCATAAGTGTGGTGCCAAACCACTGGTGACCCAAAGTTACGAATAATCCAATGATGGGGCCAACCCATCGTGTGATGCCAAATCACTAGCGACAATCCCGTAACTCTCAAGTGGGGCCAACCCACGGTGGTGTCAAACCACAGGGATGAGTCGCAATGAGGTGCCAAACCTCTGGTGTCCCAAAGACACAAATGTGGTACCAAACCACTGGTGACCGATGTCACGAATCCGATGATGGGGCCAACCCATCGTGTGATACCAAATCACTGGCGTCAATCCCGTATAATCAACCGTGGGGCCAACCCACCGTGGTACTAAGCCACTGGGACGAGACGCTGAGGTGCCAAACCTCTGGTGACCCAAAGTCACAAAATATCATCTGTGGTACCAAACCACTGGAGGTGCCAAACCTCTGGTGTCCCAAAGACACAGTGTCCCAAAGACACGGATATCATATTCCCCCTCCTCTCATATCACCCACACATGTCATACTAATGCAAATGATATAAAACATGCAATCATGCTAACATGCTCAAATGGCATCTCATAGTATTTACATCATAAAACATGTTATCACATATATCACTACAGATCTCGTAATGAAACGGACTTACCCGTATCCGTGCCTGTACCCCATCGGGTACCAAATCCATCAATCATATTGTTTCACTTTGATAAGTAGTCAGGTTATTAATCATATTACTAAACAGAAGTGTGTTAGTTTACACACCTGATAAACGAAAAGCCTCAATCCAACGAACCCGACCTAAAACCCTCGATCCTCTTGCTCCTAAAACAATCGGCCAAAACATAGGTTAGCCTTCTACACCTTTCGGCTAAGACCAAATAACCCAAAGGGTTTAACTTTGATCCCTTACCTTGCTACGTTTGGTTTCCTACCAACCCCGAACCAACAATGGTTCCACTTCCAACAATCGGCTACACCTTAAAAAGAGAACGGTTAATCCTTTGAACCCTTAGGCTTAATCGAAACCAAAAGATTGAACTAAAATTAATATTACTAAACACTTACCACTACTTACCAATCGGTGTACAAAGAAGGAAGACTCCTCTTGATTACTTCCAATATCTGAAGACCCTATACAAGATGATTAAACAGATGATTAACTCCTTCCAACCACAACCAACATAGGCTTTAATCCAACCGAAATCAACATAGTACTAGAGAAGAGAGAAATGGCCATTCGGCCAAGGACTTACCCAACACCAACTATGTTCGGCCAAGCACCACTACGAGAGGAAAGATTCAGCCAACTCTTAACACCAGATGGAAAAGGATTCGGCTTTATCCTAAAGAGAAACACAAGAGAATGATGTAAAGAAGGGTTGATATCCGGCCACCCAATGAAAGGAGATTCGGCTCAAGAGTTTTTGAAATAGAAGAAAGAGAAAAAATAAAAAATAAAAATAGATAGAGGGAGAGTATTTACGGTTTTGAAAGAAAAGAGATGAGAAATGTGTTTTGGGAACTAGAGTTTCGGCTATCAAAGGTTCAAGAAGAGAGAAGAATAAAGAATGGAGTACGAGAGGGGAAGAAAGAAGCTAGTTTCGGTTTACACAAGTAAAGAGAAAACAAAGAGAGTAAAGAATATTCGGCTACCAATGTTCAACAAAAGAAGGAAAATGTGGAAAGAGAGAATACCACTCTCGGTTTTACCCAAATGACAAAGGAAGAAGAAATGGAGGAGAATATTCGGCCACAAGCACAAAATTAAGAAGAGGCAAAGAAAATTTTGTTTGAAGCTTTCGGTTTGAGAAAAGAAAAATGTGAAGGAGCTCTCTTGACATTCGGCTAACACAAGACCAAAAAGAGAAGTTTGGCTTGACACACAAAGACCGAAAATGCACCCAAAATTCAAAATGAATTTCGGCACACTCTTTCCCCCACACCAAGCCGTCCACTCCCCCTCCAAACTCCCCTAAAATTCGGCCATAATCCCCACAAGTGCTCACAACCACCCAAATCAAACTAGTTGAACTAGTCTTCCTCCTAAATCCACTCTCCACCCACCATTCAATTGAGTAGACCAAGTCCAAGGCAGAGTTTGAACTGCCTACAACTCTCCTCCTCCATGCCATCAAAATGGAACAAAATAGGAGCACTTCGCAGCTTGAACGCTAGACCTCTCACTCCTGCAAGTGACGCCAATCCAAGCTCCAAGTGGCGCCTTGCTCTGCCACCTTGCTAGCTCATTACTTGTGCTAAATTTCACCAAATAAAATACATAAGCCCTAGCTCCTTCAGCTCCTCTCCCATAAGGCTTGAAACTAAAATTTTCCTACCTACTCAGGCTTACTCCTAGCCTACAACTAAGTCCCGAAACCTCACAAACAACAACACAGCAAGCCCCTAACATGCAAACAATGTCACAACAAAATAGCCCCTAACCCGGGATATTACAGTTCTACCCCCTTAAAATAATTTCGACCTCGAAATTACCTGATCAAAAGAGTTGCGGGTATTGCTGTCTCATCACATCCTCGGGTTCTCACGTAGCTTCTTCCATGCCATGATTCCGCCAAAGTACCTTAACCAAAGGCACGATCTTCTTACGCAGAACCTTCACATCCCGATCTAGAATCTGCACAGGTTCTTCTTCCATGGTCAAATCTGGATTCGCTTCGATCTCCTCCACTGCCACGACATGTGACGGATCTGAACGATAACGCCTAAGCATCGAAACGTGAAATACATCGTGAATCTGACTTAGCTCTGCTGGCAACTCAAGCTGATACGCTACTGGTCCCACTCGTCTCAGTACCTTATACGGCCCAATGAACCTCGGACTTAGCTTGCCTTTCCTTCCGAACCTCAACACCTTCTTCCACGGCGAGACCTTCGGAAAAACTTGATCCCCCACAGCAAACTCTATGTCTCTACGCTTAAAATCAGCATAAGACTTCTGTCGGTCCGAAGCTTCCTTCAATCGAGTCTGAATCAACTTAACCTTGTCTTCAGTCTCCGCAACTAACTCTGGTCCCAACAACTGACGTTCACCTAACTCTGTCCAACACGTAGGTGAGCGACATTTCCTACCATACAACGCCTCATATGGTGCCATCTTGATACTCGCTTGGTAACTGTTGTTGTAGGCAAACTCAGCTAATGGCAGAAACTCCTCCCAACTACCTCTGAAGTCCAGAACACAACCTCTCAGCATGTCTTCTAAGATCTGAATAACTCTTTCCGACTGCCCGTCAGACTGCGGGTGAAAAGCCGTGCTGAAATCCAAACGCGTACCCAAAGCCTGATGCAACGCTTTCCAGAATCTTGACGTAAACCTGGGATCCCTATCCGAGATAATCGAAACTGGCACACCGTGTAACCTCACTATCTCTGAAACATACAGCTTCGCTAACTTCTGGAGTGAGTAGTCAACCCTCACCGGAATGAAATGAGCTGATTTAGTCAGCCGATCCACAACTACCCAAACTGAATCCTTCTTGCTTGTCGTAAGCGGTAACCCACTGACGAAATCCATGGTTATCCTTTCCCACTTCCACTGAGGAATCTTCACTACCTGAAGCAACCCTGACGGCAACTGATGTTCAGCCTTGACCTGCTGGCAAGTCAGACACTTACCCACAAACTCAGTCACTTCCCTCTTCAAACCAGGCCACCAAAACTGCTCTCTAAGATCCCTATACATCTTACTACCTCCAGGGTGTATAGCATATGGGCTGCTATGTGCGTCCTGAAGAATCCTTTGCCTCAGCTCAACATCCTTAGGCATACAAGCTTTACCTTGAAAACACAACACCTCATCACCAGACAAACTGTAACCTTCCAAACCACCATTCTGCACTTGTAACCTCTGCGCACTCAGAACCTCATCCTCTAACTGTTTCTCTCTGATCTGCTCAACCCAAGTAGGCTTAACCTGCAACTCCGCCAGAATACTCCCGTCGTCATACAAACTCAAATGGGCAAACATCGCTCTTAAGTCCAAAACAACCTTACGGCTCAACGCGTCTGCCACCACGTTGGCCTTGCCCGGATGATACTCAATCGAACAGTCGTAATCTTTAAGCAACTCCACCCATCTGCGCTGCCTCAAATTCAAATCCTTCTGAGTCAAGAGGTACTTCAAACTCTTATGATCGGTGTAGACTATCGATCTCTCTCCGTACAAGTAGTGCCTCTAAATCTTTAAGGCAAAGACTACAGCCGCTAGCTCCAAATCGTGCGTCAGATAATTAACCTCATGTGGCCTCAGCTGCCGAGATGCGTAAGCCACAACCTTACCTTCCTGCATCAGCACACAACCCAATCCCGTATGTGATGCATCGCAATACACTGTGAATTCCTTACCAGCCTCAGGTTGAATTAGAACCGGAGCTTCTGTCAGAATCTTCTTAAGCTTGTCGAAACTCTCCTGCTGCTTCTCAGTCCAAACAAACGGAACTTCTTTCCTCAACAACTTGGTCATCGGCACTGCAATCAACGAGAAACCTTCTACAAACCTTCGGTAGTATCCAGCCAAGCCCAGAAAACTCCGAATCTCAGCCACTGACTTCGGCGGCTTCCAGTCCAAAACTGCCTCAATCTTCCGAGGATCCACTCTAATCCCCTCAGCCGACACTACATGACCCAAGAAAGTCACTTCTCTAAGCCAAAACTCGCACTTACTAAACTTAGCATAGAGCTGCTTCTCCCTCAAAATCTGTAGCACCACTTGCAAATGCGCATCATGTTCTTCTTCTGTCCTTGAATACACCAAGATGTCGTCTATGAAAACCACGACGAATTGATCCAGATACTGCTGAAACACCCTATTCATCATATCCATGAATGCTGCCGGCGCGTTAGTCAACCCGAACGGCATTACCAGAAATTCGTAGTGCTCATACCGAGTCCGAAACGCTGTCTTATGGATATCGGCCTCATTTACCTTCAACTGGTGATACCCAGACCTCAAATCAATCTTAGAGAATACCGCTGCACCCTTCAGCTGATCAAACAAGTCATCTATCCGTGGCAACGGATACTTGTTTTTAATCGTCAGCTTATTCAACTGGCGGTAGTCTATGCACATCCGCATCGTACCATCTTTCTTCTTTACAAAGAGTACCGGCGCACCCCACGGCGAAACACTTGGCCTGATAAAACCTCGGTCCAATAACTCCTGGATTTGAGCCTTAAGCTCCACCAATTCCTTTGGCGCCATCCTATACGGAGCAATAGACACTGGCGCAGTTCTGGGTAACAGATCTATCCCGAACTCTACTTCACGATCCGGCGGCAACCCCGGGAGCTCCTCAAGAAACACATCAGCAAATTCTTTAACTGTCCAAACTTTCGCTACAACAGATTCCTTAGCCTCCAAGGCATACACATGAACCACATACGCTTCACAGCCCTTCCTGACCATCTTCTCAGCTTTCAGAGCAAATACCACATTAGATAAGTAATCCCTCCTATTACCTATCATAGCCACTTCATTACCCTCAGACGTCTTAAGAACCATGCGCTTAGCCGCGCAATCCAACCTCGCCTGGTACTTGACCAACCAGTCCATCCCAAGAATCAGATCGAACTCCCCAAACGGCAGTTCCATCAGATCAGCAGCAAACACTACCCCTTGGAGTTCTAGGGGTACATCTCTAAACAGCTTATCTACTACTACAGAGTGACCTTGAGGGCTAATCACAGTCATCCGCCTAGAAGATATCTCAGAGTCTAAATCCATGGTCTCTACTATGCTACTAGCAACATAAGAGTGTGTCGAACCCACATCAATCAAAGCAGTAAATGGAGAACCAAAGATCAAGAACGTACCGGTTATGACGTCCGGTGCGTCGCCCTCCTCTCGGCGCCTCGCTACATACACTAACCCAGGCTGTCTGGCCTCAGAACTACCCGCACCTCTGCCCGGTGCTCCACGGCCCCGTCCAGAACCGTTACCTCTGCCATTACCACGACCTCTCTGCGGTGGCGGTCCATTATTCCTGAACTGAGTACGGCCCTGACTCTCAGACTGAATCCTAGCCAACTTACGCGGACAGTCCCTCACACGGTGATCCAGAGAACCACACTCAAAACAACCTTTTCCACCAGTCCAGCAGCCTCCCCAATGATATTTCCCACAGTGATTACACCGCGGCGGTCCTTGACTAGCAGCAACAAACCTACCGGATTGATTCGGCCCACTCTGTCTAGCCCTCTTCTGAGGATTACCCGACGACCCAGAAGACCCAAAGCTCCTCTTATGCCTGTTCCTGTCCATGCCCTGCCTCACTGACTCCTTAACACCCTCGGCTACCTTGGCCTTCTCAACTAGCACAGCAAACTCACGCTCTTGCTGAGGAGCAATCAGCAACCTTAGCTCGTCTCTCAGACCATCCTCAAAATGAACACACCTCTCGTGTTCAGTAGCCACAATGCCCCTAGCATACCGACTCAGCTTCAAGAACTCAGCCTCGTACTCTGAAACAGACTTACTCCCCTGAACAAGCTTCAGAAATGCTTTTCGTTGCGCGTCGATGTAACTAGCTCCAATGTAATTTTTCTGATATGCAGTCCTGAAATAATCCCATGTCAGATCCTCTGCTGCTACACTGTCCCGAACCGTGAGCCACCACTGGTATGACTCATCCCGAAGAAGCGATACTACGCCCTTCAGCTTCTCTTCAGCAGTCAGGTCCAGATCATCCATGATCCGCTCTGTCGCCTCCAGCCAATACTCAGTAGTGCTGGGAGCAACACCAGAAACACCTCGAAAGAATTCGGCCCCGTTTGCTCGGAGTCGCTCAGGCACAGATTTCCTAGCTCCTGCACCTCCACCTACTCCAGCTACCCTTTTCAACACTCGCACCATCGCCTGTGACACTGCGTCCTCCCCGGTCTGATCTTGAAACTCACCACCTCCAGCTGGTGGTGGTACCGGCATCTCGTTCTCTGACCCCTGACCAGATCCTACGGGTTCAGAAACTGCCATCCTACCCCGACCTCGTCCACGACCACGTCCACCTCGAGCACTCATGACTAAATTTTCTACGTATCTGATTTAAGAGTTTTATGCATCAGTATTTATTCCACTGTTTTAAAGCAAAGTCTTATGAATATTTAAGAAGCTTTGTTTTCGCGAGTTCACAGAGTCCTATCAGTTTCAATCTCTGAAGTAATACACTATTGCTAATCATCCAATCATATTATATCCAACAAATCACAAACAATAGTAAGGGGTACTTACCTGGGCGAACTGGTGCCGGAGACTCGGTGTCATGCCTTTCAAACCATGCTTTTAAAACAAAACTATTAAAACAGACTTTTAAAACATTTTGGACCTCAGGCCCACAGCCGTGCCTTTGAACTTAGCTCTGATACCACAATTGTAACACCCCAAACCCGGTCAACACACCACGATCGAATCTGGTATGTTACGGGGAAAAATCGAATTTTATAACCATAGTTTTCTTTGAAAGTTTAGTAAAACAATTTGGTAGATTTAGTACTTGCAGAAATCTTGGGCATGATAGTTTAAAAACTCCTATTTCATTTCGAAAACGGGTAACTTTGAAAAACTTAATTAGTTGTGAAGTTTAAACATGTTTAATTCATTTAGAATTAAAGTCATTCTGATTATGACTAACACATTTTGGCTTAGTAGGAAAATCAAGTTTAAGTTAGAAATACATTTGAGTTCTCTTTATTCCAAAACTTAGTATGATACCCGATGGTATAGTTTAAAATATCGCTTTGTAGTTTTGAAATCGTTGTCTTTCCAAGTTTAAGCAAATTTTGACCCCATTAATTTGTTAAGGCATATTAAAATCAACTTTAAGCAAAAACATAGCAAAGCATAATTTTAAAGGCCATTTACAACCAAAATAAAACCAAATAGTAATAAATAGACTAAAGTACCAACTTTTATAAAAGTCTGAGCAATTCCTTATTTAGGCATGGCATGAGCACCTCGAGTCCATCCCAGCTCCATGTCCGCGTCTAAAAGTCACCTGAAAAGTCAAAGGAGAGGGTGAGTCGCAAGACTCAGTGCATAAATCCCACTCCCGATAATACAACATGCTAACACACATCATATCATAGCAACATAATTAATGCACCCCGATCCTAACCATCCATATCACCTTTCTACCCCGTGTGGTACCAAACCACTGGTGGTGCCAAACCACTGGTGACCCAAAGTCACGATATCCATAAGTGTGGTGCCAAACCACTGGTGACCCAAAGTCACGAGTAATCCAATGATGGGGCCAACCCATCGTGTGATACCAAATCACTAGCGACAATCCCGTAACTCTCAAGTGGGGCCAACCCACGGTGGTGTCAAACCACAGGGATGAGTCGCAATGAGGTGCCAAACCTCTGGTGTCCCAAAGACACAAATGTGGTACCAAACCACTGGTGACCGATGTCACGAATCCGATGATGGGGCCAACCCATCGTGTGATACCAAATCACTGGCGTCAATCCCGTATAATCAACCGTGGGGCCAACCCACCGTGGTACTAAGCCACTGGGACGAGACGCTGAGGTGCCAAACCTCTGGTGACCCAAAGTCACAAAATATCATCTGTGGTACCAAACCACTGGAGGTGCCAAACCTCTGGTGTCCTAAAGACACAGTGTCCCAAAGACACGGATATCATATTCCCCCTCCTCTCATATCACCCACACATGTCATACTAATGCAAATGATATAAAACATGCAATCATGCTAACATGCTCAAATGGCATCTCATAGTATTTACATCATAAAACATGTTATCACATATATCACTACAGATCTCGTAATGAAACGGACTTACCCGTATCCGTGCCTGTACCCCATCGGGTACCAAATCCATCAATCATATTGTTTCACTTTGATAAGTAGTCAGGTTATTAATCATATTACTAAACAGAAGTGTGTTAGTTTACACACCTGATAAACGAAAAGCCTCAATCCAACGAACCCGACCTAAAACACTCGATCCTCTTTCTCCTAAAACAATCGGCCCAAACATAGGTTAGCCTTCTACACCTTTCGGCTAAGACCAAAAACCCAAAGGGTTTAACTTTGATCCCTTACCTTGCTACGTTTGGTTTCCTACCAAACCCGAGCCAACAATGGTTCCACTTCCAACAATCGGCTACACCTTAAAAAGAGAACGGTTAATCCTTTGAACCCTTAGGCTTAATCGAAACCAAAAGATTGAACTAAAATTAATAGTACTAAACACTTACCACTACTTACCAATCGGTTTACAAAGAAAGAAGACTCCTCTTGATTACTTCCAATATCCGAAGACCCTATACGAGATGATTAAACAGATGATTAACTCCTTCCAACCACAACCAACATAGGCTTTAATCCAACTGAAATCAACATAGTACTAGAGAAAAGAGAAATGGCCATTCGGCCAAGGACTTACCCAAAACCAACTATGTTCGGCCAAGCACCACTACGAGAGGAAAGATTCGGCCAACTCTTAACACCAGATGGAAAAGGATTCGGCTTTATCCTAAAGAGAAACACAAGAGAATGATGTAAAGAAGGGTTGATATCCGGCCACCCAATGAAAGGAGATTCGGCTCAAGAGTTTTTGAAATAGAAGAAAGAGAAAAAATAAAAAATAAAAATAGATAGAGGGAGAGTATTTACGGTTTTGAAAGAAAAGAGATGAGAAATGTGTTTTGGGAACTAGAGTTTCGGCTATCAAAGGTTCAAGAAGAGAGAAGAATAAAGAATGGAGTACGAGAGGGGAAGAAAGAAGCTAGTTTCGGTTTACACAAGTAAAGAGAAAAACAAAGAGAGTAAAGAATATTCGGCTACCAATGTTCAACAAAAGAAGGAAAATGTGGAAAGAGAGAATACCACTTTCGGTTTTACCCAAATGACAAAGGAAGAAGAAATGGAGGAGAATATTCGGCCACAAGCACAAAATTAAGAAGAGGCAAAGCAAATTTTGTTTGAAGCTTTCGGTTTGAGAAAAGAAAAATGTGAAGGAGCTCTCTTGACATTCGGCTAACACAAGACCAAAAAGAGAAGTTTGGCTTGACACACAAAGACCGAAAATGCACCCAAAATTCAAAATGAATTTCAGCACACTCTTTCCCCCACACCAAGCCGTCCACTCCCCCTCCAAACTCCCCTAAAATTCGGCCATAATCCCCACAAGTGCTCACAACCACCCAAATCAAACTAGTTGAACTAGTCTTCCTCCTAAATCCACTCTCCACCCACCATTCAATTGAGTAGACCAAGTCCAAGGCAGAGTTTGAACTGCCTACAACTCTCCTCCTCCATGCCGTCAAAATAGAACAAAATAGGAGCACTTCGCAGCTTGAACACTAGACCTCTCACTCCTGCAAGTGATGCCAATCCAAGCTCCAAGTGGCGCCTTGCTCTGCCACCTTGCTAGCTCATTACTTGTGCTAAATTTCACCAAATAAAATACATAAGCCCCAGCTCCTTCAGCTCCTCTCCCATAAGGCTTGAAACTAAAATTTTCCTACCTACTCAGGCTTACTCCTAGCCTACAACTAAGTCCCGAAACCTCACAAACAACAACACAGCAAGCCCCTAACATGCAAACAATGTCACAACAAAATAGCCCCTAACCCGGGATATTACAGAGAGTTTTGTGAAAAAAACCCAGAAGGCTTCCAGGGTTTGCTTCAGTTTTGGTTTTATAACCGATTTACAAAGATTCTTCTTTGTTCTCTTCTTTTTTCTTTTGTATTTCTGATCGATGTCCCTTCTCGAAGAAGGTTTTCGTTTACAATGGTTTCGGTTTTATAACCGATTTACATATTTTGTTTTTCTTGGTTTTCTTGCTTGCATGCTGCTATTTTATGCTATTTTTGTCATTTTGCTCTTGTTCCATACTTTTTTGTTTTTGTTGTCTCTGTTTGCAGGGTATGGGCAAGGCAGTGACCGCGCGAAACCAGAGGTGCATAGGGGACAGTGGCCAAGACAGGATAGTCAGAAGCATGCGAAGGGTTGACGCCTGGGGCTGGTCAGACGCGTGAGGAGCGGTGGACGAGGCACTTAGTGGCTGAAGTCCTTTCATTTTTTTTTGAAAATGTTGTGGGCTTAGGGTTTTTTGGTTTAGTGGTCTGGGATTTGGGTTAGCTGATTGGGCTAGGATAAGTGGGTTTTAATGTTGGGTTGATTTTGTTTTTGTTTAGTTTTGTTTGGGCTTTGGTTACTTCTGACGGGCCCAGGTTTATCTTGTAAATGGACTGTTATTTTTGGACTTTTTAATGGCTTTTGTTTTATTTTTTATTTTTTTAATGGGCCTTTTATCTGTATTGGACCCGGGCAAAAATTGGTTATTACAAAACTATTAATGTTCCTAGGGCTATAATCGAAGATGTACTAGTAAGAATTGATAAATTCATATTCCCAGTAGACTTCGTTGTTTTAGACATGGATGAGGACAATAATGTTCCTTTAATTTTAGGAAGACCTTTTTTAGAAACTGCTAAGACTAAAATTGATGTTGGTACAGGTGAACTCACACTTCGTGCAGGTGACGAAACGATCACTATTCAGGCTCTTGACACGACTAGGACATTGAGTAATAAAGGTGAGAACATAAATTCTATTAATGACCATTCGGTTCAACCTTCTTTTCAGGAAGCACCACGAAATTACACAACTCAGCCATATCCTAGACCTCGTGCCAACAAAGAAATAACTTATGAGGAGCGAAGACTTTAGATCGATGAACTAGACGAGTGAAAGACACATGTCAAGGAGAAACCAAGAAAACACGATGAACCAAATCAACTCCATGACAAGCCTAAGAATGAGCCAAACCAATTTAAGATCGGAGATCAGGTATTGTTGGATAAAATAGACCCTCGAATCGCCACTTCAGACCTCAATACAAATGAAGAGATCCCTTTTAAGGTACTCAATGTCTTTCTATACGGAACAGTCGAGGTAACTAATCCTAAGTTTGGCACTTTTAAGGTAAACACTACTCGGCTTAAATTGAATATTATTAATAGAACTAATAGTAAGAGAGAGGAGTTTCAATTCCTCAAAACACCATGATTATATGAATGAAGGGTAAGTCTAGCTTAAGACTTTAAATGAGCGCTTCTCGGGAGGCAACCCGAACACTAACTTCACTAATGTCATATTTCTGATTTTTAGCACCTAACTCCAAACTAACCAAATTAATAAAGCACATGTCTCTATCCACACGGCCTGCACACGGGCGTGGCCGTGTGGACACCACGAATAGGCACATCGGTGTGACAGAGACCGTGCGAACCAAGGACAAAAATTCCCCAAACCACAGGAAGCGATAAAATGCCACGGCCGTGTGATACTGCGGTGGTCGACACTGAGAAAGTAACACAGGTGTGCGACATGCCCGTGTCCATAGGCCGTGGTCGACACTGATTAATCAAAATGGGCGTGGAAACCTCTACACAGGCATGGGAGAAACGAACAAAGCACCACACAGCCGTGCGATACGACCATGTGACCTAACACGCCCATGGCACACGGGTGTGGGCAGTAACCAGGTGCCCTGATTTCTATTTAAACCCCCCTTTCTTCTCACTTTCTCCGCAAATTCTTCTTCTCCCAAACCTAGCCACCGCACCCTTTCCTTTTTCTATTATCTTTCTCCTTTCATTTTCCTTTCCCCCTTTCCCTCATTCTTTCTTTCCACCACCATCCCCATGTTGAAGAAGCAAAAGGACTTTAGCACAGACTCCCCGTGCGAAATCAATCTACATAAGTTCATGCCGGCTGCTTCATTAACTAGACTAGACAAGGACCTTTGAGTCCATTTATTTTTTCTTTTTCTTTGATTTTCATTTTTAAATTCTATCCCTTTATCTTTCTTGTCTTTAATTTATATAGGTTCAAAGGGCTATTAAGGAATGGCCACACCTCCATTGGAGTATCCACCTCCACCTTCATCTATGCCTAACTTACCGTTTCTTTTCCTTTACTCCATCCAAAATTCAGAAAGTTCACTTCTCTCCCTATCTTATGATTTTATATATTGTAGATATCTATCTTTGTACATGGAGGACAATGTACGTCTTAAGTGTGGGGAGGTGTCAACAATACTGAATTATATCTTGTTCTTAAGTAACTTTTTCATATTTACTATTAGAATGAAACTTCTATTGGTTTATGATTTTCATTGATATGTTTCGTATTAAGTCATAGATAATTGTGCATTGATGGTTTAAACTTTAAGACATTAGAGAATCAAGCATGATAAGTCCATTTTCAAAATTAAAAATTTTATTAGGTTGTTTCCCTAATCTTAAATGTTACTTTAAAGTTTGAGATTTGCAAGAATGACATCAAAAACCATAATTTGTTTGAGATTTTGAGCCTTTTAGAGCATATATTTTTCTTGCTCACTTTTTTGATTATGAGTGTGCCAATATTGATTTGTTTTTCTAGAACTTGCTTCGATTATACATGTCGAGACCTGATCGTTATTTTCGCGATGTTAAAGTCTTAAAATTTATAAAAAGAATGATCAAACCTGGAAACTAACTATGACAATGATTTGAGGCAAGCATACCTATCGAACAGTAGTATAGTTAAGGCAAGACCGGAATGTCGAACCTAAAGGAACCAAAAGTACTAATACTAACTCTCTTTTTATTATTTAGCCTAAGAATTAAGTGAATTATTTATCTTATCTAAAATTAACTAACAACTAAACTAAAGATGCAAAGACAAAGAAGAATGAATTGAGGAAAATAACTTGAGAAAAACCAATTGATTAAGATGACACCAAAGGAAGAATCCACCTAGACTTCACTTGTTATCTAACTCTAAACCAGACGATTTATTCATTTGACTTGATCCGTAAGATTCCCTAAGTTATATTAATCCCTCTCTTGAGGCGGCTAACGTCTAACCCTAAGTTGATTAATTGAAATCTCTTTCTAATTAAAACCCCTAGAATCACATGAACTCGATATATGGACTCCCATATTAGGTTTCACCCTAATCCGGCAAAATCTCGTCACTCTATCTCTAGGCGTGTGATCAACTCCACTTAATTATGCTAGATCTACTCTTAAGCAGGGACTTTTGCTCCTCCACCTAAGCACATCACACTTGAATTAATATCCCGGAAATATCAACACAAGAATTAAGAACACATAATTAAGAACAAATCAAATATTTATCATATAGTTCAGTAAACAATAACAAGATTCATCTTAGGTTTCATCCCCTCAGGTAACTGAGGGTTTAGTTCATAACAATAAAAGAAAACATCTCAAAAGAAAAGATAAAACAAAACATAAGAAATCCCTAAAACCCCTGAAGGAATTGAAGGAGAGATCCTCCGTCTTGAGTATAACTCCGACTTCTTGAGATGGATCAACTGGCCATCTTCTAGTAAATCTCCACAAATCTGCCCTCTTTGGCCTAGCTGGACGCCCCCTGACTAAAGCCTTGGGTTCCCCCCTTTTAGGTTACATTTAGGGTGTTTATATAGGCTTCGGAATATGTTTCTTTTCCCTAAAGTATCCTAATCCGAGTGAAACTCTTCTTTCTCACGGCAGGGACACGCCCATGGCACACGCCCGTGTAAGTCGTGGCCAGGTCGTGTTCGAACCTGTTGAATGAGGCACGACTGTGTGGTCTTGGGCCCAGGCCGTGTGGATTTTGTGATATGGCCCATTTACTCCGTTTTGGGCCTGTTTTCCATTCTTTTCATCATTGGGTGCTCTCCTGAGTATAAAACATGAAAACAAAGGATTAAGAGCACCAAATTATACAATTCAAGGCTTAAATCATCCAAAAGCATGCTAAATGTGGGGTTAAAGTATATTACTTTTACGGTTTATCGAATACCCCCACACTTAAGCTTTTGCTTGTCCTCAAGCAAAATTCTCAAGTCACAATTAAAACGAACTTCCTCGATTCATAATATTCATCAATCATGCTTTATCATAATTCAAAGATAATTCATTCATGGATAATTCAACTCAAAGAGTCCTAAAGATTCAAACAGTCAAAGTCATTCATTTATAGCCCTGAAAATGTTAGGTGTTTCCCCTTACCTAAATAATTACCTCTGATTCGAAATCGAAGAGAGTTGACATCCTCACTAAAGGTTCACTCAAATCACTCAGAGTGTTTTAAGGTTCAAAATTAAGCACTCAAAAGTCAAATATGAAGAGTTAATCCCATAGGCTTGCATGAAAATCAAATCTCCACCACTATAATATGAGATGATATACAGATCAAAAGGTCTTTACAGGGTTGTAACGGGGCTTAGGTTAAGGGTATGAATATAGACTGAATTAGAAGGTTAGAATCGAGATTGACCTGTCAAATTACCTAACTAGAATAACGAGATAATCCTAATTACGAGCTTCTTTTTCAAGATGTGGAATTTTAACCGTATAAGCTCAATTACATAGAACAAATAATGAATATACTTCATTTTTTTTAGAACAAGTCAAATAATAAAGGATGAATTTAGCTACTGAAAAATAATTAGGCAACTGATCAAATCAAATCTCGACATAAGGGTAGTCAAGAAGGAATGGTGATAACAAATACAAAGGGTTTTTGGGGTAATATTAGTGGGTAAGTCAATAAAAAGGGTTGTTAGGATTAAACGGGATTCACTAGGGGTTAATTATGAAGGTAGGCTATTTAGTGGAGTAAGTGGGTTAAAACCTAGGTGCCTTTATCATCTCGGTATATCAAACCAAGGGTGTGGTTTCGACATGTATAATCAATGCAAGTTCTAGAATAACAGATCAATGTTGACACACTCATAATCAATAAAGTGAGCAAGAAAAAGAATATATGCTCTAAAAGGCTCAAAATCTCACAAAAATTATAGGTGTTTGATATCAACCTCGTAAATTTCAAACTTCAAAGTAATAATTAGATTCAGGTAGACAACCTAAAAATTTTTTAAATTTTGAAAAATAGACTTATCATGCTTGATTCTATAGTATCCTTCAAATTTAATCATCAATGCACAATTATCAATGACTTAATCCAAAACATATTAACAAAGATCATAAATCAGAGAAATTTTATTCTAATCATAATATGATAGAATTTACTTTCGAACAAGGCATAATTCAGGGATTTTCAAATAGTACTATAATTAACCCCCCACACTTAAGTTGTACATTGCCCTCAATGTACAAAGATAGATAATAGCATTTAGTAGATAATCAAAAGAGAGGGAGAGAAGTGAAATTTCCTGAATTATGAATGAGATCCTTGGAGGATGTGAAAAATACGTTGGCGGTGCCGTCTTTTGTTGTGGTGGTTACTGACGAGCTCTGCACTAAATGAAGAAATTGGGGAGCTCGTAGAGAATTAGCCAGGAATTATTAAGACACATTTAAAATAAACTAAATATATAATTAAAGATAAGAATGATAAAGAGAAAGAAAATAGAAATGTAAATAAAATTAAAATGAAAGATGAATGGACCGAAGAGTCCTTATTGTTGGATGGTTCGTGAGGTGAGTGTGACTTCTAAGGCTATGGAGGTGCTGGCGGTGGCGGAAGTGGCGTGATTCCCAAGCAGCCTTTAGAACCTGACACTAAGAAACTAAAATAAAATAAACTAAATTAAGCATAAGATAGTCAAAGAGAAGGAAAATAAAGGAGAAAATTAAAGAAGAAGAAAAATTAAATGGCCTCAAAGATCCTTGGCTTGTTGTTTGGATGAAGCGGCCGTCATGAACTTATGTAGACTGGTTTCCCACTGGGGGACTGTGCTTGAATCCTTCCGCTTCTTCGTCATGGCCAAAAAAGTGAGAAGAATGCTATGGAAAAGAAAGAAAAAGAAAATGATATGGAAAAAGGGAGATGGGGAGTTGGTTAGAGGAGGGAAGGGGGTGGTTTAAATAGGATTTTGGGACCTAGTACTTTCCCACGCCCGTGTACCATGGGCGTGTTGTGTCACACGACCGTATCGCACGGCGGTGTTGTGCTTTTTTCGCTTCTCCCACGCCCATGTTCTAGTCTCCACGCCCGTGTATGATCTAACAGTGTCGGCCACGGTCGCATTGCATGGCTGTGGCGTGGTAGTTGAGTCCGTGATTTGAAAAATGATTCGCTCTGACTCGTACCATCTCTGCCATATCAGTACGGAGATTCAGTACATCCACACGGCCACGGCCATGGCCGTGTGTAAGGCCGTGTGGCTTGAAATTCTGTACTTTTGGTTAGTTCATAGTTAGGTGCTATAAAGAAAGGATAAAATAGAATAAATAAGACAAAATAAAAATGTAAAAGTTAATGGGGTTAGTACTCAGGTTGCCTCCCGAGAAGCGCTCATTTATAGTCTTAAGCTAGACTCTCATCTCATTTGTATATTCATGGTGGTTTGAGGAGTTGAAAGTCCTTCCTTATGCTGGCAGTTCCATTATTATGATAGAGTTTAAGACAAGTAGCGTTTATTCTC
The DNA here is from genome assembly GCA_005393395.2 of Gossypium australe. Classification (NCBI taxonomy): domain Eukaryota; kingdom Viridiplantae; phylum Streptophyta; class Magnoliopsida; order Malvales; family Malvaceae; genus Gossypium; species Gossypium australe. The sequence goes on from CM016615.1 coordinate 99,248,658, forward strand.
AAAGTGCCAAAAATAGGGTTATTTACCTCGACTGTTCCATAAGGAAAAACATCGATTACCTTGAAAGGGATTTCTTTGCTTGTGTTAGGATCAAGAGGGGATATTTGTGGGTCTATTTTATCTAGTATTACCTGATCTCCAATTTTAAACTTGTGTGTCTCGTAGAGTGGCCTTGGTTCTGCTTCGTGTGTCCCTAGTTCTTCTTTAAGATGCCTCTTCCCCTCTTCCATTTCATCGATCTGAATCCCTTGTTCCTTGTGAGTTATTTCCTTGTTGGCACAGGGTTTCAGATCAGACTCAGTTGTGTTCTTTTGTGGCGCTTCCTAAAAAGAAGGGTTAACTGAATGGTTATCAATAGAATTTACTTTCTCACATTGGTTATTCGATGTTCTGGCTGAATCAAGGGCTTGAAGAGTGACTGTCTCCTCACCTACACAGAGTATGAGTTCACCTGCGTCGACATCAATCTTAGTTATGCCAGTTGCTAAAAATGGTCATCCTAAAATTAGGGGGATCGTGTTGTCCTCATCCATGTCTAAAACGACGAAGTCTACTGGGAATATGATCGCTGAAATCAGAGCTTTAAAAATTTATAAAAGAATGATCAAACCTGGAGACTAACTCTGACAACGATTAAAGGCAAGTGTACCTATCGAACAGTAGTATAGCTTAGGCAAGACCAGATTATCGAACCCAAAGGAACTAAAAGTACTAATACTAACTTTCTTTTTATTATTTAGCCTTAAAAATGGAGTGAAGTTGCTTTTAAACTAAATTGACGATGACTAAGCTAAGGACACAAATATAAAAAGAACGATTTGGAAAATAACTTGAAGAAAAACTCAATTGATCACGACGATATCCTCAGGAAGAATCCACCTAGACTTCACTTGTTATCTAACACTGAATTATACGATTTCTTCACTTAGCTTGATCCGTAGGACTCCCTAACCTATATTAAACCCTCTCTCGGGGCAAATAACGTCTAACCCTAGGTTAATTAGTGGAACTCTCGTTCGCTTATAATAACCCCTTAGGATAGCAGTAAATCGATCAATGGACTCCCATATTAGGTTTCACCCTAATCCGGCAAAATCTCGTAACCCTATCTCTAGGCGTTCGATCAAATCCGCTTAATTATGTTAGATCTACTCTTAGGCAGTCTATTCCTCCTCCACCTAAGCACATTAGATTTGGATTAAGCAACATAATTAAGAACAAACTAAGTAATTCATCATATAACTTAAAAAACCAAATAACAAGATTCGTCTAGGTTTCATCCCCTTCAGGTATCTGAGGGGTTTAGTTCATAATGAATAAAGAAAACATCACAAGAGAAAAGATAAAACAAAACATAAGAAATCCCTAAAACCCCCTGAAGGAATTGAAGGAGAATTTCGCCGTCTTGAGTATAACTCCGACTTCTTGGGATGGATCAACTGACTATCTTCGCGTTTATTTCCTAACTTTGACCTTCTCGGCTTGGCTCCTTGGCCTAGCTTTGATGCCCTAGGTTCCGGCTTCTGCCGAACTCCCATTTCAAGTTTCCCCCTTGGGTGTTTATATAGACTTTGTGATGCCTTACTTGGCCCCTAAGTATCCTAATTCAAGTAGAATTCCTAATAGGGTGTTTGAATAGGCTTTGGAATGTGTTTCTTTGCCTCAAAGTATCCTTTCCCGAATGAAATTGCTCTTTCCAGTGACAGGGACACGGCCATGGCACACGCCCATGCGGATCGTGGCCAGGCCGTGCTCAGACTTTTAATGAGGCACGACCGTGTTAACTTTGGGCCAGGCCATGTCAATTTCTCTCTTGGCCCAATTTGGTCTGTTTTAAGCCCGTTTCTCATTTTTTTCATCCTTGGGTGCTTTCTTGAGTATAAAAACATGAAAAGAAAGGATTAAGAGCACCTTTTTTATAAAAATCAAGGAATAAATCAACGAAAAGCATATTAAATGTGGGTTAAAATATGTTACAATTACAGTTTATCAGAATACGAATTTGTCAATCTTCACAAGTACATCTTCAATTATAACCCTAAGAACTCTAATAGTTTTATCAGCTAATTGAATTCTCATCCTAGTTTGTTTGGGTTTCCCTAGACCTAGCTGTTTAAACATTTTATAAGGCATGGCATTTATGCTTGCCCCTAAATCAGCTAACGCATTATCAATAGTTAAACTACCAATTAAGCATGGAATTGTAAAACTCCCTGGATCTTTTAATTTCCGTGGTAGTTTATTTTGCAACATTGCTGAGCACACTGCATTCAGTTCCACATGTGATTCCTCATCTATCTTCCGCTTATTTGTCAATAGCTTCTTTAAAAATTTCCTGGAATCTGGCTTCTGCGAAAGAGCTTCAAGAAACGGTAAGTTAATATGTAATTTCTTTAAAAGTTTAAGAAACTTACTGAACTATTCCTCTGTATCGTCTTTCGTTATTGCTTGGGGATATGGTATGCGAGGCTTGTACTATTTGATTACTAGTTTCGGCTTGTTATTGACCTTGACCATATCTTCTTCTACCGTATTCTTTTGCTTTGAGTTAGGCTCGTCTAACCCTTCGCTTTATTGAGTTGTTATGGCTTGAACTTGCTCTCTTGGGTTAATTTCGGTGTTGCTCGGTAGTCTTCCCTGTGGTCTCTCAGAGATTTGCTTAGCGAGTTGCCAATTTGATCCTTGAACTCTTGTGTCAATGCCTCAAGTTTTGTTTCTATCTTTTGGAAACGTGTTTCTGCATTTTGGGAATGTATTTCTAAGGCTGCTATGAAGTTTGTCAGCATCTCTTCAAGGTTCGGCTTCTTTTCCTGTGGGTAGGGCTATTGCTGGAAGTTTTGGGATGGTTGTTACATTTAATTTCTTTGACCGCCCGATGAGAAATTGGGGTGGTTCTTCCAACCTGGATTATAAGTATTACTATAAGGGTTATTGTTAGATCGGAAATTGTTACCCATATAGTTTATTTATTCACTCTCCATGCCCTGTCCGTAGGGTGGGTACTCAGGATTCACCACTTCTTCACTTGCGTCGCACTGCATAACTGGATGTGCATGCAAAGAACCATATAAACCATCATTTTTTTATGTAGCAATTTTACCTGGTTTGATAGGGCGGTTACTGCATCGAGGTTGAAAACTCCGGCTGCTTTGGCTGGCCTTGTCCTTGTAACTTGCCACTGATAGTTATTCAGTGACATCTCTTTTATAAATTCGTGGGCTACTTCAGGAGTTTTGTTGTTCAGGGTTCTGCCAGCGGCTAAATCGATTAGCTGCCTTGTTGAGGGGTTCACACCGTTGTAGAAAGTTTGGACCTTTAGCCACAAGGGTAATCCATGGTGTGGACACTTTCTCAACAAATCTTTGTATCTCTCCCATGCATCGTAAAGTGTCTCTAAATCTATCTGCACAAAAGAAGAGATATCATTCCTTAATTTGGCTGTTTTGGTCGGTGGAAAATATTTCAATAAAAATTTCTCGGTCATTTGGTCCCATGTAGTGATTGATCATCATGGAAGAGAATGTAACCACTGTTTGGCTTTATTCCTCAAAGAAAAGGGAAATAACCAAAGATGGATGGCATCATCAGAAAAGCCATTTATCTTGAAGGTATCACAGAATTCTAGAAAATTTGCTAAGTGTGTTAGGATCCTCATCCTGCAAACCATCAAACTGAACAAACTGTTGTATTATCTGTATAGTGTTAGGTTTCAGTTCAAAATTATTTGCAGCAATAGTAGGCCTAACAATACTTGACTCAGTTCCTGTTAAACTAGGTTTAGCATAATCATACATAATACGTGGAGCATGATGCTCGGTGATAAACCGTAAGTAACATATTTTAGGCCCACATTTAGCATGCTTTTGGATGATTTAACCTTGAATCATGTAATTTGGTGCTTTTAATCCTTTATTTTCATGTTTTATACCCATGAGAGCACCAAATGATGAAAAGAACAGAAAACGGGCCCAAAACGGAGTAAATGGGCCATATCACGAAATCCACACGGCCTGGGCCCAAGACCACATGATTGTGCCCCACTTGACTGCCTTACACACGGCCTATCCACTACTTACACGGCACGGCCTAGCCACGACTTACACGGGCGTGTGCCATGGACGTGTCCCTGCCACGGCCAAGAGGAGTTTTACTCGGAATAGGATACTTGGAGGCAAAGAAACACATTCCAAAGCCTATTCAAACACCCTAGGAGGAATTCTACTCGAATTAGGATACTTAGGGGCCAAGTAAGGCATCTCAAAACTTATATAAACACCCAAGGGGGCAACTTAAGCGGGGAGTTCGGCAAAAGCCTTCTGCCAGGGCTTTAGTCTGACGGTTAGCTAGGCCAAGGAGCCGAGCCAGAAAGGTCAGATTTGTGGAGATTACTAGAAGAAAGCCAGTTGATCCATCTCAAGAAGCCAGAGTTATACTCAAGACGGAGGATCTCTCCTTCAATACCTTCAGGGGGTTTTAGGGATTTCTTATGTTTTGTTTTATATTTTCTTTTGAGATGTTTTCCTTTATTGTTATGAACTAAACCCTCAGATACCTGAGGGGGATAAAACCTAAGATGGATCTTGTTATCATTTGACTGAGCTGTATGATAAATATTTGACTTGTTCTTAATTATGTGTTCTTAATTCTTGTGTTGATATTTCCGGGATATTAATTCAAGTATGATGTGCTTAGGTGGTGGAGCAAAAGTCTCTGCCTAATAGTAGATCTAGCATAATTAAGTGGAGTTGATTGCACGCCTAGAGATAGGGTGGCGAGATTTTGCCGGATTAGGGTGAAACCTAATATGGGAGTCCATAGATCGAGTTAATGCGATTCTAGGGGTTTTAATTAGAAAGAGGTTTCAATCAATCAACCTAAGGTTAGACGTTAGTCGCCTCGAGAGAGGGATTAATATAACTTAAGGAATCTTACGGATCAAGTCAAATGGATAAATCGTCTGGTTCAGAGTTAGATAACAAGTAAAGTCTAGGTGGATTCTTCCTTGGGTGTCGTCTTAATCAATTGGTTTTTCTCAAGTTATTTTTTCAATTCATCCTTTTTGTCTTTGCATCTTTAGTTTAGTTGTTCGTTAATTTTAGATAAAAAATCCCTTAATTCTTAGGCTAGATAATAAAAAGAAAGTTAGTATTAGTACTTTTGGTTCCTTTGGGGTTCGACATTCCGATCTTGCCTAAAGTATACTACTGTTCGGTAGGTGCGCTTGCCTCAAAATGATTCTCATAATTAGTTTCCAGGTTCGATATTTTTTTTTTATAAATTTTAAGACTCTGACACGCGATCAAGTTTTTGGCACCGTTGCCGGGGAACTGAAATATTAAGAAAGCTTAATTTTTATTACTTTAGCCCTTTTTTTATTTTATTGCAATTTATTTTTATTTTTTATTTCTTAGTTTATTTTTAACTTTTCTTAACTTTCTTTCTTTCATTCCTTTTAGGTACCTCTAGTTTATAACTAGAAGGAACCCGATAGGACCTCTACTTTACGACAGTGATATTGAAGGTACCGTTCGCAGAAATCATAGAGAGATAAGGTGAAGCTTAAACTACATAGAAGAAGAGCAAGAAGCCGAAATTAACACCATAGAAGAGATGGCTGAAAATAATTCGCCACCTCTAGAGATGGCAGAACATCATGCTGCACGAACTATGAATGATTATGCTAAACTTAGTTTAGCAGGAACTGAATCTAGTATTGTTAGGCCTACTATTACTGCAAATAATTTTGAATTGAAATCTAACACTATACAGATGATACAACAGTTTGTTCAGTTTGATGGTTTGCAGGATGAAGATCTTAACACATATTTAGCAAATTTTCTAGAATTCTGTGATACCTTCAAGATAAATAGCGTTTCTGATGATGCCATCCGTCTTCGATTATTTCCCTTTTCTTTGAGGAATAAAGCCAAACAGTGGTTACATTCTCTTCCACGAGGATCAATCACTACATGGGACCAAATGACTGGAAATTTTTTGTTAAAATATTTTCCACCAGCCAAAACGGCCAAATTAAGGAATTATATCTCTTCTTTTGTGCAGATGGATTTAGAGACACTTTACGACGCATGGGAGAGATATAAGGATTTGTTGAGAAGGTGTCCACACCATGGATTACCCTTTTGGCTACAGGTGCATACTTTCTACAACGGTGTGAACCCCTCAACAAGACAGTTAATTGAGTCATCTGTCGGTGGAACCCTGAACAACAAAACTCCTGAAGCAACCTTCGAATTTATAGAAGAGATGTCACTGAATAACTATCAGTGGCAAGTTACAAGGACAAGGCCAGCCAAAGCAGTCGGAGTTTTCAAACTCAACGCAGTAACCGCGCTATCAAACCAGGTAGAATTGCTACATAAAAAATTGATGGTTTCTATGGTTCTTCACAGGCACATCCAGTTATACAGTGCGACACAAGTGAAGGAGTGGCGAATCCTAAGTACCCACCCTACGGACAAGGCATGGAAAGTGAGCAGATGAACTATATGGGTAACAATTTCCATTCTAACAATAACCTTTATAGTATAACTTATAATCCAGGTTGGAAGAACCAACCCAATTTCTCATGGGGCGGTCAAAGAAATCAAAGGCAACAACCTTCCCAAAACTTCCAACAACAGCCCTACCCACAGGAAAAGAAGCTGAATCTTGAAGAGGTGCTGACAAACTTCATAGCAGCCTCAGAAACACGTTTCCAGAAGGTAGAAACAAAACTTGAGGCATTGTCATAAGAGTTCAAGGATCAATTCGGGCAACTTGCTAAGCATATTTCTGAGAGACCACAGGGAAGACTACCAAGCAACACCGAGACTAACCCAAGGGAGCAAGTTTAAGCAATAACAGCTCAAGATAGTGAAGGGTTAGACGCGCCTAATTTAGAACAAAAGAATACGGTAGAAGAAGTTATGCTTGAGGTCAATAACAAGCCGAAACCAGTAATCAAAGAGTACAAACCTCGCATGCCATATCCCTAAGCGATAATGAAAGACGACATAGTGGAACAGTTCGGTAAGTTCCTTAAACTTTTAAAGAAATTACATATTAACTTACCGTTTCTTGAAGCTATTTCACAGATGCCAGATTCCAAGAAATTTTTAAAAAAACTATTGACAAATAAGCGAAAGATTGACGAGGAATCACATGTGGAATTAAACACAGTGTGTTCAACAATGTTGCAAAATAAACTACCACAGAAATTAAAAGATCTAGGGAGTTTTACAATTCCATGCTTAATTGGTAGTTTAACTATTGATAATGCGTTAGTTGATTTAGGGGCAAGCATAAACGTCATGCCTTATAAATTGTTTAAACAGCTAGGTTTAGGGAAACCCAAACAAACTAGGATGAGCATTCAATTAGTTGATAAAACTATTAGAGTTCCTAGGGGTATAATTGAAGATGTACTTGTGAAGATTGACAAATTTGTATTCCCAGTAGACTTTGTCATTTTAGACATGGATAAGGACAACACGATCCCCCTAATTCTAGGAAGACCATTTTTAGCAACTGCCAGAACTAAAATTGATGTTGATGCAGGCGAACTCATACTTTGTGTAGGTGAGGAGACAATCACTCTTCAAGCCCTCGACTCAGTTAGAACATCAAGTATCCGATGTGAGAAAGTAAATTCTATCGATAACCATTCGGTAAATTCTTCTTTTCAGGAGGCACCACAAAAGAATACAACTGAGTCTGATCCGAAACCCTGTACCAACAAGAAAATAACTCACAAGGATAAAGGGGTTCAGATTGATAAACTAGAAGAAGTGAAGACGAATCCTAAAGAAGAACTAGGGATACACAAAGGAGAACTGAAGCCACTTCACGAGGCAGACAGGTTCAAAATTGGAGATCAGGTACTACTAAACAAAGCAGACCCATGAATATCTCCACCTGATCCTAACACAAGTAAGGAAATCCTTTTCAAGGTAATCGATGTTTTTCCATACGGAACAGTCGAAGTAAGTAACCCTATTTTTGGCAATTTGAAAATAAACGCTTCTCGTCTTAAACCCTACCATGATTATGGAACTGCCAGCATGAGGAAGGACTTTCAACTCCTCAAACCACCATGAATACACAAATGAGAGGAGAGTCTAGCTTAAGACTATAAACGAGTGCTTCTCGGGAGGCAACCCGAGTACTAACCCCATTAACTTCTACATTTTTATTCTTATTTATTCTGTTTTATTCTTTCTTTTTTAGCACCTAACTATAAACTAACCAAGTACAGATTTCCAGGCCACATGGCCGTGGCCGTGGTCGTTTGTACCTCAAGAATCTCTGTACTGACATGGCAGAAACGGTACAAGTCAGAACAAATAAAATCTCCCAGTCACGGACTCCAACCACCCCACCACGGGCACCGACAAAACCCCACGGCAGTGTGATGCAGCTGTGGTCGAAACTGTTTGATCACACACACTGGCGTGGCAACCTGAGCATGAGCATGGGAGAAATGAACGAAGCCCACCACGACCATGCGACATGGCCGTGTGAATCGACACGCCCAGAAGACACGAGCGTGTGAGTGTACCTGACTTGAAAATTCTATTTAAACCACCCACCTTTCCCTCTTATCACCTATTTCTCACCTTTGTTCCTCCCTTACACCCTTCTCCACCCTCCATTTTCAGCATTCTTTGTTTTCATAGCATCCTTCTCAAGCTTTTGGGCCATGTCGAAGAAATGGAAGGATTCAAGCACAGTCCTCCTTAGGGAGACTGATCTTCATAAGCTCATGCCGGCCGCTTCATTCACTCGACAAGCCAAGGGTCTTTGAGACCATTTATCTTTTGTTTTACTTTTATCTTCTCCTTTATTTTCCTTCTCTTTGACTATCTTATGCTTAATCTAGTTTATTTTAATTTAGTTTCTTAGTGTCAGGTTCAAAAGGCTGCTAGGAAATCCTGCCTTAGGGACCACGACCACCACCACCGCAGCCTTCGAAGTTCTAAAGGCTGTTTGGGAATCACGCCACTTCCACCACCGCCAACACCTCTGCAGCTTTAGAGGTCACACCCACCTCACTAACCATCCAACAATAAGGACTCTTCAGTCCATCCATCTTTTATTTTAATTTTATTTACATTCTTATCTTTTTTATCTTTGTCTTTATTTTCTTTAATTGCATATTTAGTTTATTTTAACTGTGTCTTAATAATCCATGACTAATTCTTCAACGAGCTCCCCAATTTCTTCAACTAGCACAGAGCTCGTTAGTAAACACCACAACAAAAGACAGCACCTCCAACCTATTTTTTACATCCTCCAAGGATCTCATCCATAATTCAGGAAGTTGCACTTCTCTCCCTCTCTTTTGATTATTTACTAAATGTTATTATCTATCTTTGTACATTGAGGGCAATGTACAACTTAAGTGTGGGGGGTTAATTATAGTACTATTTGAAAATCCCTGAATTATGCCTTGATTGAAAGTAAAGTTTCTCATATTATGATTTGAATGAAATTTTCTTTGATTTATGATTTTTGTTGATATATTTTAGAGTAAGTCATTGATAATTGTGCATTGATCGCTGGAATCACAGTCTTAAAATTTATAAAAAGAAAATGATCAAACTTGGAAACTAACTCTAACAATGACTAAAGGCAAGTGTACCCATCGAACAGTAGTATAGCTTAGGCAAGACCGGATTATCGAACACAAAGGAACGAAAAGTACTAATACTAACTTTCTTTTTATTATTTAGCCTAAATATTAAGTGATTGGATGATTAATCTAAATTTAACTAATTACTAAGCTAAGACGCAAAGACAAAAAGAACAAATTGAAGAAATAACTTGAAGAAAAACTCAGTTGATCAAGATGATACCCTCAGGAAGAATCCACCTAGACTTCACTTGTTATCTAACACTAAACCATATGATTTATTCACTTGACTTGATCCGTAGGATTCCTTAAGTTATATTAATCCCTCTCGCGAAGCGAATAATAACTAACCCTATGTTGATTAATTGAAATCTCTTTCTAATTAAAACCCCTAGAATCACATTAACTCGATCTATGGATTCCCATATTAGGTTTCACCTTAATCCGGTCAAATCTCGTCACCCTATTTCTAGGCGCGCGAACGACTCCGCTTTAATTATGCTAGATCTGTGAATAGGCAGGGACTTTTGCTCCACCACCTAAGCACATCATACTTGAATTAATATCCAGAAAACATTAACACAAAAATTAAGCACATATAATTAAGAACAAATCAAGTATTTATCTTATAGTTCAGAAAACAATAACAAGATTCATTTAGGTTTCATCCCCTTCAGGTATCTGAAGGGTTTAGTTCATAATAAATAAAGAAAAAATCTTAAGAGAAAAGATAAAACAAAACATTAGAAATCCCTAAAATTCCCTGAAGGAATTGAAGGAGAAATCCGCCGTCTTGAGTAGAATTTCGGTTTCTTGAGATGGATCAACTAGCTATCTTCGAGTGATTCCCACAAATCTGACCTTTTCGACTTGGCTCCTTGTCTAGCTCATTGACCCCTTTCAAGTAACAATTAGGGGGTTTATATAGGCTCTTGGAATGTGTTTCTTCACCCCTAAGTATCCAAATCCGAATGAATTTGCTCTTTGCCACGACAGGGACACGGCCATGGCACACGCCCGTGTGACCAGTCTTCAAGCCGTGTTCAAATTTCTTTAATGAGACACAGCCGTGTGAATCGAGGGTAAGGCCGTGTTCTAGATGATCAATGAGGCACAGCCGTGTGGGCTTAAGTCCAGGCCATGTCGATTTCCACTTTGGCCCAATTTGCTCCGTTTTAGGCCCGTTTTATGTTCTTTTCGTCCTCGGGTGCTTTCTTGAGTATAAGACATGAAAAGAAAGGATTAAGAGCACCTTTTTACATGAATCAAGGGATAAATCATCCGAAAGTATGCTAAATGTGGGATTAAAATATGTTACTATTACGGTTTATCAAATACCTCCACACTTAAGCTTTTGCTTGTCCTCAAGCAAAATTCTCAACTTACAATTAAAACGAACTTTCCATGATTCATTATTCCTATCAATAATGTCTCATCATAATTCATAGATAATTTATACATTGATAATCTAACTAGAATAGTCTTAAAGATTCAAACAATATAAGTCATACATTTGTATTACGAAAACTTAGGTGTTTCCCCTTACCTGAATAATTACCTTTAATTCAAAGCCTACAAGGACTGACATCCTCAAAAAAGATTCACTCAAATCACTCGAAGTGTTTAAGGTTTAGGAAAAGAGCACTCAAAAGTCGAACCTGAAAAGTTAATCCCATAGGCTTGCTTGAAAATCAAATCTCCACCACTGTAAAATGAGATGATAAACAGATCAAAAGGTCTTTAACAGGGTTGTAACGGGGCTTAGGTTAAGGGTATGGATATAGGCTGAATTAGAAGGTTAGAATCGAGATTGACTTGACAAATTACCTAACTAGAAAAATGAACTGATCCTAAATAGTTATATCAATTGGAAACTAATAATACTACTTTTGATAGTACTCTAATACGAGCTTCTTCTTTAATAGTTGGAATTTAATACATAAGCTCACTTAATCATTTGAGCTTTTTCTTTTGATAAATAGACTTTAACTGTATAAGCTCACTTTTCAAGATACTGATACTGAATATACTTTGATTTTTTAAAGAACAAATCAAGTAATAATAACAAACTTTAACAGCTGAAATATAGAACACAATTAGGTAACTGATAAAAATCAAATCTCGACAAAAAGGTAGTCAAGGAATGGTGATAACAAATACAAAGGGTTTTGGGTTAATATTAGTAGGTGAGTCAATAAAAAGGGTTGTTAGGATCAACGGGGTTCACTAGGGGTTAATTTTGGAGGTAGGCTTTTTAGTGGAGTGAGTGGGTTAAAACCAAGGTGCCTTTATCACCTCTGTATATCAAATCATAGGTGTGGTCTCGACATGTATAATCGAGGAAAGTTCTAGAATAACAATTCAGAGTTGACACACTCATAATCAAAAAGTGAGCATGAAAAAGAATATATGCTCATAAGGCTTAAAATCTCACAAAAATTATGGGTGTTTTTGACATCATCCTTGTAAATTTCAAAGTTCAAGGTAATATTCAAATTCAGGTAGGCAACCTAGCAAAATTTTAATCCTGAAAAATAGACTTATCATGCTTAATTCTCTAGTATTCTTCTAATTAAATCATCAATGCACAATTAACTATGACTTACTCAAAAACATGTCAAAAAAAGTCATAATTCATCAGAAATTTCATCCTAATTAGCAATATGAGAAAATTGATTAAAAACAAGACTAAATTCAGGGATTTGAGAATAATGAAGAAAGTTAGGCCGGTTATGAGAATAATGCAAAGTTAGGCACTTTCTTCAAATAAATATTCACCCCCCACACTTAAGCTGTGCATTGCCCTCAATGTATAAGGATATATATTCAATTTAAGAGAGAGAGGGAGGTGAGACTTCCTGAATTTGGATGGTTTCCTTGAGGTGGAAGTCGATAGGAGTGGTGGCCGCTACCGAGCTCTACGCTAGATGAAGAAATTGGGGAGCTCGTGAAGAATTAGCCAGGGATTATTGAAACACATTTAAAATAAACTAAATATATAACTAAAAACAAAAAAGAAAAAATGAGGGAGACTAAGAAGGAAAATAAAAGTAAAAGAAAAGAAAAATGGACCGAAGAGTCTTTATTGTTGGGTGGTTCGCGAGGTGGGTGTGACCTCTAGGGCTGCGGAGGTGCTGGCGGTGGCGGAAGTGGCGTGATTCCCCAGCAGCCTTTTGAACCTGACACTAAAAAACTAAAATATATTAAACTAAATTAAGCATAAGATTGCCAAAGGCAGGAAATTGAAGCAAAAGAGAAAAGAAAAATAGAGACTAAATGGTCTCAAAGACCCTTGGCTTGTTGTTTCGATGAAGCGGCCGGCATGAGCTTATGAATGTCGGTCTCTCGAAGGAGACTATGCTTCTTTTCTTTCACTTCTTTGTCATGGATATTTGTGTAGCTCAAGAGTATGGAGACGTTGCTATGGAGAGGGGAGAAATCTGAGAAAAAGTAAGAAGAAAAGTTGTGGAAAGTAGATGAGAAGAATGGGGAGTGGGGTGGGTTTAAATAGAGTCTTAATTCTGGTGCTTTCCCACACCCGTGGACCAAGGGCGTGTCGATTTACATGGCCTTCTTGCATGGCCGTGTTATGGAGTATGTTGCTCTTCCCACGCCCGTTCTTCAGATTGTCACGCCCGTGTGTGATTAGTCAGTGTTGTCCACGGCTTGACGGCACGGGCGTGTTCTGCTCGTGGTTGGCAAGTCAGTATCTTCACACGGTCGTGAGGCACGGGCGTGCCGCTTTGTCGGTGCTCGTGGGGGAGTGGTTGAGTCCGTGATTTCGAAAATTAGTTGAATCTGAATTGTACCGCCTCTGCTATGTCAGTACAGAGATTCTGTACTTCCAAACGGCCACGGCCACGGCCGTGTGCAAGACCGTGTGGTCTAAAAATCTACACTTTTGGTTAGTTTAAAACTAGGTATTCAGAAAAGAAAGAAGAAAAGAAAGCAAAATGTGAAAATAAATTGTGTTAGTGCTCAGGTTGCCTCCCGAGAAGCGTTCGTTTATAGTCTTAAGCTAGACTTTCCTCGTATTTGAATCAGGGAGGTTTAAAGGTTTGAATATCTTCCCTTATGCTTACAGTTCTATTTTCTTGATAAAGTTTAAGTCGAGAAGAGTTTACTTTAAAAGTGCCGAATGTTGGATTGCTTACCTCGACTGTTCCGTGTGGGAAGATATTGTGTACCTTAAGAGGAGTTTCTTCATTTACTTTCAGGCCTGATGTGGTGATACGAGGATCAACTTTGTCTAACAGTACCTGGTCTTCTATTTTGAAGTGGTTTGATGTTCCTATGAGTTCTTTTGGGGGCTCCACCGTTTTTACTTCATGCGGGTTTGGTTCTTCTTTGATTTGTGTTTCCTGCTCTTTTAGTTTGTCGACCTTAAGGCTTTGTTCCTTATGCAAATTCTCTTTGTTGGTATTAGGTCCGTGATTCGGCTCAGGTTTGTATCCTTGTGGTGTTTCCTGCGATGAAGGTTGCACAAATTGATTATGAACTGAATTGTCTTTCTTACCTTCATCAGTTGTTGTCCTGGCCGAGTCAAGAGCTTGAAGACTGATTGATTCATCACCTACACAACCGATGAGTTCCCCTGTTGCAATATCAATTTTAATCTTAGCAGTTGCTAGGAAGGGTCTTCCTAAAATTAAGGGGATTGAATTATCCTCATCCATGTCTAAATCAACAAAATCTACTGGGAAAACGAATTTATCGATTTTTACAAGAACATCTTCGATAATGCCCCTAGGAATTCTAACAGTTTTATCAGCTAATTGAATACTCATCCTAGTTTGTTTGGGCTTCCCTAGACCTAGTCGTTTAAACAATGTATAAGGCATGACATTTATACTTGCCCCTAAATTAGCTAACGTGTTATCAACAGTTACTCTACCAATTAAACATGGAATTGTAAAACTCCCTGGATCTTTTTGCTTCCGCGGTAGTCTATTCTGTAACATTGCTGAGCATACTGCGTTTAATTCCACATGTGGTTTCTCGTCTAGTTTACGCTTGTTCGTCAAGAGCTGTTTTAAAAATTTTCTCGACTCTGGCATCTGGAAAAGAGCTTCAAGAAGAGGTAAGTTGATATGTAATTTCTTTAAAAGTTTAAGAAACTTACCGAACTATTCTTCTGTATCATCTCTTTTCATTGCTTCGGGATAAGGTATGCGAGGTTAGAACTCCTTGATTACTGGTTTTGGCTTTTCCCGTGTTACCTCTACTTTACCTTCTTCTACCTCGATTTCTTGTATTGAGTTGGGTTCATCTAACCCTTTACTATCATGAGTTGTGATGGCTTGGATTTTCTCCTTTGGGTTAATCTCTGTGTTACTAGGTAGACGTCCGTGCCGTCATTCGGACATTAACTTTGCAAGTTGTCTGACTGCCTTAGTGACTTCCCCTACTAACTCAGTAAGTTCCTCGACTCGATTCTTGGTCTCTTCAACCGATGTTTGTTGACTTTTAAATGTTTTGTCAGTATCATGGAGACAATTTTTTGTGGCTGCAATAAATTTTGTCAGCATCTCTTCAAGGTTTGGCTTCTTCTCTTGTGGATATGGCTGGCTTTGGAAATTTTGAGGGGGTTGTTGTCTTTGATTTTCTTGATTTCCTTGACCTTCCCATGAAAAATTTGGGTGGTTCCTCCAACCTGGATTTTAAGTGTTACTATATGTATTATTAGATCTGAAATTGTTACCTATATAGTTCATCTGTTCGCTTTCTGTGCCCGGTTGGTAGGGTGGGTACTCAGGATTTGCCACAGTTCCACTTGTGTCGCACTGCATGACTGGGTGTGCCTGCAAAGATCAGAAACTATCAAGCTTTTTATTCATCATCTCTACTTGTGTTGATAGCATAGTCACTGCATCGAGGTTGTAAACTCCGGCTGATTTTGTTGGTTTTGTCCTGGTAACTTGCCACTGATAGTTATTCAGTGAGATCTCTTCAATGAACTCGTAGGTTGCTTCAGGAGTTCTGTTGTTCAGGGTTCGGCCAGCGGCTCAATCAATTAATTGCCTCGTTGAGGGGTTTACACTGTTATAGAAAGTTTGGACTTGTAGCCACAAGGGTAGACCATGGTGTGGACACCTTCTCAAGAGATTCTTGTATCTCTCCCATGCGTCGTATAATGTCTCCAAATCCATCTGCACAAAAGAAGAGATATCATTCCGTCATTTGGCCATTTTGGCCGGTGGGAAATATTTCAATAAAAATTTTTCGGTCATTTGATCCCATGTAGTGATTGACCCTCATGGTAACAAGTTTAACCAATGTTTGGCTTTATTCCTTAGTGAAAAGGGAAATAACCGAAGACGTATGGCATCATCAGAAACTCCATGTATTTTGAAGGTATCACAGAACTCTAAGAAATTAGCTATATGAGTATTTGGGTCTTCGTCCTGCAAACCATCAAATTGAACAAATTGTTGAATCATTTGTATAGTGTTAGGCTTTAATTCAAAATTATTGGCAACTATAGCAGGCCTAACAATACTCGATTTCGCTTCTATTAAATGCGGTTTAGCATAATCAAACATAGTATGTGGAGCATTGTTTTCTCCCACATCATGTGGTTGTGGATTATTCTCGTCCATCCCTTCAGTAGGATTGGATCTGCCTTCTTGATCTTCCTCTGTGTAATTTAGGGCTCTCCTGATTTCTCTGCGATTCCTTCGAGCGGTAGCTTCAATATCACTGTCGTATACTAGAGGTCCTCTCGAGTTCCTTCTAGTCATAAACTAGAGGTACTTGCTACGAAAGAAAGAAAGAAAATTTAGCAAAATCAAAATTTAACCTAAAAAATAAAAATAAAACTAAATTGCGAAAAATAAAAAATAATGGTTAAAGTAATAAAAATAGAGTTTTCTTAATATTTTAGTTCCCCGGCAACGGCGCCAAAAACTTGATCGTTGGAATCAGAGTATTAAAATTTATAAAAAGAGAATGATCAAACCTGGAAACTAACTCTGACAACGACTAAAGGCAAGTGTACCTATCGAACAGTAGTATAGCTTAGGCAAGACCGGATTATCGAACCCAAAGGAACTAAAAGTACTAACACTAACTTTCTTTCTATTATTTAGCCTAAATATTAAGTGATTGGTTGATTAATCTAAATTTAACTAATTACTAAGCTAAGACGCAAAGACAAAAAGAACGAATTGAAGAAATAACTTGAAGAAAAACTCAGTTGATCAAGCTGATACCCTCAGGAAGAATCCACCTAGACTTCACTTGTTATCTAACACTAAACCATATGATTTATTCACTTGACTTGATCCGTAGGATTCCCTAAGTTATATTAATCCCTCTCTCAAAGCGAATAATAACTAACCCTAGGTTGATTAATTGAAATCTCTTTCTAATTAAAACCTCTAGAATCGCATTAACTCGATCTATGGATTCCCATATTAGGTTTCACCCTAATCCGGTCAAATCTCGTCACCCTATCTCTAGGCGCGCGAACGACTCCGCTCTAATTATGCTAGATCTATGAATAGGCAGGGACTTTTGCTCCACCACCTAAGCACATCATACTTGAATTAATATCCCGAAAACATTAACACAAGAATTAAGCACATATAATTAAGAACAAATCAAGTATTTATCTTATAGTTCAGAAAACAATAACAAGATTCATCTAGGTTTCATCCCCTTCAGGTATCTGAAGGGTTTAGTTCTTAATAAATAAAGAAAACATCTTAAGAGAAAAGATAAAACAAAACATTAGAAATCCCTAAAACTCTCTGAAGGAATTGAAGGAGAAATCCGCCGTCTTGAGTAGAATTTCGGTTTCTTGAGATGGATCAATTGGCTATCTTCGAGTGATTCCCACAAATCTAACCTTTTCGGCTTGGCTCCTTGTCTAGCTCACTGCCTCTTTTCAAGTAACAATTAGGGGGTTTATATAGGCTCTTGGAATGTGTTTCTTCACCCCTAAGTATCCAAATCCGAATGAATTTGCTCTTTGCCACGACAGGGACATGGCCATGTCACACGCCCGTGTGACCAGTCTTCAAGCCGTGTTCAGATTTCTTTAATGAGGCACAGCCGTGTGAATCGGGGGTCAGGCCGTGTTCTAGATGATCAATGAGGCACGGCGGTGTGGACTTAAGTCTAGGCCGTGTCGATTTCTTTCTTGGCCCAATTTGCTCTGTTTTGGGCCCGTTTTATGTTCTTTTTATCCTCGAGTGCTTTCCTGGGTATGAGACATGAAAAGAAAGGATTAAGAGCACCTTTTTACACAAATCAAGGGATAAATCATCCGAAAGTATGCTAAATGTGGGATTAAAATATGTTACTATTACGGTTTATCAAATACCCCCACACTTAAGCTTTTGCTTGTCATCTAGCAAAATTCTCAACTTACAATTAAAACGAACTTTCCATAATTCATAATTCCTATTAACAATGTCTCATTATAATTCATAGATAATTTATACATGGATAATCTAACTCGAAGAGTCCTAAAGATTCAAACAGTATAAGTCATACATTTGTATTACGAAAACTTAGGTGTTTCCCCCTACCTGAATAATTACCTTCAATTCAAAACCTACAAGGGCTGACATCCTCACAAAAGATTCACTCAAATCACTCAAAGTGTTTAAGGTTCAGAAAAAGAGCACTCATAAGTCGAACCTGAAAAGTTAATCCCATAGGCTTGCCTGAAAATCAAATCTCTACCACTGTAAAATGAGATGCTAAACAGATGAAAAGGTCTTTAATCAGGGTTGTAACGGGGCTTAGGTTAAGGGTATGGATATAGGCTGAATTAGAAGGTTAGAATCGAGATTGACCTAACAAATTACCTAACTAAAAAAAATGAACTGATCCTAAATAGTTATATTAATTGGAAACTAATAATACTACTTTTGATAGTACTCTAATACGAGTTTCTTCTTTAATATTTGGAATTTAATACATAAGCTCACTTAATCATAAAACTAATAATGAATATAATTCGAGCTTTTTCTTTTGATAAATAGACTTTAACTGTATAAGCTCACTTTTCAAGATATTGATCCTGAATATACTTTGATTTTTTAAAGAACAAATCAAATAATAATAACGAACTTTAACAACTAAAATATAGAACATAGTTAAGTAACTGCTCAAAATCAAATCTCGACGAAAAGGTAGTCAAGGAATGGTGATAACAAATACAAAAGGGTTTTGGGTTAATATTAGTGGATAAGTCAATAAAAAGGGTTGTTAGGATCAACGGGTTCACTATGGGGTTAATTGTGGAGGTAGGCTTTTTAGTGGAGTGAGTGGATTAAAACCTAGGTGCCTTTATCATCTCTGTATATCAAATCGTAGATGTGGTCTTAACATGTATAATCGAGGCAAGTTCTAGAATAATAGTTCAATGTTGACACACTCATAATCAATAAAGTGAGCATGAAAAAGAATATATGCTCTATAAGGCTCAAAATCTCACAAAAATTATGGGTGTTTTGACATCATCCTTGTAAATTTCAAAGTTCAAGGTAACATTCAAATTCAGGTTAACAACCTAGCAAACATTTTAATTGAAAAATAGACTTATCATGCTTGATTCTCTAGTATCTTAAAATTTAATTATCAATGCACAATGAACTATGACTTACTCAAAAACATTTCAATAAAAATCATAATTCATCAGAAATTTCATCCTAATTAGTAATATGAGAAAATTGATTAAAAACAAGACTAAATTCAGGGATTTGAGAATAATGAAGAAAGTTAGGCCGAATATGAGAATAAAGCAAAAAGTTAAGCACTTTCTTCAAATAAATATTCACCCCCACACTTAAGATGTACATTGCCCTCAATGTACAAGGATATATATTTATTTTAAGAGAGGGAGAGGGAGGTGAGACTTCTTGAATTTGGATGGTTTCCTTGAGGTGGAAGTCGATAGGAGTGGTAGCCACTACTGAGCTCTGCGCTAGATGAAGAAATTGGGGAGCTCATGAAGAATTAGCCAGGGATTATTGAAACACATTTAAAATAAACTAAATATATAACTAAAAACAAGAAAGCAAAAAAAATGAGGGAGACTAAGAAGGAAAATAAAAATGAAAAAAAAGACTAATGGACCGAGAAGTCCTTATTGTTGGATGGTTCGCGAGGAGGGTGTGATCTTTAGGGCTGCGTAGGTGCTGGCGGTGGCGGAAGTGGCGTGATTCCCTTGTAGCCTTTTGAACCTGACACTAAAAATCTAGAATATATTAAACTAAATTAAGCATAAGATTGTCAAAGGGAAGGAAATTGAAGCAAGAGAGAAAAGAGAAATAGAAACTAAATGGTCTCAAAGACCCTTGGCTTATTGTTTGAATGAAGCGGCCAGCATGAACTTATGTATTGGGATCTCCCTTGAGGAGACTATGCTTGCCTTCTTCCGCTTCTTCGACATGGCTTTGGTGTAGCTCAAGAGGTTGGAGACTTTGTTATGGAGAGGGGAGAAATCATAGAAAAAGTAAGAAGAAAAGTGGTGGAAAGTAGATGAGAAGAATGAGGAGGGGGTGGGTTTAAATAGAGTCAATTCTGGTACGTTTCCACGCCCATGGGCCGGGGGCGTATCGACTTACACGGCCTTCTTGCACGGTCGTGTTGTGGATTGTGTTGTTCTTTCCACGCCCGTTACTCAGATTGTCACGCCCGTGTGTATTAGTCAATGTTGTCCACGGCTTGACGGCACGGGCGTGTTCTGCCCGTGATTGGTAAGTCAGTATCTTCACACGGTTGCGGGGCATGGGCGTGGCACTTTGTCAGTAACCGTGGGGGAGTGGTTGAGTCCGTGATTTCAAAAATTAGTTGAATCTGATTTGTACCGCCTCTGCTATGTCAGTATGGAGATTCTGTACATCCACACGGCCACAGCCACGGCCGTGTGCAGGATTGTGTGGTCTGGAAATGCGCTTTTGGTTAGTTTAAAACTAGGTATTCAGAAAAGAAAATAAGAAAAATGTGAAAATAAATTGTGTTAGTGCTCGGGTTGCCTCCCAAGAAGCGCTCGTTTATAGTCTTAAGCTAGACTTTCCTTGTATTTGAATCAGGGAGGTTTAAAGGAATGAATATCTTCCCTCATGCTTACAATTCTATTTTCTTGATAAAGCTTAAGTCGAGAAGCGTTTACCTAAAAAGTGCTGAATGCTGGATTGCTTACCTCGACTGTTCCGTGTGGGAAGATATTGTGTACCTTAAGGGGAATTTCTTCGTTTACTTTCAGGCCTGATGTGGTGATGCAAGGGTTGATTTTGTCTAACAGTACCTGGTCTCCTATTTTGAAGTGGTTTGATGTTCCTACGAGCTCTTCTGGGGGCTCCTTCGGTATTACTTCATGCTGTTCCGGTTCTTCTTTGATTTGTGTTTCCTGCTCTTTTAGTTTGTCGACCTTAAGGCTTCGTTCCTTATGTAAATTCTCTTTGTTGGTATTAGGTCCGTGATTCGGCTCAGGTTTGTATCCTTGTGGTGTTTCCTGCGATGAAGGTTGCACAAATTGATTATCAACTGAATTGTCTTTCTTACCTTCATCGGCTGTTGTCCTGGCCGAGTCAAGAGCTTGAAGACTGATGGATTCATCACCTACACAAAGTATGAGTTCTCCTGTTGCAACATCAATTTTAGTCTTGGCAGTTGCTAGGAAGGGTCTTCCTAAAATTAAGGGGATTGAATTATCCTCATCCATGTCTAAGACAACAAAATCTACTCGGAAAATGAATTAGTCGATTTTTACAAGAACATCTTCGATAATGCCCCTAGGAATTCTAACAGTTTTATCAGCATTGAATACTCATCCTAGTTTGTTTGGGCTTTCCTAGGCCTAGTCGTTTAACCAATGTATAAGGCATGACATTTATACTTGCCCCTAAATCAACTAACGCGTTATCAACAGTTAGTCTACCAATTAAAGATGGAATTATAAAACTCCTTGGATCTTTTTGCTTCCGCGGTAGTCTATTCTGTAACATTGCTGAGCATACTACGTTTAATGCCACATGTGGTTCCTCGTCTAATTTGCGCTTGTTCGTCAAGAGCTGTTTTAAAAATTTTCTCGAGTCTGGCATCTGGAAAAGAGCTTCAAGAAGAGGTAAGTTGATATGTAATTTCTTTAGAAGTTTAAGAAACTTACCGAACTGTTCTTCTGTATCATCTCTTTTCATTGCTTCGGGATAAGGTATGTGAGGTTTGTACTCCTTGATTATTGGTTTTGGCTTTTCCCATGTTACCTCTACTTTACCTTTTTCTGCCTCGGGTTCTTGTATTGAGTTGGGTTCATCTAACCCTTTACTATCATGAGCTGTGATGGCTTGGATTTGCTCCTTTGGGTTAATCTCTGTGTTACTTGGTAGACGTCCTTGCGGTCGTTCGGGCATTAACTTTGCAAGTTGTTCGACTGCCTTCGTGACTTCCCCTACTGACTTAGTAAGTTCCCCGACTCGGTTCTTAGTCTCTTTAACCGATGTTTGTTGACTTTTAAGTGTTTTCTCAGTATCTTGGAGACGATTTTCTGTGGCTGCCATGAATTTTGTCAGCATGTCTTCAAGGTTTGGCTTCTTCTCTTGTGGATATGGCTGATTTTGGAAATTTTGAGGAGGTTGTTGTCTTTGATTTCCTTGATTTCCTTGACCTCCCCATGAAAAATTTGGGTGGTTCCTCCAACCTGGATTGTAAGTATTATTATAAGGATTATTATTGGATTTGAGATTATTACCTATATAGTTCATATGTTAGTTCTTTGCGCCCGGTTGGTAGGGTGGGTACTCAAGATTCGCCACAGTTCCACTTGCGTCGCACTGCATGACTGGGTGTGCCTGCAAAGAACACAAACTATCAAGCTTTTTATTCATCATCTCTACTTGTGTTGATAGCATAGTCATTGCATCGAGGTTGTAGACTCCAGCTGATTTTGTCGGTTTAGTCCTTGTAACTTGCCATTGATAGTTATTCGGTGACATCTCTTCAATAAACTCATAGGCTGCTTCAGGAGTTCTGTTGTTCAGGGTTCCACCGGTGGCTGAATCAATTAATTGTCTCGTTGAGGTGTTTACGCCATTATAGAACGTTTGGACTTGTAGCCACAAGGGTAAACCATGGTGTGAACACCTTCTCAAGAGATCCTTGTATCTCTCCCATGCGTCGTATAATGTCTCTAAATCCATCTGCACAAAAGAAGAAATATCATTTTGTAATTTGGCCGGTGGAAAATATTTTAATAAAAATTTTTCGGTCATCTGTTCCCATGTAGTGATTGACCCTTGTGGTAACGAGTTTAACCACTGTTTGACTTTATTCCTTAATGAAAAGGGAAATAACCGAATCCGTATGGCATCATCAAAAACGCCATTTATTTTAAAGGTATCACATAACTCTAAGAAATTAGCTATATGAGTGTTTGGGTCTTCGTCCTTCAAACCATCAAATTGA
The DNA here is from genome assembly GCA_005393395.2 of Gossypium australe. Classification (NCBI taxonomy): domain Eukaryota; kingdom Viridiplantae; phylum Streptophyta; class Magnoliopsida; order Malvales; family Malvaceae; genus Gossypium; species Gossypium australe. Next base: position 99,271,708 of record CM016615.1, read on the forward strand.
ACAAATTGTTGAATCATTTGTATTGTGTTAGGCTTTAATTCAAAATTATTAGCAGCTATAACAGGCCTAACAATACTCGATTCCGCTCCTGTTAAATGCGGTTTAGCATAATCAAACATAGTACGTGGAGCATTGTTTTCTCCCACATCTTGTGGTGGTGGGTTATCCTCGTCCATCCCTTCAGTAGGATTGGATCTGCCTTCTTGATTTTCCTCTGTGTAATTGAAGGAGAAATCCGCCGTCTTGAGTAGAATTCTGGCTTTTTGAGATGGATCAACTGGCTATCTTCGAGTGATTCCCACAAATCTGACCTTTTCAGCTTGGCTCCTTGGCCTAGCTCACGGCCCTCTCAAAGGTGGTACTTTAGGGGGTATATATAGGCTATTGGAATGCGATTCTTTCTCCCTAAGTATCCTTTTCCGAGTGAAATTGTTCATTGCTATGACAGGGACACGGCCATGTCACACACGCGTGTGACCAGTCTTCAAGCCGTGTTCAGATTTCTTTAATGAGGCACGGCCGTGTGAATCGAGGGTCAGGCCGTGTTCTAGATGATCAATGAGGCACGGCCGTATGGGCTTAAGTTCAGGCCGTGTCGATTTCATGATATAGTCTATTTACTCCATTTTGGGCCCGTTTTATGTTCTTTTCGTGCTCAGGTGCTTTCCTGGGTATAAGACATGATTAGAAAGGATTAAGAGCACCTTTTTATCATGCATTGATGATTAAATTTGAAGAATACTAGAGAATCAAGCATGATAAGACTATTTTTCAAAAAAATTAAAATTTTGTTAGGTTGTCTACTTGAATCTAAATATTATCTTGAAGTTTGAAATTTACGAGGTTGATATCAAACACCCATAATTTTTGTGAGACTTTGAGCCTTATAGAGCATATATTCTTTTTCTTGCTCACTTTATTCATTATGAGTGTGTTAACATTGATTTGTTATTCTAGAACTTGCATCGATTATACATGTCGAGATCACACTTTTGATTTGATATACCGAGATGATAAAGGCACCTAGGTTTTAACCCACTTACTCCATCAAAAAGCCAACCTTCATATTAACCCTTAGTGAACACCGTTGATCCTAACAACCCTTTTTATTGACTCACCTACTAATATTAACTCAAAACCCTTTGTATTTGTTATCACCATTCTTTGACTAACCTTTCTGTCGAGATTTGATTTGATCGGTTGCCTAATTATTTTATTAGTTGAATTCATTTTTTAGTATGTAATTTGACTTGTTCTTAAAAAAAATCAAAGTATATTCATTAAATGAGCTTATTGTTGAAGAAGAAGCTCATAATAGAGTATTATTAGTATTACAAATTTTCAATTGATTAGTTCATTTTTCTAGTTAGGTAAATTGTCAATTCAATCTCGATTCTAACCTTCTAATTCAGCCTATATCCATACCCTTAACCTAAGCCCCGTTACAACCTTGTAAAGACCTTTTGATTTGTGTATCATCTCATATTATAGTGGTGGAGACTTGATTTTCAGGAAGCCTATGGGATTAACTCTTCGTGTTTGACTTTTGAGTGCCTAATTTTGAACCTTAAACACTTTGAGTGATTTGAGTGAATCTTTAGTGAGGATATCAACCCTTGTCGATTTCAAATCAGAGGTAATTATTTAGATGAGGGGAAACGCCTATGCTTCCGTGTTATAAATGAATGACTTTGATTGTTTGAATCTTTAGGACTCTTTGAGTTGAATTATACATGTATGAATTATCTTTGAATTATGATAAAGCATGATTGATGAATATTATGAATCAAGGAAGTTTGTTTTAATTATGATGTGAGAATTTTGCTTGAGGACAAGCAAAAGCTCAAGTGTGGGGGTATTTGATAAACCGTAAAAGTAACATATTTTAGGCCCACATTTAGCATGCTTTTGGATGATTTAAGCCTTGAATTATGTAATTTGGTGCTCTTAATCCTTTGTTTTCATGTTTTATACCCAGGAGAGCACCGAATGATGAAAAGAACAGAAAATGGGCCCAAAACGGAGTAAATGGGCCATATCACGAAATCCACACGGCCTGGGCCCAAGACCACACGGCCGTGCCCCACTTGATAGTCTTGCACACGGCCTGGCCACGACTTACATGGGCGTGGGCCATGGGCATGTCTGTGCCGTGGCCAAGAGGAGTTTTACTCGAAATAGGATACTTGGAGGCAAAGAAACACATTCCAAAGCCTATTCAAACACCCTAAGAGGAATTCTACTCGAATTAGGATACTTAGGGGCCAAGTAAGGCATCTCAAAGCTTATATGAACACCCAAGGGGCAACTTAAGCGGGGAGTTCGGTAGAAGCCTTCTGCCAGGGCTTTAGTCCGACGGTTAGCTAGGCCAATAAGCCGAGCCAGAAAGGTCAGATTTGTGGAGATTACTAGAAAAATGCCAGTTGATCCATCTCAAGAAGCCGAAGTTATACTCAAGACGGAGGATCTCTTCTTCAATACCTTCAGGGGGTTTTAAGGATTTCTTATGTTTTGTTTTATCTTTTCTTTTGAGATATTTTCCTTTATTGTTATGAACTAAACCCTTAGATACCTGAGGCGGATAAAACCCAAGATGGATCTTGTTATCGTTTAACTGAGCTGTATGATAAATATTTGACTTGTTCTTAATTATGTGTTCTTAATTCTTGTGCTGATATTTCAGGGATATTAATTCAAGTATGATGTGCTTAGGTGGTGGAGCAAAAGTCCCTACCTAAGAGTAGATCTAGCATAATTAAGCGGAGTTGATTGCACGCCTAGAGATAGGGTGACGAGATTTTGCCATATTAGGGTGAAACCTAATATGGGAGTCCATAGATCGAGTTAATGCGATCCTAGGGGTTTTAATTAGAAAGAGATTTCAATTAATCAACCTACGGTTAGACGTTAGTCTCCTCGAGAGAGGGATTAATATAACTTAGGGAATCTAACGGATCAAGTCAAATGAATAAATCGTCTGGTTCAGAGTTAGATAACAAGTGAAGTCTAGGTGGATTCTTGCTTGGGTGTCGTCTTAATCAATTGGTTTTTCTCAAGTTATTTTCTCAATTCATCCTTTTTGTCTTTGCATCTTTAGTTTAGTTGTTCGTTAATTTTAGATAAACAATCCCTTAATTATATGGGAATTAGTTCTCCCTAGTGTATGGAATGAAAACCTTATTTCTTTTATAGTTAAATGTCTCTAATTCAAGAGTTTTATAAATGTTATGAGTAGCTATGTGATAAGGCATGAATGTATGCAATTGTGAGTGGCTAAAGGCTTGGTAGAAAGCCTCTAAGTGCCCGCACGGTTGGACACACGGGTGTGTGTCTAGGCCGTGCATACCCTGCACCCTTATAATTAAAGTCAGGATAGGCCACGGGCACATCCCATGGCCGTTTGTATAAGCCGTGTAGGACACACGATTAGAACATGGGTGTGTGCCCCAGACCGTGTGATCAAGCCAGCATATCAAGGAATAACACACGGTCTAAGCCGATGGGCGTGTCAATACCATGTGAATATAGTCAGTAACTCCCCACGGTTAGGAGACATGGGCGTGGCTAAGGGTACACGGGCGTATTCCAAGTCACACGGGCGTGTGAACCTTGCTTCAAAGAAGAGTTTTCGATTAAGATCCGAAAGTTTTCGGATAAGTGCTTAAGGCCTCATAGGCCCATGAAGTGTAAGATTAGACTAAGAAAGAGAAGTTTTTAAGTCAGAACAAAATTTTATAGCCCATTTCGAAGCATTAAGTTAGATTAAGCATGGTAATGCCTCGTATCCGGTAGACACGGGTAAGGGGTGTTACACCAGCTCATGACAGTGAAGGGTTAGACGAACCAAACCCAAGGGAAGAACATGTGGTAAGTGAAGGTAAGGTTGAGGTGTGCCATGATATAACAAAACTGGAAATTACAGAGTACCAACCTCGTGTGCCATATCCCGGTGTAATAACCACATAGAGGAAGAATTCGGTGAACTCACACTTCGTGTAGATGACGAAACTGTAAGAGTATGCCCAAAGATCAATCATGAGATGGTTGTAATAACATACTTTATTTACCATATTTATTAATATAAAGCGTTGTCATTATTATTTTAGTTTTTCTATCTGTGTATACAAATAAACTGTTTTATAATAATGTCCTGAGAATAATATGATTATTCTTAAAAGATCCTTAGTCGAGTATTATTGTTGACTAGGACAACAATAATGCATTAAGACTAACATGTAGTTGATTGATGATAAAGAGTTGTCATTGATGTGGATTGTCAAAATCAATGCATGAATATGTGTGTTAGAGAACAACATATTGGATTGACCCGTTATGAGTATGTTTATTGGATTATTATGTAATTGTCACAACATTACTCATAGTGATTAATATGTATATGATCCTCAGACTTGAGATAATTATTATCTAATCTCAACATCGTGAGTTGTATATTTTGATACAGTCAAACGTACACCGTAACTGGTTGTTCTATAAAGGCTGATGTTGGATATACCACAATCTATGTAAAGGGATATGGTTGATAATATAGGATAAGTCCATTCTACATAATGGGAGTAATATCTTAGGCCACTTGATTGAGTGAGACTAGAAATGCATGGCCATGCTCAAATAAGTTGACATGAGATGTCATACTAATTTGTATATCATAGTCTACTCAAGATATCAAGAAACATGGGATGGACTATACAAGTGTGACTATTCCATGACTTGTGTCCATTCCAGAGATAAAGGACTTAAGGATTAATGCATGACAAGTTAATCACAAAAAGTTATGTGGAATCATGACTTCTTGTAACTTAGGTAGCAATGATGCATTGCTAGATGCCACTCATTGTTTGTAACATTAGAATCGTTCTATTATTACTGCTAACGTTGCAAGAACCTACAGGGTCACACCCTATGGTTTAAATGAACGGAATAAAATATAATTGGTATTGTTTTTTGGTTGTCACATGAATTAAATTAATTAAAGAATTAATTTAATTGGGCAATCAAATATTGAACATATTATATGTATAAGGATGTTGTACACATAATGACAACATAATTCTATTAATATATGAATTTGATTCATATATAAATTTAAATAAATATAGTTTACCGAAATCCTTATTATAATTAATGTAATTATAATTTTCGGATATAATTAATGTAATTATAATTTTCGGTTAAAAACTTTATTGTATTTATTTAATCTTATGATACATTCAAGAGATACCAATTATAAAAGGGTATTAAAAGGATACCAATTAAATGGGCCCAATGAAAAAGATACCCATTATAAAAGGCCCAATTAAAAGGATACCCAATATAAAAGGTATTTAAAAGAGACAAAGCTTATAAAAAAAAACCCTAAGTGATTGCTTGTTAGGTCTAGCAGCCGTCAAGCAAATAAACCTCCAAAAATAGTTTTGGAGATTTCTTCTGTTCATAGTCAAACCGGGTGGATTACGTAGAGGCCGACATCGGAAAAGGTTGTGGCTTGATTCGACAGTAGATCAAAACTCTTGTTGACAAGGCGTCGCTGTCTACTCAGATTGAAGTTTTGGTAATTTTGAAACCTTTATTTCACCCCGATTCGTTCCTCACACATGGATTCATGATTTGGATCACCGGATCTAATTTTATTCTGCTGCGCCATGGGGTACCGGCGATCCAACAGAAACAATCACTCTTCAAGCTCTTGACTCAGCTAGGACATCGAGTAATAAAGTTACGAATGTTAATTCTATTGATAACCATTTGGTTCAACCTTCTTTATAGGAAGCATCACGAAATCACTTAGCTAAGCCAGATCTTAGACCTCGTGCCAACAAAGAAGAATTATATAACGAAGCCTTAGGGTCGACAAACTAGAAGAGTGGAAAACACAATTTAAAGAAGAACCGGAACCATACGAAGCGAAACCAAAAGAAACCCCAGATGAGCTGATAGGAACAACAAATCACTTCAAAATAGGGGATCAAGTATTGTTGAATAAGGAAGACTCTCGAATCACCAATTCAGACCTCAAGAAAAACGAAGAAATCACTTTTGAGGTACTTAATGTCTTCCTATACGGAACAGTCGAGGTAAGCAATCCCAAATTCAACACTTTTGAGGTAAACACTACTCGACTTAAACTATATATCCATAACCGAACTGATCGCATGCGAAAGGATTTTCACCTCCTCAAACCACCATGACCATACGAATAATAGGTAAAGTCTAGCTTAAGACCTTAAACGAGCGCTTCTCGGGAGGTAACCCGAGCACTAACCCTATTTATTTTTAAATTTTTTTTCTTCTTTCGTTCTCTTCTTCATCTTTAGCACCAAACTAACCAAGAGAGCAGATTTCCAGACCACACGGTCATAGCCGTGGCCGTGTGGCAAAAAAAATCCCAAAACACGGGCTACATCTCTATTTAAACCTCCTTCTTCCTTTTTCTTTTCTAGCTGTCTTTCTTCTTTCATTTTCCATTATTTATTTCATTTTTGTTTTTTTATTTTCTTTATTATTATCTTCTTATTCTTTATGATATTTAGATTTAGCTGAAGATACAATAAAATCAGAAGTGCTACTTTGAGGATTCGAGTTCAAACAGCTCGAGGCACTCCCTATGTTTCTCTTCAACTCCATCCAAAAAAAAAAATTCAGGAAGTGTCACTTTTTCCCCTCTCTTTTGATCATATAATAACTGTTATTATCTATCTTTGTACATTGAGGGCAATGTACATCTTAAGTGTGGGGGGAGGGGGTTAACTATAGTATTATTTGAAAATCCCTGAATTATGCTTTATTCTAAAAGCAAGTTTCTCACATTATGATTAGAATGAAAATTCTTTTGATTTATGATCTTTGTTTATATGTTTTGGAGTAAGTCATTGATAATTGTGCATTGATGATTGAAATTTTAAGATACTAGAGAATCAAGCACGATAAGTCTATTTTTCAAAATTAAAATTTTTGCTAGGTTGTTAACCTAAATTTGAATATTACTTTAAAATTTGAAATTTGAAATTTACAAGGTTGATATCAAAATACCCATAATGTTTGTGAGATTTTGAGCCTTATAGAGCATATATTCTTTTTCGTGCTCACTTTTTGATTATGAGTATGTCAACACTGATTTGTTATTCTAGAACTTGCCTAGTTTATACATGTCGAGACCACACCTTTGATTTGATATACAGAGATGATTAAGGCACTTAGGATTTAACCCACTTACTCCATTAAAAAGCCTACCTTCATAATTAACCCCTAGTGAACCCTGTTGATCCTAACAACCCTTTTTCATTAACCTACCCACTAATATAACCAAAAACCCTTTGTATTTGTTACCACCATCCTTCTTAACTACCCTTTTTGTCGAGATTTGATTTTGAGCAGTTACCTAACTATGTTCTATATTTCAGTTGTTAAAGTTTGTTATTATTATTTGTAATTTGTTCTTAAAAAAAAATGAAGTATATTCATTATTAGTTCTATAATTAAGTGAGCTTACATGTTTAAATTTCAAATCTTAAGGAAAAAGCTCGTATTATTAGTTTTCAATTGATGTAATTATTTAGGATTAGTTCATTTTTTCTAGTTAGGTAATTTGTCAATCCAGTCTCGATTCTAACCTTCTAACTCAGCCTTTATCCACACTTTTAGCGTTAGCCCCGTTACAACCCTGTAAAGACCTTTTGATTTGTGTATCATCTCATATTATAGTGGTGGAGATTTGATTTTCAGGCAAGCCTATGGGATTAACTTTTCAGATTCGACTTGTGAGTGCTCTTTTCCTGAACCTTAAACACTTAGAGTGATTTGAGTGAATCTTTTGTGAGGATATCAATCCTTGTCGGTTTTGAATTAAAGGTAATTATTTAGATAAGGGGAGGCACCTATGTTTTCGTGATACAAATACATGACTTTGATTGTTTGAGTCTTTAGGACTCTTTGAGTTAAAATTATCATGTATAAATTATCTATGAATTATGATGAGACATTGTTGATAGGAATTATGAATTATGGAAAGTTCGTTTTAATTGTAAGTTGAGAATTTTGCTTGAGGACAAGCAAAAGCTTAAGTGTGGGGGTATTTGATAAACCGTAATAGTAACATAATTTAATCCCACATTTAGCATACTTTCAGATGATTTATTCCTTAGTTTATGTAAAAAGGTAGTTTATGCAAAAAGGTGCTCTTAATCCTTTCTTTTCCTGTCTTATATTCAGGAAAGCACCCGAGGATAGAAAGAACGAGAAATGGGCCTAAAACGGACCGAATTGGGCCAACTCATGAAATCGACACGGCCTGGGCCCAAGCCCATACGGCCGTGCCTCATTAAACTACTAGAACATGGCCTGATCCCAATCCACATGACCGTGCCCCACTCGACAATCTCGAACACGGCCTGGCCACGACTTACACGGGCGTGTGCCATGGGCGTGTCCCTGCCGCGACCAAGAGGAGTTTTACTCGGAATAGGATACTTGGAGGCATAGAAACACGTTCCAAAGCCTATTCAAACACCCTAGTAGGAATTCTACTTGAATTAGGATACTTAGGGGCCAAGTAAAGCATCTTAGAGCCTATATAAATACCCAATGGGGCAACTTAAGGGGGAGTTCGGCAGAAGCCTTCTGCCAGGGCTTTTGTCAGGGCGGTTAGCTAGGCCAATGAGCCAAGCCAAAAAGGTTAGCTTTGTGGGAATCACTCGAAGATAGCCAGTTGATCCATCTCAAGAAGCCAGAATTCTACTCAAGACAGCAAATCTCTCTTTCAATTCCTTCAGGGGGTTTTAGGGATTTCTTATATTTTGTTATATCTTTTCTTCTGAGATGTTTTCTTTTATTGTTATGAACTAAACCCTTCAGATACTTGAAGGGGATGAAACCTAAGACGAATCTTGTTATTGTTTTCTGAACTATATGATAAATACTTGATTTGTTCTTAATTATGTATGCTTAATTCTTGTGTTAATATTTCTGGGATATTGATTCAAGTTGGATGTGCTTAGGTGGTGGAGAAAAAGTCCCTACTTAAGAGTAGATCTAGCATAATTAAGCGGAGTTGATTGCACGCCTAGAGATAGGGTGACGAGATTTTGCCGGATTAGGGTGAAACCTAATATGGGAGTCCATAGATCGAGTTAATGCAATTATGGGGGTTTTAATTAGAAAGAGATTTCAATTAATTTAGACGTTATTCGCCTCGAGAGAGGGTTTAATATAAATTAGGGAGTCTTACGGATCAATTCAAGTGAATACATCGTCTGGTTCAGTGTTAGATGACAAGTGAAGTCTAGGTGGATTCTTCCTGAGGGTATCATCTTAATCAACTGAGTTTTTCCTCAAGTTATTTCCCAATTCATTCTTTTTGTCTTTGCGCCTTTAGCTTAGTAGTAGTTAATTTAGATTAGATTAAAACAACTTCACCTTATTTTAGGCTAGATAATAAAAAGAAAGTTAGTATTAGTACTTTTAGTTCCTTTGGGTTCGACAATCCGGTCTTGCCTAAGCTATACTACTGTTCGATAGGTACACTTGCCTGAAAATCAAACATGAAAACAAAGGATTAAGAGCACCAAATTACACAATTCAAGGCTTAAATCATCCAAAAGCATGCTAAATATGGGCTTAAAATATGTTATTTTTACGGTTTATCATGTCCAAACTTTTGATTTGATATACTGAGATGAGAAAGGCACTTAGGTTTTAACCCACTTACTCCATAAAAAGCTTACCTTCATAATTAACCCTTAGTGTTTTTAGCCAAATAAACTATTTCTTGACTCACCCATTAGTATTAACCCAGAACCAAATTTTTACTTCTCCTCCTTTAACCTCCCTTATGTCGAGAGTTGATTTGATCAGTTGCCTAACTATTTTCTTTATTTTAGTTGTTAAATTCTATCTTATTATTGTATTGTTCTTAAAAAAAAGTTGAAGATTTATTCATTATTAGTGATTATGAGCTTAAACAGTTAATTTCACATCTTTAGAAGAAGCTTGTTTTATTAATGATAAGTTAAATTGATGTAATTATTAATTATTAGTTCATTGTTTCTAGTTAGGTAATTTATCAATTCAATCTCAAGTCTAACCTCTTAATTCAGCCTATATCCACACCTTTAACCCAAGCCCCATTACAACCCTTTACAGACCTTTTGATTTGTGTATCATCTCATTTTATAGTGGTGGAGATTTTCATGCAAGCCTATGGGATTAACTCTTCATGTTTGACTTTTGAATGCTTAATTTGAACCTTAAACACCTTGAGTGATTTGAGTGAATCTTTAGTGAGGATGTCAATTCTTGTCGGTTTTGAATCAGAGGTAATTATTTAGGTAAGGGGAAACATTTATGTTTTGTCCTATAAAAATTTATGACTTAGATTGTTTGAATCTTTAGGACTCTTTTAGTTAAAATTATCAATGTATGAATTATCTATGAATTATGATGAAACATTATTGATGAGGATTATGAATTAAGGAAGTAAGTTTTAATTGTGAGTTGATAATTTTGCTTGAGGACAAGCAAAGGCTTAAGTGTGGGGATATTTGATAAACCATAAATTATACATATTTTTACCCCATGCTTGGCTTATTTTTGGATGAATATTCATTAAATTTAATGAATTCGATTCTCCTAATCCTTTAATTTCATGTTTTATACTCAGGAGAGCTTAGGAGTCGAAAATATCGAGAAACGTGCTAAAAAGGGACAAAATGGGCCTACATCAGAAATCACACGGCCTGGACTATCGACCACAGGCAGATCACACGGTCGTGTGTGGCGAGCAGAATCAAGGACAAGCAAAGGCTTAAGTGTGGGAATATTATATTGTATTATTATTTGGCCAATGCCCCTAAAGACAAGGGCAAGAAAAGAAAATATCAGAATGAAGCTACTAAGGGTCCAAATCAAAAGAAACAACAACAAGCTACAGAGAGTTGTTTCTTTTATAACAAGTTTGGACACTAAAGAAAGATTGTACCAACTATCATGCTTGGTGTACAAAGAAAGGTATAATTCTTAATTTGGTCTGTTCTGAGATTAATTTAGCTTTAGTACCTAGAAAAACTTGGTGGATAGATTCTGGTGCTACTACTCACATAAGTGTTTCTATGCAAGGTTGCCTGAGTTACCGAAAGCCAAGTGATGGTGAAAGACACATCTTTGTGGGTGATAGAAAATAGGTAGAAGTGGAAGCGATTGGGAATTTTAGGTCGTTATTAGGGACTGGTTTTTATTTGGATTTAAAAGACACTTTTATTATACCGTCATTTAGACGGAATTTAGTTTCTGTTTCTTTGTTGGACAAATTTGGATATTATTGTTCATTCAGAAATAATCAATTTAATTTTTCTTTAAATTCAAATGTTATTGGAACTGGTTATTTAAATACTTATGACAACCTTTATTTGCTAAAAACAGTTGCATCCTATAATGAAATGATAAACCATAAAAGTAACATATTTTAAGCCCACATTTAGCATGATTTTGGATGATTTAAGCCTTGAATTGTGTAATTTGGTGCTCTTAATCCTTTGTTTTCATGTTTTATACTCAGGAGAGCACCTAATGACGAAAAGAACGAAAAACAGGCCCAAAACGGAGTAAATGGGCCATAGCACGAAATCTACATGGCCTGGGCCCAAGACCACACGGCCGTGCCTCATTCAACAGGTTCGAACATGGCCTGGCCACGACTTACACGGGCGTGTGCCATGGGCGTGTCCCTGCCGTGGGAAAGAAGAGTTTCACTCGAATTAGGATACTTAAGGGCAAAGAAATACATTCCGAAGCCTATATAAACACCCTAAGTATGACCTAAAAAGGGGGAACTCAAGGCTTTAGTCAGGGGGCATCCAACTAGGCCAAAGAGGGCAAATTTGTGGAGATTTACTCGAAGATAAGCCAGTTGATCCATCTGAAGAAGTCGAAATTATACTCAAGATGGCGGATCTCTCCTTCAATTCCTTCAGGGGGTTTTAGGGATTTCTTATGTTTTGTTTTATCTTTTCTTTTGAGATGTTTTCTTTTATTGATATGAACTAAACCCTCAGATACCTGAGGGGATGAAACCTAATATGAATCTTGTTATCGTTTGCTGAACTATATGATAAATATTTGACTTGTTCTTAATTATGTGTTCCTAATTCTTGTATTGATATTTTTTGGATATTAATTCAAGTGAGATGTGCTTAGGTGGAGGAGCAAACGTCCCTGCCTAAAAGTAGACCTAGCATAATTAAGCGGAGTTGATCGCGCGCCTAGAGATAGGGTGACGAGATTTTGCCGAATTAGGGTGAAACCTAATATGAGAGTCCATAGATCGAGTTAATGTGATTCTAGGGTTTTTAATTAGAAAGAGATTTCAATTAATCAATCTAGGGTCAGACGTTAGTCGCCTCGAGAGAGGGATTAATATAACTTAAGGAATCTTACGGATCAAGTCAAAGGAATAAATCGTCTGGTTCAGAGTTAGATAATAAGTGAAGTCTAGGTGGATTCTTCCTTGGGTGTCGTCTTAATCAATTCGTTTTTCTCAAGTTATTTTCCTCAATTCATTCTTCTTTCTCTTAGAGTCTTTAGTTTATTAGTTAGTTAATTTTAGATTAGATAAACAAATCCCTTAATTCTGAGGCTAAATAATAAAAAGAGAGTTAGTATTAGTACTTTTGGTTCCTTTGGGTTCGACATTCCGGTCTTGCCTAAACTATACTACTGTTCGATAGGTGCGCTTGCCTCAAATTGTTGTCATAGTTGGTTTCTAGGTTCGATCATTCTCATTTATAAAATTTAAGACATTCACATCGCAAAAACAACGATCAAGTTTTTGGCGCCGTTGCCGGGGAACTGAAATATTAAGAAAGCTTAATTTTTATTACTTTAACCATATTTATTTGATGTTTTTTCTAAATTTTCTTTCTTTCACTCCTTTCAGGTACCTCTAGTTTATGACTAGAAGGAACCCGACAGGACCCCTACTTTACGACAGTGATATTGAAGGTACCATTCGCAGAAATCGCAGAGAGATAAGGCGAAGCTTAACTACATAGAAGAAGAGCAAGAAGGCGAAACTAATCCTACTAAAAGGATGGCTGAGAATAATCCACCACCTCCAGAGATGACCGAACATCATGCTCCACATACTATGTATGATTATGCTAAACCTAGCTTAACAGGAACTGAGTCTAGTATTGTTAGACCTACTGTTGCTGCAAATAATTTTGAACTGAAACCTAACACACACTTAGCAAATTTTTTAGAATTCTGTGATACCTTCAAGATAAATGGCGTTTCTGATGATGCCATTCGTCTTCGGTTATTTCCCTTTTCTTTAAGGAATAAAGCCAAACAGTGGTTACATTCTCTTCCACGAGGATCAATCACTACATGGGACCAAATGACCGAAAAATTTTTAATAAATATTTTCCGCCGGCCAAAACAACCAAATTAAGGAATGATATCTCTTCTTTTGTGTAGATAGATTTAGAGACACTTTTCGATGCATGGGAGAGATACAAAGATTTGTTGAGAGTCCACACGATGGATTACCCTTGTGGCTACAGGTGCAAAATTTTTACAACGGTGTGAACCCCTCAACAAGGCAGCTAATCGATTCAGCTACCGATGGAACCCTAAACAACAAAACTCCTGAAGGAACCTATGAGTTTATGAAGGAGATGCCACTGAATAACTATCAGTGGCAAGTTACAAGGACAAGGCCAGCCAAAGCAGCCGGAGTTTTCAAACTCGATACAGTAACCGCACTATCAAATCAGGTAGAGTTGCTACACAAAAAGTTTGATAGTTTATATGGTTCTTCGGAAGCACATCCAGTTATGCAGTGCGAGACAAGTGAAGGCGTGGCGAATCCTGAGTACCCACCCTACGGACAGGGCATGGAGAGCGAACAAATGAACTATATGGGTAACAATTTCCGATCTAACAATAACCCTTATAGTAATACTTATAATCCAGGTTGGAAGAACCACCCCAATTTCTCATGGGGCGGTCAAAGAAATCAAAGGCAACAACCATCCCAAAACTTCCAACAACAGCCCTACCCATAGGAAAAAGAGCCAAACCTTGAGGAGATGCTGACAAAATTCATGGCAGCCACAGAAACACGTTTCCAAAAGATAGAAACAAAACTTGAAGTATCGTCACAGGAATTCAAGGATCAAATCGGGCAACTTATTAAGTTAGTTTCTGAAGCACGATCAGAAAGCTTACTTAGGGAAAAAGAGCAGGTACAGGCAGTGACACTAAGAAGTGGAAGGGAGTTAATCAAAACGAAGAAAGAGATACCTCATGAGACTGATAAGGCACATATAACTCCAACCCATAAGGAAATTAAACCAACAGTTCCATACTCAGCAAAGTTGAAGAAAGACCACTTAGACGTACAGTACGATAAATTCCTTAAACTTTTTAAACAGCTACATATTAACTTACCTTTTGTTGAAGCTATTTCGCAGATGCCAACATATGCAAAATTTTTAAAGGAGCTTCTAACAAATAAAAGGAAGTTCGAGGAAATTTCAACAGTGGAATGCTCAGCTATCATCTAAAACAAGCTAGCAACCAAATTGAAAGATCCAGGAAGTTTCACTATTCCTTGTTTAATTGGTAGTTTGAGCATAGAAAAAGCATTAGCTGATTTAGGTGCCAGTATTAATCTAATGCCTTATACAATGTTTAAGCAACTTGGTCTCCGGGAACCAACACCCACTAGGATGAGTATTCAGTTAGCTGACAGATCTGTCAAGTATCCTAGGGGAATTATTGAAGATGTTCTGGTAAAAGTAGATAAATTTATATTTCCAGTTGACTTTGCTGTGCTTGACATGAATGAGGACGTAGAGGTACCTTTAATTTTGGGACGACCCTTTCTAGCTACTGCTAGGGATGTCATTAATGTTGGTGATGGTAAACTTGCACTAAGGGTAGGAGATGAGGAAATTGTTTTCCAAATTTATGATGCCATGCGATATTCTAGAGAACAAGATGATTCCTGTTACTTTGTTGATGCCACTGGTCACATTTTCAAGAATCTTTGCAGTAAATCATGCACAGTGACACGATGGAACTGTGTCTTTCACAAGGTGAGGGGAAAGATGACGACACCAATAAAGTGAATCCCATTACATCATCCTCTAGACAGATGGAAATAGAGGACATTGAGATCAATGATGAACTGAAACAGATTCCCTCTATTGATGAGCCGTCCAAGTTAGAACTAAAACAATTACCAAAGCATCTAGAATATGCATTCCTAAGGGATAATTCTACGCTACCAGTAATCATCTCTTCAGAACTAGGACCCAATGAGAAAAAAGATTTGCTAAAGGTACTAAGGAAGCACAAAAAGGCTATAGCATGGAAAATGTCAGACATTAAAGGAATAAGCCCATCATTTTGCACCTACAAAATTTTAATGGAAGATGAGTATAAACCGTGTGTGCAACCTCAGAGACGTTTAAACCCCAATATGAAAGAAGTTATCAAAGCTGAGCTAATTAAACTTCTAGATGAAGAAATAATTTATCCTATTTCTGACAGCACTTCGGTAAGTCCTGTGCAGGTAGTTCCAAAGAAAGGAGGCATGACTGTAGTAACCAACGAAAAGAATGAATTGATTCCCACAAGAACAGTCACAGGTTAGAGAGCCTGTATTTGATAAACTGCAATAGTAACATATTTTAATCCCACATTTAGCATACTTTCGGATGATTTAACCCTTGATTCATGTAAAAAGGTGCTCTTAATCCTTTCTTTTCATGTCTTATACTCAGAAAAGCACCCGAGGATAGAAAGAAAGAGAAACGGGCCTAAAACGAACCAAATTGGGCCAAGGACAAAACCGACACGGCCTAGACGTAAGCCCACACGACCGTGCCTCACCGATCAACTAGAACACGGCCTAACCCCGATTTACACGGTCGTGCCTCATTAAAGAAATCCGAACACGGCTCAAAGACTAGTCACACGGGCGTGTGACATGGCCGTGTCCCTGTTGTGGAAAAGAAAGATTTCACTTAGAAAAGGATACTTAGGGGCAAAGAAACCTATTTCGAAAGCCTATATATATCCCCTAAGTACAACCTTGAAGGGGGCGGTGAGCTAGGCCAAGGAGCCAAGCCAGAAAGGCCAGATTTGTGGGAATCACTCGAAGATAACTAGTTGACCCATCTCAAGAAGCCGGAATTCTAATCAAGATGGCGGATCTCTCCTTCAATTCCTTCAGGGGGTTTTAAGGATTTCTTATGTTTTGTTTTATCTTTTCTTCTGAAATGTTTTATTTTATTGTTATGAACTAAACCCTTCAGATACCTGAAGGGGATGAAACCTAAGACGGATCTTGTTATTGTTTTCTGAACTATATGATAAATACTTAATTTGTTCTTAATTATGCGTGCTTAATTCTTGTGTTAATATTTTCGAGATATTGATTCAAGTATGATGTGCTTAGGTGGTGGAGCAAAAGTTCCTGCTTAAGAGTAGATCTAGCATAATTAAGCGGGGTTGATCGCACGCCTAGAGAAAGGGTGATGAGATTTTGTCGGATTAGGGTGAAACCTAATATGGGAGTCCATAGATCGAGTTAATGTGATTCTAAGGGTTTTAATTAGAAAGAGATTTCAATTAATCAACCTAGGGTTAAACGTTATTCTCCTCGAGAGAGAGTTTAATATAAATTAGGGAGTCTTACAGATCAAGTCAAGTGTATACATCGTCTGGTTCAGTGTTAGATAACAAGTGAAGTCTAGGTGGATTCTTCCTGAGGTTATCGTCTTAATCAACTGAGTTTTCCTCAAGTTATTTCCCAATTCATTCTTTTTGTCTTTGCGCCTTTAGCTTAGTAGTAGTTAATTTAGATTAGATTAAAACAACTTCACTTATTTTAGGCTAGATAATAAAAAGAAAGTTAGTATTAGTACTTTTAGTTCCTTTGGGTTCGACAATCCGGTCTTGCCTAAGCTATACTACTGTTCGATAGGTACACTTGCCTCAATCGTTGTCAGAGTTAGTTTCTAGGTTCGATCATTCTTTTTATAAATTTTTAAAACTCGATAAGATAGACGATCAAGTTTTTGGTGCCGTTGCCGGGGAACTAAAATATTAAGAAAACTCTATTTTTATTACTTTAGCCATAATTTTTTTTATTTTCCGTAATTTATTTTTATTTTTATCTTTATTTTTATTTTGTTTTTGACTTTGCTAAATTTTCTTTCTTTCTTTTCCTAGTAGGTACCTCTAGTTTATGACTAGAAGGAACCCGAGAGGACCTTTAGTATACGACAGTGATATTGAAGCTACCACTCGCAGGAATCGTAGAGAAATCTAGCGAGCCCTAAACTACACAGAAGAAGATCGAGAAGGCAGATCCAATCCTACTGAAGGGATGAACGAGAATAATCCACCACCACAAGATGTGGGAGAAAACAATGCTCCGTGCACTATGTTTGATTATGCTAATTCTCATTTAATAGGAGTAGAATCGAGTATTGTTAGGCCTGCTATAGTTGCTAATAATTTTGAATTAAAGCCTAACACAATACAAATGATTCAACAATTTGTTCAATTTGATGGTTTGCAGGACGAAGACCCAAATACTCATATAGCTAATTTTTTAGAGTTCTGTGATACCTTCAAAATAAATGGCATTTCTGATGATG
The DNA here is from genome assembly GCA_005393395.2 of Gossypium australe. NCBI lineage: Eukaryota > Viridiplantae > Streptophyta > Magnoliopsida > Malvales > Malvaceae > Gossypium > Gossypium australe. The sequence continues at coordinate 99,289,392 of CM016615.1, forward strand.
CCATACGTCTTCAGTTATTTCCCTTTTCATTAAGGAATAAAGCCAACCAGTGGTTAAACTCTTTACCAAGAGGGTCAATCACTACATGGGATCAGATGATCGAGAAATTTTTATTAAAAACGGCCAAATTACGGAATGATATCTCTTCTTTTGTGCAGATGGATTTAGAAACATTATACACGCATGGGAGAGATACAAGGATATCTTGAGAAGGTGTCCGCACCATGGTTTACCCTTGTGGCTTCAAGTCCAAAATTTCTGTAACGGTGTAAACCCCTCAACGAGGCAACTAATGGATTCAGCCGCCGGTGGAACCCTGAACAACAGAACTCCTGAAGCAGCCTACGAGTTTATTGAAGAGATGTCACTAAATAACTATCAGTGGCAGGTTACCAGGATAAAACTAACAAAATCAGCCGGAGTTTACAACCCCGACACAGTAACGATGCTATCAACACAGGTAGAGATGATGACTAAAAAGCTTGATAGTTTGTGTTCTTCGTAGGTACATCCAGTCATGCAGTGTGATGCAAGTGGAACTGTGGCGAATTCTGAGTACCCACCCTACCAACCGGGCACAGAGAGCGAACAGATGAACTATATAGGTAACAATTTAGATCTAATAATAACCCTTATAGTAACACTTATAATCCAGGTTGGAGGAACCACCCAAATTTTTCATGGGGAGGTCAAGGAAATCAAGGAAATTAAAGACAACAACCTCCTCAAAATTTCCAAAATCAGCCCTATCCACAGGAAAAGAGGCCGAACCTCGAAGAGATGCTGACAAAATTCATGGCAGACACAGAAACCCGTCTACAAAAAACCGAGACAACGCTCGATAATCAACAAGCATCAATCAAAGGGGTCGAGAGCCAAGTCGGAGAACTTACTAAGTCAGTCGGAAAACTCACTAAGATAGTTTTTGAAATTCGATCAGAGTTTTTCGAACGACCACAAGGGCGTCTACCAATCAACACTGAGATTAACCCGAAGGAGCAAATCCAAGCCATCACAACTCATGATAGGACAGGGTTAGATGAACCCAATCCAATATGAGAAAACGAGGTAGACGAAGGAAAAGTTGGGGTAACACAGGAAAAGCCAAAACCGGTAATCAAGGAGTACCAACCTCGCATACCTTATCCCGAAGCAATGAAAAGAGATGATACAGAGGAACAGTTTGGTAAGTTTCTTAAACTGTTAAAAAAACTACATATCAACTTACCTCTTCTTGAAGCTCTTTTTCAGATGCCATATTCAAGGAAAATTTTAAAACAGCTCTTGACGAACAAGAAAAAGTTATACGAAGAACCACATGTGGAATTAAACGCAGCATGCTCAGCAATACTACAAAATAGACTACCGCGAAAGTTAAAAGATCCAGGGAGTTTTACAATTTCATGTTTAATTGGTAGAGTAATTGTTGATAATGCCTTAGCTGATTTAGGGGCAATCATAAATGTCATGCCTTATACATTGTTTAAACAACTAGGTCTAGGAAAGCCCAAACAAACTAGGATAAGCATTCAATTAGCTGATAAAACTGTTAGAATTCCTAGGGGTATTATCGAAGATGTTCTTGTAAAAATTGACAAATTTGTTTTCCCAGTAGATTTTGTTGTCTTAGACATGGATGAGGATAATTCGATTCCCTTAATTTTAGGAAGACCCTTTTTAGCAACTGCCAGGACTAAGATTGATGTTGGTACAGGAGAACTCATTCTTTGTGTAGGTAATGAATCAATAAGTCTACAAGCTCTTGACTCGGCCAGGACATCAAGTGATGAATGTGAGAAAGTAAATTCAGTCGATAACCAAGTTGTTCAACTTTCACCATAGGAAACACCACAAAGTTACGAACCTGAGCCAGATCATGGACCTCGTGCCAACAAAGAAAAAGCATATGAGGAGAAAAGCCTTAGGGTCGGCAAACTAGAAGAGTGGAAGACACACTTTAAAGAGGAACCACACGAAGAAAAACCAAAGGAGCCCCCAGAAGAGCTCATAGGAACGTCAAACCACTTCAAAATAGGAGACCAGGTACTCTTAGATAAAACAGATCCTCGCATTTCAACACCAGACCTGAACACGAACAGCGAAACCCCTCTCGAGGTACAAAATGTCTTCCCATACGGAGCAGTCGAGGTAAGCAATCCAACATTCAGCACTTTTAAGGTAAACGCTTCTCGACTCAAACTTTATCAAGAAAATAGAATTGTAAGCATGAGAGAAGATATCCAAACCTTTAAACCTCCCTGATTTTTTTTAAAAATACGAGGAAAGTCTAGCTTAAGACTATAAATGAGCGCTTCTCGGGAGGCAACCCGAGCACTAACACAATTTATTTTCACATTTTGCTTTCAATTTATTTTATTTTCTTCTTTTATTTCTGAATACCTAGTTGTAAACTAACTAAAAGTGTAGATCTCCAGACCACATGGGCTTGCACACGGCCGTGGCGTAACCGTGTGGAAGTACAGAATCTTCGTATTGACATAGCAGAGGCGGTACGAATCAAATCCCAACTAATTTTCAAAATCACGGACTCCAACCACTCCCCCACGGGCATCAACATAGAGCCACGACCGTGCGTTACGACCGTGTGAAGATACTGACTTGTCACAAATGGGCGTGGCTGGCTAAAAAATGGGCATGGAGAATCAACATGCTTAGATACACGGCCATGTGAAGCGGTCGTGTGAATCAACACGCCCATGGTTTACGAGCGTGGGAGAAACAAACGAAGCCTTACCACAGCCATGCGAGGCAGCCGTGTGAATCGACACGCCCTCGGTCCACGGGTGTGGGAGAGAATCAGAACCCAAAAATCTATTTAAACCAACTCTCCCTTTCCCCTTCCTCTCACCAACTTCCCATCTTCTTTCTTCCTTCTTTTCTCAGAATTCTCCCCTCTCCATAACAAGTCTCTAACACTCTTGAGCCACACCAAAGCCATGACGAAGAAGTGGAAGAAAGCAAGCGAAGTCTCCTCAAGGGAGACCCCTATACATAAGTTCATGTCGGCCGCTTCATTTAAACAACAAGCCAATGGTCTTTGAGACCATTTAGTTTCTATTTTCCTTTTCTCTTTTTCTTTAATTTCCTTATTTTTACTTCTCTTCTGCTTAATTTAGTTTATTTTGTTTTAGTTTCTCAGTTTTAGGTTCTAAAGGCTGCTTGGGAATCACGCCACTTTCGCCACCGCCACCACCTCCGTCACCATAGAAATCACACCCACCCCGCAGACCATCAACTAATAAGGATTCTCAAGCCCTTTTATCTTTTAGTCTTAGTTTATTTACACTTTTGTTTTCTTTCTTTTTATCTTTCTTGTCTTTATATTTATAATTAGTTTATTTTAAATGTTTCTTAATAATCCCTAGCTAATTCTCTACGAGCTCCCCAATTTCTTCATCTAGCGCAGAGCTCGATAGCAGCCGCCACCCCTATCGACTTCCAAGTCCAGGAAATCATCCAAAATTCAGGAAGTGTCACTTCTTCCCTTCTCTTTTGATTTTATATAAATTGTTATTATCTATCTTTGTACATTGAGGGCAATGTACATCTTAAGTGTGGGGAGGGGTGAAAGTGCCTAACTTTCTGCATTATTCTCAATCCCTGAGGATAAAAGTGCCTTACTTTTTTTCATTATTCTCAAATCCCTGAATTATATCTAGTTCTTGAGTAATTTCCTCATATTACTAATTAGGATGAAATTTTTGATGATTTATGATTTTATTGACATGTTTTTGAATAAGTCATAGTTAATTGTGCATTGATGATTGAAATTTTAAGATACTAGAGAATTAAGCATGATAAGTCTATTTTTCAAAATTAAAATTTTTACTAGGTTGTTAACCTAAATTTGAATATTACTTTGAAATTTGAAATTTACGAGGTTGATGTCAAAACACCCATAATTTTTGTGAGATTTTGAGCCTTATAGAGCATATATCCTTTTTCATGCTCACTTTATTGATTATGAGTGTGTCAACTTTGAATTGTTATTCTAGAACTTGCCTCGATTATACATGTTAAGACCACATCTATGATTTGATACACCGAGATGATAAAGGCACCTAGGATTTAACCCACTTACTCCACTAAACAGCCTACCTCCATAAATTAACCCTAGTGAACCTCGTTGATCCTAACAACCCTTTTTATTGACTCACCAGCTAATATTAACCCAAAACCCTTTGTATTTGTTATCACCATTCCTTTTTGACCACCATTATATCGAGATTTGATTTGATTAGTTACCTAATTATATTATTTCAGTAGTTGAATTCATCCATTATTATTATTATTGATTTGTTCTTAAAAAAACGAAGTATATTCATTATTAATTCTATAATTAAGTGAGCTTACATGTTTAAATTTCAAATCTTAAGGAAAAAAAGCTCGTATTATTAGTTTTCAATTGATTAGTTCATTTTTCTGGCTAGGTAATTTGTCAATTCATTCTCGATTCTAACCTTCTAATTCAGCCTTTATCCACACCTTTAACCCTAGCCCTGTTACAACCCTGTTAAAGACCTTTTGATCTATTTATCATCTCATTTTACAGTGGTGGAGATTTGATTTTCAGGCAAGCCTATGGGATTAACTTTTCAGGTTCGACTTATGAGTGCTCTTTTCCTGAACCTTAAACACTAAGAGTGATTTGAGTGAATCTTTTGTGAAGATATCAATCCTTATCAGTTTTGAATTAAAGGTAATTATTTAGATAAAGGGAGACACCTACATTTTCGAAATACAAATGTATGACTTATCTTGTTTGAATCTTTAGGATTATTTGAGTTAAAATTATTGTAACATCCTGAAAATGGGCCTATGCATTTTTGATTTAAGTATACGAAATGGCATGTCTTGTGTGTTATGAATGTACTATGAACATTTTTGGAAACTTGGAAATGATTTAGAAATGTTAAGTTTCAAAAGAGGAAAGTGAACATTTCTGGAAACTTGGAAATGTAAGAAATGTTAAGTTCAAAAGAGGAAAGTGAACATTTCTGGAAACTTGGAAATGTAAGAAATGTTAAGTTTAAAGGAGGCAAACGAACATTTTTGGAAACTTGGAAATGTAAGGAAATGTAAGGAAATGTAAGGAAATGTAAGGAAACATTTTAGGAAAAGTTAAGTTCTGAGGTTAAGAGAGGGAAGTAAAGCAAGATGGCCTTAAGAAAATTTATGGGTGAAATATGACATACAAATGGGCTTGGAAAAGTGGCTTGGAGGCGCCACTTAGGGCCTCTGGAGTTGACGCCACAAGTAGGTGCAATTGGGCCTGGGTTCGAGTCACTTGGGGAGCAAATAAAAGAATTTTATTTTGGTGCCAGGAACAAGAGAAGTGGACGGCATTAAGGCTCTATAGGGAGGTGTTTTATTGTTGTTAAAATTCGGCAAATAGATGGATAAATGATGGATTTTTATTGATATTTTTATTAAGAGATAAGAGATAATTATTGGATTAAGTTTTAGGTGATAATTAAAGTGATAAAGCTATCAAAATAGAAGAGTGGTGGCCAAGTAAGGGATTCTAAGCTAGTAAATTCGGCTATAAAAGGAAAAGAGAGGCCATTCAGCATTATTTTCTCTTCCTTGATAACCTCTGCCGAATTTCCCTTCTCCTTATTTCACCATTGCCAAATTCTCTTAAGCAACTATTCTTTTCTTCTTCATTCTTCTCCTCTCAATATTCCAAAAGCCGAAACTTGTGTGACTATTCTCTAGGCCTTAAGCCGATCTTTGAGGACTCAAGAAAAGGGGGCTGTCGATTACAAAGATTAAGGGTAAGGTCAGTAGTTATCGATTTCCATTCTTTTTCTTCTAAGATTAAAGTCGAAACTAGGAAATCTAACCCCATTATTGTGTTAGTAGAAACTTGGAAAGAAGGCTCTTCGGGATTTCTGCCACTGTCGACAACTTCATAAGACAAGTCAACTATTTCGGGATTTAAGAATCTAAGGTAAGTCATATGTAACATTCGGCTAAGGGTTATTTGTTGTGAATAAATGTTAGAAATTGATCTAACATGAAGTTATAGGGATTTCGACGGACATCTAAGGCAAGGAATACTTTCGGGATTTACTAAGTGTCGACTACAAGGAAGGAGAAGTTCTTTTTCCGAAGGTACACCATAGGCCGCGTGTTCCCTAGTTATTCGGTGAGTTTCGGGATTTAAAATCCACAAGGTAAGTGTCTATAGCATTCGGCCAAGGCTTATTTTGATATTTAGATCTATTTCATAATTGTTTAAAAAGCCGAAACTAACCTGGGATGTGATTTAATGTTTGGCCGAATACAAGAAGGAATACAACAAAGTTTCGGGACTTGATTCTTAAGTCAATCGGCAACAAGGTAAGTTTTAGTGTACTAATCCTACTAGGATTTGGATTTATGGCCGAATGGCTCTTTACTAAGTATTAAATGATTGATTAAATGTAGAGATTTAAGATCTAAGGCATTAGATCAAGCTTTTCGGAATTTAAGTGAACCGCTAAGCAAATCAGGTGTGTACCCTACCCTAAGTTTTGATATGTTCATGGCTATGTTTAAATTAAACGTATTATTAAGAATGTGAAAATATGGCTAAGTACCATGCTATGGTACAAAGTACTCAGGTACGTTTCCTACTCCCAATAGGATTATGAAATATGTTATAAGTAACATGAGAATAATGACAAGAATGTGAACTTTGGCATGTTAATGCATAATATGATTTGGGCATATGGGTTATTGAAAAGGGGAAGTGAATGTGGTGACCTAAGACCACGAAATCTGAATGCGGTGACCTAAGACCGCGAAATCTGAATGTGGTGACCTAAGACCGCAATATCTGAATGTGGTGACCTAAGACCACGAAATCTGAATGTGGTGACCTAAGACCACGAATTTTATAAGGGCGATGAGCACGTCGACTGCAGCGACTGCCTTCGATGGAGTATAACGGAAGGAGGGTCGACTTAGTAGTCCCCACGGTGTATAGGTTGGTACGGGGAAGTGTAGCGGATGGCTAACTAGGTTTGGGTTTGGGTTGCATCATTATTTTTACCTGTTATTTGAATATGTATGTGATATGATAATGCATGCCTGAAATGTTAAGACTTAGTGTTTGTGTACACATTGAGTCTGTTTGACTCACCCCGTTGGGGAACTTTTTCTTCCAGGTGATGATCAGTAATGGACCGGGTCAGTAGGAGCTTAAAGGTGGCCATGCACAGTAAGGAAAATTTAATTATTTGGACTTTTATTTTATTTAAGCACTTTAATTCATTTTTGGGAATTATTTGATGTAATAAGGCCATAGTGAACTATTTTATTTTCTGTTTAATTTACTATGTTACGACATTTTTAATTATTAAAGATTAAGTCAATTTAATTTAAAATAAACTCTAAATATTTTGTCACCTCTAATAAACTCGTTTTCAACTCAAGCCCAACCCAAAACAAACTTTCTTTCAAAACACCCAAGTTTTTCCTAAGTCACAAAAGAATTTGAAACGGTTTACATCGGGGAACATACCAGATCCGGTCAAGGCTCGTGGGCCGGGTTTGGGGTGTTTCAATTTGGTATCAGAGCCCAGTTTCAAACCCTCGACCTGGGGTTTAAGGCCCAAAACGTTTTCAAATCGAGCCCAAATGAGTTTTTGAAGATAAGCAGGTTTTCTGGCATGGCACCTAAGTCTCCGACCCGAAGTCCACCAGGTAAGTACCCCTAACCTTTGTGTGAATTATAGTATGAATTGTAGAAGGGTAGAACTGGAATGGCACGTAGAGTAGTATGATAAGTATTTGGAACCCTAGGACTAGTTTACCCCGACTATTACATAAGACTTAATGACTAATTAAACAAACCTATGGCTAAGTCGCCGAGTTAGGGTGTGGCAACCATTGTGCGCATGTTTAGGATTGGATCCAGAAGAGCCTGGCATTTAAGCAGTCCTAGTGACTCACCTCCTCTTCGCAGGAATCCTACCTGGTGCGTAGCTTTAGTTCACCCTAACCAAGAGGACTTATTCATGGGCTAAACCCCTAACTAAAACCCGAAAGGGATTAGCCACATTTTTATGGAAACCCTAGTTTTAAAATGACTAAATTACCCTTTTGATTTATACAAGCTATCCCATAAAATTTTTCTGAAATATTTCTTGATTTACAAAATTACTAAAATACCCCTGGTGGTAAAATTACAAAAATGCCCTTGGTTTATGAAATTTCCAAAATACCCACAGTTCTTATTAAAAAAAATTCATTACTTTATAACAAGTCCAAAACTCTACTTCTGCGAAATATTAAAAGACTCCAACTTGAAAAATTTATGAAATTGCCCCTAACTTATAAAATTACCAAAATGACCCTGATTTCCAAAATTTTTGCAACATCACCGACTTGGAAAACAAATGCTCAAAAAGAACCCTCAAGTTTTGAAAATTTTGGGAATACCCTTGATTTAGTAAGATTTACAAATTTACCCTGGTTTATTACCAAAATACCCCTGAGTTTCAAAATTTTCCGAAATACCCCTGTAATTTCAAAATTTCCAAAAATACCCTGGGACTGCAAAATTACCAAAATACCCTTATTGACAAAATCCACAAGGAACCCTATTTTTGAAAAAAAAATACAAAAATACCCCTGTAGGGTAAATTACGAAAATACCCTTGGGTAGTGGAAAAATAGCAACAATGAAAACTACAACATTTCTCTGAATGAATGAAAGTTCATAATTGATTGATGAATGTATGAATGTAAAGACTGTATGCATGTATGAATACGAAAGAACCACTTCTAAAATTCTTTTCATAAAACTTCTTCGCGGGTAATCAGTGGAATAAAGGCTAATTCATAAAATTTCTTAATTAGATTAAAGCACGATCGTAGAAATGAGCTCTAGGGGACGTGGTTCTGGAATACCTTAATTGCCTTGTTTGTTGTAAAGTCAGTTCGTTCTTATGTAGCTAGTAAGGTGTATGGAACCTTGATTGTAAACTAAGAGAATGTGCCTAGAAAGTATGATAGTTTCTTAAGATCAGAGTGCGCAGCAGTAGCGTAGTGTGGTGAGCTAGGAAGTACGACTGTTCGTTAGTAAGTAATTTTGAGGACGAAATTATTTTAAGGGGGTAGAACTGTAACATCCTGAAAATGGGCCTATGCATTTTTTATTTAAGTATACGAAATGGCATGTCTTGTGTGTTATGAATGTATTATGAACATTTTTGGACACTTGGAAATGATTTAGAAATGTTAAGTTTCAAAAGAGGAAAGTGAACATTTCTGGAAACTTGGAAATGTAAGAAATGTTAAGTTCAAAAGAGGAAAGTGAACATTTCTGGAAACTTGGAAATGTAAGAAATGTTAAGTTTAAAAGAGGCAAACGAACATTTTTGGAAACTTGGAAATGTAAGGAAATGTAAGGAAATGTAAGGAAATGTACGAAAACGTTTTAGGAAAAGTTAAGTTCTGAGGTTAAGAGAGGGAAGTAAAGCAAGGTGGCCTTAAGAAAATTTACGGGTGAAATATGACATACAAATGGGCTTGGAAAAGTGGGTTGGAGGCGCCACTTAAGGCCTCTGGAGTTGACGCCACAAGCAGGTGCAATTGAGCCTGGGTTCGAGTCACTTGGGGAGCAAATAAAAGAATTTTATTTTGGTGCCAGGAACAAGAGAAGTGGACGTCATTAAGGCTCTATAGGGAGGTGTTTTATTGTTGTTAAAATTCGGCAAATAGATGGATAAATGATGGATTTTTATTGATATTTTTATTAAGAGATAAGAGATAATTATTGGATTAAGTTTTAGGTGATAATTAAAGTGATAAAGCTATCAAAATAGAAGAGTGGTGGCCAAGTAAGGGATTCTAAGCTAGTAAATTCGGCTATAAAAGGAAAAGAGAGGCCATTCAGCATTATTTTCTCTTCCTTGATAACCTCTGCCGAATTTCCCTTCTCCTTATTTCACCATTGCCGAATTCTCTTAAGCAACTATTCTTTTCTTCTTCATTCTTCTCCTCTCAATATTCCAAAAGCCGAAACTTGTGTGACTATTCTCTAGGCCTTAAGCCGATCTTTGAGGACTCAAGAAAAGGGGGCTGTCGATTACAAAGATTAAGGGTAAGGTCAGTAGTTATCGATTTCCATTCTTTTTCTTCTAAGATTAAAGTCGAAACTAGGAAATCTAACCCCATTATTGTGTTAGTAGAAACTTGGAAAGAAGGCTCTTCGGGATTTCTGCCACTGTCGACAACTTCATAAGACAAGTCAACTATTTCGGGATTTAAGAATCTAAGGTAAGTCATATTTAACATTCGGCTAAGGGTTATTTGTTGTGAATAAATGTTAGACATTGATCTAACATGAAGTTATAGGGATTTCGACAGACATCTAAGGAAAGGAATACTTTCGGGATTTACTAAGTGTCGACTACAAGGAAGGAGAAGTTCTTTTTCCGAAGGTACACCATAGGCCGCGTGTACCCTAGTTATTCGGTGAGTTTCGGGATTTAAAATCCACAAGGTAAGTGTCTATAGCATTCGGCCAAGGCTTATTTTGATATCTAGATCTATTTCATAATTGTTTAAAAAGCCGAAACTAACCTGGGATATGATTTAATGTTTGGCCGAATACAAGAAGGAATACAACAAAGTTTCAGGACTTGATTTTTAAGTCAATCGGCAACAAGGTAGGTTTTAGTGTACTAATCCTACTAGGATTTGGATTTATGGCCGAATGGCTCTTTACTAAGTATTAAATGATTGATTAAATGTAGAGATTTAAGATCTAAGGCATTAGATCAAGCTTTTCAGAATTTAAGTGAACCGCTAAGCAAATTAGGTGTGTACCCTACCCTATGTTTTGATATGTTCATGGCTATGTTTAAATTAAACGTATTATTAAGAATGTGAAAATATGGCTAAGTACCATGCTATGGTACAAAGTACTCAGGTACGTTTCCTACTCCCAATAGGATTATGAAATATGTTATAAGTAACATGAGAATAATGATAAGAATGTGAACTTTGGCATGTTAATGCACAATATGATTTGGGCATATGGGTTATTGAAAAGGGGAAGTGAATGTGGTGACCTAAGACCACGAAGTCTGAATGCGGTGACCTAAGACCGCGATATCAGAATGCGGTGACCTAAGACCGCGATATCTGAATGTGGTGACCTAAGACCACGAAATCTGAATGTTGTGACCTAAGACCACGAATTTTATAAGGGCGATGAGCACGTCGACTGCAGCGACTGCCTTCGATAGAGTGTAGCGGAAGGAGGGTCGACTTAGTAGCCCCCACGGTGTACAGGTTGGTACGGGGAAGTGTAGCGGATGGCTAACTAGGTTTGGGTTTGGGTTGCATCATTATTTTTACCTTTTATTTGAATATGTATGTGATATGATAATGCATGCCTGAAATGTTAAGACTTAGTGTTTGTGTACACATTGAGTCTGTTTGACTCACCCCGTTGGGGAACTTTTTCTTCCAGGTGATGATCAGTAATGGACCGGGTCGGCAGGAGCTTAAAGGTGGCCATGCACAACAAGGAAAATTTTATTATTTGGACTTTTATTTTATTTAAGCACTTTAATTCATTTTTGGGAATTATTTGATGTAATAAGGCCATAGTGAACTATTTTATTTTCTGTTTAATTTACTATGTTACGACATTTTTAATTATTAAAGATTAAGTCAATTTAATTTAAAATAAACTCTAAATATTTTGTCACCTCTAATAAACTCGTTTTCAACTCAAGCCCAACCCAAAACAAACTTTCTTTCAAAACACCCAAGTTTTTCCTAAGTCACAAAAGAATTTGAAACGGTTTACATCGGGGAACATACCAGATCCGGTCAAGGCTCGTGGGCCGGGTTTGGGGTGTTTCAATTTGGTATCAGAGCCCAGTTTCAAACCCTCGGCCTGGGGTTTAAGGCCCAAAACGTTTTCAAATCGAGCCCAAATGAGTTTTTGAAGATAAGCAGGTTTTCTGGCATGGCACCTAAGTCTCCGACCCGAAGTCCACCAGGTAAGTACCCCTAACCTTTGTGTGAATTATAGTATGAATTGTAGAAGGGTAGAACTGGAATGGCACGTAGAGTAGTATGATAAGTATTTGGAACCCTAGGACTAGTTTACCCCGACTATTACATAAGACTTAATGACTAATTAAACAAACCTATGGCTAAGTCGCCGAGTTAGGGTGTGGCAACCATTGTGCGCATGTTTAGGATTGGATCCGGAAGAGCCTGGTATTTAAGCAGTCCTAGTGACTCACCTCCTCTTCGCAGGAATCCTACCTGGTGCGTAGCTTTAGTTCACCCTAACCAAGAGGACTTATTCATGAGCTAAACCCCTAACTAAAACCCGAAAGGGATTAGCCACATTTTTATGGAAACCCTAGTTTTAAAATGACTAAATTACCCTTTTGATTTATACAAGCTATCCCATAAAATTTTTCTAAAATATTTCTTGATGTACAAAATTACTAAAATACCCCTGGTGGTAAAATTACAAAAATGCCCTTGGTTTATGAAATTTCCAAAATACCCACAGTTCTTATTAAAAAAAAATTCATTACTTTATAACAAGTCCAAAAACTCTACTTCTGCGAAATATTAAAATACTCCAACTTGGAAAATTTACGAAATTGCCCCTAACTTATAAAATTACCAAAATGACCCTGATTTCCAAAATTTTTGCAACATCACCGACTTGGAAAACAAATGCTCAAAAAGAACCCTCAAGTTTTGCAAATTTTGGAAATACCCTTGATTTAGTAAGATTTACAAATTTACCCTGGTTTGTTACCAAAATACCCCCCCGAGTTTCGAAATTTACCGAAATACCCCTGTAATTTCAAAATTTCCAAAAATACCCCGGGAATGCAAAATTGCCAAAATACCCTTATTGACAAAATCCACAAGGAACCCTATTTTTGAAAAAAAAATTACGAAAATACCCCTGTAGGGCAAATTATGAAAATACCCCTGGGTATTGGAAAAACAGCAACAATGAAAACTACAACATTTCTCTGAATGAACGAAAGTTCATAATTGATTGATGAATGTATGAATGTAAAGACTATATGCATGTATGAATACGAAAGAACCACTTCTAAAATTCTTTTCATAAAACTTCTTCGCGGGTAATCAGTGGAATAAAGGCTAATTCATAAAATTTCTTAATTAGATTAAAGCACGATCGTAGAAATGAGCTCTAGGGGACGTGGTTCTGGAATACCTTAATTGCCTTGTTCGTTGTAAAGTCAGTTCGTTCTTATGTGGCTAGTAAGGTGTATGGAACCTTGATTGTAAACTAAGAGAATGTGCCTAGAAAGTATGATAGTTTCTTAAGATCAGAGTGCACAGTAGTAGCGTAGTGTGGTGAGCTAGGAAGTACGACTGTTCGTTAGTAAGTAATTTCGAGGATGAAATTATTTTAAGGGGGGTAGAACTGTAACATCCTGAAAATGGGCCTATGCATTTTTTATTTAAGTATACGAAATGGCATGTCTTGTGTGTTATGAATGTATTATGAACATTTTTGGAAACTTGGAAATGATTTAGAAATGTTAAGTTTCAAAAGAGGAAAGTGAACATTTCTGGAAACTTGGAAATGTAAGAAATGTTAAGTTCAAAGGAGGAAAGTGAACATTTCTGGAAACTTGGAAATGTAAGAAATGTTAAGTTTAAAGGAGGCAAACGAACATTTTTGGAAACTTGGAAATGTAAGGAAATGTAAGGAAATGTACGGAAACGTTTTAGGAAAAGTTAAGTTCTGAGGTTAAGAGAGGGAAGTAAAGCAAGGTGGCCTTAAGAAAATTTATGGGTGAAATATGACATACAAATGGGCTTGGAAAAGTGGCTTGGAGGTGCCACTTAAGGCCTCTGGAGTTGACGCCACAAGCAGGTGCAATTGGGCCTGGGTTCGAGTCACTTGGGGAGCAAATAAAAGAATTTTATTTTGGTGCCAGGAACAAGAGAAGTGGACGTCATTAAGGCTCTATAGGGAGGTGTTTTATCGTTGTTAAAATTCGGCAAATAGATGGATAAATGATGGATTTTTATTGATATTTTTATTAAGAGATAAGAGATAATTATTGGATTAAGTTTTAGGTGATAATTAAAGTGATAAAGCTATCAAAATAGAAGAGTGGTGGCCAAGTAAGGGATTCTAAGCTAGTAAATTCGGCCATAAAAGGAAAAGAGAGGCCATTCAGCATTATTTTCTCTTCCTTGATAACCTCTGCCGAATTTCCCTTCTCCTTATTTCACCATTGCCGAATTCTCTTAAGCAACTATTCTTTTCTTCTTCATTCTTCTCCTCTCAATATTCCAAAAGCCGAAACTTGTGTGACTATTCTCTAGGCCTTAAGCCGAATCTTTGAGGACTCAAGAAAAGGGGGCTGTCGATTACAAAGATTAAGGGTAAGGTCAGTAGTTATCGATTTCCGTTCTTTTTCTTCTAAGATTAAAGTCGAAACTAGGAAATCTAACCCCATTATTGTGTTAGTAGAAACTTGGAAAGAAGGCTCTTCGGGATTTCTGCCACTGTCGACAACTTCATAAGACAAGTCAACTATTTCGGGATTTAAGAATCTAAGGTAAGTCATATTTAACATTCGGCTAAGGGTTATTTGTTGTGAATAAATGTTAGAAATTGATCTAACATGAAGTTATAGGGATTTCGATAGACATCTAAGGCAAGGAATACTTTCGGGATTTACTAAGTGTCGACTACAAGGAAGGAGAAGTTCTTTTTCCGAAGGTACACCATAGGCCGCGTGTTCCCTAGTTATTCGGTGAGTTTCGGGATTTAAAATCCACAAGGTAAGTGTCTATAGCATTCGGCCAAGGCTTATTTTGATATTTAGATCTATTTCATAATTGTTTAAAAAGCCGAAACTAACCTGGGATGTGATTTAATGTTTGGCCGAATACAAGAAGGAATACAACAAAGTTTCGGGACTTGATTCTTAAGTCAATCGGCAACAAGGTAAGTTTTAGTGTACTAATCCTACTAGGATTTGGATTTATGGCCGAATGGCTCTTTACTAAGTATTAAATGATTGATTAAATGTAGAGATTTAAGATCTAAGGCATTAGATCAAGCTTTTCGAAATTTAAGTGAACCGCTAAGCAAATCAGGTGTGTACCCTACCCTAAGTTTTGATATGTTCATGGCTATGTTTAAATTAAACGTATTATTAAGAATGTGAAAATATGGCTAAGTACCATGCTATGGTACAAAGTACTCAGGTACGTTTCCTACTCCCAATAGGATTATGAAATATGTTATAAGTAACATGGGAATAATGATAAGAATGTGAACTTTGGCATGTTAATGCATAATATGATTTGGGCATATGGGTTATTGAAAAGGGGAAGTGAATGTGGTGACCTAAGACCACGAAATCTGAATGCGGTGACCTAAGACCGCGATATCTGAATGCGGTGACCTAAGACCGCGATATCTGAATGTGGTGACCTAAGACCACGAAATCTGAATGTGGTGACCTAAGACCACGAATTTTATAAGGGCGATGAGCACGTCGACTGCAGCGACTGCCTTCGATGGAGTGTAGCGGAAGGAGGGTCGACTTAGTAGTCCCCACGGTGTATAGGTTGGTACGGGGAAGTGTAGCGGATGGCTAACTAGGTTTGGGTTTGGGTTGCATCATTATTTTTACCTGTTATTGGAATATGTATGTGATATGATAATACATGCCTGAAATGTTAAGACTTAGTGTTTGTGTACACATTGAGTCTGTTTGACTCACCCCGTTGGGGAACTTTTTCTTCCAGGTGATGATCAGTAATGGACCGGGTCGGCAGGAGCTTAAAGGTGGCCATGCACAGCAAGGAAAATTTTATTATTTGGACTTTTATTTTATTTAAGCACTTTAATTCATTTTTGGGAATTATTTGATGTAATAAGGCCATAGTGAACTATTTTATTTTCTGTTTAATTTACTATGTTACGACATTTTTAATTATTAAAGATTAAGTCAATTTAATTTAAAATAAACTCTAAATATTTTGTCACCTCTAATAAACTCGTTTTCAACTCAAGCCCAACCCAAAACAAACTTTCTAATAAACTCGTTTTCAACTCAAGCCCAACCCAAAACAAACTTTCTTTCAAAACACCTAAGTTTTTCCTAAGTCACAAAAGAATTTGAAACGGTTTACACCAGGGAACATACCAGATCAGGTCAAGGCTCGTGGGTCGGGTTTGGGGTGTTTCAATTATCCATGTATAAATTATCTATGACTTATGATAAGGCATTGTTGATAGGAATTATGAATTATGGAAAGTTCGTTTTAATTGTAAGTTGAGAATTTTGCTTGAGGGCAAGCAAAAGCTTAAGTGTGGGGGTATTTGATAAACCGCAAAAGTAACATATTTTATTCCCACATTTAGCATACTTTCAGATGAGTTAACCCTTGATTCATGTAAAAAGTTGCTTTTAATCCTTTCTTTTCATGTCTTATACTCAGGAAAGCACCTGAGGATAGAAAGAACGAGAAACGGGCCTAAAACGAACCAAATTAGGCCAAGGAGAAAATTGACACGGCCTGGACGTAAGCCCACACGGCTGTGCCTCACTGATCAACTAGAACACGGCCTAACCCCGATTTACACGGCTGTGCCTCATTAAAGAAATCCGAACACGGCTCAAAGACTAGTCACACGGGCGTGTGACATGGCCGTGTCCCTGTCGTGGAAAAGAACAGTTTCACTCGGAAAAGGATACTTAGGGGAAAAGAAACCTATTTCAAAAGCCTATATATATCCCCTAAGTACAACCTTGAAGGGGGCGGTGAGCTAGGCTAAGGAGCCAAGCCAGAAAGGCCAGATTTGTGGGAATCACTCGAAGATAACTAGTTGACCCATCTCAAGAAGCCGAAATTCTACTCAAGACGGCGGATCTCTTCTTCAGTTCCTTCAGGGGGTTTTAGGGATTTCTTATGTTTTGTTTTATCTTTTCTTCTGAGATGTTTTATTTTATTGTTATGAACTAAACCCTTCAGATACCTGAAGGGGATGAAACCTAAGATGGATCTTGTTATTGTTTTCTGAACTATATGATAAATACTTGATTTGTTCTTAATTATATGTGCTTAATTCTTGTGTTAATATTTCCGGGATATTGATTCAAGTATGATGTGCTTAGGTGGTGGAGCAAAAGTCCCTACTTAAGAGTAGATCTAGCATAATTAAGAGGGGTTGATCGCACGCCTAGAGATAGGGTGACGAGATTTTGCCGGATTAGGGTGAAACCTAATATGGGAGTCCATAGATCGAGTTAATGCGATTCTCTGGGTTTTAATTAGAAAGATATTTCAATTAATCAACCTAGGGTTAGACGTTATTCACCTCGAGAGAGGGTTTAATATAAATTAGGGAGTCGTACGGATCAAGTTAAGTGAATACATCGTCTGGTTCAGTGTTAGATAACAAGTGAAGTCTAGGTGGATTCTTCCTGAGGGTATCGTCTTAATCAACTGAGTTTTTCCTCAAGTTTTTTCCCAATTCATTCTTTTTGTCTTTGCATCTTTAGCTTAGTAGTAGTTAATTTAGATTAAATTAAAACAACTTCACTTATTTTAGGCTAGATAATAAAAAGAAAGTTAGTATTAGTACTTTTAGTTCCTTTGGGTTCGACAATCCGGTCTTGCCTAAGCTATACTACTGTTTGATAGGTACACTTGCCTCAATCGTTGTCAGAGTTAGTTTCCAGGTTCGATCATTCTTTTTATAAATTTTTAAAACTCGATAAGACAGACGATCAGTATTGATTATAGGAAGTTGAACGACGCCACCAGAAAAGATCACTTCCCTTTACCTTTTATTGATAAGATGTTAGAAAGATTGTCTGGGCATATGTACTACTGCTTCTTGGACGGACTCTCCGGCTACTTCCAAATCCCAATAGTGCCTGAAGATCAAGAGAAGACAACATTTACATGCCCATACGGTACGTTTGTTTATCGTAGAATGCCTTTTGAATTATGTAATGCTCCTGCTACTTTTCAGCGCTGCATGTTGGCCATCTTTGATGAACTTCTGGAAGACATTATGGAGGTATTTATGGACGACTTCTCGGTATTCGGTAAGTCTTTCCACCATTGCTTTAGAAATCTAGAACGATGAGGAAACAAATCTTGTCTTGAATTGGGAAAAATGTCACTTTATGGTTAGAGAAGGGATTGTGTTATGACATAAGATTTCTAGTAAGGGGATTGAGGTAGATAAAACTAAGATTGAAACCGTAGAAAAATTACCTCCCCCTAGTTCAGTTAAGGCTATTAGAAGCTTTTTAGGACATATCGGATTTTACAGAAGATTCATTAAAGATTTCTCTAAACTAGCTAAGCCTTTAACGAAATTACTAGAAAAAGACGTCCCTTTTAATTTTGATCAGGAATGTTTAGATGCATTTAATATCCTCAAAGATAAACTAATAAATGCTCCGATTATAATTGCACCTGATTGGAATCTACCTTTTGAACTAATGTGTGATGAGGGTGATTTTGCAGTGGGTGCAGTTTTTGGACAGCGAAGAAACAAGCATTTTCAACCAATTTATTATGCTAGCAGAACATTGACACCTGCACAAGAAAATTACACCACCACAGAGAAAGAATTGCTAGATGTAGTTTTTGCATTTGACAAATTTAGACAGTATCTGATATTATCTAAAGTTGTCGTTTACACTGACCATTCAGCTCTTTGTTACCTCTTAACTAAACCTGATGCAAAACCTCGACTCATACGATGGATCTTACTCTTATAGGAATTTGATTTGGAAATACAGGATAAGAAGGGAGTTTCAACCTTGCAGCAAATCACCTCTCCAGGCTTGAGAACCCACATATCGAAGAGCTCAACGAGAGTGAGATAAATGACTCATTCCTAGAGGAACAACTCTTTTCTATAACCAACTCCGAGGTACCATGGTTTGTAGATATTGCGAATTATTTAGCTGCTAACATCTTACCAAAAATGTTAACACATCATCAAAAGAAGTGATTCTTTGCTGATGTTAAAAGCTATTTTTGGGAGGATCCCTTTCTTTTCTACATATGTGCAGATCAAGTAATTCGGAGATGCGTTACAAAGGCAGAAGCAAGTAAAATCCTAGAATATTGCCATTCAGGACCTTTTGGAGGACATTACAGCGGGATCAAGACAGCACACAAAACACTCGAATCAGGATTTTATTGGCCAACTCTTTTCAAAGATGCCAACAGGTATCCTGCTTCGTGTGATAAATGCCAAAGAACAGGTAATATTTCTAAACGCGATGAAATGCCTCAAACATATATGTTATCATGTGAAATATTCGACATATGGGGTATCGATTTTATGGGTCCCTTCCCTAGTTCATTCGGAAATAAATACATCTCAGTAGCAGTAGATTACATGTCAAAATGGGTGGAAGCCCAAGCTTTACCTACTAACGATGCTAGAGATGTAGTAAAGTTTCTTAATAAAATTTTCTCTCGTTTTGGAACACCCAGAGCGATCATCAGTGATAGGGGTACTCACTTTTGCAATACTCAATTTAGTAAAGTCTTAAGAAAATATGGAGTACACCACAGAACAGCTACCCCTATCACCCTCAAACCAGTGGACAAGTAGAAGTGGCAAATCGAGAGCTTAAGCAAATCCTAGAAAAAAAAGTTGAATCAAACACGAAAGATCGGGCAGTAAAAGTAGATGATGCTCTATGGGCTTATAGAACAACATTTAAAACCATTTTGGGAACATCCCCATACAAACTTGTCTACGGGAAAAGTTGTCATCTACCATTTGAGTTAGAGCACAAAGCATATTGGGCTATAAAATTCTTGAATTACGATCTTAAAACCGCAGGTGAAAAAAAGATGATGCAGTTGAACGAATTAGATGAATGGCGAGCTGAGGCCTATGAGAACTCACGACTATATAAGGAGGCAACAAAATGACGCCATGATGCTCGACTAAAACAATCAAAGCAATTCAAAGAAGGAGACTTGGTCTTGCTATACAATTCAAGACTCAAATTATTTCCTGGAAAGTTGAAATCAAGATGGTCAGGCCCATTCGTGATCAAAACTATTTTTCCTTACGGCACAGTCGAGGTAACCCATCCAACTCAAGGAACATTCAAGGTAAATGGCCATCGACTGAAACTTTATAATCGTGAAGATTTCAAGGAATTGAGAGAGGAGTTTCAGCTCTGTGAACCTTCTTTTAGGAATGAAAATAGGGAGAGTCTAGCTTAAGACTTTAAACGAGCACTTCTCGAGAAGCAACCCGAGCACTAACTTCACTAACACCATTAATTCTTACATTTTAATTTTATTTTTCCTTTTTAGCATCTAAATCGAACTAACTGATTCAGTAAAGCGCAGGTTTCCTACCACACGGCCTTACACACGGGCGTGCCCATGGCCGTGTGGTCACCATGGGATGAAAAATGGGCGTGCAGGTAATCGTGCGAGATGAAGAAATTTTTTCCCAAAACACGGGCTGCGATAATAGGACCACGGCCGTGTGATGCAACTGTGGTCTATCCTGAGTAACAAAGCACGGGCATGAGCCACGCCCGTGCCTGCCAACTCTGCGAGACACTGACTATATACACACGGGCGTGGCGACCTAAAGCACGGGCGTGGGAGAAGCAAATATAATAGCACACGCCCAGGGAACATGGGTGTGGGGAACATCTCAAAATGCGCCCAAATTTGAAAATTGCGAAAAACACGAGCCAAATAACAGACACACGACTGTGGCCTCTGCCAGTGTCCCCTTTCCTATTTAAAGAAACACAGCCCCTATTTTCCCCCAAATTTCTTCCCAAACCCCAGCCCTAGCCGTTCTTCCTCAAAAACCCTCTACTCCCTCCGGCCACCATCAAAGAAATACCCATCCTTGACTTCCCCTATCCATTATCACCATCTCTCTCCCACATACACATCAAAAACTATTCCACGCCCGTGCCAAACCAATACACGCCCGCCCCATAGGTGTTCCACCGCCGTGCCGCCTCGACCATTACAGAACACGCCTGTACCGTAATCTACAAGACTGTGCTCCGCCCATCCACGTTGCCACACTCCCAAAATACTACTGGTCACCCCTCACTATTTATTTTTCATCAATTTAACTATTCTAAGAGTAGAATTACATTTAGTTAAGTTTTTTTAAATATTGTTATTATTTACTATTAAGTTACACTTTAGAATTTTAGCACTAATTTGATTTTGAACACTTTAGTCATTGTTTAAATAGCTGATTAGAACTAGAAAGAACTAATCATTGTCAGAATGCTTACAAACGGTTGAAATTTTCTTATGAATTTAGTTTTTGAATATTTTTGGGTATTGATTGAAATACTTGATATATTTTGGTAGAAAATTACTTGAATTTTCAGGTTTACAATGTCGTCATCCCAAAGAAAGAAAACGACAGCCCCAAGTTCTAAGAAGCAAAAGGGACCTGGTTCATCCTCCGCAAGCGCATCCACCGAAGTGCGCCACCCGTTCCTACAGTTTCCCCAAGGGGCCCAAGAAGACCGTTATAAGATACTCCGCACACGATCCCTTGGTACAGGTAGATGTATCGATTGGGCCGCTTTGGAATAGGTCCATCTTGAAGACGATGTACGAGCTCTCTTAACTACTGATTCGTGGGACCAATTCTTTAACATAATCGAGCCGACATACCTAGACCTCACTCTAGAGTTTTGCTCAACGTTCCAACTTCAGACAGTGATGACGAAACACGATGATCTGGGTACAATACAATTTCGTCTCGGAGGCACTACACGACAGTTGAACGTACCACAGTTCGGAGCAGCACTAGGACTTTATGCGGAAGACTTTATAGCAGAGAATGATCTCTCCGAACTAAACCGACATATTCATTGCACCCCTGTAAGCTGTTGGTACAACGTTGCCCCCACAGGAGGCAATTACGACCCCAGCCGCTCCAAGGCGACGGCTCTTTTCCCACCCCTGAGGTACGTACATGCTATTCTAGCCCATACACTTACATGTCGGAGAGAAAGCACTGGCGTTGTCAATACTCACGACGCCTACTGCCTGTGGTGCATGTCGAACAGACACGTTTTTGACTTTGCCTATTTCATAGCCCGCGCCATTCAACACCAAACGGAGCAACATAGGAGAGGGATCATATCTATGGGTCCGTACATCACACTTGGCTTGACATTTCGGACTCCTCCACACTGACGCACAGACATCCTCACTCACCCTGATCGGTCAGATGTCCCCACAAGGCATCCAGACTATGTTACACATGAGGAGGAACCTGAGGACATTACTGATGATGTTCCCCCACCACAGGAGGCACCACCACCAAGCCATCGTCCCTCTCATACGGCTGTTTCACTCTCAGACATTTCTGCACGTCTCACTCAGTTCGAGCAATACTGCACGCAGCAATTCAATAACACCGTTCGATGGTTCGACAGCATTGATGCAACTCTTCAGCAGATCTGTCATCACCTTCATATCTCATCGCCACCACCGCCTCAAGACCCAGATGATGCAGAGGACTTTTGAGTCCTTTTCTTTTTATTCTTTTCTGTTTATTTTTATTTTTATTTTTATTTTCATTTATGTTGATTCTATTTTAAATTTACTATCTAAAGACTTGAAAGTTTGATTAGTACTATTGATCTCACTTCATCACTGGCTATCTAACCCTAAATCTCCATAAAGACACCCATTCATTAAATTTAATTGATGACTTCGCAGATTAAATAGATTTAATGTATCACTCAAGGAACCAAACCATCGCTTATACCTAGTCATCATATTTGTCATGGAACACCCTACAAGAATTTCATCCATAGTCCATGTAACATCCCCAAACCCGGCCCATTCACTACGACCGAATCTGGTTATGTTAGTGCGGAAAAGTCGGTGGAAAATCTATTTAACTTAGAAAAATTTAGTAAAACTTGCTAACTTTTGAAAAATCCATGTTTATTTAAACTTATGTTCAAAACTTTGTTATTAAAATATACTAATTCTAAAAGTTTAGTATATACAAGCCAAATTGAATAAGTAGGTTGGAAAAATATAATCATCTTCACAAAGTGTTTCAAATTCTTCAAATCATAATAAATACTAATAAAATAATAACAAAAATAAATAAGAGTCAAAAGGCCTTTATTACATATTCTATTTAAACCCAAATACTTAAAGTAAGCCTAAAACATTTAATCTCTTCTTCTGCATGGGCCACCATGTGTCCACTCCAACCCGGTCCGATCGACGTGTCACCTGCGATGCTTAAAAAGTTGGGTGAGTCATACAGACTCAGTGTGTAACCAAACCATCGAAATCCACCCACATGCTAACCACATAACATCCCAATTATCAAATGCAACATGCAAGTATAATTATTAGACATTACCACAATCTGGGCTTGGCCCACCTTCAAATTATAACAACTACTGGGCTAGGCCCTTTTCACATTAGTCCACTGATCACTGGGTTTGGCTCATGTCCACGTATGTTCCCAAAGCATACCTATTCATTGGGCTTGGCCCATTTTCATATTATTTCATAAACGGAATAATGCAATCATGAAACCCACCCAAACCTAGGGTCCATCCGCTACACACCCCCTTATCCAGCCTACCACACACTAGGGGACTATCGAGTCACCCTCTCCTTTTTCCTCCAAAAAGGCAACCAATGCCATCCACGATGTAGCGTATAGCTAACATCAAACCACGATGGAGCACATAGCAATCCATCAAGCCACGATATGGCATAAGCCGATATCAATCAAGGTAACCACGCGAACTAAATCGCAAAGATCCACAACGCGACCTCAGTCAGCGCCAATCCACGATGTAGCACAAAGCTGACATCAACCACGTACTCGAAGTACACCCGTACCTTCTTTTCATAACCCGCCCATGCACATGTAACATAAAATGATGATAAGGTGGTGCATGTACATATTAAACACAATCATAGGCATACTCACATAATAAAATCAGTGATCATATTTACAAACTTTGCTACTAACCTGATCATCTTCATACCCCTTAAGGGTACCATTTTCACATTTAACTGCACTTATTAGCATCATACAACATAAGCAGATATACTCAAATCCCGGAAACAATGGTTTAACTACACACCTTATAACCTGGAGCTCTAAACCCTCGATCCCGACGCTATCAACTAGCGAAACTACCGCTATCTGCCTATAGCTATCTCCTGCCGCTGGCCCACACCCCGGTGGCCAATCCCGAACTGCTGAAACTGCTCTTTTCTTGAACTTCGGAATAGAGACCTTCCCTTGCCCACTCTGACTGGTTGTGGCCTCCATCAAAAAGCTTAATCAGGTAAACAGGTTAACCCCCAAAACACCACTTAAGTACTTAATCTTAAAAAATAACCTTACCTCCACTTGATCAAACCGACTGCTACAAACGGAGGCTTGGCTAACCACTAAAACCTCAGAGTATCTCAGCCACGGAACCCGAAGAGATCTAAGCTAACATTCGGCCCAAGTGCTATCAAGTTGAGAGAAAGAAATTCGGCAAAGGGGTGATGGATGTAGATTCGGCTATTAAATCAAGGGGTAGAGAACAGTGGTTTCGGCCAAAGAGAGGAGAAAGAAAGGTGTGGGGTGTACTTTCGGTTTTGAAGTGAAAAGGAAGGGAAATAGGGAGAGTGAAGGGTTCGGCCACTTGGAAAAAAAATGTGAGAGAAGAAGAATAACAAGCTTTGGAGAAAAAGGTTTCGGCAACCAAGGAAATGGGGAACAAAATTCGGCAAGGGAGAGAAGGCAAATGGTGAATGAATAATGAGCACTTCCCCCCTATTTATACTAAAAGGCCAAGCTCCAACCCTCCAAAAATAATCCTCAAAATTCTCCTAAAATACCTCCCTTCCACCCATTCAAAAAGCTTTGAAAAAGTCAAACCTAACTAGCCAAATTCAAAAAAAAGATGACCAAGTCTTCTCCACCTTTTAAGCCTTTCAAACCGTCCATCCACCCCACCAAGATGACGCAAAAACAATGCCCATCTGCTGCTTCCGCGAATCGAACATGAGACCCTTCCTCCTGCAAATGGCGTCACCTTCCAAGCTCTAAAGTGGCGCCTTCCTACCACTTTGCCAAGCCTATCTTTGTGCCATATTTCCACCAAAAATTCTCTTAAGGCCCCCTCTATCCAAGCTCCCCTTTTTAGCCCCTAAAACTAAAAATTTTCTAAGGCAACCTACCACCACCTAGGGTTCTCAGGACCCCTAAAACTTACCCAAACACACACTGAAGTGTGCCAACACCCGAGCTAAGCACCAGAAATCCAACCCCTAAAACCAGGGTGTTACAATTCTACCCTCCTTAAAATAATTTCGTCCCCGAAATTACTTGTCTAAACTAACAGTCCAATTCCTCCCGCTACGCTATGGCTGCGCACTCTGATCTTAAAGAGCTAACATACTTCCCAATCATAGCCTCTAAGTTTGCACTCAAAATTCAAAGCAACTCAAAAAAGAGCTATTCCCACAAGCAAGCAAAGCAATTAAAGCATGCACCAAAGCAGAGGAGCTTACCCGATATCACCTCCTTGGTTGATTCTGACTGGAACCATTCCCTCCATGGCTTGAACCATGACCCCTCGTTGATCGAGGACAGTTCTTAACCAGATGTGCCTTAGATCCGCACCGAAAGCATGTTTTACTATTCCCCCAACACTTTCCTGTGTGAGGTCTTCCACATCGAGCACAGAGACAATTCCGATTCTCAGCAACTGGCACGGGTGTATGTACCGTATTCCCAACTCTTGGACTTTTCTGAGCATCTCCAAACGATGCTGACCATCCAACACTTCTCTTATTCTCGTTCCTATTCTTTCCTCGGTTTTCCCTTACCGTCCTCTTAACTTCTTCGGCTATACGAGCTTTCTCCACTAGCACCGCGAAATCTCTTTCCCTCTGCGGAGCGATCAGCACTCGAAGTTCATCTCGCAATCCGTCTTCAAACCGGACGCACCTCTCATAGTCAGTGGCCACAATTCCCTTAGCATACTGACTTAGCCGTACAAATTCTGCTTCGTATTCCGCTATCGACTTATTTCCTTGCACCAGATTTAGAAACGCCTTCCTTTGCGCATCTAAGTAGCTTGCTCCAACGTATTTTCCTTCAAACTTTTCCTTAAAGTAATCCCAATCCAATCGATCTGCCGGTACACCTTGTTTGACAGTGAGCCACCATCGATAAGCCTCGTCCCGAAGTAGCGAAACAGCACCTTTCAACTTTTCCTCTGGGGCACAATCCAAGTCGTCCATAATTCTCTCGACTCCTTCTAGCCAATACTCCGCTACGTTCGGAGCCGTTCCTGACACTCCTCTAAAAACTTCAGCCCCGTTCGACCTAAGTCTCTCGGACACTGACTTCCGAGCTCCATTTCCCCTACTAGCTCTTGCCACTTGCTGAAGCACGCGTAACATAGCCTGCGACACTGCGTCCTCTTCACTTATCGGATCTTGTTCCTCTACATCCACCGCTGGCGGCACTTCGCTTTCTGACCCATAGCCAGACCCTACTGGTTTCGAAGCTGTCATTCTACCTCTACCGCGTCCCCTAGAACTCATCTCTAGCGCTTCGATTTAATCTGTTTAGAAAGTTTTATGGATTAGAAATTATTATTTCACTGTTTTATCCACGAGCAATTTTATGCAATGAAGGTTCCGAGAGTAGTTCTTTCGAGCAATCAAGTTTCCTTTTCCTACCCAGGGGTAATTTCGTCATTTTTCTTAAAGAGATATTTCGGTAATAACTCAGGGTCAATTTTGAAAATAGTTTTTCCAACTTAGAGATTTTTCAAAATTTGCAAATCTCAAGAGTCATCTTGAAAATTTTGTTTCTCAAACGAAGTGTGTTGCAAAAATTTCAGAAAGTAGGGTCATTTTCGTAATTTTGGAAATCATGGGCATTTTTGTAAATTCTCAAAATCGAGATATCACCACATTTTACAAAATAGAATTTTCTGATATTTAGTAAAGTAGGAATATTTCAGTAGAAGTTGAGAGAAATTTGAAAATTTAGAAACCAAGGGCATTTCGGTAATTTTGTCAACCAGGGGTATTTTCGTAAATTTCCACAAGTCAGAGTATCCTAATATTTTGAAAACTCGGATTTTAGTATTTTGCAAGGTAAAGAGCATTTTATCAAAATTTGAGGGTAGTACAGTAATTTTGCAATACAGGGGCATTTTGGTAATTTTGCCACTAAGGGTATTTTGGTAATTTTGTAAATCGAAAGAAAAACGTCCTTCAAAATCAGATTTAAGGTTTCACAAACCAGAGGGGTAAATTTGAAAATTTAAAAACAGGGAATTTAGGAAACAGCAAGGCTAATTCCCTTTCGAGTTTTAATAATTAGTTCAGCCTGTGAACAAATCCTCTTGGTTAAGGTGAACCGTAGCTACGCACCAGGTAGGATTCGAGTAAAGAGGAGGTGAGTCGCTAGGACTGCTTAAATACCAAGCTCTTACTGAATACCACTCCTAGACATGCGTACAGTGGTTACCACACCTTAACTCGGCGACTTACTTCACAGGTTTGTTTAAGAGCTTTAAGTTTTATGCAAGTGTTTGAGTAGACTAATCCTAGGGTCCAATAGCCTTAATATTCTAAACTACGAGCCCAACTAAGCCCATAACAGTTCATAATAACAAATCACTTCCAAAGTTCGAAGTACTTACCTGGTGGACTTCGGGTCGGAGGTACAGGTGCCATGCCAAAATATCCTGAAAACCTTTTTATAAAAGCCCATTTTTTTCAAAAAGTCCATTTTGAAAACTGTTTCGGGCCCAAAAACCCTCAAAGCCGAGTTTTGAACTTGGCTCTGATACCAAACTGTAACATCCCCAAACCCGGCCCATTCACTACGACCGAATCTGGTTATGTTAGTGCGGAAAAGTCGGTGGAAAATCTATTTAACTTAGAAAAATTTAGTAAAACTTGCTAACTTTTGAAAAATCCATGTTTATTTAAACTTATGTTCAAAACTTTATTATTAAAATATACTAATTCTAAAAGTTTAGTATATACAAGCCAAATTGAATAAGTAGGTTGGAAAATATAATCATCTTCACAAAGTGTTTCAAATTCTTCAAATCATAATAAATACTAATAAAATAATAACAAAAATAAATAAGAGTCAAAAGGCCTTTATTACATATTCTATTTAAACCCAAATACTTAAAGTAAGCCTAAAACATTTAATCTCTTCTTCTGCATGGGCCACCATGTGTCCACTCCAACCCGGTCCGATCGACGTGTCACCTGCGATGCTTAAAAAGTTGGGTGAGTCATACAGACTCAGTGTGTAACCAAACCATCGAAATCCACCCACATGCTAACCACATAACATCCCAATTATCAAATGCAACATGCAAGTATAATTATTAGACATTACCACAATCTGGGCTTGGCCCACCTTCAAATTATAACAACTACTGGGCTAGGCCCTTTTCACATTAGTCCACTGATCACTGGGTTTGGCCCATGTCCACGTATGTTCCCAAAACATACCTATTCATTGGGCTTGGCCCATTTTCATATTATTTCATAAACGGAATAATGCAATCATGAAACCCACCCAAACCTAGGGTCCATCCGCTACACACCCCCTTATCCAGCCTACCACACACCAGGGGACTATCGAGTCACCCTCTCCTTTTCCCTCCAAAAAGGCAACCAATGCCATCCACGATGTAGCGTATAGCTAACATCAAACCACGATGGAGCACATAGCAATCCATCAAGCCACGATATGGCATAAGCCGATATCAATCAAGGTAACCACGCGAACTAAATCGCAAAGATCCACAACGCGACCTCAGTCAGCGCCAATCCACGATGTAGCACAAAGCTGACATCAACCACGTACTCGAAGTACACCCGTACCTTCTTTTCATAACCCGCCCATGCACATGTAACATAAAATGATGATAAGGTGGTGCATGTACATATTAAACACAATCATAGGCATACTCACATAATAAAATCAGTGATCATATTTACAAACTTTGCTACTAACCTGATCATCTTCATACCCCTTAAGGGTACCATTTTCACATTTAACTGCACTTATTAGCATCATACAACATAAGCAGATATACTCAAATCCCGGAAACAATGGTTTAACTACACACCTTATAACCTGGAGCTCTAAACCCTCGATCCCGACG
The DNA here is from genome assembly GCA_005393395.2 of Gossypium australe. Classification (NCBI taxonomy): domain Eukaryota; kingdom Viridiplantae; phylum Streptophyta; class Magnoliopsida; order Malvales; family Malvaceae; genus Gossypium; species Gossypium australe. Next base: position 99,318,644 of record CM016615.1, read on the forward strand.
CTATCAACTATCGAAACTACCGCTATCTGCCTATAGCTATCTCCTGCCGCTGGCCCACACCCCGGTGGCCAATCCCGAACTGCTGAAACCGCTCTTTTCTTGAACTTCGGAATAGAGACCTTCCCTTGCCCACTCTGACTGGTTGTGGCCTCCATCAAAAAGCTTAATCAGGTAAACAGGTTAACCCCCAAAACACCACTTAAGTACTTAATCTTAAAAAATAACCTTACCTCCACTTGATCAAACCGACTGCTACAAACGGAGGCTTGGCTAACCACTAAAACCTCAGAGTATCTCAGCCACGGAACCCGAAGAGATCTAAGCTAACATTCGGCCCAAGTGCTATCAAGTTGAGAGAAAGAAATTCGGCAAAGGGGTGATGGATGTAGATTCGGCTATTAAATCAAGGGGTAGAGAACAGTGGTTTCGGCCAAAGAGAGGAGAAAGAAAGGTGTGGGGTGTACTTTCGGTTTTGAAGTGAAAAGGAAGGGAAATAGGGAGAGTGAAGGGTTCGGCCACTTGGAAAAAAAATGTAAGAGAAGAAGAATAACAAGCTTTGGAGAAAAAGGTTTCGGCAACCAAGGAAATGGGGAACAAAATTCGGCAAGGGAGAGAAGGCAAATGGTGAATGAATAATGAGCACTTCCCCCCCATTTATACTAAAAGGCCAAGCTCCAACCCCCCAAAAATAATCCTCAAAATTCTCCTAAAATACCTCCCTTCCACCCATTCAAAAAGCTTTGAAAAAGTCAAACCTAACTAGCCAAATTCAAAAAAAAGATGACCAAGTCTTCTCCACCTTTTAAGCCTTTCAAACCGTCCATCCACCCCACCAAGATGACGCAAAAACAATGCCCATCTGCTGCTTCCGCGAATCGAACATGAGACCCTTCCTCCTGCAAATGGCGTCACCTTCCAAGCTCTAAAGTGGCGCCTGCCTACCACTTTGCCAAGCCTATCTTTGTGCCATATTTCCACCAAAAATTCTCTTAAGGCCCCCTCTATCCAAGCTCCTCTTTTTAGCCCCTAAAACTAAAAATTTTCTAAGGCAACCTACCACCACCTAGGGTTCTCAGGACCCCTAAAACTTACCCAAACACACACTGAAGTGTGCCAACACCCGAGCTAAGCACCAGAAATCCAACCCCTAAAACCAGGGTGTTACAGTCCAGGGAAGTTTCACTTCTTCCCCTATCTTTTGATTTCATTATATTATTAATATACATCTTTGTACATTGAGGGCAATGTACAACTTAAGTGTGGGGTGAAGAGTTATTTCGAGAAAGTGCCTAACTTTCTTCATTATTCTCAAATCCCTGAATGATATCTTGTCTTAAAGTAAAGTCTCTCATATTATGATTAGAATAAAATTTCCCTGATTTATGATCTTTGTTAATATGTTTTGGATTAAGTCATTGATAATTGTGCACTAAAGATTAAATTTGACGGATACTATAGAATCAAGCATGATAAGTCTATTTTCAAAGATTAAAATTTTTTAGGTTGTCTATCTGAATCTGAATGATACCTTGAAGTTTGAAATTTACAGAGTTGACATCAAAAACCCATAATTTTCTGTGAGCTTTTGAGCCTTATAGAGCATATATTCTTTTTCTTGCTCACTTTATTAATTATGAGTGTGTCTGTAACACCCCTTACCCGGATTTTACTCATGGAACTGGGCTCGAGGTATTACCGTACCAAAACTACTTAAACGCCACTTAGGCTCAACATGACTATTCTCTTAAGTCACTTCAATAACCTTATTCTCGACTTACGAGGCCTTACTCATATGCTCAAGGGCTCTCGAGACTAAATCGGAACTTTTTCCAACCTTAAAAATTTTCTCTTTTGAACAGAGCTCACATGCCCGTGCAAGGTACAACACGCCCGTGTGAAGTCACACACGCCCATGTTCCCAAACTGTGCTTAAAAACCCAAGCATACTGCCAATGCCCCACGGTCAAGCCACACACCCGTGCTTCCCAACAGTGGTAAACACTGACTTCTCTCTCACGGCCTGGAGTCTAGACACACGCCCGTGTGGCTAGCTCGTGGCCAATTCTAACTTAAAATGTCAACATGCAGGGGACGCATGGCCAAAGCACACGCCCATGGGCTGACCATGTGTCACACATGGCCTAGACACACGCCCGTGTGTCTATCCACATGGACAAGAACAAAGCTATTTGCTAAGCTCTTCTCACCCTTATAGCATTCACAACATGCACTCATACAACACATCCATAATCAACTCCAATTGAAGTGCAATCTCATATAGAAATTGTATCTTTTCATATAATGTAACAGCCAACAACTATGGTATTATACAAAATACACTATCCATCTAAAGGCCAACACATCTTAGCCATTTACAACAAATTCACTAATTTGTCTAGCCCCTATACATGCCATATACAAAACATTGAGTCATGTACCAGAGTGTGCTGACATGTGGACTATCTTCCAATGATCCTCGTATCTCAGTTCACCACTTTTACTCTATAAAACAAAGGAAAAAAAAGGGAGTAAGCTTTGAGCTTAGTAAGTTTACACATAAACGATTAAGCATCATAGTATAAGCTAAACAACAATTAGCATTATACTAACATATAATGTACAACTATGCTTACTCTTTCTATTCCTTACCACATTTCAAACACATCATGAGTCACATACTCATAACCATTGAACTGCACCCCTGCATTCAATATCACATTTACACAATATACAACACATCATTATTTATGAATAATACATCCACACAGCTACCTTACTCAGTATAACAACCATACAGCTAGTTCACATAACTAATCCACACAGTTATCTTACTCAAAATAACAACCACACAGCTAGTTCACATAACTAATCCACACAGTTATCTTACTCAATATAACAACCACACAGTTATCTTACTCAATATAACAACCACACAGCTAGTTCACCTAACTAATCCACACAGTTGATATCTCAGTGGTTTCGCACTTAGCACACCACAATCAATTAATAAAGTGGTATCGCACTTAGCCTACCACAAAGGTATTCATAGTGGTTTTGCACATAGCCCACTAAAAGATATACCTAACGATAGCATCACACATAGCCAGCTCATCATCAATATGCATTAGGATGGTATCGCACTTAGCCCACCGCCTAGCATTATCACTACACATTCACATGTCTACTTACTCAATCATACATCCATTCACAATTTCTACTACATTCATTCTACTTGAACCACATAGGATCTCAATCATCCTCAATCATTCTCATTCATTCTCGATCATGCTACACACTCACTAGCATCAGCAAACTATAAGTATGAATACATTGTTTATGCATATACTTACCTCGATACTTCAAAAGTATAGAAACGTGCAATTTAGTCCACCACCTTGCATTTGCCTCGGTTTCGAACCGGGCTTTGTCTTTCTTGATCTATAATGAATAAATCAGCTTATTCAATACACACATTGACTAAATTGACCCACATCTAATACTTTAGCAAAATTACTATTTTACCCCTAAACTTTCTCATATTTACACTTTAGCCCCAAGGCTCATTAAGTGATTTTTATTTAACTTTCTAGCCTTTCATGCTTAGCCAAACCACTTACTCAACTAAAGCATTCATCAGTTCTCACTAAATCACACATGTATGATCAAACTAAAGTTTTTCACAACTAATCCCTACATGCATTTTCATGGAAAATCACTTAACAAATGATGTTTCTACTACATCAAACTTTCATATTCTTCCATAAAACATCAAAATACATGCATGTCATACATATGTACATTTTTTAACATTCCTCATAGCTCACCAAATAGCTAAAAATAGCTTTCTCATGCAACTAGGACTTCAAAAATATGAAGAATATCAAAAAGGGACTTAAATGCACTTACTAGCAAGCTTGAAAATTTTGAAGAATCCTAACAATGGCTCTTGAAATTTTCGGCAGCCTTGGGGAAGAAGATGAGTGAATTTTGTCATCTTTTCTCCTATTTTAATCGTTTAATAACTAAATGACCAAAATGCCCTTTTTAATAAACTTCTTATTTTAACTTATCCATGCCCAATTTTGTCCAAAAACTAAAATTTTGAAAAATTTCTCATTAAGGGCCTCTAATTAATATTCTAAAGCTATTTCACACAAATAACTTCTAGAATCTCACATTTTGCAACTTTTGCAATTTAGTCCTTTTAGACAATTTAATCGAAATTTCTCAAAATTGCTTCATGAAACTTTCACACTAGCATGCATATATAGCATAAACCTCAAAAAATCATTCATAACCATCAGATTTGTGGTCTCGCACCACTATTCTGACTAGACCCTAAACCGGGATGTTACAACTCTCCCCCTTAAGAGATTTTCGTCCTCAAAAATCTTACCAGTAAAGAGGTATGGATGTTGCTCTCTCAGAGCTTCTTCTGTTTCCCACGTAGCTTCTTCCACACCGTGTTTTTGCCATAACACTTTCACTAGTGCTATGCTCTTATTTCTTAACTGTTTCACTTCTCGAGCCAAGATCTTAATCGGTTTCTCTTCATAAGACATATCCGATCTTATTTCAAATTCCGTTGAAGGAATCATATGTGAAGGATCAGAGCGATACCGTCGCAACATCGATGCATGGAACACATTATGAATCTTTTCCAACTCGACCGGTAAAGCCAACCGGTAAGCTACTGGCCCAACTCTGTCTGTAATCTCATACGACCCTATGCATCTTGGACTCAGTTTCCCTTTTCATTCAAATCTCATAATCTTTTTCCACGGGGACACTTTCAAAAACACTTTGTCACCCACCTCAAACTCGATCTTTTTTCTTTTCAAATCCGCGTACGAATACTGTCGGTCCGAAGCAGCTTTCAGACTATTACGGATTACCCTCACTTTCTCTTCAGCTTCTTTTATTAGATCAACTCCATGGACCCGTTTCTCACTAAGTTCGGTCCAATACAAAGGAGTCCGACACTTACGACCATACAAAGCCTCATATGGAGCCATCCGTATACTCGACTGATAACTATTGTTGTAGGCGAATTCGACCAAAGGTAGATATCTCTCCCAACTACCCTCGAATTCTAACACACAACATCAGAGCATATCCTCAAGAACTTGGATCACTCTCTCAGACTGACCATCAGTTTGCGGATTGAACGCAGTACTAAAATTCAACCTCAAACCCATGGCCTCTTACAACTTCTTCCAAAACCTTGAAGTAAACCTCAGATCTCTATCCGATATGATGGACATAGGCACACCATGCAATCTCACTATCTCTGCCATATACAACTCAGCTAACTTATCCAGTGAATAATCAACACGTAATGGGATAAAGTGAGCCGACTTCGTTAGTCTATCCACAACAACCCACACAGCATCTTTCTTTTTCGGAGTCATCGGTAGCCCCGTCATAAAATCCATGGTAACCCGATCCCACTTCCATCGGGAACCATCACTGCCTGAATCAATCCCAAAGGTACTTGATGCTCAGCTTTCACTTGTTGACAAATCAAACACTTTACCACAATCTCTGAAATATCTCTTTTCATCCTCGGCCACCAACAAAACATCCTCAAGTCATTGTACATTTTCGTACTACTCGGGTGCACTAACAAATAACCACTATGTGCCTCAAGTAAAATATTTCTGATCAACTCCTCATCTCTAGGTACACAAATTCTATCATAGTACAATAAATAATCATTCGAGCCCACTCGAAAATCAGAATCACTTTCTGATCCGCACTTAGCTCTTTTAGCTTACATCTCACTATCATTCCTCTGAGCCTCACATATTTGTTGAACAAATAGCGGCTTAGCTCTCAACTCTGCCAAAATAGCACCATCATCAGATAATGCTAAACTCGTGCTCATAGCTCTTACCGAATTTTCTACTCAGGGCATCCGTAACCACATTCGCTTTTACTGGATGATAATCAATGACTAATTCATAGTCTTTCAGTAACTCAAGCCACTGCCTCTGTCTCAAATTCAGATCCTTCTGATCCATCAAATATCTTAAACTCTTGTGATCCGTAAAGATTCGACACTTCTCACCATACAAGTAATATCGCCAAATCTTTAACGCGAAAACAACCGCAGCCAACTCCAAATCATGAGTTGGATAATTCTTCTCGTGCGACTTTAACTGCCTCGAGGCGTAAGCGACTACCTTACCCTCTTGCATTAACACGCAATCGAGACCATTAAACGACGCATCACTATAAACCACGAACTCTTTCCCTGATTCTGGCTAAACCAAAATCGGTGCCTTCGTCAACATTGTTTTCAGTCTCTCGAAACTCTGTTGACATGTCTCAGTCCAATCAAACTTGACATATTTATGCAATAGTTTCGTCATTGGGGTAGCAATAACAGAGAACCCCTTCACAAAATGTCTGTAAAATTCTGCTAATCCCAAGAAGCTTCTAACCTCTGACACATTCCTCGGCTGTTCCCAATCCATAATAGCTGAAATCTTACTTGGGTCAACTCTGACACCATCACCCGACACAACGTGTCCCAAAAATCTGACCTCTCTGAGCTAGAACTCGCTCTTGCTAAACTTAGCATACAACTGCTTATCTCTTAAAGTTTGCAAGACAATTCTCAAATGTTCCTTATAATCGTTCTCATTCCGAGAATAGATCAATAAGTCATCAATGAAGACAACCACAAACTTGTCCACATACGGTCTGAAAACACGATTCACCAGATCCATAAAAATTGCAGGTGTATTCATCAAACCGAACGGCATAACCACAAACTCATAATGGCCATACCTCGTTCGAAATGCAGTCTTCAACACATCTTGCTCTTTCACTCTGAGCTGATAATAACCCGACCTCAGGTCTATTTTGGAGAACACTGTAGCTCCTTTCAATTGATCAAAAAGATCATCAATCCTTGGTAAAGGATACCTATTCTTCACCGTCACCTTGTTGAGTTGTCTATAGTCTATACACAACCTCAGAGACCCATCTTTCTTCTTCACAAATAATACCGGAGCACCCAACGGTGAGTAACTCGGTCTTACAAAACCCTTATCTATCAACTCTTGCAACTGTATCTTCAGTTCTTTCAGCTCTATAGGTACCATTCTATACGAAGCAATAGAAATCGATGCCGTTCCTAGAATCAATTCAATCCCAAACTCGACCTCTCTCATTGGAGGTAATCCGGGTAACTCTTCCGAGAATACATCCGGATACTTGCGTACCACTTGCACTATTTCAAACTTCACTCCAACCTTTCGAGCATTCAGCACAAAGGCGAGATAGGACTCACACCCTTTTCTCAAACATTTATCAACCACTAGGGAAAAAATCATCACTGGTAGACTATCCGATCCACCTGATTCAACCCGAACCACATCTCCATTCTCACATTTCAATTCAATGTACTTACTACCACAGTTCACTAAGACACAATGGGTAGTCAACCAATCCATGCCTAGGACTAAATCAAACTCATCAAAGGTAACAACATCAGGTTTACCGGGAAACAATGACTCTCAATCAACAAAGGACAATTCTTACACACTTTGTCCACTAGCACATGCTTTCCTAACGGGTTTGACACCTTAACCATGATATCCATAGACTCAACAGTCATACTCAAACTAGATGCTAATCTCATGCAAATATAAGAGTGAGTAGACCATGGATTTATTAAAGCAATAACAAAGGTGTCAAAGAGAGAAAAAGTACCCGTTATCACATCTGGGGAGGATGCCTCCTCGCGAGCGCGAATGGCATACGTCCTCGCAGGAGTTCGACCCTCTGGTCTCACAGTAGAGTCTCTAGACGCACCTCTACCACTAGCCCCACCTCTTGGGTTTCTGGGTGGTCTATCCCTTGCAGACACATCGTTGGATCTTATATCTTGCTTCTCTTCCTTATCATCCCTCTCAGAGCAGTTTCGGATAAAATGGTCGGGGGAACCATACTTATAACATTTTCGACCATTTCCCCAACGCTCTCTAGTGTGATACCTACCACAACTGGGACACTCCGGTTTACCCTTCGTATTGCCAACACTTTCCATCGAGGTAGCTTGGACTCTCGAACCCAAACGAGTATTACCCAAGTCTCAATGTGAATAACCCACTGGTGCTGTCGTCCGAGGATTCCCTTCCTTGGATCTCTTTGACTGGGCTTGATACGACTTGCCCATCGGCCTCTTTCTAGCATCTCGGGCTTCACTCACAGCCTTTTTCTTTTCTTTACTCAACTCTTCGGCCTTACTTGCCCTTTCCACTAGCACCACAAACTCTTTCAACTCGAAAATACCCACTAGGAGTTTGATGTCCTTATTCAGTCCATCCTCGAACCTCTTACACAAGATGGTCTCTGTCGACACACATTCTTAAACGTATTTGCTAAGCCTAACAAACTCACGCTCGTACTCTGCTACTGACATTCTTCCTTAGTTCAACTCGAGGAATTCTTTCCTCTTCCGATCTGTAAATCGTTGCCTTATATACTTCTTCCGGAACTCTTCCAGAAAGAAGTCCCACGTCACCCGCTCTTTCGGGACCACTAACGTCAGCGTCTTCCACCAATGGTATGTCGAATCTCTCAGCAAAGATACAGCACACTTCAAGCTCTCTTCAGGTGTACATGAGAGTTCATCAAATACTCTCATCAAATTCTCTATCCAGAATTTCGTCCTCTCAGGGTCATCATCTACCTTAACTCTAAACTCCTCAGCTACGTTCTTCCTAATCTTATCCATTGGGGGTTTCGATATCCTCATTACATCAATACCTTGCGGAGCCACTGGGTTTGGCTAAGGTATAGGAGGAGGTGGAAGAGGTTGAGCATTAGGGTTAGCTTGGACATACTCCGAGTACCAGTTGCTCATCATCTAGAGAAAGGCTTCCCGTGCCTCTTCCTCTTGACCCCTAGCTTCGGGTCCACTTTGTACCGGCACGGTTCGTTGCGCAGGAGCCAGCGCATTACTAGCTGCTTCATCAGCAGTAGATTGACCGAGATCCATACACTGTATAAAACAAGATTTAAAATCATTACAAGCCACCACACTATCATTGTACACTTATGGCATGTATATCTAGACTCTTACACCCGCTACGGTAGTCCTAGAACCGACTAAACCATAGCTCTGATACCACTAAATGTAACACCCCTTACCCGAATTCTACTCCAGAATCGGGCCCGAGGTGTTACTGTACCAAAACTACTTAAACGCCACTTAGGCTCAACATGACTATTCTTTTAAGTCACTTCAATAACCTCATTCTCGACTTACGAGGCCTTACTCATACGCTCAAGGGCTTTCGAGACTAAATCGAAACTTTTTCCAACCTTAAAAATTTTCTCTTTTGAACAGAGCTCACACGTCCGTGCAAGGTACAACACGCCCGTGTGAAGTCACACACGTCCATTGATCGTTGTTTTGTCGAGTTTTAAAATTTATAAAGAGAATGATCGAACCTGGAAACTAACTCTGACAACAATTTAAGGCAAGTGCACCTATCGAATAGTAGTATAGCTTAGGCAAGACAGGATTGTCGAACCCAAAGGAACAAAAGTACTAATACTAACTTTCTTTTTATTATTTAGCCTAAAATAAGTGAAGTTATTGTTTAATCTAAATTTAACTAACTACTAAGCTAAAGACACAAAGACAAAAAGAATGAATTGGGGAAATACTGTTGGGAAAACTCAGTTGATTAAGACGATACCCTTAGGAAGAATCCACCTAGACTTCACTTGTTATCTAACACTGAACCAGGCAATTTATTCACTTGACTTGATCCTTAAGATTTCCTAATTTATATTAAACCCTCTCTCGAGGTGAATAACGTCTAACCCTAGGTTGATTAATTGAAATATCTTTCTAATTAAAACCCCTAGAATCGCATTAATTTGATCTATGGACTCCTATATTAGGTTTCACCCTAATCCAGCAAAATCTCGTCACCCTATCTCTAGGCGTGTGATCAACTCCGCTTAATTATGCTAGATCTACTCTTAAGCAAGGACTTTTGCTCCACCACCTAAGCACATCCAACTTGAATCAATATCCCGAAAATATAAACACAAGAATTAAGCACACATAATTAAGAACCAATCAAGTATTTATCATACAGTTCAGAAAACAATAACAAGATCCGTCTTAGGTTTCATCCCCTTCAGGTATCTGAAGGGTTTAGTTCATAACAATAAAAGAAAACATCTCAAAAGTAAAGATAAAACAAAACATAAAAAATCCCTTAAACCTCCTGAAGGAATTGAAGGAGAGATCCACCGTCTTGAATAGAATTTCGGCTTCTTGAGATGGATCAACTTGCTATCTTCGAATGATTCCCACAAATCTGACCTTTCTGGCTCGACTCCTTGGCCTAGCTAACCGCCCTGACAAAAGCCCTAGTAGAAGGCTTCTACCGAACTCCCCACTTAAGTTGCCCCCTTGGGTGTTTATATAGGCTTTGAGATGCCTTACTTGGTCCCTAAGTATCCTAATTCAAGTAGAATTCCTACTTGGGCGTTTGAATAGGTTTTAGAATGTGTTTCCTTGCCTCCAAGTATCCTATTCCGAGTGAAACTCCTCTTTGCCGCGGCAGGGACATGCCCATGGCACGCGCCCGTGAGAATTGTGGCCAGGCCGAGTTTAGGTCTGATAAGGAGGCACGGCTGTGTGGTCTTGGGCCCAGTCCGTGTCGATTTCGTGATATGGCCCATTTACTCCGATTTGGGCTCGTTTTCCGTTCTTTTCATCATCCGGTGCTCTCCTGGGTATAAAACATGAAAACAAAAGATTAAGAGCACCAAATTACACAAATCGAGGCTTAAATCATCCAAAAGCATGCTAAATGTGGGCTTAAAATATATTACTTTTACGGTTTATCACATACCTCCACACTTAACCTTTTGCTTGTCCTCAAGCAAAATTCTCAACTCATAATTAAAACAGACTTCCTCGATTCATAGTATTTGTCAATAATGTTTCATCATAATTCAAGGATAATTTATACATGGATAGTTCAACTCAAAGAGTCCTAAAGATTCAAACAATCAAAGTCATACATTTTATAGCCCTGAAAACGTTAGGTGTTTCCCTTTACCTAAATAATTACCTTTGATTCGAAATTGACAAGAGTTGACATCCTTACTAAAGATTCACTCAAATCACTCAAAGTGTTTAAGGTTCAAAATTAAGCACTCAGAAGTCAAACATGAAAAGTTAATCCCATAGGCTTGCCTGAAAATCGAATCTCCACCACTGCAAAAGGGGATGATACACAAATCAAAAGGTCTTTAACACGGTTGTAACGGGGCTTGGATTAAAGGTGTGGATAAAGGCTGAATTAGAAGGTTAGAATCTAGACTGAATTGAGAATTTACCTAACTAGAAAAATGAACTAATCAATTGAAAACTTGTAATACTAATAATAATACTCTAATATGAGCTTCTTCTTCAACAATTGGAATTTAAACATATAAGCTCATTTAATGAATATACTTTGTTTTTTAAAGAATAAATCAGATAATAAAGGATGAATTTAGCTACTAAAATAATTAGGCAACCGATCAAATCAAATCAAATAATTAGGGATAAAAAAAGTTGTTAGGATCAACGGGGTTCATTATGGGTTAATTATGAAGGTAGGCTTTTTAGTGGAGTAAGTAGGTTAAAACCTAGGTGCCTTTATCATCTCTGTATATCAAATCAAAAGTGTGGTCTTGACATGTATAATCGAAGCAAGTTCTAGAATAACAGATCAATGTTGAAACCCTCATAAAAAAGTGAGCAAGAAAAAGAATCTATGCTCTATAAGGCTCAAAATCTCACAAAATTTTATGGCTATTTGATGTCAACCTTGTAAATTTAAAACTTCAAACTAATATTCAAATTCGGGTAGACAACCTTAAAAAAAAAATTTAATTCTGAAAAATAGACTTATCATGCTTGATTCTCTAGTATCCTTCAAATTTAATTATCAATGCACAATTATCAAAGACTTAATCCAAAACATATCAACAAAGATCATAAATCATAGGAAATTTCATTCTAATCATAATATGAGAGACTTTACTTTTGTACAAGGCATAATTCAGGGATTTTCAAATAATACTATAGTTAAACCCCCCCCACACTTAAGATGTACATTGCCCTCAATGTACAAAGATAGATAATAGCAAAATAATCATAAAATCATAAGATGGGGAGAGAAGTGAAACTTCCTAACATTTTGGATGAAGTTAATGAAAAGAAATAGGATAGGATTGGAGGTGAACCGTTTGAAACTTCCTAACGTGGGGAAGTGTCTCGAACCGTTTGAAATTGAATCCTCGAAGCAGCCGTTCTAATTTTATTGAATCCTAAGCTAAATCTAAATGGCATGAAGAATAAGAAGAAAATAATAAATAAAATAAAAATAAAAATAAAAATAAAAGTAAATAATGAAAAATGAAAGAAGAAAGATATCGGGAAAAGGAAAGGAAGAAGGGGTTTAAATGGAGATGCAATTCACGCCCGTATTCCTTCCTGTGGTGCCCACACGGCCACAACCACGGTCGTGTGCAAGGCCATGTGGGTATGGAAACCTATGCCTAATTATGAAAAGATATAAAACCAAATTAATTAGTACAGTTAGTACTCGGGTTGCCTCCCAAGAAGCGCTCGTTTAAAGTCTTGAGCTAGACTTACCTGTTATTCGCACAATTTTTGTGGTTTGAGGAGGTGGAAATCCTTTCTTATGCGATCAATTCGGTTATGGATATAAAGTTTAAGTCGAGTACTGTTTACCTTAAAGGTGCTGATTTTAGGACTAGTTACCTCGACCGTTCCATCTGGGGAAATTTTGAGTACCTGATCTCCTATCTTAAGCTGGGTTGTCCCATCATTAAGTTCGTCGTGGAGTTGCGTTGTTTTTGCTTCGTGTGTTTTTAGTCTCTCTTTGAAGTGTGCCTTCCATTCGTCTAGTTCATCGATCCAAAGCCTTCGTTCCTCATGAATTTCTTCTTTATCAACACGAGGTCTAGGATCTGGCATTTGCGAAAGAGCGTCAAGAAACGACAAGTTAATATGAAATTTCTTTGGAAGTTTAGGCGACTTACCGAATCGTTCCTCTGTGTGGTCTTTCTTTGTCGCATTGGGGTATGGCGCATGAGCTTGGTACTCTATAATTACTGGGTTTGGTAAATCCTGGCTTACCTCAACCTTACCTCCACTCACCACAGGCTCTTGCCTTGGATCGGATTCCACTAACCTTTCACTGCCATGAGCTGTTACGGCTTGAATTTGCTCTTTTGGGTTAGTTTATGTGTTGCTTGGCAAGCATTCTTGTAGTCATTCAGAAATATCTGATCGAATTTCAGAAACTATCTCAGTAAGTTGTCCAACTGACTTAGTAAGTTCCCCAACTCGGTTCTCGATCAATGTCTTGGAGACGGGTATCTGTGGCTGCCATGAATTTTGTCAGCATCTCTTCAATGTTTGACTCCTCTTCCTGTTGGTGAGGTGGTTGTTGAAAATCTGGAGGAAGTTCCGGTCTTTGGCTATTTTGATCATCCCACGAGAAATTGGGATGGTACCTCCAACCTGCATTATAAGTGTCATTATAAAAATTATTTTGTGGTCTAGAATAGTTACCCGTATAATGAGCTAGCTCGTTTTCCATGCCATATTTGTAGGGTGGGTGTACCTGGGAGAGATTATACAGACCATTAATCCTTTTATTCATCATCTCTAACTGATTAGATAACCTGGTGAACTCGTCGAGGTTGAAGGCACTGGCTGCTTTAGTAGGAATTGTCCTCATGACTTGCCATTGATAATTATTCAATGCCATCTTCTCTATAGACTAAAATTATCTGCCAAAAGCAAATCGAGGAAAAAATAGCAAAGTAAAAAATATAAAAAAATAAAATAAAAATAAATTGCAAAGAAAAAAATGGCTAGAGTAATAAAAATTAAGCGTTCTTAATATTTCAGTTCCCCAGCAACGGCGCCAAAAACTTGATCGTTGTTTTGTCGAGTTTTAAAATTTATAAAGAGAATGATCGAACCTGGAAACTAACTCTGACAACGATTTAAGGCAAGTGCACCTATCGAACAGTAATATAGCTTAGGCAAGACCGAATTGTCGAACCCAAAGGAACTAAAAGTACTAATACTAATTTTCTTTTTATTATTTAGCCTAAAATAAGTGAAGATGTTGTTTAATCTAAATTTAACTAACTACTAAGCTAAATACACAGAAAAAAAGAATGAATTGGGGAAATACTGTTGGGAAAACTCAGTTGATTAAGATGATACCCTTAGGAAGAATCCACCTAGACTTCACTTGTTATCTAACACTGAACCAGACGATTTATTCACTTGACTTGATCCGTAAGATTCCCTAATTTATATTAAACCCTCTCTCGAGGCGAATAACGTCTAACCCTAGGTTAATTAATTAAAATCTCTTTCTAATTAAAACTCCTAGAATCGCATTAACTCGATCTATGGACTCCCATATTAGGTTTCACCCTAATCCGGCAAAATCTCGTCACCCTATCTCTAGGCGTGCGATCAACTTCGCTTAATTATGCTAGATCTACTCTTAAGCAGGGACTGTTGCTCCACCACCTAAGCACATCCACCTTGAATCAATATCCCGGAAATATTAACACAAGAATTAAGCACACATAATTAAGAACCAATCAAGTATTTATCATACAGTTCAGAAAACAATAACAAGATCCATCTTAGGTTTCATCCCCTTCAGGTATCTGAAGGGTTTAATTCATAACAATAAAAGAAAACATCTCAAAAGTAAAGATAAAACAAAACATAAGAAATCCCTAAAACCCCCTGAAGGAATTGAAGGAGAGATCCGCCGTCTTGAGTAGAATTTCGACTTCTTGAGATGGATCAACTGGATATCTTCGAGTGATTCCCACAAATCTGACCTTTCTGGCTCGGCTCCTTGGCCTGGCTAACCGCCCTGACAAAAGCCCTGGTAGAAGGCTTCTGCCGAACTCCCCGCTTAAGTTGCCCCATTGGGTGTTTATATAGGCTTTGAGATGCCTTACTTGGTCGCTAAGTATCCTAATTCAAGTAGAATTTCTACTAGGGTGTTTGAATAGGTTTTGGAATGCGTTTCTTTGCCTCCAAGTATCCTATTCCGAGTGAAACTCCTCTTGGCCGCGGCAGGGACATGCCCATGGCACACGCCCGTGAGAATTGTGGCCAGGCCGTGTTCAGGTCTGATAAGGAGGAACAGCTGTGTGGTCTTGGGCCCAGGCCGTTTCGATTTCGTGATATGGCTCATTTACTCCATTTTGGGCCCTTTTTCCGTTCTTTTCATCATTCGGTGCTCTCCTGGGTATAAAACATGAAAACAAAGGATTAAGAGCACCAAATTACACAAATCAAGGCTTAAATCATCCAAAAGCATGCTAAATGTGGGCTTAAAATATGTTACATTTACGGTTTATCACCCATGTTCCCAAACTGTGCTTAAAAACCCAAGCATATTGCCAATGCCCCACGGTCAAGCCACACACCACTGCTTCCCAACCGTGGTAAACATTGACTTCCCTCACACGGCCTGGAGTCTAGACACACGCCCTTGTGGCTAGCTCGTGGCCCATTCTAACTTAAAATGTCAACATGCAGGGGACGCATGGCCAAAGCACACGCCCATGGGCTGACCGTGTGTCACACATGGCCTAGACACACGCCCATGTGTCTATCCACATGGACAAGAACAAAGCTATTTGCTAAACTCTTCTCACCCCTATAGCATTCACAACATGCACTCATACAACACATCCATAATCAACTCCAATTGAAGTGCAATCTCATATAGAAATTGCATCTTTTCATATAATGTAATAGCCAACAACTATGGTATTATACAAACTGACACAGTTTCATATCCCATGTAAGACACAAGAAAACACATCACCTAGAGACTCATATCACTTTTGCACACAAAAAAAGGAGTCGTTCATGAATTATATCTAAAAGCTTCTAATAAAACCTTGTAAAACAGTTTAATATCTATTATTTATTCAATCTTACTGTAACTTTTCAGAATCAACAAAACTTATTTCGTATAAAAACTCTTAAATGCCATTTTGGAGATAGAAATAACTGTAGTCAATCAAGTTTACAATATACAACACAATATACACAATATCACATTTACACAATATACAACACATCATTATTTATCAATAATACATCCACACAGCTACCTTACTCAGTATAACAACCATACAGCTAGTTCACATAACTAATCCACACAGTTATCTTACTCAAAATAACAACCACACAGCTAGTTCACCTAACTAATCCACACAGTTATCTTACTCAATATAACAACCACACATCTAGTTCACAAAACTAATCCACACAGCTGATATCTCATTGGTTTCGCACTTAGCACACCACAATCAATTAATAAAGTGGTATCGCACTTAGCCTACCACAAAGGTATTCGTAGTGGTTTTGCACATAGCCCACTAAACGATATACCTAACGATAGCATCGCACATAGCCAGCTCATCGTCAATATGCATTATGATGGTATCACACTTAGCCCACCACCTAGAATTATCACTACACATTCACATGTCTACTTACTCAATCATACATTCATTCACAATTTCTACTATATTCATTCTACTTGAACCACATAGGATCTCAATCATTCTCAGTCATTCCCATTCATTCTCGATCATGCTACACACTCACTAGCATCAGCAAACTATAAGTATGAATGCATTGTTTATGCATAGACTTACCTCGATACTTCAAAAGTATAGAAACGTGCAATTTAGTCCACCACCTTGCTTTTGCCTTGGTTTCGATCCGGGCTTTGTCTTTTTTGATCTATAATGAATAAATCAGCTTATTCAATACGCAGAATGATTAAATTGACCCACATCTCATACTTTAGCAAAATTACTATTTTCCCCTAAACTTTCTCATATTTACACTTTAGCCCCAAGGCTCGTAAAGTGATTTTTATTCAACTTTCTAGCTTTCATGCTTAGCCAAACCACTTACTCAACTAAAGAATTCATCAATTCTCACTAAATCACACATGTATGATCAAACTAAAGTTTTTCACAACTAGTCCCTACATGCATTTTCATGGAAAATCACTTAACAAATGATGTTTCTACTACATCAAACTTTCATATTCTTCCATAAAACATCAAAATACATGCATGTCATACATATGTACATTGTTGAACATTCCTCGTAGCTCACCAAATAGCTAAAAATAGCTTTCTCATGCAACTAGGACTTCAAAAATACGAAGAATATCAAAAACAGGACTTAAATGCACTTACTAGCAAGCTTGAAAAATTTGAAGAACCCTAACAATGGCTCTTGAAATTTTCGGCAGCCTTGGGGAAGAAGATGAGTGAATTTTGTCATCTTTTCTCCTATTTTAATCATTTAATAACCAAATGACCAAAATGCCCTTTTTAATAAACTTCCTATTTTAACTCATCCATGCCCAATTTTGACCAAAAGCTAAAATTTAGGAAAACTACTCATTAAGGACCTCTAATTAATATTCTAAAGCTATTTCACACAAATAGCTTCTAGAATCTCACATTTTGCAACATTTGCAATTTAGTCCTTTTGGATAATTTAATCGAAATTTCTCAAAATTGCTTCATGAAACTTTCACACTAGCATGCATACATAGCATAAACCTCAAAAACTCATTCATAACCCTCAGATTTGTGGTCTCACACCACTATTCTGACTAGACCCTAAACCAGGATGTTGTAGTGTCAACATTGATCTGTTATTCTAGAACTTGCTTCGATTAAACATATCGAGACCACACCTTTGATTTGATATACAGAGATGATAAAGGCACCTAGGTTTTAACTCACTTACTCCACTAACAACCTACCTTCATAATTAACCCCTAGTGAACCCCGTTTAATCCTAACAACTCATTTTATTGACTTACCCACTAATATTACCCCAAAAACCCTTTGTATTTGTTATTACCATTCCCTTTTGACTACCCTTATGTCAAGATTTGATTTGGTCAGTTGCCTAATTATTTTAATTCAGTTGCTAAATTCATCATTTATTATTTGACTTGTTCTTAAAAAAAATGAAGTATAGTCAGTATTTGTTCTATGTAATTGAGCTTATACGTTTAAAATTCCACATCTTGAAAATAAGCTCGTAATTAGGATTATCTCATTGTTCTAGTTAGGTAATTTGGCAGGTCAATCTCGATTCTAACCTTCTAATTCAGCCTATATCCATACCCTTAACCTAAGCCCCGTTACAACTCTGTAAAGACATTTTGATCTGTGTATCATCTCATATTATAGTGGTGGAGATTTGATTTTCAAGAAAGCCTATGGGATTAACTCTTCATGTTTGACTTTTGAGTGCTTAATTTTGAACCTTAAAACACTTTGAGTGATTTGAGTGAACCTTTAGTGAGGATGTCAACTCTCGTCGATTTCGAATCAGAGGTAATTATTTAGGTAAGGGGAAACACCTAATGTTTTCAGGGCTATAAATGAATGACTTTTATTGTTTTGAATCTTTAGGACTCTTTGAGTTGAATTATCCATGTATAAATTATCTTTGAATTATGATAAAGCATGATTGATGAATATTATGAATCGAGGAAGTTCGTTTTAATTTTAACTTGAGAATTTTGCTTAAGGACAACCAAAAGCTTAAGTGTGGGGGTATTTGATAAACCGTAAAAGTAACATATTTTAAGCCCACATTTAGCATGCTTTTGGATGATTTAAGCCTTGAATTGTGTAATTTGGTGCTCTTAATCCTTCATGTTTTATACTTAGGAGAGCACCCAATGATAAAAAGAACAGAAAACGGGCCCAAAACGGAGTAAATGGGTCATAGCACGAAATCCAAATAGCCTGGGCCCAATACCACGCGGCCGTGCCTCATTCAATAGGTTTGAACACGGCCATGACTTACACGGACGTGTGCCATGGGTGTGTCCCTGTCGTGGGAAAGAAGAGTTTCACTCGGATTAGGATACTTAGGGGCAAAGAAACACATTCCGAAGCCTATATAAACACCCTAAGTATGACCTAAAAAGGGGGAACCCAAGGCTTTAGTCAGGGGGCGTCCAACTAGGCCAAAGAGGGCAGATTTGTGGAGATTTACTCGAAGATAAGCCAGTGATCCATCTCAAGAAGCTGGAATTATACTCAAGACGGCGGATCTCTCCTTCAATTCCTTCAGGGGGTTTTTGGGATTTCTTATGTTTTGTTTTATATTTTCTTTTGAGATGTTTTCTTTTATTGATATGAACTAAACCCTCAGATACCTGAGGGGATGAAACCTAAGATGAATCTTGTTATCGTTTGCTGAACTATATGATAAATATTTGACTTGTTTTTAATTATGTGTTCTTAATTATTGTGTTGATATTTCCGGGATATTAATTCAAGTGTGATGTGCTTAGGTGGAGGAGCAAAAGTCCCTGCCTAAGAGTAGATCTAGCATAATTAAGCGGAGTTGATCGCGCCCCTAGAGATAGGGTGACGAGATTTTGCCGGATTAGGGTGAAACCTAATATGGGAGTCCATAGACCGAGTTAATACGATTCTAGGGATTTTAATTAGAAAGAGATTTCAATTAATCAACCTAGGGTTAGACGTTAGTCGCCTCGAGAGAGGGATTAATATAACTTAGGGAATCTTATGGATCAAGTCAAATGAATAAATCATCTGGTTCATAGTTAGATAACAAGTAAAGTCTAGGTGGATTCTTCCTTGGGTGTCGTCTTAATCAATTGGTTTTTCTCAAGTTATTTTCCTCAATTCATTCTTCTTTGTCTTAGAGTTTTTAGTTTATTAGTTAGTTAATTTTTTATTAGATAAACAAATCCCTTAATTCTTAGGCTAAATAATGAAAAGAGAGTTTGTATTAGTACTTTTGGTTCCTTTGGGTTTGACATTCTGTTCTTGCCTAAACTATACTACCGTTCGATAGGTGCACTTGCCTCAAATTGTTGTCATAGTTGGTTTCCAGGTTTGATCATTCTCATTTATAAATTTTAAGACTTTGACATCGTAAAAATAACGATGTTGAAACCTTGCATGTGGAATCACGTGGTATTAAACACAAATTAAATAAGGACAATTCAGCATCATTATGGCATAGGCGCTTAGGTCATATCTCAAAAGTTAGAGTTAAACACCTTGTGTCTGATGGTATTTTAGAGTCCCTTAACTTCACAGACTTTGATGTCTATGTTGATTGAATTAAGGGAAAACAAACCAAAACCAAGAGATTGGGTGCCAATAGATCTTCAGACATCTTAGAATTAATTCATACAGATATTTGTGGGCCATTCCCTACGACATCCTGGAATGGTCAACAATATTTCATAACATTCATAGACGATTACTCATGTTATGGGTACCTATATCTCATTCATGAGAAATCTCAGTCTTTGGGCAAGTTCAAAGCTTATAAAGCTGAAGTTGAGAATCAACTCAACAAAAGGATTAAAAACGTCAGATCTGATCGTGGTGGTGAGTACTACGGTAGATATGATGGCTCAGGTGAACAATGTCCAGGACCATTTGTGAAATTCCTAGAGGAATGCAGTATTGTCCCATAGTAAACCATACCAGGATCACCTAATATGAATGGTGTTGCTGAAAGATGAAACAGAACTCTTAAGGATATAGTAATGAGCATGATTGCTCATTCTACCTTACCCGAGTCACCCTAGGGAGAAGCATTAAAGACAGCAACTTACATTCTGAATAGAGTACCCAATAAAGCAGTTGCAAAAACACCTTATGAGCTTTGGACATGTCAAAAGCCTAGTCTAAAGCACTTTCACATTTAGGGATGTCCAGCTAAGGCAAGGCCTTATAGGCCACATGAAAAGAAATTGGACTCCAAAACAATAAGCAACTACTTTATTGGTTATTCTGAGTGATCTAGGGGCTATAAATTTTATGATCCCATAATAAGGAATATTTTTGAGACGGGAGCTGTAACATTTTTTGAGGATGTTGAGTTTGGGGGGAGAAATAAGGCTAGAGACATTGCTTTTGAGGAGGAATTGGATTCTAACTCAATTCCTACCATCACTTTTGATGATGTCCAGGTGCTTATAACTATCATTGATCAAGAATTGAATCAAGAACCTTTACAAGACAATGTTGAACAACTCCCAATTCAAAATGAGGTAATTGTTCCAGAAGAACAAACTCAACAACCTCAAGAACAAGTGCCATTAAGGAGGTCTACAAGAGAAAGGAGAAATGCTATTCCAGATGATTATATTGTATTTCTCAAAAGTGGATTGATACCATGAAAGATGAGTATAAATCTATGCAAGACAATAAAGTTTGGGAACTTGTCCCATTACCTGAAGGTGCAAAACCAATTGGTTGTAAATTGATTTTATTATTTTTGTGCGATGTCAAAGTCTTAAAATTTATATAAAGAATGATCAAACCTGGAAACTAACTATCAAAATGATTTGAGGCAAGCGCACCTATCAAACAGTAGTATAGTTTGGGCAAGACCGGAATGTCGAACCCAAAGGAACCAAAATTACTAATACTAACACTCTTTTTATTATTTAGCCTAAGAATTAAATGAATATTTATCTAATCTAAAATTAATTAACTACTAAAATAAAGACTCTAAGACAAAGAAGAATGAAATTGGGGAAACAACTTGGAGGAAAAACCAATTGATTAAGACAACACCCAAGGAAGAATCCACCCAGAATTCACTTGTTATCTAACTCTGAATAGACGATTTATTCATTTGACTTGATCCGTGAGATTCCCTAAGTTATATTAATCCCTCTCTCGAGGCGACTAACGTCTAACACTAGGTTGATTAATTGAAATCTCTTTCTAATTAAAACCCCTAGAATCCCATTAACTCGATCTATGGACTCCCATATTAGGTTTCACCCTAATCCGGCAAAATCTCGTCACCCTATCTCTAGGCGTGCGATCAACTCTGCTTAAATATGCTAGATCTACTCTTAAGCAGGGACTTTTTCTCCTCCATCTAAGCACATCATACTTGGATTAATATCCCGTAAATATCAACACAAGAATTAAGAACAAGTCAAATATTTATCATATAGTTCAGCAAACGATAACAAGATTCATCTTAGGTTTCATCCTCCTCAGGTATCTGAGGGTTTAGTTCATAACAATAAAAAAAAACATCTCAAAAGGAAAGATAAAACAAAACATAAAAAATCCCTAAAACCCCCTGAAGGAATTGAAGGAGAGATCCTCCATCTTGAGTATAATTTCGGCTTCTTGAGATGGATCAACTGGCTATCTTCGAGTAATTCCCCACAAATCTGCCCTCTTTGGCCTAGCTGGATGCCCCCTGACTAAAGCCTTGGGTTCCAGCTTCTGCCGAACTCCCCTTTCAAGTTGCCCCCTTTGGGTGCTTATATAGACTTTGAGATGCCTTACTTAGCCCCTAAGTATCCTAATTCAAGTAGAATTCCTACTAGGGTATTTGAATAGGCTTTGGAATGTGTTTTTTTGCCTCCAAGTATCCTATTCTGAGTAAAACTCCTTTTGGTCGCGGCAGGGACACGCCCATGGCACAGGCCCATGTAAATCATGGCCAGGTCGTGTTCGAGGCTGTTGAATGAGGCACGGCCGTGTGGTCTTGGGCCCAGGCCGTGTGGATTTCGTGATATGGCTCATGTACTCCGTTTTGGGCCCATTTTACGTTCTTTTCATCATCCGATGCTCTTCTAAGTGTAAAACATGAAAAAAAAGGATTAATAGCACCAAATTACATAATTCAAGGGTTAAATCATCCAAAAGCATGCTAAATGTGGGCTTAAAATATGTTGCTTTTACGGTTTATCAAATACCCCCACACTTAAGCTTCTGTTTGTCCTCAAGGAAAATTCTCAACTCACAATTAAAATGAACTTCCTTGATTCATAATATTCATTAATAGTGTTTCATCCTAATTCAAAGATAATTCATACATTGATAATTTAACTCAAAGAACCCTAAAGATTCAAACAACCAAAGTCATAGTTTTTATAGTATGAAAACATAGGTGTTTCCCCTTACCTGAATAATTACCTCTGATTCAGAATTGACAAGAATTGACATCCTCACTAAAGATTCACTCAAATCACTCGAAGTGTTTAAGGTTCAGAATTAAGTACTCAAAAGTCAAACATGAAGAGTTAAACCCATAGACTTGCATGAAAATCAAATCTCCACCACTGTAAAAATGAGATGATCAAAAGGTCTTTAAAAAGGGTTGTAACGGGGCTTAGGTTAAAGGTGTGGATAAAGGCTGAATTAGAAGGTTAGAATTGAGATTGACTTGTCAAATTACTTAACTAGAAACAATGAGATAATCCTAATTACGAGCTTCTTCTTCAAGATGTGGAATTTTAAACGTATAAGCTCGATTACATAGAACAAATACTGAATATGCTTCATTTTTTTAGGAACAAATCAAATATCAAGGATAGATTTAATAATTGAAATAGATAAAATAGTTAGGCAACTGATCAAATCAAAACTCGACATAAGGTTAGTCAAAAGGAATGGTGATAACAAATACAAAGGGTTTTGGGTTAATGTTAATAGGTGAGTCAATAAAAAAAAGGGTTGCTAGTGTAATATCCTAAAAATATTAGAGCATCATGTTGTTTCTTGTGTTAGCTGGGATATGATTGTTATTGTGTGCTTAGTATATTTGTGTGAAGGCTTGGAAATATTAGCTAAGCTAGAATAATTTTTAGTATGGAAAATTTAGTGAAGTGGATTAAGTGAGCTTGACACTTAAGTTAATTTAAGTGTTAAATTAAAGCATATGAGGAGTTAGTGGCATAGTGGATAAGGAGCTTGAAAGGTTGCTTGAGGGAAATGGTTCGAGTAGCATGGAAAGCATTTTGAGGATTTTATTTTTGTACATCCTAGCATTAAGTGTTGGCTAAGTTCAAATTATGGAAGGTTGGACTTTCAAATTTTTGGTAAGTTGAATATTGGTTTAGGAAAGCATGAAATTGGGGATAAGAATCTTAAAAAATTTTGGAAGGATAGGGGGATATAAGGCTTGGCTTAAGGAAGATGTTTTGGAAACTATTCCAAGGCCTTTAGTGCATGTATGTGGACGGCATGTGTGGCTAGGGGGGTGGCCGAATTTTGTTAGGAGGTTTGGGGGAGGATAGTTGGTCAACTTGAGCATTTGTGCATCTTTTGGCATTTGTTTTTCTTTCTCTCCAAAAACTCCCCTCCTTGGCCGAATGTGTATTGTGCTTTTGGTGCAAATTTGCTTTTGGTTGTTAGACTCATTTTGTTTGAACCAAATACCATTTTCTTTCTTTCATTGTCCTTTTGAAACCGAAACTACATTTGAACTTTGTGCACTTTTTTGCACTTTTCTTCTTTGGTAAAATAGGTGTTGGCCGAATCTCTCAATCCCATTTTCTCTCTTTTCTTCTTTTGATATTGGTTCATAATCACATTTTCTTTTTGCTCTCTCTTGGCTGAATCTTTCTTCTTCTCAAATTCCATTTCTTTTTCATTTGCTCAAAGTTAAAACATCCGTTTCCATTCTATTTTTCTTTTCTTTTTACTTCACCATAGCCGAATCTTCTTCTTCCCTTTTTGTATTGTTTTGGCCGAATATCATCAAGGGTAGGCATTCATTTTGGGTTTTCTTCAATCGGTTTTGGAAAAGGGTAAGTGTTCATGGCCGTTTTTCCTTCATTTCTTTCTCTTTCCTATGTCGTTTTCTTGTGGACAAAGGCCGAACCTATGGGCACTTCATTTTAGGAACCGATTATTCTTTTAGGCTCCTTGGGACGTTGGAAGCAATCAATCTAAGCCTCATTTCTTTGTCAATCATTTTGGGTAAGTTTAGGTAAGACTTGGTATTTTAAGGATAACTCATTTGGATTAAGGTGTTAATGGCCGAATGGCCTTTGTTTATAATCTTAGTATTGGCCGATTGTAGGACAAGGTGATCTAGTGCGGTAGATCAGATCTTTGGAAGTTAGTTCTTGCGTTGGTGAAAGGTGTGTACCTTACACACTTTATAACTCGATTTTGTATATGTATTTATAATATTAATTTACTAATCATATTATCAAAGTGGGAAACGATGAGATCTTGATATGATACCATGATGGTATGAATGAGGATTCGGGTAAGTCCGTTTCTATATGTTGTTAATGCATGAGGATTGAAATCATGATCTACGATTTGTGATATTTTTGTTATGTGATTCATAATAAAGTATGTTGACATGATTTGTCTATCTATTGCATTGGTATGGGCAATATGAGAGGAGGGGGAAGATTGATATTGTGTCTTTGGGACACCAGAGGTTTGGCACCTCCAGTGATTTGGTATCACATTTGTGTCTTTGGGACACCAGAGGTTTGGCACCTCATAGCGACTCGTCCCTGTGGTTTAACACCACCGTGGGTTGGCCCCACTTTTGAGATATGGGATTGTCGCCAGTGATTTGGTATCACACGTGGGTTGGCCCCACAACTTGATGATTCGTGACTTTGGTCACCAGTGATTTGGTATCACATTTGTGTCTTTGGGACACCAGAGGTTTGGCACCTTATAGCGACTCGTCCCTGTGGTTTAACACCACCGTGGGTTGGCCCCACTTTTGAGATATGGGATTGTGGCCAGTGATTTGGTATCACACGTGGGTTGGCCCCACAACTTGATTATTCGTGACTTTGGGTCACCAGTGATTTGGTATCACATTATTGGATACCGTGACTTTGGTCACCAGTTGTTTGGCACCACTAGTGGTTTGGTACCACACGGGGTAGAAAAAGGTGTTACGGTTGGCTAGGTTGGGTGCATTACATATATATATATTGCTTGGTTATAATTTGTGTAAGTACGTGGCATTTACCCGGGAGAGGGATTATGCACTGAGTCTTGGTGACTCACCTTCTCCCTTATCATTTCAGGTGATTCGTGAGATCGCGGATTGAGGAGCCGGATGAACTCGAGGAGGCCATGCAATAAAATTTGATTTTACATGATCTTCGATTTGGGGTACTTTAATTTATTTTAATTTGGTTTTTTGTTATTTTGGGTTTGTAATAAGGCCTCTTTAATTATGTTTTGGATTATTATTATGTTTTGGATATGTTTTAATATGGTTTATAAATTATTGGTTAATTTAATAATTGAGCCTAAAGTTTTCTAAATTATAAACACGCAATGGTTTTAAAATCTTACCATCGGGTAATATAAATTGTTTGATAGTAAAATTGGAATTAAGTGTTTTCTACAATTTTAATGATTTCTAAATATTGAGTTTCTACATTCAAATGCTAATGGTTTTCAAAATAATAATTCGAGTTTTCTTAAAATGACATAAATGTTTTCTTAACTAAGTTTTAAAAGATTTACTTACGAGATTTTCAAAGTAAATTATCAGTTTAAACTTATTATACACCTGATTTCTACAAATATAGAATTTTCAAAGAGTTTTTCACTAAAAGTTAAATTGTTATTCGATTCTTTTCAAAATGTTTTCCTCAATGACATACCAGATACGGTCGTGGCGTATTGACCGGGTTTGGGGTGTTACAAATTGGTATCAGAGCTAAGTTCAAAAGCTCGGCTGTGGCCCCGAGGCCCAAAATGATTTAAAGTATGGTCTTAAAATGTTATTGTTTAAAATTATATGGTTGGAAAAGCATGGCACCGAGTCTCCGGCACCGATCTGCCCTGGTAAGTACCTCAAACTATTGTTTTGATGATATGATGATGATGATATGACTGTATAGTAGTAGGAACTACTCTAGAGACCCAAAACTATAGGTTTGGTGTACGCGAAACAACCTCTTATTAAAGCTTTTCATAAAACTGTGCTTAAAAGAAAGAAGAATATTGACTAATGCATAAAACTTTTAAATCAAATAAGTCGAGACTTTAGACATGAGCACTCGTGGTCGAGGTCGTATTACTCGTGGAAGTGGTAGAGGTAGGATGGTTGTGTCTGAGCCAGTGAGGTCGGGTCAAGGATCCGAAAATGAGGTACCCCCACCACCAGCGGTTGGAGTTGAGCATCAGGATCAAACGGGGGATGACGTAGTGTCTCAGGCGGTACTGCGAGTCCTTGAGAGGGTAGCTGGAATGGGTAGAGGCACGGGAGCTCGAAAATCTGTACCCGAGCGACTCCGATCCAATGGAGCGGAGGTATTTCGAGGTGTTTCAGGCGTAGCTCCTAGTGCGGCTGAATATTGGCTTGAGGCGACGGAGCGAATCATGGATGACTTGGATCTTAATGCTGAGGAAAAGCTGAAAGGGATTGTGTCGCTTCTTCGGGATGAGTCATATCAGTGGTGGCTCACGGTTCGGAACAGTGCTGCAGCGGAGGATCTCACTTGGGATTATTTTAAGGCAGCGTATCAGAGGAAATATGTTGGGTCTAATTATATTGATGTGCAGCGTAAGGCATTTCTGAGTTTGGTCCAGGGTAGTAAGTCCGTATCAGAATACGAAGCGGAATTTTTAAGATTGAGCCGGTATGCTGGAGGTATCGTGGCTTCGAAGCACGAGCGATGTGTCCGGTTCGAGGACGGTTTGAGAGATGAGCTGAGGTTGCTGATTGCTCCACATCAGGAGCGAGAGTTTGCTACTTTAGTTGAAAAGGCTAAGATAGCCGAAGGGATAAAAGAATCTGGAAGGCAGAGTTACGACCGGAATAAGCATAAGAGAGGTTATGGATCATCCAGGTCAGCCGGTAATTCTCAGAAGAGGGCTAAGCAGAGTGGGTCGAATCAGTCTGGGAGGCCTGTTACTGCTAATCAGGGACCAGCACAGTGTAACCGATATGGGAAATTTCATTGGGGCGAATGTTGGACCGGGGGGAAAGGATGTTTTGAGTGTGGTTCACTGGATCATCGTGTGAGAGACTGTCCACGTAAGCTAGCCAGGAATCAATCTGAAGGTCAAGTTCGTGCTCAGTTTAGAAAGGAGGGACCGCCACCGCAGAGAGGTCGTGGTAATGGTAGAGGAGGTAATGGCTCTGGTCGAGGCCGCGGAGCATCTGGCAGAGGTGCTGGCAGTATTGAGGCAAGACAGCCTGGTTTGGTGTATGCTGCGAGACGTCGAGAGGAGGGCGACGCACCGGACGTCATAACCGGTACGTTCTTAATCTTTGGTGTTCCATATACTGCTTTGATAGATGTGGGTTCGACGCATTCTTACGTTGCTAGTAGCATAGTAGAGACCATGAGCTTAGTTTCTGAGACTGCTTCTAGGAGGATGACAGTACTTAGTCCTCTAGGTCACTCTATAGAAGTAAATAAGCTGAATAGAGATGTACTCCTAGAACTCCAAGAGGTAGTGTTTGTGGCTGATCTGATGGAACTGCCGTTTGGGGAGTTCGATTTGATTCTTGGAATGGACTGGTTGGTCAAGTATCAAGCAAGTTTGGATTGCGCTGCTAAGCGCATGGTTTTGAAGACAGCTGAAGGTGAAGAAGTAGTCATGATAGGTAATAGAACAGATTATCTATCCAACGTGGTATTTGCGTTGAAAGCTGTGAAGATGGTCAGGAAGGGATGTGATGCATTTGTAGTCCATGTGTGTGCTTTGGAAGCTAAGGAGTCTACCATGGGAAATGTTCGAACTGTAAAGGAATATGCGGATGTATTTCCAGAAGAACTTCCGGGACTGCCTCCGGATCGTGAAGTCGAATTCGGTATAGATCTGTTACCTGGAACTGCGCCAGTGTCTATAGCTCCGTATAGGATGGCACCGAAGGAATTGATGGAATTGAAGGCTCAGATTCAGGAGCTGTTGGATCGAGGTTTCATTCGACCTAGTGTTTCGCCTTGGGGAGCGCCGGTACTTTTTGTCAAGAAGAAGGATGGTACGATACGGATGTGTATAGATTACCGTCAGTTAAATAAGCTGACGATCAAAAACAAGTATCCTTTGCCGAGGATAGATGACTTGTTTGATCAGCTTAAAGGGGCAGCGGTTTTCTCCAAGATTGATTTAAGGTCTGGGTATCATCAGCTAAATGTGAAAGAGGCTGATATCCATAAGACGACATTTCGCACTCAGTATGGGCACTACGAATTTCTGGTGATGCCGTTTGGGTTGACTAACGCGCCGGCAGCATTCATGGACATGATGAATCGGGTATTCCAGCAGTTTTTGGATCAGTTTGTTGTGGTTTTTATAGATGATATTTTGGTATACTCGAAGTCAGAAGAGGAGCATGATGCGCATTTGCGAGTAGTGTTGCAAATTTTGAGGGAAAAGCAGCTTTACGCTAAATTTAGTAAGTGCGAGTTCTGGCTTAGGGAGGTGACTTTCTTGGGTCACGTTGTATCAGCCGAGGGGATTAGAGTGGATCCTCGGAAGATTGAAGCGGTGTTGGATTGGAAGCCGCCTAAGTCAGTGGCTGAGATTCGGAGTTTTCTAGGTCTTGCGGGGTATTACCGAAGATTTGTGGAAGGATTTTCTTTGATCGCCGTACCTATGACCAAGTTATTGAGGAAAGGAGTTCCATTTGTGTGGACTGAGAAGCAGCAAGAAAGTTTCGACAAGTTGAAGAAGATTCTGACTGAAGCTCCAGTTTTGATTCAACCCGAGGCAGACAAGGAATTCACGGTTTACTGTGACGCATCACATACTGGTTTGGGATGTGTGTTGATGCAGGAAGGGAAGGTAGTGGCTTATGCATCTCGACAGTTGAGACCACATGAGGTTAATTATCCGACGCATGACTTGGAGGTAGCAGCTGTGGTTTTCGCTTTGAAGATTTGGAGACACTATTTGTATGGAGAGAAGTCGATAGTCTACACGGATCACAAGAGTCTTAAGTATCTTTTGACTTAGAAGGATTTGAACTTGAGGCAGCGTAGATGGATTGAGTTGTTGAAGGACTACGACTGTTCGATCGAGTATCATCCGGGCAAGGCTAACATGGTGGCAGACGCGTTGAGCCGTAAGGTTGTATCAGATTTAAGATCGATGTTTGCTCGTCTTAGTTTATACGACGATGGGAGTCTTTTGGCAGAATTGCAAGTCAAGCCGACTTGGTTAGAGCAAATCAAGGAGAAGTAGTTGGAGGATGATGGTTTGAATGATTGGAGGTTGCGGGTTCAGAACGGAGGTTTAGAGGATTATAGTTTGTCCAGTGATGGCGTTTTGTGTTTTAAAGGGAGAGCTTGTATGCCGAAGGATGTAGAGTTGAGGCAAAGGATTCTTCAGGACGCACATAGCAGCCCATATACTATGCATCCTGGAGGTAGCAAGATGTATCGGGATTTAAAAGAGCAGTTTTGGTGGCCAGGTCTGAAGCGGGAGATAACTGAGTTTGTGGGTAAATGTCTGACGTGTCAGCAAGTCAAGGCTGAACATCAGTTGCCGTCTGGGTTACTTCAGCCGGTGAAGATTCCACAGTGGAAGTGGGAGAGGATCACTATGGACTTTGTCAGTGGATTACCTCTTACGCCTAGTAAGAAAGACTCAGTTTGGGTGATTGTGGATCGTCTGACTAAGTCAGCTCATTTCATTCCGGTTAGGGTGGATTACTCGCTTCAGAGGCTAGCTAAGTTGTATGTAGCGGAGATAGTGAGGTTGCACGGTGTGCCAGTGTCGATCATCTCAGACAGAGATCCCAGATTTACGTCGAGGTTTTGGAGAGCGTTACATTAGGCTTTGGGTTCGCGATTGGATTTCAGTACGGCATTTCATCCACAGTCTGACGGGCAGTCGGAAAGGGTTATTCAGATTTTAGAGGATATGTTGAGAGGTTGTGTTTTGGACTTCAGAGGCAGCTGGGAAGAGTTTTTACCGTTAGCTGAGTTCGCATACAACAATAGTTATCAGGAAAGCATTAAGATGGCTCCATATGAGGCGTTATATGGTAGGAGGTGTCGCACACCTACTTGTTGGACAGAGTTGGGTGAGCGTCAGTTGTTAGGACCAGAGTTGGTTGCAGAGACTGAGGATAAGATGAAGTTGATTCAGGCTCATCTGAAGGAAGCTTCGGATAGGCAAAAGTCGTATGCCGATCTCAAGCGGAGGGATATAGAGTTTGCCGTGGGTGACAAAGTTTTTCTGAAGGTCTCGCCATGGAAGAAAGTGTTAAGATTTGGGAGAAAAGGGAAATTAAGTCCAAGGTTTATTGGGCCGTATAAAGTGTTGAGACGAGTGGGACCAGTAGCTTATCAGCTCGAGTTGCCATCAGAGTTGAGTCAGATTCACGATGTGTTCCATGTCTTTATACTTAGACGCTATCGTTCTGATCCATCGCATGTCGTGGCAGTAGAGAAAATAGAGGTGAGTCTAGATTTGACGGTGGAAGAGGAACCTGTGCAGATTCTAGATCGAGATGTGAAAGTTTTGCGTAGGAAGTCAGTTCCTTTAGTGAAAGTCTTATGGCGGAATCATGGCGTAGAAGAAGCTACTTGGGAACCGGAGGATGCGATGAGGCAGCAGTATCCTCAACTCTTTTGATCAGGTAATTTCGAGGACGAAATTTTCTTAAGGGGGTAGAATTGTAATATCCTAAAAATATTAAAGCATCATGTTGTTTCTTGTGTTAGCTGGGATATGATTGTTATTGTGTGCTTAGTATATTTGTGTGAAGGCTTGGAAATATTAGCTAAGCTAGAATAATTTTTAGTATGGAAAATTTAGTGAAGTGGATTAAGTGAGCTTGACACTTAAGTTAATTTAAGTGTTAAATTAAAGCATATGAGGAGTTAGTGGCATAGTGGATAAGGAGCTTGAAAGGTTGCTTGAGGGAAATGGTTCGAGTAGCATGGAAAGCATTTTGAGGATTTTATTTTTGTACATCCTAGCATTAAGTGTTGGCTAAGTTCAAATTATGGAAGGTTGGACTTTCAAATTTTTGGTAAGTTGAATATTGGTTTAGGAAAGCATGAAATTGGGGATAAGAATCTTAAAAAATTTTGGAAGGATGGGGGGACATAAGGCTTGGCTTAAGGAAGATGTTTTGGAAACTATTCCAAGGCCTTTAATGCATGTATGTGGACGGCATGTGTGGCTAGGGGGGTGGCCGAATTTTGTTAGGAGGTTTGGGGGAGGATAGTTGGTCAACTTGAGCATTTGTGCATCTTTTGGCATTTGTTTTTCTTTCTCTCCAAAAACTCCCCTCCTTGGCCGAATGTGTATTGTGCTTTTGGTGCAAATTTGCTTTTGGTTGTTAGCCTCATTTTGTTTGAACCAAATACCATTTTCTTTCTTTCATTGTCCTTTTGAAACCGAAACTACATTTGAACTTTGTGCATTTTTGTGCACTTTTCTTCTTTGGTAAAATAGGTGTTGGCCGAATCTCTCAATCCCATTTTCTCTCTTTTCTTCTTTTGATATTGGTTCATAATCACATTTTCTTTTTGCTCTCTCTTGGCCGAATCTTTCTTCTTCTCAAATTCCATTTCTTTTTCATTTGCTCAAAGTTAAAACATCCGTTTCCATTCTATTTTTCTTTTCTTTTTACTTCACCATAGCCGAATCTTCTTCTTCCCTTTTTGTATTGTTTTGGCCGAATATCATCAAGGGTAGGCATTCATTTTGGGTTTTCTTCAATCGGTTTTGGAAAAGGGTAAGTGTTCATGGCCGTTTTTCCTTTATTTCTTTCTCTTTCCTATGTCGTTTTCTTGTGGACAAAGGCCGAACCTATGGGCACTTCATTTTAGGAACCGATTATTCTTTTAGGCTCCTTGGGACGTTGGAAGCAATCAATCTGAGCCTCATTTCTTTGTTAATCGTTTTGGGTAAGTTTAGGTAAGACTTGGTATTTTAAGGATAACTCATTTGGATTAAGGTGTTAATGGCCGAATGGCCTTTGTTTATAATCTTAGTATTGGCCGATTGTAGGACAAGGTGATCTAGTGCGGTAGATCAGATCTTTGGAAGTTAGTTCTTGCGTTGGTGAAAGGTGTGTACCTTACACACTTTATAACTCGGTTTTGTATATGTATTTATAATATTAATTTACTAATCATATTATCAAAGTGGGAAAACGATGAGATCTTGATATGATACCATGATGGTATGAATGAGGATTCGGGTAAGTCCGTTTCTATATGTTGTTAATGCATGAGGATTGAAATCATGATCTACGATTTGTGATATTTTTGTTATGTGATTCATAATAAAGTATGTTGACATGATTTGTCTATCTATTGCATTGGTATGGGCAATATGAGAGGAGGGGGAAGATTGATATTGTGTCTTTGGGACACCAGAGGTTTGGCACCTCATAGCGACTCGTCCCTGTGGTTTAACACCACCGTGGGTTGGCCCCACTTTTGAGATATGGGATTGTCGCCAGTGATTTGGTATCACACGTGGGTTGGCCCCACAACTTGATTATTCGTGACTTTGGGTCACCAGTGATTTGGTATCACATTATTGGATATCGTGACTTTGGTCACCAGTGGTTTGGCACCACCAGTGGTTTGGTACCACACGGGGTAGAAAAAGGTGTTACGGTTGGCTAGGTTGGGTGCATTACATATATATATATATATATTGCTTGGTTATAATTTGTGTAAGTACATGGCATTTACCCGGGAGAGGGATTATGCACTGAGTCTTGGTGACTCACCTTCTCCCTTATCATTTCAGGTGATTCGTGAGATCGCGGATTGAGGAGCCGGATGAACTCGAGGAGGCCATGCAATAAAATTTGATTTTACATGATCTTCGATTTGGGGTACTTTAATTTATTTTAATTTGGTTTTTTGTTATTTTGGGTTTGTAATAAGGCCTCTTTAATTATGTTTTGGATTATTATTATGTTTTGGATATGTTTTAATATGGTTTATAAATTATTGGTTAATTTAATAATTGAGCCCTAAGTTTTCTAAATTATAAACACACAATGGTTTTAAAATCTTACCATCGGGTAATATAAATTGTTTGATAGTAAAATTGGAATTAAGTGTTTTCTACAATTTTAATGATTTCTAAATATTGAGTTTCTACATTCAAATGCTAATGGTTTTCAAAATAATAATTCGAGTTTTCTTAAAATGACATAAATGTTTTCTTAACTAAGTTTTAAAAGATTTACTTACAAGATTTTCAAAGTAAATTATCAGTTTAAACTTATTATACACCTGATTTCTACAAATATAGAATTTTCAAAGAGTTTTTCACTAAAAGTTAAATTGTTATTCGATTCTTTTCAAAATGTTTTCCTCAGTGACATACCAGATACGGTCGTGGCGTATTGACCGGGTTTGGGGTGTTACAGCTAGGATTAAAAGGGTTCACTAGGGGTTAATTATGAAGGTAGGCTTTTAGTGGGGTAAGCGGGTTAAATCCTAGGTGCCCTTATCATCTCTGTATATCAAATCAAAGGTGTGGTCTCGACATGTATAATTGATGCAAGTTCTAGAATAACAAATCAATGTTGACACACTCATAATAAAAAGTGAGCACAAAAGAATATATGCTCTAAAAGGCTCAAAATCTCACAAAAATTATGGGTGTTTGATACCAACCTCGTAAATTTCAAACTTCAAGGTAACATTCAGATTCAAGTAGACAACCTAAAAAATTTAATTTTTGAAAAATAGACTTATCATGCTTGATTCTCTAGTATCCTTCTTGATTCTCTAGTATCTTTCAAATTTAATCATCAGTGCACAATTATCAATGACTTACTCTAACACATATCAATAAAAATCATAAATCAAAGGAATTTTCATTCTAATCATAATATGAGAGACTTACTTTAGAACAAGGCATAATTTAGGGATTTTCAAATAATACTATAATTAACCCCCCACACTTAAGATGTACATTGCCCTCAATGTACAAAGATAGATAATATCAAAATAACCATAAAATTGTAAGATGGGGAGAGAAGTGAAACTTCCTGAATTTTGGGTGAAGTCAATGAAAAGAAGCCGGATAAGATTGGAGGTGAACGTGGGGAAGCATCTCGAACCATTTGAAATTGAGTCCTCAAAGCAGCCATCCTGATTTTATTGTATCCTAAGCTAAATCTACATGGTACGAAGAATAAGAAGAAAATAATAAAGAAAAAAATAAAAAAAATAAAAGTAAATAATGGAAAATGAAAGAAGAAAGATAACGGGAAAAGGAAGGGAAGAAAGGGGTTAAATAGAAATTATGGATCTGGTAGTTGGCCCCGCCCTTGTACTTTCCCGTGGTGGCCACACGACCACGGCCACGGCCGTGTGGTATGGAAATCTGTACTTTGGTTAGTTTATGGTTAGGTGCTAAAAGGAAAAATAAAAGTAAAAAATATAAAATATAAAAATTAATGGGGTTAGTGCTCGGGTTGCCTCCCGAGAAGCGCTCATTTATAGTTTTAAGCTAGACTTTACCTCTCATTCGTATGGTCATGGTGGTTTGAGGAGGTGAAAATCCTTTCTCATGCTATCAATTCGGTTATTGATATAAAATTTAAGTCGAGTAGTGTTTACTTTAAAGGTTCTGATTTTAGGACTACCTCGACTGTTCCATCTGGGAATATTTTGAGTACCTGATCTCCTATCTTAAGCTGGGTTGTCCCATCATTAAGTTTATCGTGGAGTCTCCTCATTTTTGCTTCATGTGTTTTTAGTTTCTCTTTGAAGTGTGTATTCCACTCGTCTAGTTCACCGATCCAAAGCATTCGTTCCTCATGAATTTCTTATTTATCGACACGAGGTCTAGGCTCTGGCATCTACGAAAGAGCTTCAAGAAACGACAAGTTAATATGAAATTTCTTTGAAAGTTTAATAGACTTACCGAGTTGTTCCTCTGTGTGGTCTTTCTTTGTCGTATCGAGGTATGGTACACGGGGTTGGTACTCTGTAATTACCGGGTTTGGTGAATCATGGCTTACCTCAACCTTACCTTCACTTACCACAGGCTCTTGCCTTGGGTCAGATTCCACTAACCTTTCACTGTTATGAGCTGTTACAGCTTGAATTTGCTCTTTTGGGTTAGTTTCAGTGTTGCTTGACAAGCTTTCTTGTAGTTGTTCTGAGATCAGCTTAGTAAGCTGACCAAACTGATCCTTGATCTCCTGTGTTGATGCCTCAAGTTTCGTTTCTATCCTTTGGAAATGTGTTTCTGAGGCTACTAAAAATTTTGTCAGCATCTTGATAAACTATAATAGTAACATATTTTAATCCCACATTTAGTATGCTTTTGGATGATTTAAGCCTCGATTTATATAAAAAGGTGCTATTAATCCTTTCTTTTCATGTCTTATACTCAGGAAAGCACCCGAGAATAAAAAGAACGAGAAACGGGCCTAAAATAAAGCAAATTGGGCCAATGAGGAAATCGACACGGCCTGGACTAAAGCCCACACGGCCGTGCCTTGTTGATCATCTAGAACACGGCCTAACCCCCGATTTACACGGCCGTGCCTCATTAAAGAAATCCGAACACGGCTCAAAAACTAGTCACACGGGTGTGTGATATGGCCGTGTCCCTGTCATGGTAAAGAGCAATTTCATTCGGATTTGGATACTTTTGGGTGAAGAAACACACTCCAAGAGCCTATATAAACCCCTAAGTACCACCTTAAAGGGGAGCGGTTAGCTAGGCCAAGGAGCCAAGCCGGAAAGGTCAGAATTGTGGGAATCACTCGAAGATAGCCAGTTGATCCATCCCAAGAAGCTGGAATTCTACTCAAGACGGCGAATTTCTCCTTCAATTCCTCCAGGGAGTTTTAGGGATTTCTTATGTTTTGTTTTATCTTTTCTCTTGAGATGTTTTCTTTATTTGTTATGAACTAAACCCTTCAGATACCTGAAGAGGATGAAACCTAGATGAATCTAGTTATTGGTTTCTGAATTATATGATAAATACTTAGTTTGTTCTTAATTATGTGAGCTAAATCCAAATTTGATGTGCTTAGGTGGAGGAGGAATAGACCCTGCCTAAGAGTAGATCTAGCATAATTAAGCGGAGTTGATAGCATGCCTAGAGATAGGGTGATGAGATTTTACCGGATTAGGATGAAACCTAATATGGGAATCCATAGATCGATTTACTGCTATTCTAGGGGGTTGTTAAGTGAGAAAGAGATTTTCATTAATTAACCTAGGGTTAGACGTTATTCGCCTCGAGAGAGGGTTTAATATACATTAGGGAGTCTTACGGATCAAACTAAGTGAATAAATCGTATGGTTCAGGGTTAAATAACAAGTGAAGTCTAGGTTCCCAATTCATCCTTTTTGTTTTTGTGTCTTTAGCTTAGTAGTCAATTTATATTAAAGCAACTTCACTTATTTTAGGCTAAATAATAAAAAGGAAATTAGTATTAGTACTTTTAGTTCCTTTGGGTTCGATAATCCGGTCTTGCCTAAGCTATACTACTGTTCGATAGGTACACTTGCCTTTAATCGTTGTCAGAGTTAGTGTCCAGGTTCGATCATTCTCTTTATAAATTTTAAAACTCGATAGACATACGTCAAGTTTTTGGCGCCGTTATCGGGGAACTAAAATATTAAGAAAATTCTATTTTTATTACTTTAGCCATTATTTTTATTTTTATTTTTATTTTTCAATTTACTTTTAAATTTTAGGATAAATTTAGGTTTTGCTAGATTTTCTTTATTTCTTTCTCAGCAGGTACCTCTAGTTTATGACTAGAAGGAACCCGAGAGAACCTTTAGTATACGACAGTGATATTGAAGCTACCGCTTGAACGAATCGCAGAGAAATCGGGCGAGCCCTAAACTACACAGAGGAAAATCGAGAAGACAAATCCAATCCTACTGAAGGGATGGATGAGACTAATCCACAACCACATGATGTGGGAGAAAACAATGCTCCACGTACAATGTTTGATTATGCTAAACTGCATTTAACAGGAGCGGAATCGAGTATTGTTAGGCCTGCTATAGCCGCTAATAATTTTGAGTTAAATCCTAACACAATACAAATGATTCAGCAATTTGCTCAATTTGATGGTTTGCAGGACGAAGACCCAAACATTCATATAGCTAATTTCTTAAAGTTCTGTGATACTTTCAAAATAAATGGCGTTTCTGATGATGCCATACGTCTTCGGTTATTTCCCTTCTCACTAAGGAATAAAGCTAAACAGTGGTTAAACTCGTTACCACGAGGGTCAATCACTACTTGGGAGCAGATGACTGAAAATTTTTTATTAAAATATTTCCCACCGGCCAAAACGACCAAATTAAGGAATGATATATCTTCTTTTGTGTAGATGGATTTAGAGACATTATACGACGCATGGGAGAGATACAAGGATCTCTTGAGAAGGTGTCCACACCATGGTCTACCCTTGTGGCTACAAGTCCAAACCTTCTATAACGGTGTAAACCCCTCAACGAGGCAACTAATTGATTCAGCCACCGGTGGAACCCTGAACAACAGAACTTCTGAAGCAGCCTACGAGTTTATTGAAGAGATGTCACTGAATAACTATCAGTGGCAAGTTACAAGGAAAAACCGACAAAATCAGCTGGAGTTTTCAACCTCGACATAGTAACCATGCTATCAACACAGATGGAATTAATGAACAAAAAGCTTGATAGTTTGTGTTCTTTGCAGGCACACCTAGTCATGCAGTGCGACGCAAGTGGAACCGTGGCGAATCCTGAATACCCACCCTACCAACCGGGCACAGAAAGCCAACAGATGAACTATATAGGTAATAACTTCAGATCTAATAATAATCCTTATGGTAATAATTACAATCCAGGTTGGAGGAAACACCCAAATTTTTCATGGGGAGGCCAAGGAAATCAAAGACAACAACCCCCTCAAAATTTCCAAAATCAGCCATATCCACAAGAGAAGAAGCCAAACCTTGAAGAGATACTGACAAAATTCAAGGCAGCCACAGAGAATCGTCTCCAAAATACTGAGAAAACACTTAAAAGTCAACAAACATCAGTTGAAGAGACCAAGAACCGAGTCGGGGAACTTACTAGGTCAGTAAGGGAAGTCACTAAGGCAGTCGGACAACTTGCAAAGTTAATGTCTGAACGACAGCAAGGACATCTACCAAGTAACACAGAAATCAATCCAAAGGAGCAAATCCAAGCCATTACATCTCATGATAGTAAAGGGGTAGACAAACCCAATCCGATTAAAGAAAAAGAGGTAGAAGAAGGTAAAATAGAGGTAGCACAGGAAAAGCCAAAACCAGTAATCAAGGAGTACCAACCTCGCATACCTTACCCCGAAGCAATGAAAAGAGATGATACATAAGAAAAGTTCAGTAAGTTTCTTAAACTTTTAAAGAAATTACATATCAACTTACCTCTTCTTGAAGCTTTTTTCCAGATGCCAGACTCGAGAAAATTTTTAAAACAACACTTAACAAACAAGCGCAAATTAGACGAGGAACCATATGTGGAATTAAACGCAGTATGCTCAGCAATGTTACAAAATAGACTACCGCAGAAGCAAAAAGATCTAAGGAGTTTTACAATTCCATGTTTAATTGGTAGACTAACTGTTGATAACATGTTAGCTAATTTAGGGGCAAGTATAAATGTCATGCCTTATACATTGTTTAAACGACTAGGTCTACGGAAGCCCAAACAAAATAGGATGAGTATTCAATTAGCTGATAAAACTGTTAGATTTCTTAGGGGCATTATCGAAGATGTTCGTGTAAAAATCGATAAATTCATTTTCCCAGTAGACTTTTTTGTCTTAAACATGGATGAGGATAATTCAATCTTCTTAATCTTAGGAAGACCCTTCCTAGCAACTGCTAAGACTAAAATTGATGTTGCCACAGGAGAACTCTTACTTTGTGTAGGTGATGAATCAATCAGTCTTCAAGCTCTTGACTCAGCCAGGGCAACAATCGATGAAGGTAAGAAAGACAATTTAGTTCATAATCAATCTGCGCAATCTTCATCGCAGGAAACACAAGTCAAAGAAGGACTGAAATTACGTGAGGTAATACCGAAAGAGCCCCCAGAAGAGCTCGTAGGAACATCAAACCACTTCAAAATAGGAGACCAGGTATTGTTAGACAGAGCCAATCCTCGCATCACCACATCAGGCCTGAAAGTAAACGAAGAAATCCCTCTTAAGGTACACAATATCTTCCCACACGAAACAGTCGAGGTAAGCAATCCAACATTCGACACTCTTAAGGTAAACGTTTCTCGACTTAAACTTTTTCAAGAAAATAAAATTGTAAACATGAGGGAAGATATTCAAACCTTTAAACCTTCCTGATCCAAATACGAGGAAAGTCTAGCTTAAGACTATAAACGAGTGCTCCTCGGGAGGCAACCCAAGCACTAACACAATTTATTTTCACATTTTTCTTTCAAATTATTTTCTTCTTGAATAACTAGTTCTCAACTAACCAAAAGTGCAGCCTTTCAGGCCACACGGTCTTGCACACGGCCGTGGCTGTGACCGTGTGGATGTGCAGAATCGCCGTACTGACATAGTAGAGGTAGTACAAATCAGATTCAACAAACTTTTCAAAATCACGGGCTCAACAACTCCCCCACGGGCATTGATAAAGTGGCACGCCCGTGACCCACGACCGTGTGAAGATACTGACTTGCCAAGCATGGGCAGAACACGCCCGTGCCTTCCAGCCGTGCCAACATACTGACTTGCCACCAACGGGCGTGGCTGGCTAAAAACGGGCATGGAGAATTACCACGCCCAGACACACGACCGTGCAAGGCGGCCAGGCCAATCGACACGCCCCTGGTCCACGGGTGTGGGCAAGCACCAGAATTGAGCCTCTATTTAAACCCAAACTCCTTACCCCATTCCTTCCACCCACTTTTCTTCTTACTCATTTTCTCTGATTTCTCCCCTCTCCATAACGTCTCCAACTTCTTGAGCTACACCAAAGCCATGTCGAAGAAATGGAAGAAGGCAAGCATAGTCTCCCCAAGGGAGATCCCAACACATAAGTTCATGCCGGCCGCTTCATTCCAACAACAAGCCAAGGGTCTTTGAGACCATTTAGTTTCTATTTTTCTTTTCTATCTTGCTTCAATTTCCTTATCTTTACTTCTCTTCTACTCAATTTAGTTTAATTTATTTTAGTTTTTTAGTGTCAGGTTTAAAAGGCTGCTTGGGAATCACGCCACTTCCGCCACCTCCAGCACCTCCGCAGCCCTAGAGGTCACACCCACCTCGCGAACCATCCAACAATAAGGACTCTTCGGTCCATTCTTCTTTTCTTTTATTTTTATTTTCCTTCTTAGTCTCCTCCCCTTTAGCTTGCTTTTCTTTAATTACATATTTATTTTATTTTAATTATGTCTTAATAAGCCCTGGCTCATCCTTCACGAGCTTTCCAATTTCTTCATCTAGCACAGGATCGTCATCCAGACCGACCCCTCCAAACATACACACCACGACCTCTACCATCCTTTAGGGACACCATCCAAAATTCAGGGAGCATTTTTTCCCCTTCTCTTTTGATTTATCCCGTAAATGTTATTATCTATCTTTGTACATTGAGGACAATGTACATCTTAAGTGTGGGGGGTGAATATTTATTTGAAGAAAGTGCCTAACTTTATGCATTATTCTCATATTCGGCCAACTTTTTACATTATTCTTAAATTCCTGAATTTAGTCTTGTTTTTAATCAATTTTCTCATATTACTAATTAGGATGAAATTTCTGAAGATTTATGATTTGTATTGACATGTTTTTGAGTAAGTCATTGATAACTGTGCATTGATGATTGAATTTGAAGAATACTAGAGAATCAAGCATGATAAGTCTAATTTTTAAGAGTAAAAATTTTTGCTAGATTGTTAAGCTGAATTTGAATATTACTTTGAAATTTGAAATTTACAAGGTTGATGTCAAAACACCCATAATTTTTGTGAGATTTTGAGCCTTATAGAGCATATATTCTTTTTCATGCTCAATTTTTTGATTATGAGTGCGTCAACTATGAACTGCTATTCTAGAACTTGCCTCGATTATACATGTTAAGACCACATATATGATTTGATATACCGAGATGATAAAGGCACCTAGGTTTTAACCCACTTACACCACTAAAAAAGCCTACCTTCATAATTAACCCCTAGTGAACCCCATTGATCCTAACAACCCTTTTTATTGACTCACCCACTAATATTAACCCAAAACCCCTTTGTCTTTGTTATCACCATTCCTTGACTACCTTTTTTGTCGAGATTTGATTTTGAGCAGTTACCTAACTATGTTCTATATTTCAGCTGTTAAAGTTCCTTATTACTTAGTTTGTTCTTAAAAAAAACGAAGTATGTTTATTATTAGTTTTATAATTAAGTGAGCTTACATGTTCAAATTCCAAATCTTAAGGAAAAAGCTCGTATTATTAGTTTTCAATTGATGTAATTATTTAGGATTTGTTAATTTTTCTAGTTAGGTAATTTATCAAGTCAATCTCGATTCTAACCTTCTAATTCAGCCTGTATCCATACCCTTAACCTAAGCCCCGTTACAACCCTATTAAAGACCTTTTGATCTATTTATCAGCTTATTATACAGTGGTGGAGATTTGATTTTCAGGCAAGCCAATGGGATTAACTTTAAAGGTTCGACTTTTTGAGTGCTCTTTTCCTGAACCTTAAACACTTCGAGTGATTTGAGTGAATCTTTTGTGAGGATGTCAGTCCTTGTAGGTTTTGAATTATAGGTAATTATTCAGGTAAGGGGAAATGCCTAAGTTTTCAAATTACAAATGTATGACCTATCCTGTTTGAATCTTTAGGACTCCTAGAGTTAGATTATCCATGTATAAATTATCTATGAATTATGATGAGACATTGTTGATAGGAATTTTGAATCATGGAAAGTTCGTTTTAATTGTAAGTTGAGAATTTTGCTTGAGGACAAGCAAAAGCTTAAGTGTGGGGGTATTTGATAAACCGTAATAGTAACATATTTTAATCCCACATTTAGTATGCTTTTGGATGATTTAAGCCTCGATTTATATAAAAAAAGGTGCTCTTAATCCTTTCTTTTCATGTCTTATACTCAGGAAAGCACCCGAGAATAAAAAGAACGAGAAACGGGCCTAAAACGAAGCAAATTGGGCCAAAGAGGAAATCGACACTGCCTGGCATAAAGCCC
This sequence comes from Gossypium australe, assembly GCA_005393395.2. Classification (NCBI taxonomy): domain Eukaryota; kingdom Viridiplantae; phylum Streptophyta; class Magnoliopsida; order Malvales; family Malvaceae; genus Gossypium; species Gossypium australe. The sequence goes on from CM016615.1 coordinate 99,361,736, forward strand.
ACACGGCCGTGCCTTGTTGATCATCTAGAACACGGTCTAACCCCCAATTTACACGGCAGTGCCTCATTAAAGAAATCCGAACACGGCTCAAAAACTAGTCACACAGGCGTGTGACATAGTCGTGTCCCTGTCATGGCAAAGAGCAATTTCATTTGGATTTGGATACTTTGGGGCGAAGAAACACACTCCAAGAGCCTATATATACCCTCTAAGTACCACCTTCAAGGGGGGCGGTTAGCTAGGCCAAGGAGCCAAGTCGGAAAGGTCAAAATTGTGGGAATCACTCGAAGATAGCCAGTTGATCTATCCCAAGAAGCCGGAATTCTACTCAAGACGGTGGATTTCTCCTTCAATTCCTCCAGGGAGTTTTAGGGATTTCTTATGTTTTGTTTTATCTTTTCTCTTGAGATGTTTTCTTTATTTGTTATGAACTAAACCCTTCAGATACCTGAAGAGGATGAAACCTAGATGAATCTTGATCGCTGCAAATCAGAACTTTAAATATTTATAAAAGAATGATCAAACCTGGAGACTAATTCTGACAACGATATTAAGGCAAGTGTACCTATCGAACAGTAGTATAGCTTAGGCAAGACCGGTTATCGAACCCAAAGGAACTAAAAGTATTAATACTCACTTTGTTTTTATTATTTAGCTTTAAAGTTAGAGTGAAGATTACTTTTAAACTAAATTGACGACAACTAAACTAAGGACACAAAGACAAGAAGACGAATTAGAAAATAACTTTGAAGAAAAACACAGTTGATTTTGATGTTACCTTCGGGAAGAATCCACCTAGACTTCACTTAGTATCTAACCCTAGATTATATGATTTCTTTTACTTAGCTTGATCCGTGAGACTCCCTAACCTATATTAAACCCTCTGTCGAGGCGAATAATGTCTAACCCTAGGTTAATTAGTGGAACTCTCGTTCGTTTATAATAACCCCTAGGATAGCAGTAAATCAATCAATGGACTCCCATATTAGGTTTCACCCTAATCCGGTAAAATCTCGTAACCCTATCTCTATGCGTCCGATCAACTCCGCTTAATTATGTTAGATCTTCTCTTAGGCAGGGTCTATTCCTCCTCCACCTAAGTACATTAGATTTGGATTAAGCAACATAATTAAGAACAAACTAAGTAATTTATCATATAACTTAAAAATCAAATAATAAAATCCATCTAGGTTTCATCCCCTTCAGGTATCTGAGGGGTTTAGTTACAAAACATTGCAAGAGAAAAGATAAAACAAAACATAAGAAAACCCTAAAACCCCCTGAAGGAATTGAAGGAGATTTCCGCCATCTTGAGTATAATTCCGGCTTCTTGGGATGGATCAACTGGCTATCCTCGCGTTACTCCTTAACTTTGACCTTCTCGGCTTGGCTCTTTGGCCTAGCTTTCGCTCGTTTCAGCTTCTACCGAAGTCCCTTTTCAAGTTGCCCCCTAAGGTGTTTATATAGACTTTGTGATGCTTTACTTAGCCCCTAAGTATCCTAATTTAAGTAGAATTCCTAATAGGGTATTTGAATAGGCTTTGGAATGTGTTTCTTTACCTCCAAGTATCCTTTCCCGAATGAAACTACTCTTCCCAGCGACAGGGACACGACCATGGCACACGCCCGTGTGAATCGTGGCCAGGCCGTGTTCGGACTTTTAATGAGGCACGGCCGTGTGGTCTTTGGGCCAGGCCGTGTCGATTTCTCTCTTGGCCTAATTTGGTCCATTTTAAGCCCGTTTCTCGTTCTTTTTATCCTTGGGTGCTTTCCGTATAAAATATGAAAAGAAAGGATTAAGAGCACCTTTTTACATAAATCAAAGGATAAATCATCCAAAAGTATGCTAAATGTAGGATTAAAATATGCTACTTTTACGGTTTATCAAATCTTGTTATTGTTTTCTGAATTATATGATAAATACTTAGATTGTTCTTAATTATGTGAGCTAAATCCAAATTTGATGTGCTTAGGTGGAGGATGAATAGACCCCGCCTAAGAGTAGATCTAGCATAATTAAGCAGAGTTGATCACACGCCTAGAGATAGGGTGACGAGATTTTGCCGGATTAGGGTGAAACCTAATATGGGAATCCATAGATCGATTTACTGCTATTCTAGGGGGTTATTAAGTGAGAAAGAGATTTTCATTAATTAACCTAGGGTTAGACGTTATTCGCCTCGAGAGAGGGTTTAATATATGTTAGGGAGTCTTACGGATCAAACTAAGTGAATAAATCGTATGGTTCAGGGTTAAATAACTAGTAAAGTCTAGGTGGATTCTTTCTGAGGGTATCGTCTTAATCAACTGAGTTTTTCCTAAAGTTATTTTCCCAATTCATCCTTTTTGTCTTTGTGAATTTAGCTTAGTAGTCAATTTATATTAAAGCAACTTCACTTATTTTAGGCTAAATAATAAAAAGAAAGTTAGTATTAGTACTTTTAGTTCCTTTGGGTTCGATAATCTGGTCTTGCCTAAGCTATACTACTGTTCGATAGGTACACTTGCCTTTAATCATTGTCAAAGTTAGTGACCAGGTTCGATCATTCTCTTTATAAATTTTAAATAGAGGCTTAATTCTGCTGCTTGCACACGCCCGTGGACCAGGGGCGTGTCGATTAGGACGACCGCTTCGCACGGCCGTGTGTCTGGGCGTGTTAATTCTCCATGCCCATTTTCCAGCCAGCCACACCCGTTGGTGGCAAGTCATTATGTTGGCACGGCTGGAAGGCACGGGCGTGTTCTGCCCGTGGTTGGCAAGTCAGTATCTTCACACGGTCGTGGGGCACGGGCGTGCCACTTTTTCGATGCCCGTGGGGGAGTGGTTGAGTTCGTGATTTCGAAAAGTAGTTGAATTTGATTTTTACCGCCTCTGCTATGTCAGTATAGGGATTCTGTACTTCTACACGATCACGGCCACGGCCATGTGCAAGACCGCGTGGCCTGGAAATCTGCCCTTTTGGTTAGTTTAAAACTAGGGATAAAAAAATAAATTGAAAGCGAAATGTTAGAATAAATTTTGTTAGTGCTCGAGTTGCCTCCCGAGAAGCGCTCGTTTATAGTCTTAAGCTAGACTTTTCCTCGTATTTGAATCAGGGAGGTTTAAAGGTTTGAATATCTTCCCTCATGCTTACAGTTCTATTTTCTTAATAAAGTTTAAGTCAAGAAGCGTTTGCATCAAAAGTGCCGAATGTTGGATTGTTTACCTCGACTGTTCCGTGCGGGAAGATATTGTGTACCTTAAGAGGGATTTCTTCGTTTACTTTCAGGCCTGATGTGGTGATGCGAGGATCAGCTCTGTCTAACAATACCTAGTCTTCTATTTTGAAGTGGTTTGATGTTCCTACGATCTCTTCTGGGGGCTCTTTTGGTATTACTTCATGCGATTTCGGTTCTTCTTTGACTTGTGTTTCCTGTGATGAAGATTGTACAAATTGATTATCAACTGAATTGTCTTTCTTACCTTCATCGATTGTTGTCCTGGCTGAGTCAAGAGCTTGAAGACTGATTGATTCATCACCTACACAAAGTATGAGTTCTCATGTGGCAACATCAATTTTAGTCTTGGCGGTTGCTAGGAAGGGTCTTCCTAAAATTAAGGGGATTGAATTATCCTCATCCATGTCTAAGACAACAAAATCTACTGGAAAAACGAATTTATCGATTTTTACAAGAACATCTTCGATAATGCCCCTAGGAATTCTAACAGTTTTATCAGCTAATTGAATACTCATCCTAGTTTGTTTGGGCTTCCCTAGACCTAGTCGTTTAAACAATGTATAAGGCATGACATTTATACTTGCCCCTAAATCAGCTAACGCATTATCAACAGTTAGTCTACCAATTAAATATGGAATTGTAAAACTCATTGGATCTTTTTGCTTCCGCGATAGTCTATTCTGTAGCATTGCTGAGCATACTGCGTTTAATTCCACATGTGGTTCCTCTTCTAATTTGCGCTTGTTCATTAATAGCTATTTTAAGAATTTTCTCATGTCTGGCATCTGGAAAAGAGCTTCAAGAAGAGGTAAGTTGATATGTAATTTCTTTAAAAGTTTAAGAAACTTATCGAACTGTTCTTCTGTATCTTCTCTTTTTATTGCTTCGGGATACGGTATGCGAGGTTGGTACTGCTTGATTAGTGGTTTTGGCTTTTCCCGTGTTACCTCTACTTTACCTTCTTCTACCTCGTTTTCTTGTATTGGGTTGGGTTCATCTAACCTTTTACTATCATGAGCTATGATGACTTGGATTTGCTGCTTTGGGTTAATTTCTGTGTTACTTGGTAGACGTCCTTGCGATCGTTCGGACATTAACTTTGCAAGTTGTCCGACTGCCTTAGTGACTTCCCCTACTGACTTAGTAAGTTCCCCGACTTAGTTCTTGGTCTCTTCAACTGATGTTTGTTGACTTTTAAGTGTTTTCTCAATATCTTAGAGACGATTCTCTGTGGCTGCCATGAATTTTGTCAGCATCTCTTCAAGGTTTGGCTTCTTCTCTTGTGGATATGGCTGATTTTGGAAATTTTGAGGGAGTTGTTGTCTTTGATTTCCTTGATTTCCTTGACCTCCCCACGAAAATTTTGGGTGGTTCCTCCAACCTGGATTGTAATTATTACTATAAGGATTATTATTAGATCTGAAATTATTACCTATATAGTTCATCTGTTCGCTCTCTGCGCCCGGTTGGTAGGGTGGGTACTCAGGATTCGCCATGATTCCACTTGCGTCGCATTGCATGACTGGGTGTGCTTGCAAAGAACACAAACTATCAAGCTTTTTATTCATCAATTCCACCTGTGTTGATAGCATGGTTACTGTATCGAGGTTGAAAACTCTGGCTGATTTTATCGGTTTCGTCCTTGTAACTTGCCACTGATAGTTATTCAGTGACATCTCTTCAATAAACTTGTAGGCTGCTTCAGGGGTTCTATTGTTCAGGGTTCCACTGACGGCTGAATCAATTAGTTGCCTCGTTGAGGGGTTTACACCGTTATAGAAAGTTTGGACTAGTAGCCACAGGGGTAGACCATGGTGCGGACACCTTCTCAAGAGATCCTTGTATCTCTCCCATGCGTCGTATAATGTCTCTAAATCCATCTGCACAAAAGAAGAAATATCATTTCGTAGTTTGGCCGTTTTGGCCGGTGGGAAATATTTTAATAGAAATTTTTCGGTCATCTACTCCCATGTAGTGATTGACCCTCGTGGTAACGAGTTTAACCACTGTTTAGCTTTATTCCTTAATGAAAAGGGAAATAACCGAAGACGTATGGCATCATCAGAAACGCCATTTATTTTGAAGGTATCCTAGAACTCTAAAAAATTAGCTATATGAGTGTTAGGATCTTCGTCCTGCAAACCATCAAATTGAACAAATTGTTGAATCATTTGTATTGTGTTATGCTTTAATTCAAAATTATTAGCAGCTATAGCAGGCCTAACAATACTCGATTCCGCTCCTGTTAAATGCGGTTTAGCATAATCAAACATAGTACGTGGAGCATTGTTTTCTCCCACATCATGTGGTTGTGGGTTATTCTCGTCCACCCCTTCAGTAGGATTGGATCTGTCTTCTCGATTTTCCTCTGTGTAATTTAGGGCTCACCCGATTTCTCTGCGATTCCTTCGAGCGGTAGCTTCAATATCATTATCGTATACTAAAGGTCCTCTCGGGTTCCTTCTAGTCATAAACTAGAGGTACCTGCGGAGAAAGAAAGAAAGAAAATTTAGCAAAACCTAAATTTATCCTAAAAAAATAAAAATAAAAGTAAATTGGGAAAAATAAAAATAATGGCTAAAGTAATAAAAATAGAGTTTTCTTAATATTTTAGCTCCCTGACAACGGAGCCAAAAACTTGATCGCTGAAATTAGAGTCTTAAAATTTATAAAGAGAATGATCAAACCTGGAAACTAACTTTGACAACAATTGAAGGCAAGTGTACCTATCGGACAGTAGTATAGCTTAGGCAAGACCAAATTATCGAACCCAAAGGAACTAAAAGTACTAATACTAACTTTCTTTTTATTATTTAGCCTTGAATAAGTGAAGTTGTTTTAATCTAATCTAAATTAACTACTTCTAAGCTAAAGACGCAAAGAAAAAAAAGAATGAATTGGAAAATAACTTGAAGAAAAACTTAGTTGATCGAGATGATACCCTCAGAAAGAATCCACCTAGACTTCACTTGTTATCTAATACTGAACCATATGATTTATTCACTTGACTTAATCCGTAGGATTCCCTAAATTATATTAGACCCTCTCTCGAAGCGAATAATAACTAACCCTAGGTTGATTAATTGAAATCTCTTTCTAATTAAAACCCCTAGAATCGCATTAACTCGATCTATCGATTCCCATATTAGGTTTCACTTTAATCCGGCAAAATCTCGTCACCCTATCTCTAGGTGCGCGAACGATTCCGCTGTAATTATGCTAAATCTATGAATAGGCAGGGACTTTTGCTCCACCACCTAAGCACATCATACTTGAATTAATATCCTAGAAACATTAATACAAGATTTAAGCACACATAATTAAGAACAAATCAAGTATTTATCTTATAGTTCAGAAAACAATAACAAGATTCATCTAGGTTTCATCCCCTTCAGGTATCTGAAGGGTTTAGTTCGTATCAAATAAACAAAACATCTCAAGAGGAAAGATAAAACAAAACATAAGAAATCCCTAAAACTCCTTGAAGGAATTGAAGGAGATATCCGCCGTCTTGAGTAGAATTCCGACTTCTTGAGATGGATCAACTGGCTATTCTCGAGTGATTCCCACAAATCTGACCTCTTCGGCTTGGCTCCTTGGCCTCGCTCACCTCCCCCTTCAAGGATTTACTTAGGGGGTTTATATAGGCTCTTGGAAATAGGTTTCTTTGCCCCTAAGTATCCAAATCCGAACAAATTTTCTCTTTGCCACGACAGGGACACGGCCATGGCACATGCTCGTGTGATTAGTCTTTAGGTCGTGTTCAGATTTCTTTAATGAGCGGCCGTGTGAATCGGGAGTTAGGCCGTGTTCTGGATGATCAACAAGGCACGGTCGTGTGGGCTTAAGTCTAGACCGTGTCGATTTCGTGATATGGCCCATTTACTCTGTTTTGGGCCTGTTTTATGTTCTTTTTATCCTCGGGTGCTTTCCTGGGTATAAGACATGAAAAGAAAGGATTAAGAGCACCTTTTTATATAAATTGAGGCTTAAATCATCCAAAAGCATACTAAATGTGGGATTAAAATATGTTATTATTGCGGTTTATCATGTGTATCACAAAATTCAATGGAAGTTAGTACATATTTCTGGTTCTATATGCTGATGACATTTAGTTTGCCGCTAATGATATAGGCTTATTGCACGAAACCAAGAGATTTTTATCTAAGCATTTTGAGATGAAAGATCTTAGGGACGCCTCTTTTGTTTTAGGAATTCATATACATCGAGATCGGTCTCGAGGTATTCTTAGATTATCATAAAAGAGCTATATCGATAAAGTACTCAAAAGGTATGACATGCAGAGTTGTAGATCAGGTGACATCCCTATCGCTAAAGGAGACAAATTTAGTCTTACTCAATGCCCTAAAAGAAACCTTGAAATTCAGGAAATGCAAAAGATTCCTTATGCATCAGCTGTTGGGAGTTTAATGTATGCTTAAGTTTGTACGCGTCCGGACATTACGTACATTGTTGGGATGTTAGGCAGATATTTAAGCAACCCTGGTATATATCATTGGATAGCAGCCAAAAGGGTTATGAGATATCTTCATAGAATAAAAAGATTACATGCTTACTTATAAGAGATCAGATCTTTTGGAGGTCATAGGGTATTCTGATTCTGATTTCGCTAGATGCCAAGATAGTAGGATATCTACATCAGGCAATATTTACCTGTTAGCTAGAAGAGCTATATCTTGGAAAAGTGTCAAACAGACACTTGTAGCTTCAGCCACTATGGCAATAGAGTTTGTAGCATGCTATGAGGCATCAAACCATGGAATATGGTTGCGAAACTTTGTCACAGGACTGCATATTTTGGAGAATGTAAAAAGACCACTCAAATTATTTTGTAACAATAAGTCAGCAGTGCTGTATTCCAAAAACAACAGGAGTTTATCTAAGTCAAAGCATGTTGACATAAAGTTCCTAGTTGTAAAATAAAGAGTGCAAAATGGTCAAATATCCATAGAGCACATTGGGACAAACTCCATGATAGTGGATCCGCTCAGAAAAGGTTTACCACCCAAGGTCTTTCATGAACACACTGCTCATATGGGTGTTACATTGTTTGAGGATATCATGATTTTGTGGGAGTTTATATTTTATTTGTTTTATGTTTGTTTTCAGACATTTATGTATTTGGTTATTTTCTTATCAGAAATAAAGTATTCAGTTTATTCATTATGTTTATTATTTTGGTACTGACCTCACTTAAGTTTAAAGAGGACCAGTTGGAAATAGACATGTTTAGATCATATTGCATGTAATTTCCATGCTACACATCAATACTTGATCTATGTCATTTGGTTGTGTTAATATACGTGATCATGGATGGATTTAGTTACGATATATGTAACGAAAGTCGCATTGGTTCTATGTTAACATAATTAATGGACGAGATTGTTCGGAATACCTTTTGGATATGATAGTAAAATTTTGAGCTCATAAGGTTATATAATGACATGTAATTATAAAGTAATTAGTATATATATGTGGTCCAAATGGGAGATTGTTGGAAAATATTGACATCACATATATAATAAGGGTAATTATATGTTATTATTTACTATCATGATAGGTTAGCCCAAATTAAAAGTGATCTAATTTGGTTAAAATTTTATTGGGATTTAATTATTAAATAAAGTATGGGTCAAATATGTGTAGATACTCTAGTAATTGAATTCTAGTCAAATTCTGATTAATGATGGACTAATTAGAATTTGATTAGAACTAATATGCCAAGGTTATAAATATTAGGGTTATGGTCCCCAAATCATACACAAGAAATCTTTTCTAATATCCCATCATTAGGAAAGAGAGAGCAGATATTCTCTGAATTTCTTGTGTGCTAATTTGGAAGATCAAATCCCCAAGATCCGGTAAAACTTCAAGAAATTTATGGATTTAGGTACGCTTCAGAATCTAGTTTTGTTCTTGATTTATTCTTGATGATTTTACATGATATATCTTGGTTTATTAAGTTTTATTTCAGATTTATTTTACAAATCTAACAGAAACAACATAGTGAGGAATGTGCCAAAAAATACAAGGCGATGTCCTGCCTACAAAATATTGTTTCAGACCTGATCTTTACAAGAATCATGGCATGTGAAACTCCCAAGTAAGTTTGGGATAAGCTCAATAAGGAGTTTCAGGGATCACATAAGACAAGGCAACATTAGATGATCAATCTCAGACGAGGTTTTGAAAACTTCAAGATGAAGAAAGCTGAGACTGTGAACCAATGTTTATATCGAATCATGGCGGTGGTGAACCAGATAAGACTATTAGGTGACCAATTTGTGGATAGTCGAGTAGTTGAGAAGGTGATTACCGCACTTCCTGAGATATACGAATCAAAGATATCCTCACTAGAAGACTCAAGGGATCTATCAACCATTTCACTCTCACAGCTAATCAATGCTTTAAAACAAAGAAGGGCAAATAGAGAAGAAAAACATGTTGAAGGAGCTTTTCAAGCTAGAAACAGAGATGCTGCAATCTCTTCAAGTTAGAAAGAAAAAAAGAGTTGGTCTTATAAGAATGAAAAGTCAAAAAAGGAAGGTGGAAAGAAAAAATATCCACCGTGCTCAAACTGCAAAAAGTTGGGGTCATCCTTAGAAGTTTTGCTGGTTCAGGCCTAACGCTCAATGCAAAAATTGCAAGCGATTTGGCCATGTAGAGAAAGTATGCAAAAAAAAAAATGGCATACTCAACAAAAAAATGTTGAGGCACAGATGGCAGAAGTAAAATAACTGATGTTTACAATTTCTTGTGAAGCCCAGCTCACCACACCATGTGAACTCCCTAACGGAGTAAGAAAGAATTGGCTCGTAAATAGTGGTTGTACAAGTTATATGACATCAGATATGAGCATCTTCAAGAATGTTGACAAAAGGTTTCATTCCGAGGTGAAAGTTGGAAATGGCCAGTATATTGAAAAAGTTGGAAAGGGAGATGTTTTGATAAAAACTCCATCAGGTACTAAAGTTGTTATAGATGTTCTTTTAGTTCCTGACATACACCAAAACTTGCTAAGTGTAGGACAACTATTCGAGAAAAAATACTCTATGGTATTCAAAGACAACAAATGTCTAATCCTAGATCCAAGTGGAATATCAACAAAGATGTCAGATAGTAGTTTTGTTGTCAACTTTAGCAACTTCAGTAGCATATACCAGCTCGCTTGATGAAATAAAATTATGGCACAGAAGAATGGGACATGTTGACTAAATCCTTAAGTCAAATGTACAAGAATAACTTAGTTGAAAATTTACCAAATATGGTTGATCATGATGACGTATGTAAGGTATCCCAACTTAAGAGACATGTGAGATCTCCATTTCTTGCAAAGATAGCATGGCGAGCCACTAAAAAATTGAACTTAATATATACTGACATTTGTGGACCCATGAATACAAGTTCACTAAATGGAAGTAGATACTTTGATTTGTTCATAGATGATAGTATAAGGTTCTGTTGGGTGTACTTTATGAAGAACAAATCCAAAGGTGGCTGAAATCTTCTTCAAGTTTTAAAGCCATGGTTGAAAACCAAAGTGGCTACAAGCTCAAAATGGTAAGATCAGATAATAAGGCGAATACACCTCAGAAAAATTTGAAAAATTTTGCGAAGAAGCTAGTGTCCATTATCAACTAAGCAATGTGTACACTCCATAACGGAATGTTGTAAGTGAAAGAAAGAAATAGAACTTTGATAAACATGACTCACTGCTTATTGTTTGAAAATAAACTGCCAAATGATTTCTAGGCAGAGTCAGTAAACACTGTTGTTTACTTGCTAAATAGACTACCCACTAAAGATGTTGAAGGGAAAACACCATTCAAAGCTTGGTATGGTTTTACACCTTCTGTTTCACATTTAAAAGTATTTGGTTGCACTTGTTTTGCTCACGTTTTATAAGAAAAAAGAAACAAGTTGGATAGTAGATCGAAGCTAGGGATATTTGTTGGATATTCCAATGTTAAGAAAGGATACATAATCTATAATCCTTTCACCAAGAAAGTGATCATAAGCAGAGATGTGAAGTTTGATGAAACAAAAATCTGGAATTGGACTACAACAGAGGAGGAGATGTATGAAAAAATGAGTCCAAAACCTGATCTATGAACCACTGGGAACCAAACTAAAAATGATGAAGTTGATGAACAACCAGTACAAGGAACCAGGTCTATCATTGAAATCTATCAACAGTGTAATCTGACGAAGTTAGAACCAGTCAGTTTTGAAGAAGCTGCTCAAGAATAAGAATGGCTATCAGCTATTAATGATAAAATCACCATGATCAACAAAAATGACACATGAGAGTTGGTAGATAGACCAGTTCACAAGAAAGCAATTGGTGTTGGTGTTCAAAACCAAGACGAATCCTGACGGATTAGTCAACAGATATAAAGCGAGGTTGGTTGTGAAAGGGTTTAACAAACAATATGGAGTGGATTTCATTGAAACCTTTGCCCCTGTTGTGAGATTAGACACCATAAGGTTGCTATTGACTTTTGCTGCTCTAAAGGGTTGGAGAATACATCAGATGGATGAGAAGTCAGCCTTCCTAAATGGTTATTTAAAGGAAGAGATTTATGTCGAACAACCATAAGGGTTCACAATACTTGGGTGTGAGGCCAAGGTGTATAAACTACACAGAATGCTATATGGTTTTAAGTAAGCACTAAGAGCGCCGTATGAAAGAATTGACAGTCACCTTACAAATATGGGTTTTGAAAGAAGCACCAGCGAGCCCACTTTATATGTGAAAAAAACTGGTAATGAAATACTTATCATTATTTCATTATATGTTGATGATTTACTTGTGATTGGCAGCAACAACAAACTGGTGATTGTATCACTTTGTTAGAACAAAACACTTCAAAATCAAGTATCACTTTGTGAGAGAAGTGGAACAAGCCAAGGAAGTCATTTTATTTCACTGTAGTTCACAAGATAAGTTGGCTGACATTTTAACAAAACCTCTTAGGAAAATGAAGCTTGAAAAGTTGTGTTACGATATTAGAGTTCGAAGCATGGAGGTCAAGGAGGAGTGTTGCAAAATGGCCATCCATAAGAACTGGGAGCTCACCAAATATGGGAGCTCACCAAGACTTTAACCTCACCAAACTTGATAGCTCACCTACGAGCTCTTTACTCTGCAAGTTGTCAACTTATACCGAAACAATAATAACTTTTTGATTAGACATTGTGGCAGCTGATTAGATTAAAATCAGCCAATGGAAAAGAAAGTTATATGAATCTAGTCACTAGATTAAGCCAAGTTGTAATTATTTTATTATTATTTTTAGCTTATTTAAGCTTTATGATTCATGTAATCTTATTATTAACCTTTCATGTTAATGAAATAGTAATTTATCCTGTTTTCACTCAATTTTTTTATCTGTTTTAGTCCTTCCCTTTATAAAATATCCAACACCTAGGAACTGGAACCAACACTGCTTCTATATCGCTAACATCGGCTTCTAGTTCTTTATATTGCTTAATTACATCTCCTATGGTCTTCCCTGGGGATCATCGAATCTAGTTTCTACCATTGATCCAGGGATTCTTTATCGTGCAACGCCAAGGTGTTTTGAACATCTTGTGCTCTACTAATGCCCATTTTTTGCTATAGAAATAACATGTAGCACCAGGAGATAGAATTTTCATTTCCTTCTATATATCATTAAAATTTTCAAATACAAAAATGATAACATGCATGTAATTTCAAGTAAAATCTACCCAAATTGTAACAAAGTTTTTCTTAGGGTAGTGTTTGTGATGGGCTCGAAACTAACTATTATTTCGACAAAGGCAAGCGCACCTATCGAACAGTAGTATAGTTATGGTGAGTCCGGAATATCGTATCCTCAAGGACTAAAATTACTAGTAATAACTATCTTTTTATTATCTAGCCTAATAATTAAGGGGATTTATTTTTAATCTAAATTTAACTAACTAATTTAACTAACTAAATGATTATGAATGTGACAGAGAGTGAATTGGAAAAATACTTTTAGACAACTTATATGAGATAGGCAATACCTAAGGAAGAATCCATCTAGACTTCACTTATTACTTTTGATTCATATGATTTATTCACTTGACTTAATCCGTAGAAATCCCTAATTTATGTTAATATCTCTTTCAAGACTAAAAACAACTGACTCTAGGTTGATTAATTGAAATCTCTGTCTAATTAAAACCCCTATTGTCGCATTAACTCTATCTATAGATCCCCTTATTAGATTTGACTAATCCAGCAGATTTTTGTTACCCTATTTCTAGGGTTGCAATCAACTCCATTTAATTCTGTTGATCTTCTCATAAACAGGGACTTTTGCTCCACTGAATAAGCACATTCGACTTTGAATCAATAACCTGAATTATCAAAACAAGAATAAGAACTCACAATTAAGAATAAGAACAAGTATTTATTTTATAAATCAAAAAATAATAAGCTTTGTCTTAGGTTTCATCCCCTTAGGTATTTAAGGGATTTAGTTCATACTAATAGAGGGAAACATATTAGAATAGGGAAAACAACAAAACATAAGAAAACCCAAAAACATCTAAGGAACTTGATGGGAGATCCTCAATCTTGATGGAGATCCTTCTAAAGAACTTGATGGGAGAACCTCAGTCTTGATGGAAATCCTTCCCCTAAACTGTTCCTGACGGCTACCTTGCAGTATTTTCTGCCTTCTACTCGGCGTCTATTCAACGTCCTGTCGACCTCCTCTTTTAGGTTGCCTCTAAGGTGTTTATATAGGCTTTGAGATGCCTTTCTTGGCCCAAAAGTATCCTATTTCGAATAGAATTAAACCTAGGGACGACAGGGACACGCTCGTGGTGGAATCCTTCGACCGTGGTTGATTCTGCTCGCAACACACGACCATGTGATCTGCCTGTGGTTAATAGTCCAGGCCGTGTGATTTCTAATGTAGGCCTATTTTGTCCCTTTTTAGCCCGTTTCTCGTTCTTTTCGAATCCCTAAGCTCTCTTGAGTATAAAACATGAAATTAAGAGATTAGGAGCATCGAATTCATCAAATTTAATGGAAAATCATCCAAAATTAAGTCAAGTATGGGGTTAAAATATGTGTAATTTATGGTTTATCAAATATCCCCACACTTAAGCCTTTGCTTGTCTTTAAGCAAAATCTTCAACTCACAAATAAAATTAACTCTCTCAATTCATAATTCTTATCAATAATGTTTCATCACAATTCATAGATAATTCATACATTGATAATTTAACTAAAAGAGTCCTAAAGATTCAAACAATCTAAGTCACAACTTTTTATAGCAAGAAAACATAGGTGTTTCCACTTACCTAAATAATTACCTTTGATTCAAAACTGACAAGAATTGACATCCTCACTAAAGATTCACTCAAATCACTCAAGGTGTTTAAGGTTCAAATTAAGCACTCAAAAATCAAACATGAAAAGTTAATCCCATAGGTTTGTAATGGGGCTTGGGTTAAAGGTGTGGATATAGGCTGAATTAGAAAGTTAAAATCGAGATCGAATTTGCCATTTACCTAACTAGAAAAATAACTAATAATGAATAATTATATTGATTGAAAACTTATCACTAAATAACACGAGTTTCTTCTAAAGATGTGAAATTAACAGTTAAGCTCATAATCACTAATAATGAATAAACCTTCAATTTTTTTTTAAGAATAAATACATACAATGATAAGAAAGAACTTTAACAATTGAAATAGAGAACATAGTTAGGAAACTTCTCAATTCAAATCTCGACAAAAGGGACGTCAAAAGATTAGGGAAATTAAAAATTTGGTTTTAGATTAATATTAGTGGGTGAGTCAAGAAACGATTTACTAGGCTAAAAAGGGTTCACTAAGGGTTAATTCTGAGGACAGTTTTTTTTTTTGTGTGGAGTGAGTGGGTTAATTCCTAAGTGCCTTTATCATCTCAGTATATCAAATCAAAAGTGTGGTCTCGACATGTATAATCGAAGCAAGTTCTAGGATAACAAATCAATATTGACACACTCATAATAAAAAAAATGAGTAAGAAATATATATGCTCTAAAAGGCTCAAAATCTCACAGAAATTATGGTTTTTGATGTCAACCTTGCAAATTTCAAACTTCAAAGCAATATTTAAGGTTAGGGAAACAACCTAATAAATTTTAATTCTGAAAATAGACTTATCATGCTTGATTCTCTAATGTCTTAAAATTTAAACCATCAATGCACAATTATCTATGACTTAATCCGAAACATATCAATGAAAATCATAAATCAATAGAAGTTTCATTCTAATAGTAAATATGAGAAAGTTACTTAAGAACAAGATATAATTCAATATTGTTGACACCTCCCCACACTTAAGATGTACATTGTCCTCAATGTACAAGGATAGATATCTACAATATATAAAATCATAAGATAGGGAAAGAAGTGAACTTCCTGAATTTTGGATGGAGTCAAGGAAAAGAACGATAAGTTAGGCATAGATGAACGCGGAGGTGGATACTCCGGTCAAGGTGTGGCTGTTCTTTAATAGCCCTTTGAACCTAAATTAAAGAAATCAAAATATAATAATATAAATTAAAGACAAGAAATATAAAGGGATAGAATTTAAAAATGAAAATAAAAGAACAAGAAAAAATAAAAGGACTCAAAGGTCCTTGTCTTGTCGAGTAAATGAAGCGGTCGGCATGAACTTATGTAGATTGGTCTCACACGGGGAGATCGTGCTAGGGTCCTTTCACTTCTTCGACATGGGAATGGTGGTATAAAGAAAGAATGAGGGAAAAGGGGAAAGGAAAATGAAAGGAGAAAGATAATAGAAAAAGAAGAGGGGTGTGGTGGTAAGGGTTTGGGAGAAAAAGAAATTAGTGAGAAAGTGAGAAGAAGAGGGGATTTAAATAGGAATCAGGGACTTGGTTGCTGCTGGCTCCCTTGTGCCATGGGCGTGTTAGGTCACACGACCGTATCACACGGTTGTGTGGTGTTTTGTTCGTTTCTCCCACGCCTGTGTAGAGGTTGCCATGCCCATGTTAATTAATCAGCGTCGACCATGGCCTAGGGACACGGGCGTGTCGCACTTGTTGATTTCTCAATTTCGACCACGGCCGAATCGCACGGCCATGGCATTTTATCGCAGCCCGTGTTTTGGGGAAAATTTTCATCCTTAGTTCGCACGGTCTCTGCCACTCCCATGTATCTTTTCATAGTGTCCACACGGCCATGGCCACGCCTGTGTGCAAGGCCGTGTTTGGTTAATTTGGAGGTAAATGCTAAAAATAAAAAATTTGGAAATTAATAGGGTTAGTGCTCAAGTTGCCTCCCGAGAAGTGCTCGTTTAAAGTCTTAAGCTAGACTTACCCTTCATTCGCATAATCATGGTGGTTTGAGGAGTTGAAACTCCTCTCCCCTGCTATCAGTTCTATGATCACTATATAGTTTGAGTCGAATCGCGTTTACCTTAAAAGTGCCAAATGTAGGATTAGTTACCTCGACTGTTCCGTATGGGAAGACATTGAGTACCGTGAAAGGGATCTCTTCGTTACTATTAAGGTTTGAAGTGGCAATTCGAGGGTCTATCTTATCCAACAATACCTGATTCATAATCTGAAATTGGTTTGTCCCATCTTTAAGTTTGTCATAGAGTTGCCTCGGTTTTGCTTCGTGTGTTCTTAGTTTCTCCTTGAAATATGTTTTCCACTTGTCTAGTTCATCGATCTGAAGCCTTCGTTCCTCATGAGTTATTTCTTTGTTGGCACAAGGATTAGGATGTGGCTCAGCTGTGTAATTTAGTGGTGCTTCCTGATCGCTGCAAATCAGAGCTTTAAATATTTATAAAAGAATGATCAAACCTAGAGACTAACTCTGACAACGATATTAAGGCAAGTGTACCTATCGGACAGTAGTATAGCTTAGGCAAGACCGGTTATTGAACCCAAAGGAACTAAAAGTATTAATACTCACATTCTTTTTATTGTTTAGCCTTCAAATTAGAGTAAAGATTGCTTTTAAACTAAATTGACGACAACTAAACTAAGGACACAAAGACAAGAAGACAAATTGGAAAATAACTTTGAAGAAAAACTCAGTTGATTTCGACGATACCTTCGGGAAGAATCCACCTAGACTTCACTTATTATCTAACCCTAAATTATATGATTTCTTTACTTAGCTTGATCTGTGAGACTCCCTAACCTATATTAAACCCTCTCTTGAGGCGTATAACGTCTAACCCTAGGTTAATTAGTGGAACTCTCATTCGCTTATAATAACCCCCTAGGATAGCAGTAAATCGATTAATGGACTCCCATATTAGGTTTCAACCTAATCCGGCAAAATCTCGTAACCCTATCTCTAGGCGTTCGATCAACTCCGCTTAATTATGTTAGATCTCCTCTTAGGCAGGGTCTATTCCTCCTCCACCTAAGCACATTAGACTTGGATTAAGCAACATAATTAAGAACAAACTAAGTAATTTATCATATAACTTAAAAATCAAATAACAAAATCCATCTAGGTTTCATCCCCTTCAAGTATCTGAGGGGTTTAGTTCATAATGAATAAAGAAATTATCGCAAGAGAAAAGATAAAACAAAACATAAGAAAACCCTAAAACCCTCTGAAGGAATTGAAGGAGAATTCTGCCATCTTAAGTATAACTCCGGCTTCTTGGGATGGATCAACTGGCTATCCTCGCGTTATTCCCTAACTTTGACCTTTTCGGCTTGGCTCCTTGGCCTAGCTTTCGATCCCTTTTCAAAGGTGGTACTTGGGGGATATTTATAGGCTCTTGGAGTGCGATTCTTTCTCCTTAAGTATCCTTTTCCGACTGAAATTGATCTTTCCAGCGACAGAGGCACGGCCATAGCACACGCCTGTGTGGATCGAGAACTGATCGTGTTCGGATTTCTAACTTGAGGCGCGGCCGTGTGTGACGGATTTGAGGTCGTGCTCTAGGTGTTCATCGAGGCACGGCCGTGTGTGCTTTGGGCCAGGCCGTGTCAATTTCGTGCTAAGGCCCATTTGCTCCATTTTAGGCCCGTTTTGTGTTCTTTTCATCCTCGGGTGCTTTCCTGGGTATAAGACATGAAAAGAAAGAACTAAAAGCACCTTTTTATATAAAACAAGGAATAAATCATCCAAAAGCATATTAAATGTGGGATTAAAATATGTTACTTTTACGGTTTATCAAATACCCCCACACTTAAGCTTTTGCTTGTCCTCAAGCAAAATTCTCAACTTACAATTAAAACGAACTTTTCATGATCTATAATTCTTATCAACAATGTCTTATCCTAATTCATAGAGAATTCATACATGGATAATTTGATTCAAAGCGTCCTAAAGATTTAAATGAGATAAGTCATAATTTTGTACCTCGAAAACAGAGGTGTCTTCCCTCTTTTAAATAACTACCTTTTCAATTTGAAACCGACAAGGATTGATATCCTCACTTAGGATTCACTCAAATCATTCTAAAGTGTTTAAGGTTCAGAAAAAGATCGCTCATAAGTCGAACCTGAAAAGTTAATCCCATAGGCTTGCCTGAAAATCGAATCTCCACCACTGTAATATGAGATGACAAACAGTTCAAAAGGTCTTTGTTAGGGTTGTAACGGGGCTAGGGTAAAAGGTGTGGTTACAGGCTGAAATTAGAGGGTTAGAATCAAGATTGAATTGATAAGTACCTACCTAAAATTTTTCCGAAACTTTTAAAAAGCAGTAATCCTACTAATACGAGCTTTTCTTTTGAAAATAGTCTTTTGGTTGTGTAAGCTCACTTTTCATACTACTAAAATTGAATACCTTGAGTTTTTTTTTCTTTTTTTCTTTTTTTTTAAGAACAAACTAATAATACATGATAAAATTAACTATCAGAATAATAAACTTGGTAACTGATCAAATCAAGTCTCGATTAAGGGGAGTCAAAAGAAATGGGGATAACAAATACAAGGGCTTTGGGTTAATATTAGTAGGTAAATCAATAAAAAGGGTTTGTTAGGATCAACGGGGTTCACTAGGGGTTAATTGTAAAGGTGGGCTATTTAGTGGAGTTAGTGGGTTAAAACCTAGGTGCCTTTATCATCTCTGTATATCAAATCTTAACTGTGGTCTCGACATGTAAAAACGAGGCAAGTTCTAGAATAACAGTTCATGGTTGACACACTCATAATCAAAAAATGAGCACGAAAAAGAATGTATGCTCTATAAGGTTCAAATACTCACAAAAATTATGGGTGTTTTGACATCATCCTTATGAATTTTAAATTTCAAGGTAGTATTTAAATTTAGGTCAACAGCCTAGCAAAAATTTTAATTCCTGAAAAACAGACTTATCATGCTTGATTCTCTAGTATTCCTTAAATTAAACATCAATGTATAATTAACTATGACTTATTCTAAACATGTCAATAATCATCACAAATCATCAGAAATTTCATCCTAATTAGTAATATGACAACTTTGCATAAAAACAAGACTAAATCAGGGATTTGAGAATAACGAAAAAAAATTAGGCACTTTTATTCCACTTTTACCCTCAGGGATTTGAGAATAATGCAAAAAATTAGGTCCTTTTACCCCCTACACTTAAGATGTACATTGTCCTCAATGTACAAAGATAGATAATGCATTTATATTCAAAATCAAAAAGGAGGGGATAGGATACTCCCTGAAGTGTGGACTGTTTCCTTGGAGGAGGGCAGGGGTCGTGGAGGTTATGGTGGAGGATGTGGCAAATACGGCGAAGGCGTCGGTATGGTGGTGGTGCTGGTTCCCGAGCTCTGAGCTAGATGAAGAAATTAGGGAACTCATGAAGGATTAGCCAGGGGTTATTGAAACATAATATAAATAAACTAAATATGAAATTAAAGAAAAGCAAGCTAAAATGAATGAGACTAAGAAGAAAATTGAAATGACAAGAAAATAATAATGGACTATGAAGTCCTTATTAAAGGATGGTTCGCAAGGTGGGAATCAATGCTAAGATTGGGGATGTGGTGGCGGTGGTGAGAGTAGTGAGGTTATCGTGGTGGCCAGCGTGATTCCCTAGCAGCCTGGCGAACCTGAGACTAAGAAACTAAAAGAAAATTAAACGAAAAGAGCAATAGAGAAGCTTAGATAAGGAAAATAAAGGAGAAGAAAAACAAAAAGAAAAAATAAACTGGTCTCAAAGACCCTTGGCTTGGTGATGAGACGAAGCTGCCAGCATGAACTCATGTTGATCGTTCTTTATTGAGGAGTCTATGCTTAGCTTCTTCCGCATCTCCGGCATGGCGTTGTTTTGCTTAAGGATCTAGAGTCTTGGAGAGTCTGAGGTGGATGAGAGTGAAAAGGAAAGAAAATAAAGAATAAATTAGATGGAAGGAAGGGGAAGAGGTGAGGGGTTTAAATAGAAGTTCAAATTTTGTGCTCCCCCACGGCCGTGGTCACAGGGTGTATCAATTTACACGGCCACCTCACACGGCCGTGTTATAGAGGGTGTTGTCACCCTATGCTCGTGCTTGATCCTCCCATGCCCGTGCTTGTGAAGTTTTTCTTTTGGCACGGTCGTTCTGTACGGGCGTGTCTCCCCCGTGCTCGATAAGTCAGTAGCTTCACATGGTTGCCAGCACGGGTGTGTTCTGTCCGTGGTGTGAAAGTCAGTAGCCTCACACGGTTTAGGGCACGGCTGTGCCCTATCTGTCGGTGCCTGTGGGGAGGGTTGTTGGATCCGTGAAGTTGGGGTGGGTGGTTGGGCTGACTGCACGGCCTTTGCCCTGTTAGTGTGGCGGTTTAGGTGGTCCACACGGCCACAGACACGGCCGTGTGTAAGGCCGTGTGGCCTGAAAAACCTGCATTTTTGGTCAGTTTAAAAAGGAAAAGAAAAAAGAAAAAGGAAAAGACAAATAAAAACAAATGTAAAAAGAAATGGTGTTAGTATTCATGTTGCCTCCCGAGAAGTGCTTGTTTATAGTCTTAAGCTAGACTTTTCCTCGTTATTTGAAAATTTTAGGGAGGTTTAAAGGTTTGAATATCTTCCCTCGTACTTACGATTTTATTCTCTTGACAAAGTTGAAGTCGAGAAGCGTTTACCTTAAAAGTGCCAAATATTGGATTGCTTACCTCGACTATTCCTTGTGGGAAGATATCATGTACCTTGAGAAGGATTTCTCCCTTTGCCTTCAGGTCTATGGTAGTGATTTGGGGATCAGTTTTGTCTAACAGTACTTGGTCTCCTATTTTAAAGTGATTCAATGTCCCCATGAGCTCTTCTGGTGGTTCCTTGGGTTTTACTTCGTGTGAATCTAGCTCTTCTTTGATCTCTGTCTTTTGCTTCTCTAAATTGTCGACCCTAATGCTTTGTTCCTCGTGTAACTCTACTTTGTCGATATGAGCCGGCTTAGGGTTTAGGCCTTGTGATGTTTCCTGTGATGAAGATTGAATAATATGATTATCAACTGAAATGGCTTTCTTACCTTCATCGACTGTTGTCCTGGCCGAGTCGAGAGCTTGAAGATTGATCGATTCATCTCCTACACGAAGTATGAGCTCACCTGTAGCAACATCAATTTTTGTTCTGGCAATTGCTAGAAAAGGCCTTCCTAAAATTAAAGGGATTGAATTATCCTCATCCATGTCTAAGACAACAAAGTCTACTGGGAAAACAAATTTATCGATTTTGACAAGAACATCTTCGATAATGCCCCTAGGAATTCTAACAGTTTTATTAGCTAATTGAATACTCATCCTAGTTTGTTTGGGCTTCCCTAGACCTACTCGTTTAAACAGTGAATAAGGCATGATGTTTATGCTTGCCCCTAGATCAGCTAATGCATTATCAATATGTAGACTACCAATTAAACATGGAATTGTAAAACTCCCTGGATCTTTTAGTTTTTGTGGTAGTCTATTTTGTAACACCGCCGAGCATGTTGCATTTAGTTCCACGTGGTGCTCTTCATCTATTTTGCGTTTGTTGGTCAAGAGCTGTCTTAAAAATTTTCTTGAGTCTGGCATCTGAAAAAGAGCTTCAAGAAGAGGTAAGTTAATATGTATTTTCTTTAAAAGTTTAAGAAACTTATCGAACTGTTCCTCTGAATCATCTCTTTTTATGGCTTCAGGATAAGGTGTGCGAGGTTGATACTCTTTAATTACCAGTTTTGGCTTCTCTTGTGGTACCTCTATTTTACCTTTGTCTACTTTTTTTTCAGTATTGGATCAAGTTCAGCTAATCCATTACTGTCCTGAGCTGTGATTGCTTGAATTTGCTCCTTAGGATTAACCTCGGTGTTACTTGGTAGAAGTCCTTACGGTCGTTCTGACATTAGTTTTGTGAGTTGTTCGACTGCATTAGTCACTTCCTTGACTGACTTAGCAATTTCATCGAGTCGGCTCTCGTTGCCTTTGATTGCTCTATCAGTTTCTTGGAGATGTTCCTCGAGGGCTGGTTTCTTTTCTTGTGGATAAGGCTGATTTCAGAAGTTTTGAGGAGGTTGTTGCCTTTGATTTCCTTGGTTTCCTTGTCCTCCCCACGAAAAATTTGGGCGGTTCCTCCAACCTGGATTGTAAATATTACTATAAGGATTATTATTAGATCAAAAATTATTACCTATATAGTTCATCTGTTCATCTTCTACTCCCGGTTGGTAGGGTAGGTACTCAGGATTCGCCACAGTTCCACTTGCGTCGCACTGCATGACTAGATGTGCCTGTGAAGAACACAAATTATCAAGCTTTTTATTCATCATCTTTAGCTGCGTTGATAGCATGGTTATGGCATCGACGTTGAAAACTCCTATCGATTTTGTCGGTTTGGTCCTTGAAGCTTGCCACTGATAATTGTTTAATGACATCTCCTCAATGAACTCGTAGGCTGCTTCTGGAGTTTTGTTATTCAGCATTCCATCGGCGGCTAAATCTATCAGTTGCCTCGTTGAGGGGTTTACTCCGTTGTAAAAGGTTTGGACTTGTAGCCACAAGGGTAGACCATGGTGTGGGCACCTCCTCAAGAGATCTTTGAATCTCTCCCATGCGTCGTATAGGGTCTCTATATCCATCTGCACAAAGGAAGAGATATCATTCCGTAATTTGGCCGTTTTGGCCGGTGGAAAATATTTCATCAAAAACTTTTCGGTCATCTGATCCCATGTAGTGATTGACCCTCGTTGTAACGAGTTTAACCACTGTTTGGCTTTATTTCTTAATGAAAAGGGAATAACCGAAGACGTATGGCATCATCAGAAACGTCATTTATTTTTCACAGAACTCTAAAAAGTTAGCTATGTGCGTGTTTGGATCTTCGTCCTGCAAACCATCAAATTGAACAAACTGTTGAATCATTTGTATTGTGTTAGGCTTTAATTCAAAATTGTTAGCAGATATAGCAGGCCTAACAATACTAGATTCTGCTCCTGTTAAATGCGGTTTCGCATAATCGAACATTGTGCGTGGAGCATTGTTTTCCCCCACATCGCGTGGTTGTGGGTTTTTTTCGTCCATCCCTTCAGTAGGATTGGATTTGTTTTCTTCCTCTCTTTCTGCGTAATCTAGGGCTCGCCTGGTTTCCCGACGATTCCTAGGAGCGGTAGCTTCAATTTCGTTGTCGAATATCAAAGGTCCTCTCGGGTTCCTTCTAGTCATAAACTAGAGGTACCTGCTGGAAAAGAAAGAAAGAAAATTTCAGCAAACAGAAAAACAAAAATAGAAACGAAAAGAAAAATAAATTGTGAAAAATAAAAATTAGGGCTAAAGTAATAAAAATAGAGTTTTCTTAATATTTTAGTTCCCCGGCAACGGCGCCAAAAACTTGATCGCTGCAAATCAGAGCTTTAAATATTTATAAAAGAATGATCAAATCTGGAGACTAACTCTGACAACGATATTAAGGCAAGTGTACCTATCGAACAGTAGTATAGCTTAGGCAAGACAGGTTATCGAACCCAAAGGAGCTAAAAGTATTAATACTCACTTTCTTTTTATTATTTAGCCTTAAAATTAGAGTGAAGACTGCTTTTAAACTAAATTGACGACAACTAAACTAAGGACACAAAGACAAGAAGACGAACTGGAAAATAACTTTGAAGAAAAACTCAGTTGATTTCGACGATACCTTCGAGAAGAATCCTCCTAGACTTCACTTATTATCTAACCCTAAATTATATGATTTCTTTACTTAGCTTGATCCGTGAGACTCCCAAACCTATATTAAACCCTCTCTCGAGGCGAATAACGTCTAACCCTAGGTTAATTAGTGGAACTCTCGTTCGCTTATAATAACCCCCTAGGATAGCAGTAAATCGATCAATGGACTCCCATATTAGGTTTCACCCTAATCCTGCAAAATCTCGTAACCCTATCTCTAGGCGTTCGATCAACTCCGCTTAATTATGTTAGATCTCCTCTTAGGCAGGGTCTATTCCTCCTCCACCTAAGCATATTAGATTTGGATTAAGCAACATAATTAAGAACAAACTAAGTAATTTATCATATAACTTAACAATCAAATAACAAAATCCATCTAGGTTTCATCCTCTTCAGGTATCTGAGGGGTTTAGTTCATACTGAATAAAGATAACATCACAAGAGAAAAGATAAAACAAAACATAAGAAAACCCTAAAACCCCCTGAAGGAATTGAAGGAGAATTCTGCATTCTTGAGTATAACTCCAACTTCTTGGGATGGATCAACTGGCTATCCTCGCGTTATTCCTTAACTTTGACCTTTTCGGCTTGGCTCCTTGGCCTAGCTTTCAATCCCTTTTCAGAGGTGGCACTTGGGGGATATTTATAGGCTCTTGGAGTGAGATTCTTTCTCCCTAAGTATCCTTTTCTGACTGAAATTGCTCTTTCCAACGATAGAGGCACGACCATGGCACACGCCCGTGTGGATCGAGACCTGACCATGTTCGGATTTCTAACCTGAGGCACGGCCGTGTGTGACGGAGTTGAGGCCGTGCTCTAGGTGTTCGTCGAGGCATGGCCGTGTGTGTTTTGGGCCAGGCCGTGTCAATTTCGTGCTAAGGCCCATTTGCTCCGTTTTAGGCCCGTTTTGTGTTCTTTTCATCCTCGGGTGCTTTCCTGTGTATAAGACATGAAAAGAAAGGATTAAAAGCACCTTTTTATATAAAATAAGGAATAAATCATCCAAAAGCATATTAAATGTGGGATAAAAATATGTTACTTTTACGGTTTATCACTTCCTGAAAAGAAGGTTGAGCCAAATGGTCATTAATAGAATTTATGTTTTCACCTTTATTACTAGATGTCCTAGCTGAGTCAAGAGCCTGAAGAGTGATCGTTTCGTCACCTACACGAAGTGTGAGTTCACCTGTACCAACATCAATTTTAGTTTTAGCAGTTGCTAAAAAGGGTCTTCCTAAAATTAAAGGAACATTGTTGTCCTCATCCATGTCTAAAACAATGAAGTCTATTGGGAATATGAATTTATCAATTTTTACTAATACATCTTCGATTATACCCCTAGGAACTCTAATAGTTTAATCAACCAATTGAATACTCATCCTAGTTTGTTTGGGTTTCTCAAGACCTAGCTGTTTAAACATTTTATAAGGCATAACATTTATGCTTGCCCCTAAATCTGCTAAAACGTTATTAACAGATAAACTACCAATTAAGCAACGAATCATAAAACTCCATGGATCTTTTAACTTTTGTGGTAGTCTATTTTGTAAGATTGCTGAGCACGCTACATTTACTCCACATGCGACGCCTCGTCTAACCTCCATTTATTTGTCAACAGCTCTTTTAAATTTTTTTGAGAATTGGGCATTTGCGAAAGAGCTTTAATAAACGGTAAGTTGATATGTAATTTTTTAAGGAGTTTAAGAAATTTACTGAATTGTTCATCTGTGCGGTCTATCTTCATCACATTGGGGTATGGCACACGAGGTTGGTACTCTGTAATTACCGATTTTGGTTTATCATGGATTACCTCAACCTTACCTTCCTCTACCACATTCTCTTGCCTCAATTTTGGTTCATCTAGCCCTTTACTATCGTGAGCAGAAATGGTATGAAGTTTCTCCTTTGGGTTAGTTTTGGTGTTGCTTGGCAAGCTGCCTTGTGGCCATTCTGAGATGAGCTTAGCAAGTTGTCCTAATTGGTTCTCAAGCCCTTGAACCGACGCTTACTGATTTTTAAGTGCTATTTCGGTGTTTTGGAAATGGGTTTCTGACACCGCGATAAATTTTGTTAGCATCTCCTCAAGGTTCGACTTTTTCTCTTGTGGGTAGGGTTGTTGTTGAAAGCCTGGAGGGGGTTGTTGTCTCTGATTTTCTTGGCCACCCCATGAGAAATTGGGGTGGTTCCTACAACCTGGATTATAAGTATTACTATAAGGGTTATTTTGAGGTCTAGAATTATTACCCATATAGTTCATTTGTTCGCTTTCTATTCCAGGTTTGTAGGGTGGGTATTCTGTATTGTTCGTCCCTCCCCCATTTGCATCGCACTGCATCACTGGATGTACCTGCGAAGAACCATACAAACCATCAATCTTTTTATTTAACAGTTCTACCTGGTTTGTTCTCATAACTTGCCACTGATAGTTATTCAGTGCCATCTCCTCTATAAATTCATAAGCCACTTCAGGGGTCTTGTTATTTAGGGTTCCACCGGTGGCTAAATCAATCAACTGCCTAGTTGATGGGTTCACTCCATTGTAAAATGTTTGAACCTATAGCCACAAAGGTAACCCATGGTGAGGCATCTCCTTAGTAGATCTTTATATCTCTCCCATGCATCATAGAGTGTTTCTAAATCCATCTGCACAAAAGAAGAAATATCATTCCTCAACTTAGCCGTTTTAGTCGGCGAAAAATATTTAAGTAAAAATTTTTCGATCATTTGGTCCCATGTAGTAATTGATCCTCGTGGTAACGAGTTCAACCACTGTTTAGCTCTGTTTCTCAACGAGAAGGGAAACAACCGAAAGCGAATGGCATCATCAGAAACGCCATTAATTTTGAACGTATCGCATAATTCCAGAAAATTTGCCAAATGATTGTTTGGATCCTCATCCTGCAAACCATCAAATTGAACAAACTGCTGGATCATCTAAATAGTGTTAGGTTTCAGTTCAAAATTATTTGCAACAATAGTAGGTCTAACAGTACTTGATTCAATTCCTATTAAAGTAGGTTTAGCATAATCATACATAGTACGAGGAGCAAGATTTTGATTCACCAGATTTGAGGCAACCACAGGAGGTAGTGGATTATTATCAGCAATCTCTTCGGTAGTATTAGTTTCGTCTTCTTGCTCTTCTTCTATGTATTGTAGGCTTCGCCTTATTTCTCTTCGACATCTGCGAGCTGTATGTTCTATCTCACTATCAAAAATCAAGGGTCCTGACGGGTTTCTCCTAGTTATAAACTAAAATTACCTGCCAGAGGCAAATAAGAGAAAAAGTTAGAAAAGTTAAAATAAAAATAAATTGCAAATAAATAAAATGGCTAAAGTAGTAAAAATTTAGTGTTCCTAATATCTTAGTCCTCGGCAACGGCACCAAAAACTTGATGGGCTCGAAATTAACTATTGTTTGGACAAAGGCAAGCGCACCTATCGAACAGTAGTATAGCTATGGTGAGTCTGGAATATCGTATCCTCAAGGAATAAAATTATTAGTAATAACTATCTTTTTATTACCTAGCCTAATAATTAAGGGGATTTATTTTTAATCTAAATTTAACTAACTAAATGATTATGAATGTGACAGAGAGTGAATTGGGAAAATACTTTTAGACAACTTATATGAGATAGGCAATACCTAAGGAAGAATCCACCTAGACTTCACTTATTACTTTTGATTCATATGATTTATTCACTTGAATTAATCCGTAGAAATCCCTGATTTATGTTAATATCTCTTTCAAGACTAAAAACAACTAACTTTAGGTTGATTAATTGAAATCTCTTTCTAATTAAAACCACTATTATCGCATTAACTTGATCTATGGATTCCCTTATTAGATTTGACTCTAATTCGGTAGATTTTCATCGCCCTATTTCTAGGGTTGCAATCAACTCCGCTTAATTGTGTTGATCTTCTTTTAAACAGGGACTTTTGCTCCACTGAATAAGCACATTCGACTTTGAATCAATAACCTGAATTATCAAAACAAGAATAAGAACTCACAATTAAGAATAAGAACAAGTATTTATCTTATAAATCAAACAATAATAAGCTTTGTCTTAGGTTTCATCCCTTTAGGTATATAAGGGATTTAGTTCATACTAATAGAGGGAAACATATTAGAATAGGGAAAACAACAAAACATAAGAAAAACTCAAAATTTCTAAAGAACTTGATGGGAGATCCTCAGTCTTGATGGAGATCCTTTTCCTAAACTGTTCCTGACGGCTGCCTTGGAGTATTTTCTGCCTTCTACTCGGCGTCTATTCGACATCTTGTCAACCTCCTCTTTCAGGTTGCCCCCTAGGGTGTTTATATAGGCTTTGAGATGCCTTTCTTGGCCCACAAGTATCCTATTCCGAATAGAATTAAACCTAGGAACGGCAGGGACACGCCCGTGGTGGACTCCTTCGAACATGGTCTATTCTGCTCGCCACACACGGTCTTGTGATCTGCCCGTGGTCGATAGTCCAGGCAGTGTGATTTCTGATGTAGGCCTATTTTGTCCCTTTTTGGCCCGTTTCTCGTTCTTTTCGACTCCCTAAGCTCTTCTGAGTATAAAACATGAAATTAAGAGATTAGGAGCATTGAATTCATCAAATTCAATGGAAAAACATCCACAATGAAGTCAAGCATGGGGTTAAAATATGTGTAATTTATGGTTTATCAGTTTGTAACTGAAAGCATCAAAACAAAAATCTAACTAGGAAAAAGTAAAGAAGATAACAGCTAAAAGCAAGAAACTGAAGTGAACACAAAAGAACTAACACTAAATTAAATAGAGATTTAAAAGAAAAAATAAACCCAACTCCAAAGGAAAGCAAGCCAACTTCAAGAAATAAGATAAAAAGTTGAAGTATAAGGTGATCAACTATGATTGAGAGGTAGATGAGGGCCATTGTATACCAAAACTCTTAAAATATTCTTACTAAAATAGTTTCTATTAGACCTGTCCACGGGGAGGGTTTGGGAAAAAAATATAAAACTGAAAAATTGACTTAAAAATCAGGCTCGACCGAACTTTGGGCAAGTTTTTATCAGCTCAGGCCCAATCCAACTCGAAATTTTATAACTATTTTTCCCATTTACTGAGTTACTGCTTGGCTTACTATTGTCAAATGTGAATCCCTTATTCCTTTTATTAGTTATTACCAATCCCTAATTACCTTTATTCCCAATCCTTAATCCTTAATTTGCTATCAGTTTCTAAAATAAAAATACCTAGTGCCGCTCACCACTCTATCCGCCATTCCGTCTCCCGCTTCCTCAGTTTTATGCCCATCATCGTTGTGTTGTTCGTCTTTTTGTTGCTCTTCTGTCACCGACTTTCACCACTACTGTAGCATTCTCTTCTCCAACATTCATTCATCACTGTCCCACTAGTATGCTCGATATATATGCACCGTAATTCAAGATTTTTGTTCTTCTATCTTGACATTTTGATTTAATTTCTGTAGTTGATTTTTCACAATGCATGTTTTCCTTCCTGGTATCACCAATTTCATTTTTGTTCTGGTTTTTTTTACTGTGTCATTAATCCAATGAGGTCTTTTGGAGGTTATGTATCACTTTCAGTTTCAAATTAAACTACGTAGTGATTTCATTAATCCATGATGTTTTGCCCTGATCTGAATGAGTTTTCTTTTTGAATTGTTTTTCTCATCGTCTGGTAGTGTTTAAAGCATAAATTGGGCTAGGATGGTTCAAATCCAGATTTAGCATTTATAATCTGGGTCGGGTTTGGGCTAAATTTTAGACACAATTTTCGGGCCAAACTAGACCTGGGCCTAATAATCGGGCCTAATTTTTAGGGCTCGACCCGAATTCAACTAGACCCGATTATGAACAAGTCTAGTCTCTATCTCTCATTTATTTTCACTTTTTTAAAAAGTCTTTTCCCTAAAGTATTATAAAAGTATTACAATTTTTACCACATGCATTACAAAGGAAAGGTACACTACAATTTCTTCGGTTTTCAAAAATAGGGCTAAATAAATCGAGTCTGGATAAATGAGTTTTCGTTTCAGGAAAGACTTTTATAACACCTTTTACTTTCTTTCCATATTATAGTAATGGTCAGATTTTAGTTTTAATCCATATACTTTTGTAATGTCATTAATCTTTATACTTTAAGCTTTTACATAATTTGATACCTTGTTTTAAGTTAGTTTAAATATTTTATTTTGAAATACTGATGTGAAGTTTTAAGAATTGTTAACACTGTTACAGATATCTGTGAATGTAACACCCCTAACTCGTATCCATCGCCAGAATAGGGTTACAAAGCGTTACCGGGCTGATCTCATAAACAATCATACAATTCAAATTACAATTCTCATATTATTTAAAAACCATACAAATACAATCATATAGTCCCTAATACGAACCTTCGATGCTCAAAGACAAGCATTAGAAATGGTTCGGGATTAAACCGATAACTTAAGAAAAATTTTGGAAAACATAGAAAATTTTCAAAGTACAGGGGACACACGCCCGTGTGGCCCTGCCGTGTGTCTCACAAAGCCAAAGACACGCCCGTGTCACAGCCTTGTGGACATTCGAAATGGGATCACATGGCCGTGTCCCAGCCGATGTCCGACCTGTGTAACTCCCTGACTTGGGTCACACGGCCAACCACACGCCCATGTGACTAGCCTGTGTACCCTTCGAAATGGCCTCACACGCCCGTGTGTTAGGCCAGGTGCTAGGCTGTGCCAAAACTGTAGGGTATACTAACTAATGCCACACGGCTAAGTCACACGCCCGTGTGCTGAGCAGTGTGGAGCATACTGAATTGTTTTCTAATTAAGAACCAGGGGACACACGGCCGTGTCACCCAACTTTGTGTCACACACGGCTGAGACACACACCCGTGTCTCTGTCCGTGTGGACAAAAATAGGCTATTTTCCAAGCCATCTTTCTCACCCAAATTTGCATCCACCTAAACATGTCAAATGGCATATAACATAGCATCAATAGGCATTTAAACCAATCTCAATCAAACCTAAATCATGCTATTCCAATACCAATAACCACAAGGCACATATGTATCACAATTAGCAATTCAATTTCACAACC
The DNA here is from genome assembly GCA_005393395.2 of Gossypium australe. Classification (NCBI taxonomy): domain Eukaryota; kingdom Viridiplantae; phylum Streptophyta; class Magnoliopsida; order Malvales; family Malvaceae; genus Gossypium; species Gossypium australe. The sequence continues at coordinate 99,393,184 of CM016615.1, forward strand.
AAAATCACCTAAATGGTCACTTTCAACTATGCATTATTTTTCCTAAAACCACATGCATACCATATCTCAAAATTCAACGATTTGGTACTCAAAATACCAATTCACAACAAGCATTCACCTAACAATTATAAACCACATAACAAAAGGCCATCTACTCATACATAACCAAACTACCAAAACAAACCAATTCACATAGCTATCCACATAACCAAAACATACATCATTTACAAGCCAAGTCAATTGGTTATATACATTACAAACATATAGACCATATTAACCACAACTCCTATACATGCCATTAAACCAAATACACAAGTTCAAAAGTACCAAAATGATAGCTGAATAATGTGATGAGATCTCTGACAACTCCCAATCCGAGCAAGCTTCGAAATCACTACAAAACACGGAAAAGTAAACAAAGTAAGCTATAAAGCTTAGTAAGCTCGTATGTTTAATAAGTAAAACTTACCATTCAACTCCAATTAAAGTACTTAAACATCGCATAATGCAACTCAATTTAAATCCAAAAGCCTAACACATATTCAATCCAAAGGTTAGACATAAATTTCATCAATTTCTTTGATTCAATGATTGTATAGCTCACGTACATACCTGTACTAATTTGTATCAATTACAAATATCACCAAATCTTCGTCAAACATTTTCGTAAAGTCGTATTCATCAATAGTAAAAATACAAAGCATTTAAAACATAATTACACTAATGCTTATTAACATACGAACTTACCTCGAATTTATACAGAAAGAATCGAGCTACCAATCCACTAGTTTGTTTTTCTCCCGATCTAATTCTGAAATTCGCTTTCCTTGATCTATATATAATCAAATTTAATTATCATTATATTCAATTTAATCCAAATTTCATATTATGGTAAAATTACACTTTTCCCCTTAAATTTTGAATTCTTTACAATTTAGTCCCTAGCTCATAAAAATGCAAATTCATGCAATTAAGTCCACACCCATGCTAGCCGAATATCACCTATACTCATAGCAGCCCATGTTTTTTTTATTATTTCACACATTTACAACACAATATACCACATTTCTCAATTTAATCCCTAATTGACAATTTTATCAAAAATTACTTAACAAATATTGTTTATCTAACAACAACCATTCATTTTCTATCATCAAACATAAAAATAAACACATATTCACCAATGGTAAAAACTTTAAACCTTTAAAAAATTTACAAATAGTCTCTGGGCTAACTAGATTAAGTTACGACGACTCCAAAAACATAGAAATCATTAAAAATGGATCAAAATCACTTACCTATTGACAAATTAGGGTTGGCCGAAACAAGCTTCTTCCATGGCCATTTTAATCTTCCATTTTCGGTTGAAGAAAGAAAATAAGGAAGAAAGCTTTTAATTTGGTTTTATTTATTTTATGTTTATTAACTAATTTACTTAATTAACCTTTCAAAACATTAATAATTACACAAAATACCAAGCCATTATCATCCACTAACTCACTAATGGTCTAATTACCACTTAAGGACCTCCACTTTAAAGTTCTATAGTTATTAGACACCTTTAGCTAATAGAACTCAACTTTTACACTTTACGTGATTTAGTCCTTTTTATCAAATTGAGCATTCAAACAACAAAATTTCTTAACGAAATTTTCATACAATCATACTATCATGTTGAAGACCTCAAAATAATAATTAAATAAATATTTTGATCTCGGATTTGTGGTCCTGAAACCACTGTTCTGATTTAACTAAAAACGGGCTGTTACAATGAAATTTAAATCTATTACAGTGTTATTTTTTTATAACATGGATATCAAGTAAATATATATATGTTTTATTTTAATATGTAATACTAGCAAATTTAAGAGAAGCATTTTAATGATGTTAATAAATGGATTTGAATATCTAAATTCAAAAAAGTAAAGAGACTAAATTCCAAATGTACGAAAATTATAAGAACTTTTGGAGCATTTATTGACTTTCAAATTTTTACTTTATAATTTATTAAAAAAATTAAATTAATCCAACATGAAGTGTAGGTTAAGAACCATTTTGGTTTTTTAAGCTTGTTCATATTTAGTAAGAATTTCAAAATTTGTGTTCATATTCGTTTATTATTTGTTCTCGTTCATTTAAATTAAATAAACTTATTCGTAAACATTAAAAAAGATGTGTTCATGAATATATTTAGTGTAACACCCCCAAACCCGGCCCACAAGCCTTGACCGGATCTGGTATGTTACGTAGTAAAAACCTTTTGAAACGTTTTGAAAATTTCGTGTTCACAGTGGAAATCTAAGAATGTTGTTGAATTTGTAAAGCGATGTTTGCTAAAACTAAGATAGGTTGGTTTGATAAACATGATTGAGTTGAAAACTTTTTCTTTTCCGTTGAAACTATTTGATCATTTAGATTTTTAGAAGTATCGGGGTTATTGATAACTTGGTAAAATTTTGCTACCCGATGGTAACATCTTTGAAAACGCGTACGAGTATAAATTTTGAAAACGTTGCTTTTACCGATTCGCTTAACAGTTCATAAGTTCGTTAGAAATAAGGTAAAAACTACTACTTAATCATACGAATAATAATAGAAATAATAAGCGGCCATATTACAACCCAATCGAATTTAGCAAATAGTAAACCTTAATGGTACGAAATAAAAACTTCAAACCGAGAAACAAGCATGGCCACCTCGAGTCCTCTCCGGCTCCGTCTCCGCGATCGACTCACCTGAAAAGATAGGGAAAGGGGTGAGTCACCAAGACTCAGTGCATAGCTATAACACATGTCCCCACATATGGGCTTGGCCCATATTCACACAGTCCATACACATGAATATGTAATTATGAAGTGAGTATGCAATTATGAAACCCAACCTAGCCATCCATACTCCTTTTTCTACCCCGTGTGGTACCAAACCACTGGTGGTGCCAAACCACTGGTGACTTAAAGTCACGATATCCGTCAATACGTGTGGTGCCAAACCACTGGTGACTTAAAGTCACGATATCCGTCAATACGTGTGGTGCCAAACCACTGGTGGTGCCAAACCACTGGTGACCCGAAGTCACAATCGAATGATGGGGCCAACCCATCGTGTGATACCAAATCACTGGCGTCGATCCCGTATCTCATAGTGGGGCCAACCCACGGTGGTACTAAGCCACAGGGACGAGACGCTATGAGGTGCCAAACCTCTGGAGGTACCAAACCTCTGGTGACCGTAGTCACAATGTGTTACCAAAACACTGGTGTCCGTCGACACGAATATCACTTTCCCCTCCACTCATTTATCCCACATCATCATGCTCTCATAACAAGTATCATGATCCCATATATCATGCATTTGTATATAGCATAACATTTTACAGCATATGATGGCATACACAACATATATCATAGATCGAGTATTAGGGGACTTACCCGAAAACCCAGCTTATGCCCTCAAGGCAAAGATACTACGTGATAAGTGATAAAATATCATTTTACAACGATTTATACTAATAAAGTGTGTAAGAGCTTACACACCTGATCGAACGATCACCCACCTTGGGTATCCAACATCTTAGCCCTTATTTCGGCTAACATGCACAACATGTATATTTACAATAACATACATAAACCAGCAAGAGAACAGTGCGATAACTACGCACCTGATCACGAACAATGTTATGGCCTCAATCCCGAAGCTATCCTTAAGCGATACTACGGCTATTTGCCTACGTTGTTGCTCGGAGGCTGGCCCACACCCCGGTGGCCAATCTCGTACCGCCGAGACAGATCGTTTCTTAAACTTCGGAATAGGGACCTTCCCTTTTCCTTCTTGACCGGCATCCATGTCCCTTAATGATATCTTAATCAGAACCAAACGATTAACCGATAACATCAAAATTTAAAAACACCAAATCTAGATCATATTCACTAATTATTCTTACCCACGAGCCGAAATCTCGGAAGCTTCCTTTATACCTGACGATTTTGCCCCTTACTAACACCCGAGAACTGATACTAGATCTTTGAGCAGTCGAAAACCCTACATATAACATATGTTAAAACAGTTTAATCAAATATCTAGATAAAGTGGCCCTTGGCCGAATCTACATTTACTTATGTTGACTTGTCCCTAGGAACCATATTACACATTCGGTCATCACTTAAATACCCAATATGGCCTATGGCCGAATATCAATACTTCCTTACCTTGCTTACCAAATCTTGAAAGACTACTCCTTGCTCTTGAACTGTCAAAATCCCTTGAGTAAACAAATCCAATGGCTCCTTTAAAGCTTCATTCCTTCAACTACTACATACAAAAGAATACGCTTGTTATGGCCATAAGCACATTCGGCCATGCCTAAAACCAAGGTCAAAAACTGATTTTGGCGTGCTAGAGAATAAGAGCTCAACCGATCACTTAAAGAAATACTTACCAAAACAATTGAAGAGCTCTCAAATACGTAGTTGACACACCTTCTTAGCGTACTACAAAACCGACCATGCTCAAAGCAAAGAGATGTCGAACCCTTTCAAGAAATTCGGCCACACTATGGGAAGAAAAGAAGAGCAGTCTAAGGAGCTCTACATTCGGCTAAGCTTCCAGAAGCAAAGAAAGAACAACAAATTGCATGCATTTCAGCCATACACCAAAAGCAAAGAAGGCAAAGAATTTTGGCCATCCAATCTCAAACACAAGACCGGCCATGCAAACATGTAGGAAGAAGAAAAGCAAAGTAAAGAGATTCGGTACTCCTCAATCATCTTTCAAAGCCGAAAAAATACTACTCTAAAGGGTCCTATAATTGCCAAGCACAAAAGGGAAGAAAAGGAATTTGACACTTCATTTGCTCTAACGAAAATGAAAGTCTCTCAGGAGTCCCACTTTCGGTCAAGGGAAATTTGAAAATGAAAGGCAGGACAAGTTAAATCATTCGGCCATGCTTTGCAAATGGCCGGCCATGCTTCACCTATTTTCCCATATCTATTTGAAAATTTCTAACATCCAATACCAATAAAACATTATTTATTCTTATTTCCCCCTCATTAAAACAAACTAATAAAATATAATAATGCCTCATCATTTCCTATACAATAAAATAATAAACATCATTTAATAAAATATCAAAACAATAAAATAAAACACCCACAAGCATGCTTCACGGTCATGCTCTCCCTCTTTTTCTATTTTCCACAAATTCCAAGCTTAATCCTTCCTCTTTCCTATTTCTTTCGGCCAACTACAAAGAATGGAAAACAAATTCCAAGCATGGAATTTGGCCATGCTTTTTGGCATCACAAGACCAAGGCCGGCCATTCATTTCCAAAACCAATGCCGCACATGCCTCCTTTCTCTAACACCAAGACTCATGCTTGCTAGAAATAATAAAAATAATAAAACACAAGCAGACAAACTCTTCTATTCTTTCATAACAATTAAATAAACAAAACAATAAAAAAAAAATATAACACAATTAGCTCTTGGCTGCATGCGTGCATGCTTGCTGCAGGCATTTAATGCCCATGCAGCCCTTTCATGTTATAAAAAAAGAAACCAATGCCTGCTGCCCCCAGGTCTCGAACCCGAGACCTGGAGAAAGCATCTCCAAGCTTCAGCCACTCTGCCAGACGCTTATTTCATACCATATCCCATCGAAATTTCTTTTAAACCTTACTTCCATGGCTCCTTATACTTTTAGCGCTAAAAGTAAAAATAAAGCGCCATGCGCGATCCCGAGGATTCGAACACGAGTCCTCAGGGCCTTAGTTCTCACGCAAAGTCCTTGGCCACTCGGCCACTTCGAATTTCATGCAATAATCTCGTTAGATTTTCTTTTAAACCCTTTTTCCGTTAGATCCCCTTTTCAAAATAAAATAAGAAAGCTTTTGCGCCCTATGCCACTCGAACCCCTGACCTATTCTGGTGCCGAATCTTAAGTGGCACACGGAAGCCACTTGGCTACCCGGACTTTCATGTCCATAAATTCACAAAAATTATTATTAAGGCCTCTTCAGCCAAATTCCCACTTTTAACCCTCAAATTTTCAAAATTTCTAAAATAGCCCCTTTTTATCCCCGAGCTTTAATAACCCCTAAAACTCATCAAAACAATTCTTAAAGCCTATCGACTCATGAATTTGGCTACAATGCGCAGCCCCTAATTTTGGATATTACAAATCTACCCCCCTTAAAACAATTTCGTCCTCGAAATTGCTTACAAACAAACATCTGTACATTCCAATTCACCGCACCAGGCTTAAGCTGCGCACTCTGATTCTACAAAACTAACTCAATTCTTATCTCGAGATTCGTATTCAAGGTTCCATACTCCACTAGCATACAAACACGAACTATCTTACCTTCTAAGCACAGTTTCTAAACTCACATCCAATGTTCAAGCACTTCACCAATAGTACAAGTATGAACCGATCTTATAAAACCCATATAGTAAAAGATATTCCATAACAAGAAACTCACCTACTAACACATCCTCGGGCCTCGCATCCAAGCCCTTAGCATCTCAGCTTGAAGTTCCACGTCCTTGACTTCGCGCCCTTTCCATCACTTAAGGACAGTCTTAATCAAGTGAGACTTAGACTTAAACCTAAAACATCTTCAATTCCGGTTCCAATACTCGCCATCATGGTATCTTCCGCACTGAGCACACGGACAGCTCCGATTTCCCGTAGCTGGTTTAGTCACACGAGTAAAATTTTCAATCCTTAGTCTTTTCCGAAGACCCTTAGATGATTCAGACGATCCAAAAATTTCTCCTATCTCGGTTCTTATCCTTATCTCTGTTTTGTCTCATCGAATCCTTAATCCCTTCGGCTACCTTAGCCTTTTCGACTAACACCGCGAACTCCCGTTCCTGATGAGGAGCTATCAATAATCTTAGGTCGTCTCTTAATCCGTCCTCAAGCCGGACACATCGTTCATGCTCCGCAGCAACTACCCCTCGAGCATATCGGCTCAACCTTAGGAATTCCGCTTCGTATTCTGCCACGGACTTGTTCCCTTGAACTAGCCCCAAAAACGCCTTCCTCTGAGCATCCATGTAGTGGGTACCGGCATACTCCTTCTGGTATGCTATCTTGACATACTCCCGAGTGGGGTCCTTAGCTGTGACACTCTCTCGAACCATGAGCCACCATTCCTTCCACTTTTTTTTTCTCAGGGCTCAGATCCAGCTCGTCTATAATTCGCTCGGTTGCTTCCAACCAATATTCAGCCTTACTAGGTGCCACGCCGGATACACCACGGAACAACTCCGCTCAAATGGCTCGAAATCGCTCGGGAACAGATTTTCGAACTCTCATATTTCCCCTTCTCCAACCACCATCTCTAAAACTCGCAGCGCAATACAGCATTATCCCTCGTCTGATCTTGCTGCTCATTATCAAGGGTTGGTGGTGGAGGTGATACCTTATTATCAGACCCCTGACCCAATCTAACGAGTTCCGGTACGGCCATTTGCCTCGACTACGTCATCTAGAACTCATATCTTATCGCGCGATCTGACTTAAAAGTTTTATGCATTATACAATGTGTTCCACTGATTAATCGCGGACAATTTTATGAACTAAAGTATTTAGAAGTGGTTCTTTCGATCACACAAAGGTTCAGTTCAAGTTCGCTACTCTAATACAGAGAGTCGTATTCATGCTCATAAACAGAGACATATTCATATCACCTCAATAGTCAGAGGTACTTACCCGAGCGGATCGGTGCCGGAGACTCGGTGCCATGCTGTTTGAAACAAACCATTTCCATAATATCCCACAAAAGACTATCAAGAAAACATTTTTGGGCCTTGGGCCCCCACAGCCGAGTTTTGAACCTGGCTCTGATACCAACTTGTAACACCCCCAAACCCGGCCCACAAGCCTTGACCGGATCTGGTATGTTACGTAGTAAAAACCTTTTGAAACGTTTTGAAAATTTCGTGTTCACAGTGGAAATCTAAGAATGTTGTTGAATTTGTAAAGCGATGTTTGCTAAAACTAAGATAGGTTGGTTTGATAAACATGATTGAGTTGAAAACTTTTTCTTTTCCGTTGAAACTATTTGATCATTTAGATTTTTAGAAGTATCGGGGTTATTGATAACTTGGTAAAATTTTGCTACCCGATGGTAACATCTTTGAAAACGCGTACGAGTATAAATTTTGAAAACGTTGCTTTTACCGATTCGCTTAACAGTTCATAAGTTCGTTAGAAATAAGGTAAAAACTACTACTTAATCATACGAATAATAATAGAAATAATAAGCGGCCATATTACAACCCAATCGAATTTAGCAAATAGTAAACCTTAATGGTACGAAATAAAAACTTCAAACCGAGAAACAAGCATGGCCACCTCGAGTCCTCTCCGGCTCCGGCTCCGTCTCCGCGATCGACTCACCTGAAAAGATAGGGAAAGGGGTGAGTCACCAAGACTCAGTGCATAGCTATAACACATGTCCCCACATATGGGCTTGGCCCATATTCACACAGTCCATACACATGAATATGTAATTATGAAGTGAGTATGCAATTATGAAACCCAACCTAGCCATCCATACTCCTTTTTCTACCCCGTGTGGTACCAAACCACTGGTGGTGCCAAACCACTGGTGACTTAAAGTCACGATATCCGTCAATACGTGTGGTGCCAAACCACTGGTGACTTAAAGTCACGATATCCGTCAATACGTGTGGTGCCAAACCACTGGTGGTGCCAAACCACTGGTGACCCGAAGTCACAATCGAATGATGGGGCCAACCCATCGTGTGATACCAAATCACTGGCGTCGATCCCGTATCTCATAGTGGGGCCAACCCACGGTGGTACTAAGCCACAGGGACGAGACGCTATGAGGTGCCAAACCTCTGGAGGTACCAAACCTCTGGTGACTGTAGTCACAATGTGTTACCAAAACACTGGTGTCCGTCGACACGAATATCACTTTCCCCTCCACTCATTTATCCCACATCATCATGCTCTTATAACAAGTATCATGATCCCATATATCATGCATTTGTATATAGCATAACATTTTACAGCATATGATGGCATACACAACATATATCATAGATCGAGTATTAGGGGACTTACCCGAAAACCCAGCTTATGCCCTCAAGGCAAAGATACTACGTGATAAGTGATAAAATATCATTTTACAACGATTTATACTAATAAAGTGTGTAAGAGCTTACACACCTGATCGAACGATCACCCACCTTGGGTATCCAACATCTTAGCCCTTATTTCGGCTAACATGCACAACATGTATATTTACAATAACATACATAAACCAGCAAGAGAACAGTACGATAACTACGCACCTGATCACGAACAATGTTATGGCCTCAATCCCGAAGCTATCCTTAAGCGATACTACGGCTATTTGCCTACGTTGTTGCTCGGAGGCTGGCCCACACCCCGGTGGCCAATCTCGTACCGCCGAGACAGATCGTTTCTTAAACTTCGGAATAGGGACCTTCCCTTTTCCTTCTTGACCGGCATCCATGTCCCTTAATGATATCTTAATCAGAACCAAACGATTAACCGATAACATCAAAATTTAAAAACACCAAATCTAGATCATATTCACTAATTATTCTTACCCACGAGCCGAAATCTCGGAAGCTTCCTTTATACCTGACGATTTTGCCCCTTACTAACACCCGAGAACTGATACTAGATCTTTGAGCAGTCGAAAACCCTACATATAACATATGTTAAAACAGTTTAATCAAATATCTAGATAAAGTGGCCCTTGGCCGAATCTACATTTACTTATGTTGACTTGTCCCTAGGAACCATATTACACATTCGGTCATCACTTAAATACCCAATATGGCCTATGGCCGAATCCTTACCCTGCTTACCAAATCTTGAAAGACTACTCCTTGCTCTTGAACTGTCAAAATCCCTTGAGTAAACAAATCCAATGGCTCCTTTAAAGCTTCATTCCTTCAACTACTACATACAAAAGAATACGCTTGTTATGGCCATAAGCACATTCGGCCATGCCTAAAACCAAGGTCAAAAACTGATTTTGGCGTGCTAGAGAATAAGAGCTCAACCGATCACTTAAAGAAATACTTACCAAAACAATTGAAGAGCTCTCAAATACGTAGTTGACACACCTTCTTAGCGTACTACAAAACCGACCATGCTCAAAGCAAAGAGATGTCGAACCCTTTCAAGAAATTCGGCCACACTATGGGAAGAAAAGAAGAGCAGTCTAAGGAGCTCTACATTCGGCTAAGCTTCCAGAAGCAAAGAAAGAACAACAAATTGCATGCATTTCAGCCATGCACCAAAAGCAAAGAAGGCAAAGAATTTTGGCCATCCAATCTCAAACACAAGACCGGCCATGCAAACATGTAGGAAGAAGAAAAGCAAAGTAAAGAGATTCGGTACTCCTCAATCATCTTTCAAAGCCGAAAAAATACTACTCTAAAGGGTCCTATAATTGCCAAGCACAAAAGGGAAGAAAAGGAATTTGACACTTCATTTGCTCTAACGAAAATGAAAGTCTCTCAGGAGTCCCACTTTCGGTCAAGGGAAATTTGAAAATGAAAGGCAAGACAAGTTAAATCATTCGGCCATGCTTTGCAAATGGCCGGCCATGCTTCACCTATTTTCCCATATCTATTTGAAAATTTCTAACATCCAATACCAATAAAACATTATTTATTCTTATTTCCCCCTCATTAAAACAAACTAATAAAATATAATAATGCCTCATCATTTCCTATACAATAAAATAATAAACATCATTTAATAAAATATCAAAACAATAAAATAAAACACCCACAAGCATGCTTCACGGTCATGCTCTCCCTCTTTTGCTATTTTCCACAAATTCCAAGCTTAATCCTTCCTCTTTCCTATTTCTTTCGGCCAACTACAAAGAATGGAAAACAAATTCCAAGCATGGAATTTGGCCATGCTTTTTGGCATCACAAGACCAAGGCCGGCCATTCATTTCCAAAACCAATGCCGCACATGCCTCCTTTCTCTAACACCAAGACTCATGCTTGCTAGAAATAATAAAAATAATAAAACACAAGCAGACAAACTCTTCTATTCTTTCATAACAATTAAATAAACAAAACAATAAAAAAAAATATAACACAATTAGCTCTTGGCTGCATGCGTGCATGCTTGCTGCAGGCATTTAATGCCCATGCAGCCCTTTCATGTTATAAAAAAAGAAACCAATGCCTGCTGCCCCCAGGTCTCGAACCCGAGACCTGGAGAAAGCATCTCCAAGCTTCAGCCACTCTGCCAGACGCTTATTTCATACCATATCCCATCGAAATTTCTTTTAAACCTTACTTCCATGGCTCCTTATACTTTTAGCGCTAAAAGTAAAAATAAAGCGCCATGCGCGATCCCGAGGATTCGAACACGAGTCCTCAGGGCCTTAGTTCTCACGCAAAGTCCTTGGCCACTCGGCCACTTCGAATTTCATGCAATAATCTCGTTAGATTTTCTTTTAAACCCTTTTTCCGTTAGATCCCCTTTTCAAAATAAAATAAGAAAGCTTTTGCGCCCTATGCCACTCGAACCCCTGACCTATTCTGGTGCCGAATCTTAAGTGGCACACGGAAGCCACTTGGCTACCCGGACTTTCATGTCCATAAATTCACAAAAATTATTATTAAGGCCTCTTCAGCCAAATTCCCACTTTTAACCCTCAAATTTTCAAAATTTCTAAAATAGCCCCTTTTTATCCCCGAGCTTTAATAACCCCTAAAACTCATCAAAACAATTCTTAAAGCCTATCGACTCGTGAATTTGGCTACAATGCGCAGCCCCTAATTTTGGATATTACATTTAGGAATATATTTATGAACACATAATTGAATGATATTTATGAACAATTAAAAATTTGTTCATATGGATAACAAACGTGTTCTTTAAACTCTTATCTTATGATTGAGATAAAATCAACTTGAGGCGTTACTTTGCTTTCTCATGAAAACCTTTAATGGAGGCCATGGATCTTCATAATCAATATTTTAAAATTTATTTAAGGTTTTTAAACAAGTATTTATGTGTGAAAATAAAAATCATTATCCTTCTAAATGGCATGTTTAAAACATACATGGCATGCTTATTCAATTCACTTTCCATATTAGGAAAAAAAATTAAAAAAACGTAAAAGATTTAATAGTTTAAAAAAAGCATACTTTGAATCTTAGACCACCTTGATATGGACCAAATCACTACAAACCTTCATGAACATGTCATGAACCATGTAAGAACTTATTTTCTCCAAGTTCATGAAAAACAGCTAGGTTTTGAATTAATAGAATGTTGACTTTTGGACTTTTATAAACCTTAGAATCGATTCGGAAACTTTAACATATGATTTCGATAAAACCTATGATTCTAGAGTTTAATTTCAAAATTAAGACTTTCTCTTTAATTTGAATTAATAGTAGAGCCTCTACTAAGTCAATAATCCGAAATCGTTCAAGAAAATAAATTAAAAAGATTGATTTCTTTCCCAAACCTTAGGAATTGCATGACCTATATATCATTAGGTTCGGTTTTTTGAATCTTTTATTTTTATTTAAAATTTGAAAATTGACTTCATAATAATGTACAATACTTCGATTACATAAAAAACTTGAAGTTTCACATCAAACTGAGTTTGATAGACAACCAGGCACAAACTTGAAGAAATTGCACAATTTTTTGGGGAGGGTGTTGATTTGCCTTTCATTGAATTTTGGGTCTCCGGTTTCGATTATATTACAAAGTTTCGAGTTTGTTACCAACTCATAAGGTTTTCAAAATAAGAACATAGAAAATCTACGTGAAAATGATAGTCCATCGTCTAATCCATATTCAAAATAGTCCACGGTAGAAAAGATTTTGCATGTTTTACGGGACTATGAAATTGCCAAGGATTTTTGGTTGTGTCTTGCCTACTTATAGTGTGGCTCGATTTTTTACATTGAAGTGCAACGACTGGGTAATTGGAAATATTCAAAATTGGCTTAAAATTGTTGTATCAAATTCAAAATGAGATTTATTTTTTAGTATGCAAAAACCAACACTAGGGTACGTTTCATGTCTGCTTTGATACCAATTGGTTCTACCTTAAGTTGCTTATTTTCTTAACACAACAAGTGCAATGGATGTGCTAGACTACACTGGCCACTACAGCTTGGCACTGTGAAACTATAGAAACAAATAACAAATAACACCAAGGATCTGTTAATGCAATTCGGTTTCCCTACACTTGTGGAGCCTAACTTAGTGAGAAATTTCACTATCCTTAGTCACGAATACAACAAGTGATTCACACTCTATCACTTTCCAAGTATAGAGACCTTACCCTTGCACCTAAAGATTGGAACTTGATCGTGTGTCTATCGAGTTTTAAAATTTATAAAGAGAATGATCGAACCTGGAAACTAACTCTGACAACGATTAAAGGCAAGTGTACCTATCGAACAGTAGTATAGCTTAGGCAAGACTGGATTATT